>JAWDJE010000005.1:217915000-218533928 GCA_035047345.1 Bradypodion ventrale | reverse complement strand
ACAATAAATTGCAAATAGATAAATAGGTACTACTTTGGTGGAAAGTTAACAGCTTTATGTGGACTCTGGTGTTTAGTCATGCCTGCCACATGTCCACAGAAACGTCTGCAGACTCATACAGCGCTGGCTTTTTGGCTATATAACGGAGATGAGCACCTAGCCCTAAACTTGGATATGACTGGCTTTTGAGCAAGGGTGACCTTTACCTTAAATATAGATTATATGAAAATGGACATACAGTATGGCAATCTCAAATGCAGTTTTTGGTTTGAAAGAAAAACGGCTTTAAAACAGGATGACTTGGATCTGAGAAGGAAGAAGTAATGCTTTCTCTTAACCATTTCCATGCTCTGAACAAAACTTATCCCACACCCATCTTCTTCTTCCCCAAAACATTAACACTCATCAGAGGAAGCTTCATCAGAGGAGAATTTATGTGGTAATGATTTGGGGAGAAGATATGGAAGCAGGAGAAGAGTTATGTGCCCCATTTCTTCTTTCACTTTCTGTATTCTCAGTCAAAAATATTCTTCTAGAAGTAAAAACATGTCACAACATTAATATATGTCCGTGATGGTGAACCTTGGCATTCCAGGTGTTCTTAAACTTCAATTCCCAGAAGCCCTGATCAGCAGCAGTGTTGACTTGGGATTATGGTAAATGAAGTCCAAGAACACCTGGAATGCCAAAGTTAGCCATCACTGATATATGTGACAGTTACACAAAATACATAACTTGTCCTGAAGGGCAATTTCAACCACGTAACTCATATATAACTGGGTGAGGAAACAAGATTGTCTGTTTTACCACAACAACATTTATCTAGGAAGCACAACATAGCATAGCTTTAAAACCTTCCCAACCACTACCAACGAGGACACTCATGATATTGACATGTGGCAGCATTCTGGGCTAGGCACAGAGTCAATCTTCTTATAAAAGAAAGGCATATGTAGGGGCAGTCTTTTTGCTCAGAGAACAATTGAGGTGCATTATAATGAAAACTCAGATAATAACTACCTGCAAAATGCTAAGTTAATAGCATTAATAAGTTAATAAAATGCTAAGTTAAGTTAAATACATGGTGTTTCATGTATTCAAACCTGTAAACCACTTAGGAGGTATTGGGCAGAAATTTGGTTAAAACAGTGGATGGGCACTTGCAATTTGTCTAGATTTTTGAGGAATCATTGCTTACTACAGAGTTAATAACCATGTGCCCCTTAAGTACATTCTGTGTTCTGTGAATTGCTTGAAGATGCCCCCGCCAAAAAAATAAATAAATAAATAAATAAATAGAATGTGGTCCAGAATGGCAGAATCAGACTTTTAGGGGATGCAGATCTTGTCTACAACCAGGTGCAGTCCTCCTTTACATTTTTTTTATAGAAAAAGAGAGTGGGTATTAAAAAAAAAACTACTGTAAGAAAAACAGTCATTTCTTTTCCCCTCCTAGAGAGGTTGGTGAAACCACTGGGAAGACATGGAAGCTGACAAAATGCTCTTCTTCCTGCAGAATGTTCCAGCCCCCGGCCTAGACACACGATTTGTTTTTCACGTTGCTGTGAAATAAACATAAACCCACTGTGGCAATTTTGAAAGAAGGCCATGATTGTTTTGGCTATACAGTAGAACCTCGCATAACAAAAAAACCTCCGTTCTGCGAGTTGCTTTACTATGTGGTTTTTTTGTTTTTTTGTTATGCGAAGCTAATGGGAGATGCACCGGATAACAAACAAAAAATGTTCGTTATCCAGGGTTCCCATAACAAAAACCCACATAACGAACAATTTTTTTTCGTTATGCGGGTTATCTCCCTTGCATAATGAATGCTTCGTTATGCAAATTTTTCAATATGCGATGCGTTCATTATGCGAGGTACCACTGTATTAACATTCAATTAGTCAAAGGCTATGGAATTGTGGCATCCCAATTGCAAATGAACTACACGCCCCATCCCCTGGGCCAGTAGATAGCCTGCCTGGGGCAAACGAGATTCGGTACACAGCGGTATCTGAAAGGCCACATATTTCCCAATCCTCACTGGTATGAATTTGTGTTACTCTGCACTTTTAAAAAATGTGTGTCACCACAAGGCAGCTTTCATTTTCAGCTTTGAAAGTTTGAGAGAACATGGTGTGACTGAAGACTGGAAAGGGGACCTAGGGAACATAAATGACATAAAACTATGAACAGCGCAAGCAGTAGCATTGAATGATATTCTTGTTTTCACAAACCAGGCCAAGTAGACTTTTGCACGTTTAAGAAAATAGCTTGTAGCATTGACAAAGTTGCTCAAAGTGATACCTCCACCATTCAGTGTCATGTGTCCTAGTATTTTACACATCATAAAGTTATACCAGCCCTTATCATGTAGGTGAGGGGGAATAATGATTGGTTTATTGTAATAAAGTCAACAACAATAAAAAACAGAAGTTATATTCTTCTTCAGACAGTCTTTGGGAAGAAAGAGACACATTGGAGTTAAAGAAAATACTTCTTCACGCAAATAATGACCACCAACTTGGACATATTTAAAGGGGGATTAGACAAATGTATGGAAGATAATGCTATCCACAGCTACTTGTCATGTTGGCTATATCAAGTGTCAAAGGCAGCATGGTGTTGTATACCAGTTGTTACAGAAGACAGGTGGGTGAGACCAGAATGCTGGACTAGATAGATTTCAGGTCTGAAATCTGATCTAACACAGGCCTTTTTATGTACATTACTTGTGAGTTCACATGCACTGACAATAAGATCAAAATGAAGCAATTCATGTCACTGATACTTTTATTTGAAGCATGTTCAGATATATAGGACACACTCTATCCCAACATTCTCTCATATAAACTCAAACTGATAAGAAAGGGCTCCGTTCAACAACATGATAGTATTTTGGGATTAGATCCCATTCATTTCAGTTATGGTTTGAGTAGGAGAATTTCCTGGTGAACCCAGTGGCTGTTGCAGGCAAAATAAAACACTATGTATCTGCAAGAATATATTTTCTATTGAGCCAAACTATGGATTATGTAGCCAAGGCCAATACTGTCTACACTAGTTACCGGTAACAACAATTCCCCAAGGAGAATTTCCAAGAACTGAGCTGTAGACTTATGCGTTATTCAGATAATCTGAATAATCATTAAAAACATTAAAACATGCACTGAATTAATTTAAATGTTTATTTAGGTTATTATTTACCTGTTTTCAGTATATGTTACTGACAGTCAGAAGCCCAACCCTGGCTGCCTAATACTGTGACAAACCAATTTACAGCCTAACCTCAAAAACAATAAGGAAAAAAAATGCTTCATAGATATTCATTCATGGCCCATTGTGTCCTTTATTATGACTTTTTTTTAAAAAAAATTATTAACTTTTTCAAAAAATATACAGGCATACACAAAACAATACATCATAAAAAAGAAAATACATATGTTTCATAAAAAATAACCGCATACATGATAATTGATCTGTTACCTTTTATAGCTGTCTATAATGTTAAACATCCCCTAAAAAACATCTAACCTATTTCAAAAAATCTTCACAGAAATTCTTTATTTATTGCTACAACTATAACCATCTCATAAAACATTTCAATAGTACTTTAATTTAGGTACAACTATCAAAATCCAATTTTCACTTACATTTCACCCAGTGTTTATTTACATTGCCCTGGAAAGCTCGGTCCCAATATTTACCTCCAGAAACTACTTTGAGCTGGTACAGGTCTACTACTTTCTGCGCCCATGAGAGAGTGATCCACAAAGGGCTTCCAAATACTCCAAAATCTATTTTCTTTCAACTTATCCCTTTTTACTTTTATCTCCCATGTCAGTTTATCGTTCAATGCTAAGTTCCACATTTCTTTATACCATTCTCTTGTCTGTATAATTACATCATTTTCCCAATGTCTGGCAATACATTGCAAGCGCGGCGCCAAAATGGCCACCGCGCTCTTTGCGCCCCCCCGGACTTGGACATCTGGGTAGTTAGGGGGCGTGGCCAGCACCCTTTAAAAGGGGTGGCCACGAGGCAGCCGTGCTGCCATTTTGCGAAGCGACGGAGAGGAGAAGTTTTTCCCCAATTGCTCCGTCGCTCTTCACTTTAGCTGGGAAGCTTCTTTTGGGCAGCGGTTTTTTCTTCGCTCCTTTTCTTCGGCTTCCCAACAATTCGCGGCAATGCCTTCCAAAAAGAAGACGATGGCGAATGCGGTTCGCCCTTCCAGGAGGCGCCAGCCGGGTCGGAGGACTGCGATCGCGCCCCCTCAGCAGGCCCCCTTTCCGGGGGCGCCCACCGGGACCGGTGGGATGGGGTCGATTGCTCCTTGGCCTGAGGCTGGGCAGCCTCAGACCGGCCCGGCAGGGGCTGCGGCCCCCGGCCCGCAATTAGCGGCCACCGGCCCGGGCCTGGTGCATAACCAGGCTGAGCCCTCGGACCTTGGCACGCAGCTTCCAGCGGTGGGCTTTAACCAAGGGGGTTGGCTGGGTTCCCTTCCCTGGCAGGGCATGCCCCCGGCCCCTCCGGGGTCGGTGGTTGGGGCATGGCCATATTCGGGCCCCGGGGTCCAGAGACCTGGCCCGGCACCTGCGACTGGTGGGCCGGCCGGCTCTATGCCCCCCATCAGCGTTGGGGGCTATGTAAACGTTGATGCCCTACTCTCCCGCATAGCGGCCCTGGAGGCATCTTTGGGGATAGTTAATCCATCCGGGGCACCTTTTAGTTTACAGGTCAACGCAACGTCTGCCGGTCCTCGGCAGGCGGTCGAACGGGTTGAGCTGCCTGAGGCACGTAGGTCAGCGCCAGCCGCGGCCTCGCAGCTCCCCACGCAGCAGATGCCGACAGCAGGTAGTGGTCAGGCCCCATCTACGAGCTCGGTTGCGGTGGGCCGGAACCCCCGGTGGGGGCGGCCCATGGTGGTGCAACTTGTGAGTATACGGTTCAAGCTAGTGCACCCACACCACAACCCACAACGGGGGGAGGCGTACAGTGGCCGTGGCCTCGCCTGGCTGGGGCGGCGGGTCAGCTGCCGCCGGCCCATCCAGGGACGGCCCCACCACTCCAAGGCCCCACTTGGGGTGGGGCACCCTGTTCTGCAGGGAACCTACTGGGGGTGGCGGGGCTGGTCCAGGCTCCTTTCATGGTGCCCAGCACTGTCAATGTGCCGGTGTCGGCGTTTCCGACAGCAGGTTATTCGTTATCCCTTGGGGATCATCTGGCCCAGGCCACCAAGGAAAAGATCTGGCGGGGGGAGTATGTGGACATTTTCTCCCTCTTGAATAGAGAACCCACCAAAGAGGAGAGGGAGGGGCAGGACGAGAAGGACAAGGAGCAGTCGCGTCGACGTAAGCCGCCACGCACGTGGGCCAACTGGCTGCCCGCGTACCTTATATAAATGGCGGTGTACCTCAGGGCCCGTCCTGACCTGGCGATTCCGATGGTCCAGTATTTGGACAACATATACCGGGCGATGGTCGATTTCCCTGGCCCGTCGTGGTTGGCTTACGACGAAGAATTCCGTATGAGAGTGCCCCTACACCCAGAGATGAGGTGGGATGAGCCCTGCCAGAAGCTGTGGCTTCTGTCCATGACCCCCACGCGCCCTGCGCCAGGGGAGAGGTACCATTGTGGACATGCGGTCCAGCGAGCTGCTCCAGCCCAGGCACCCCGCCAGGTGGCGGGGCAGGGGGTTCCAGCCCGCCTGCTGTGTTGGAGCTTCTCGGCCAATGGTGCGTGCAACAGGAAGCAGTGTCGATACAGGCACGAGTGTCCCTCTTGTGCTGGCCCCCATGCCGCCTTCGTGTGTCCTAGGGCAGGTGGACTGCGGGGCAGAGGTAGAGGTGGACAGGGAGAGGGCAGAACTGCCGCGGAAGGGAGCTGGTCAAGCAAAAGGCCCCCTCCCCAATTAATGTGGACATGTTGGAGCGTTGGCTCACGATGTACCCGAGGAGGGCGGATGCAGCTTACCTGCTTGAGGGTTTCCAGCAGGGGTTTCACATTCCTTTCACAGGGGATAGGTCCCCCCAAGATGCCCCCAACCTGTTGTCACTCAGGGGAAGGGAGGAGGTGGCTGCCATGAGCATTGCTAAGGAGGTTAATGCTGGCAGGGTCGCTGGCCCTTTCCCTGTCCCACCATTTCCCAATCTCAAGGTTTCCCCATTGGGGTTAGTGCCCAAGAAGTCACCGGGGGAATTCCGTTTGATACACCACTTGTCTTACCCGGCCGGCCGTTCGGTCAACGATGCTATCCCTGATGACCTCTGTTCGGTCAGGTATACATCTTTTGACCAGGCCCTGCGCATGGTGCGCTCATGTGGCCCGGGTGCATTACTGGCTAAGTACGACATTAAGTCCGCGTTCCGTCTCCTGCCAGTGCACCCGGGTGACTTTGAGTTGCTGGGTTTCAAGTTCCGGGGTGAATTTTATTTTGACAAGGCCATGCCTTTTGGCTGTTCCATTTCATGCTCGGCGTTTGAACGCTTCAGCACCTTCCTGCAGTGGGCCTTTGTTCGCAGGTCAGGGTCTCGGTCTGTAGCCCACTACCTTGATGATTTCTTATTCGGGGGTGAACGGGGCTGGGACACGTGCACGCGTCTCCTAAATACATTTCAGATGCTAATGAAGGAACTTGGTGTCCCTTTAGCGCCCGAAAAGACCGAGGGCCCTTCAACTAAGCTCACATTTCTGGGGGTGGAGATTGACACGGTCGTGCAAGCATCCAGGTTACCTGTTGATAAGGTTTCACGGATCGTTGCACTCATTTTGGACTTGCTGGCCAAACGCAAGGTGTCCCTTCGGGAGCTCCAGGTGTTACATGGTCACCTCAACTTCGCTTGCAGGGTCGTCGCACCTGGCAGAGCATTTGCTCGACGCTTGTGCGACGCCATGACTGGCTTGGCCAGGCCCCACCACAGGGTCCGACTGAACGAGGGCATGAGGGCTGATATGCTTATCTGGCTTCAGTTCCTGAGGGAATTCAACGGGGTGTCATTTTGGAGGTCTGACCTTTTGGTTTCCCCTCGTTTCCAGGTTCAGTCGGATGCATCAGGGTCCCTGGGTTATGGGATTTACTTTGAAGGGAAGTGGGCATACGGCAGATGGCCGCCAGCCTGGTGGGGCACGGATCGTTTGCGCGATCTCACGTACCTGGAATTTTTCCCCATTCTGGGAGCTTTGATGCTATGGGGCGAGGAGTGGACCAATTCGGTCGTTCATTTCTGGTGTGACAATGCGGCTGTTGTCCACATTGTCAACTCACAGACGTCAAAATCTCCCAGGGTTATGGAGCTGGTTCGCCAGTTTGTGTTGCGCAGTCTACGCCTCAATGTGCTTTTTAGGGCCAGACATGTTCCAGGTATTAATAATGATATCGCTGACGCTTTGTCCCGCCTGCAGATCCCCCGGTTCCGTGCCTTGGCCCCGGACGCAGAGGAATTTCCCTCGCCGCTCCCGGAAGAGATATGGACACTTGGCAAGGAGAGGTGAACCGGGCGATCGGCATGTCGCTCGCGCCCCGCACGCGTAAGGCGTATAACCATGCATTCAGTTCATTCAGGGCCTTTTGTGCCCGATCCCGGCTACCCGAAAGTTGGCCCATCCCAGTGGCTCACGTCCTCCAATTTATGGTTTACTTACATACCCAGGGCTTAGCTCCCCGCACCATAGCATCCAGGCTGTCAGCGCTGGCATTCATGGCCAAGGTGGGTGGTTTTGCTGACAGCACAAATGATTTTCGCATACGACATGTTTTGGAAGGGTGGGTGCGGGAACGTGGGCGCAGCCCGGATGACCGCCACCCGATTTCTCCAGGGGTACTTACCCACCTTGCACAGGGCTGGCATGACCTGTGTTTCGACAGGTATGAGGCAACCCTGTTTCATGCGGCTACAACGGTGGCCTTTTTTGGGGCGCTCCGCATCAGTGAGCTGGTGCTACTGTCTAAGGCGGATGCGAGTCGTAGGGCACTCGAACTCGAAGATGTCTAGGTTTCCAATGATTGGGCTCAGCTGAGGATGCGCTCCTCTAAGGTTGATCAGCACGGTGTAGGCAGTGGTGTAAGACTGCTACGATGTTCCATGGCAGACATCTGTCCGGTTGGTGCCCTACAGGAGTTCCTTGCACTACGTGGTACGCACCATGGCCCGTTTTTCTGTCACCAAGATGGGTCACCCCTTACTAAATTTCAATTTTGGAAGGTGACCGGTAAGGCACTAGCCAGTGTTGGCCTCCCCGGGGCTCGCTACGGCACCCATTCATTCAGGATAGGGGCGGCTTCCACCGCAGCGGCGTTTGGGTACTCTGGGGCTGAGATACGCAACATGGGAAGGTGGGGATCACGATGTTTTCAGTTGTATGTTCGCCCTCTTCAACAGTGAGTACCAGTTAAGTCACTGCCCTGTTTCCTTTTTTCCTTGACAGACCCTGGGTGTCGTCTTACACCGGTGACAGTATGGCTGGTGGGCCATAGCTATGTGCACAGGGCAGCGCAGTTTGCTGCGGCGACAGAGTGGGGACCCCGACTGGGACTGGGTGCATCCGCAAGTCTCAGGTGGTACGGTAAGCGCGGAATGTTATGGCGGGAACTGTTGCCATTCCTTTTCTCCATCAGGGATGCTGACCCGCCTGATGTCCTGATTATACACCTTGGGGGTAATGATTTGGGGCAGGTCACGGGCCTATCGCTGAAGCATGCGATTTGCGGTGACCTGGCCTACTTGCATTATGTGTGGCCTGCCACAACCCTGCTTTGGTCGGACATGATACCACGGCACGCTTACAGGGGAGGGTTTAACCTCCAGGCCCTTGATCGGGCTCGGCGCTCGGTGAACAGGGCTATTGCCCGGTTCTTTCTGGACAAGGGTTGGGGGCGCGTCATACGACACCCAACCATCAGTCTCCAAAATTATGAGCTTTACACAGGGGATGGGGTCCATCTGTCGCCGGGAGGTATGGACCTCTTGTTGGGAGATTGGCGAGCAGGCCTGTTGACCGAGCTGACGGTCTGGGGGGGGGGGGTGGTGAGCCTTTGTTGAAGCCTCCCCGTGTGGCGGGTAGCACTGGTAAGGTAAACATTTATGACCCACAGGTATCCGGCAGGTTCGCAATTGACTGGACAACACTAGACAGGCACAAGTTGGTTAACGTTGTCCGGTCAACGATGAACCAGGCAATGGGGTGATGGCACGAGCTAGGCAGCATGCATCACCCCGTTATTTTACGGATACGCGTCAGAGGGTGGGGTCAGTAGTTAGATTATTGACTACGGTCAACAATTTGTTTGTTGTCAACAAACAAATTGATACAAATGGATACATTGTAACCAATTGCCGTTGGCAATTTTGGGTGGAACCTTACCAGTGTTACTTCCGCCTGCTTGCCTTAAGAATTATAATTGGTTGAATACCAATAGAAATTTATAATTCGGACTAGGGCATGAATCAATAAATGTGGCCCAATGCCGTTATCCACTTTTACCAGTGTCTGAGTACTTTATTAGGGGGTGCGCCTGCAATGTCTACCCGTTGTTAACATTATTTCTAGTAACTCTTTATTATGACTTTTTTAAAGAGGAAAATGTTCAATTGGCATAAGAATTCTTTGTTGTTCAGGCGCACAGTCGATTCCGACTCTTTGCGACCCCATGGACCATCGCTCTCTAGGCACCCCTGTCCTCCACCATCCCCCTTAGTCCACACAGCCCCGTGCCCATTGTGTCTACAATACCATCTAGCCATTTCATCTTTGGCCACCCCTTCTTCTTTTGCCCTCCACCTTCCCCAGCATCAAGGCCTTCTCAAGTGAATCCTCTCTTCTTATTTGATGTCCAAAATACTTCAGCTTCATCTTTGTTATTTGTCCTTCTAAGGAGCACTCAAGGCTAATCTCTTCTAATATTGACCTATTTGTTCCCCTCGCTGTCCAGGGGACTCTCAAAACTCTCCTCCAGCACCACATCTCAAAGGCATCTACTTTTCTTCGCTCAGCCTTTCTAACAGTCCAGCTCTCACAGCTATACATTACCACCGGAAATACCATTGCTTTGTCTATGCCGACCTTTGTTTGTAGTGAGAGATCTCTACTTTTCACTATGTTCCCCAGGTTTTTCATAGCTTGTCTCCCAAGAATCAGTCGCCTTTTTATTTCATGGTTGCAATCTCCATCTGCAGAGATCTTGGATCCTAAGAAAGTAAAATCTGTTACTGCTTCTATTTCTTCCCCATCTATTTTCTAGGAACTGATATGGCCTGTTGCCATTATCTTGGGTTTTTTGATATTGAATCTCAGGCCAGCTTTTGCACTCTCTTCTTTCAACCTAATCAGGAGCTTCTTTAGGTCTTCTTCACTTTCTGCCATTAGGGTGGTATCATCTGCATATCTCAAATTGTTGATGTTTCTCCCAGCAATTCTAAAGATGCCATATTCCAAAATCATGTAAGATGAATTAAACAGATTTGCACAATGCTTTGAGGACAAAACTGGACATTGCACAATTATAAAATAACAGATTGGTTGAGATTTATTACAGTATAAATCTCACTACTCCTTTTCCTATGGCTTGTCTTCAAGATCACATTTCAGATATTGAGAGGAATAGAAGGTAACCAATTCCTTCCCTTTCCCACAATAAATGATCCTTTCAGATTTGTCCCAGCTCAATAGACGGCCCAAGCATTTTGTCCAAACAAATACAGATCAACAACCTTTTGTTTATACATTCTTGCTATTCCAAGGTCTTCTACCCATACAGAACTCTGAGCACATGAATGCAAAGAGTTTGAAAAAAAATTATTGTGTTGGATTACAACGTCCAGGATCCAATAGCTCCCATAAGCAGTTATTATGCTTCCTGTGGAATTCCACAGTAGCTTTTTGGTATAAAGAAGGAAACAACATGTAAACTGTCAAGATCTGAATCCCCCCCTCCAACTTGAAAGGCCAGATTTAGAAAAGATACAGGCAAACCAAAACAAAATACAGATAGGCTTTTGTTAATTAGGAGTTTACAGTGTGACTTGCCCGCTCATCTTAAAGAACAAGAAAACTGGCTAAATATCACTTACACAACAAGTACAGTACTATACAATGGACTGATTTATGAGAAGCAATGTAGTGATGCTCCATGCTACATGCTTTGGTTACTTTATTTTAGTTTGTGACGTATTTGTCGGTTCTTTCTTTTGATTTGCTGTGTCTTCTGTTGTTATTTGTTATCAGTTTGTACACTGCCCAAATAGGCGGTATAGAAATGCAATAAATAAATAAGACTGCTTGCAGTGCCAAAATTTCTGCAACTTGAGATCAGAAATGATAAATGAAATCATTTTAAAAATACTATATATGTCTGTAAAAGGGGTTGTACTAGAACCATGCAATCATTCAGTGTTTCCCAAACTTCGGTTCTTGGACTTCAATTTCCAGAAGCCAGTACATTGGCTGATCAGTGCTTTGGGGAATTTGACTTAGGCTTCTGAGAACTGAAGTCCAAGAACCAAAGTTTGGGAAACACTGATTTATTATAGATGATGATGATGATGCCTCTTCCTGCATGTAGAAGATGGAACTTTATTTTAAACCCAGGCTCTTGCTAGAACTGTGTTAATGTTGCAAGGCTGTGCAAGTTGGAGAGGCGGCTTTGGGAATAAGCACTTGTGACAACCCAAGGAAAGGAAACTGAAGGAGAATTTAGGGATCAGCACTTTACTGTCAGAGCTGCAGAAACTGATACTGCAAAGACAGCGTGCTGATGAACTGATTCTAGGAATTAGCTCCACTCCGTGTTTAGAGAGGTGGGTTTAGGTGCCAAGTTTTTCTTGTCAGAGATGTTATCATTTGGGCCAAAGCATTTCAATACACCCAGCTTGTAAAGTTCATTATCCTCAGCCTCACAGAGAGGTGTTCAGGTTTGGTCCACAATGGGTCTTTATTCTCTCTTTGGACAAAGTTTGAAGGTTGAAGTCCTATGCAGGTATAAACACCACTGATCTTAGTTCTCATTATTGCTCAGCACAGCTTGGAACGGTTACTATTTTGACTCTCAACTCCAACAATATCTCAATTAGCACGATTAGTGGGAGATTTCTGGGCATTACTGTTCACAAAAGTAACATTTGCAAGCTCTGCTTTTGCACAAGCATACTTTGGCTCAACCTTAAAATAGCTGTCCCACAAGAAGTGACTTCCCATGAGTGAAAAACAAGGTGCATGTTGTACCGGTGGTGTGGGAAGCTGGTTCCTTTTCAACCATCTCAGTACATTGATGTGACAGAGTCCAGTGTTGAAGAAGTGTCCTGTGCAGATATTTGCCTTGCCCACACAAACACACATTCCAGACAGACACTCATAAAACCTAATAAGGAAAGGCACCTAGAGCAAACAGTCAATTCATCCACCTTTGTCTATGAATTGACTGGGAGAAAGGTGGAATGGCAACAAAGGGGAGGAGCCTCTCCAGCAGCCAATCAGGGTCTAGGGATTACTTTCTGCTCAGGTTCAATAATGATAAGACTGAATGCCTAGAGAAAGTTAATCATCTCTTAACTGCTAGGTAGATCAAAGCCATCTCTTGCATGGCTAGCAGTCAAATGCCTCAGGGCTGACCCTTGCCTCAGCACACGGCTGCACATTCTTACCGCAATGATTTTTATATCTCCTTGTCAGGCCTACCACCCCAATCTGATGCTTCTCCTGTGTACACTATGTACTCTCTTGAATGGCCACATGTTCTCTAGACGTACACCAACATTCACCCATATATGAGTTTGCACACATTCATGCACAGGAAGAGAGAGACAGGGACAGAGAGAAACTTGTTTAGCAATAGCAATTACAGTAAAACCCCGACTTACATAAAAAGTCCATTCCATAGACTTTTATGTAAATTGGGTTTTTACATAACTTGATGCAAACCCATAGAAAAAAATCATGTTTTACGTAAATCGAAGCAAACTCATAGGGAAATGAATTTTTACGTAACTTGAAGCAAATCCATAGGAAATTGCGTTATATAAATTGGGACATTGATGTAAATTGGGACATTGTTTTAGCACAAAGTCATTATGTAAGTCGAATTTTACGTAACTCGAGGCATACGTGTCGGGGTTTTACTGTACATTTATAAACCACCCCATAGCTCTTAGTGCACTCTCTGGGCAGTTCACAAGGTAATTAGCATTTTGCCTCCAACATGCTGGGTACTCATTTTACCAACCTCAGAAGGAAGGCTGTCAACTTTGAACCCCATCAGGATTGAACTCACAATGTCAGCAGTTCTTGCTGTAATACCGCAGTTTAACCCCTGCGCCACCAGGGCTCTTTAGTCCATGAGTTGGGCAAAACATAATAACTGTACAAGGAATCATTGTGCCTTCTCCACCCAATGGACTTTGCTGTATATGAAACAGAATGGAATACTTTTTTTTTCTTTTTAGTCAAAGCAGCCACAAGTTTTGCTTTACTCAGATTTTGAGGAAATTACTCATTTGAACTTCAGTTCCCAGAACACTTCAGCCAGCTGGTTAGTGGATGTTAAAGGGTTAAAGTGGTTAAAGGTGCTATGGTGGCTCAGTGGTTAAGAAGCTTGCCTTATTAGCTGGAAGGCCAACAAGTCAGCAATTCGATACCCGGGTACTGCATAATGGTTTGAGTGCCCATCTCTGTCCCAGCTCCTGCCAACCTAGCAGTTTGAAAGCATGAAGTTGCAAGTAGATAAATAGGCATAGTCATCGCGACTGCAACTCGTATCCGAGAATGTGTGTTTTCTTGAAGCAGGAAAAATGTCATTGGTGTGAATTTGTTTAAGGTGGATTCCAGCTTGCCATGAAGTTACCCACATACTATGATCTCGGAGCCATCTCTTGTGGCACATATGGAACGAGACATACAGGATTTGACACAAGGACTGCAATGGACTGCCTCAGCCTTGAGGATATGGACAAGGTGCGCTTCACAGCTAGTCCATGTGGCATGGCCTTTTCCTCCTCCATGACCGTTGGGAATCAGACTTCCTCTTCCTCTCATTTTGCGATTGGGCCCAATATGATAGTTTCCAGTGGCATTTCCTCCACTGAGAGGGGCCATCACCCCACCTAAAGGGGCTCTTCCACCCATAGCTGTTGGCTCCTTTAGGAAGTCATGTTAGTTAACTGCTGCCTGACACTCGGTGTTGAGTCGCTGGCGGTACAGTTTACTCCATTACCCTAGCGGGATGTCCAACCAGACTACACCAGCCCTCTCCAAAAGGCCCAGTGTAGTTGCACCCTAGGTCTGACAGGGCAAGTGATGGCAGAGCACCAGGGCTGCCATCAGGGGGGGACCATCAGGAATCCCGTCCCGGGCCCAGAGATGATGGCGCCCCGGCGGTGCTGGGAAACCACTGATGTGCACATGCGCAAACAAACCACTCATGCGCAGAAAACCACAGGGGTGTGGTGGCGGCAGAAACCACTGATGTACGCATGCACAAACAAACCACACAAGCCAGAAAACCACAGGGGCATGGCCAAAATGTGTGTGTGTGGGGCGTACCGGGCCCAGAAATTTCTGATGCCGGCCCTGCAGAGCACCATACCAGACTGGACCCAATAAATTTTCTCTGATTTTGAAGCTAAGCAGGGCTACCCCTTGCTAGAACTTGGGTAAGGAATTATGAAGGATATCAGAGATCCCAATATAGGGCTAGGAAAGAATCAAGCTTGAAATTTTCCAAATTGTTGCCAATCAGAATGGACAATACCAACTAAATGGATCATTGCTCTAGCTCAGTATAAGGTAAAGGTAGCCCTTGCTTGAAAGCCACTCGTATCCAACTCTAGGGTTCAGAGTTCATCTCCGACTACAGCCAGAGATAGCACTGTCTGCGTCTGCAGGCGTTTCAGTGGTCATGTGGGTGGTATGACTACACACTCTGTTACCTTTCCACCAAAGCAATTACTTGCAATTTCTTGCTTTCAAACTGCTAGGTTGGCAGGAATTGGGACAGAGAGAGGAGCTCATTAGTTCTGCAGCACTCAGGTCTTGAACTGCTGACCTGCCAACCTTCCAGTAGTCAAGTTCAGCATCTTAAACACTAAGCCACTGCAGTCCCTCATGGCTCAATATGAGCCAGTTTCTTATATTGCTGTATGGTATGGCTGGAAAACAGAACAGGACCGCTTAATGCTAGACAAATTGGACCTCTGGTTTGGACTATCTGTTTTATCTTTTCATTGCCAATTTCTCTTATCTGTATTATCATAATCATTATTTTTTTCTTCCTCAGTTCTAAGAGAATCAAATACTTTTGGATCATTCAATCAAAATCATTCCTGAAAGGGCCATATGGTTGTTTCAGTTAGTCATGCTTTCATCAAACTACTTAGGCCCATGATGGCGACCCTTGGCACTCCAGATATTCTTGGACTTCAATTCCAAGAAGCCCAAGCCCCCGTGAATCCACATGAAGGGGTTTGCTGCAATTCATCCGGCCCGCGTTACCCTCGCCGCTCCTGGAAGTGGAAGTAAAACCATACCTGTCAACCTTCCCGATTTGGCCGGGATTACCCCGTAAATTGACGTCGATTGACGTCATAACCCGGCCCCCGCTGCCAAAAACCCGTAATTTGGCAGCGGGGGAAATGCTTTCCACGCATGCGCGGAAGGGTTTTATCCCTTGCATGCATGCGCGGAAGCGCTACGTCGCTTGCGTAAGGGCTGCACAAGCGGCGTAGCGCTTCTGCGCATGCGTGGAAGGGGTAAAACCTTTCCACGCATGCGTGGAACGCGACACCTGCGCACAAGCGATGTGCGCAGGTCCCATTTTTTCGGAGCCGCGGGTTGACAGGTATGGGTAAAACACGCCCGTACAGAGGAAGGGTTAACCTGGAAGAGTCTTAACCATACGGGTGCGTTTTACTTCTGCTTTTGGGAGCAAAAAGGGCAGTGCGGGCTGGATGAATCACAGTAAACTCCTTCATGTGGATTCGCGGGGGCTTGGGCTTCTGGGAATTGAAGTCCAAGAACACCTGGAGTGCCAAGGTTCATCATCACTGCGCTATAGTCTCTTCAAGGTCAACTAACATATTTCAGTGCTTGAGACATAGTAGGAAATGCTTGTTTATTTACCTAATAGCTGCTAAACAAGCAAGGCTGCACAATACACATGGCCAGTCAAGTTATTTTGACAGCTGTAGCAGGGAAGAAATTCCCTTCCTAAGCAATAAAAATGCAAAAATAATACATTAACTAACAATTTGCTGTCCTTGTTTTCATAACAACCCAAATCAACCTTCTGAGACACCAAACCTGTTCTGCCTAATGGCAAGGTCAGCATTGCATTTATTACTTTCCTTATTTATGTATTTATTTCAACTTGTATTGCCGCCCCCTCGCCTGGGCGACTCTGGGTGGCTCTACAACCAAATTTACAATATAAAAACATTCATACTAAAAACATTAAAAACCCCATTAAAAACCATTAAAAAGTCCACCCTTTATTTACTTTTAAAGGGTCATGTATAATCCTAAAGCGGAGCATGCCAAACTATAGTGAAAGAAGGAGAGAAAGGCACAGTTTAATACCCTGCAGTTCCCAAGAACTGCACCTTTACACTGCATCTATGTGAAATTGACTGGGACTGCGATGGCTCAAGTGGCTAAGACGCTGACTGGAAGGCAGGAGGTCAGCAGTTTGATTCCCGAGTACTGCAGGACGGAATGAGCTCCTGTTTTTGTCCCAGCTCCTGCCAACCTAGCAGTTCAAAAGCAAGAAATTGCAAGTAGATAAATAGGGACCATTTTGGTGGGAAGGTAAACAGCGTTCTGTGTGCTCCAGTGTCTAGTCATGCCTGCCATATGACCACAGAAATATCTGCAGACGCAGAAAACGCTGGCTCTTTAGCTATAAACAGATGAGTGCTGAACCCTAGAGTCGGATATGATTGGCTTTCAAGCAAGGGAAACCTTTACTTTTATGTGAAATTGGGATTACCATAAAGTATTGGTGTGTTCTCATGAAAGAGTAGCTAAAGGAAGATCAACGCAGGTACTGTATACAACATTCCCAATAGTAGGTAGTATTTTTACAGCATGGTCCCAAGGGTACAAGGACCGTGAAGCCAGTATTGGGGAGGAAGCAGTTCTAAAGACTTAAAAGAAAATGATTTTTGCAATACTGTCTTACTGGAACATTCACTCTTCTGAATATCCAAAGTGCTGAAACAAGAGTCATGGGGGAGGAAGCGCAAAATAAGATTTTTGGATCTGAAAAGGCCCTAATTCTCCAGTATCATCTCTTTCTGTTCTAAAAAACAGGGAGATGTTTTAAAGTTCTTGGGTTATTACTGAATAACAAAGAGAACAAAACCTTCTCTTTTAGTGACATCCAGATATGTTGGCCACAATGGAAGTTGCCATCCAAAATAAATGTAAAGTACTGGGGTGGCAAGCCTGTCTTAATGGTAGTGACTCATTTTCCTGCTCCCACCTGTCTCTTACCAAGTGCATCATATCTCCCAGCTTTGATATCTATTCTCATCATCATACTCACAGAAAGGGATGTCTTTGAAGCCAACATATTTCCTTTCATTAAAAAAAAGTGGGTGGTGGAGGCAAAAAGATACACATAAACAATAATCCAGAAAAGGCTGCCCGGATTTCATATGCCCACCAAGCATGCCAATTCCATACCATCACTCTCACCAACCTAGCAGCCTACCCACAAGGTTCCAGCAACCAGCCTTTTGGAAATCCACTTGCCTTACAGTTATTAACAGTTGTGGTTCTGTGCTACACCCGTTTTGGGTCCATATTGCACACCTGGAGCACTCAGACAGCAAGTATATATACTGTATATACAAAATATATCCTTCTGCTAGGTCAGTAGAAATGATTCCCTATTTGTTGCTGTTGTTCAGTCACACAGTCGATTCCGACCCTTTGCCACCCTATGGACCATTGTCCTCCAGGCGCCTCTGTCCTCCACCATCTTCCTCAGCCTGCCCAGCTCTGTGCCAATTGTGTCCACAATACCATCTAGCCGTCTCATTTTTGCCCGCCCCATTCTTCTTTTGCCCTCCACCTTTCCCAGCATCAAGGCCTTCTCAAGTGAATGAATCCTCCCTTCTCATTTGATGTCCAAAGTACTTCATCTTCATCTTTACTATTTGACCTTCCAATGAGCAGTCAGGGTTGGTTTCTTCTAAGATTGACCAATTTGTTCTCCTCGTAAGCAAATACTTTTTGAAATGCTGTCTTTTATGTACATTTTAAAATTTGGATTCTCTCACAGGTGTAAGTTTGTATTTTATATCCTAACCCCAACCACCACTAGCCTTATAGTGTTTCAGTCCCAACTCTTCATACAAAAATAGTCTGTAAATAAAGAAGAGAAGGGATTTCCCCAGCAGCATGATGCATATAATTCTGGAAATAACGTCATTCTCTCCTAGACCTACATGTCAGCTGATGGAGAAGAGAGGCATGTACACAATGATTTGCTTTTCGAAATGACATCTTAACTTCCTAATACCCCCTCCATATTCTGTTTAGTGTTCTACAATACTGAGTGCTCTCATTCACTGTCTGTCTTCATTCATTCACAAAGAGTTTGTATCCAGAAGGACAATTGTATTTCTGTTTAAAGAACAAAATCACATTTACTCAGCCACATTTCTGTCACTGTTTTTTAAACATTATTTTACCCTTGAATATGTGTTCACAAGATTCCTCATCTTTAACAATGCAGCACTAGAGGTGGATGAATGTAAAGCATGGCAAACGTAGAGTAAAATAGACTCGAATAAAGAATACTCATGAGTTACAAGAAATCTCATTTAGATATGAGTGTTTGTGTTACTTGGACATTTTAGTTACCAACAAACATTCCAAACCCCATAAACAATAAATGTTTTCTCTGTGCTCATAAAAGAACACTAGTGGGTAGGTAAAGACTATGTAATCTTGCCCAGATATGCAAAAGCTACATTTTACATTCTTCTCAGCATTATGTCATCAGGAAGTTTCTCCCTTTGCAGCTAATGTAAAAAAATCATGCATAGTATTCTGGGAGCACCTGCCATCAAAAAATAAACAATAGGTGATCTCTTGCAGAAATGAAAAATAAGAGTAACAAAATCAGTGCTGCAAAAAGCAGAATGCTCTCTAGCATGATACACGGAGACAGAAATCTCCAAAACTGTAAATTCCCTATTCAGCAAAATGATAAATGTCTAGGAGGAGGGGGTTGGAATTTCTGCAACCTAATTCTAGATCTAAGTGACAGTACAGCATGTGTATATGTATGAATGTATGTGCCTCAAACCTTCACCAGTTGAGAAAATATACCCTTTACTTCAGTTCTCAAGGTTTTCGCGACATGGGCTGGACTATTCACCCTCAGACAGCTGAGCAGGCTGGACACGTGGTCCCCCCTGTCGTAAATGCTGCCGCAAATCATGTGTTTGTTTGCGCACGTGCAGGTGCATCTGCGCATGCATGGGCACATTTACAGCTGTCGTAAACATGCCCTCTTCCGCTTCCGGGGTTTTCCCCATGGACCGGATGGAATGGCATCAGGTTGCAAGCCCATGCTTTAGTTGGTATCACTCCACCTAAGATAAGGAGAGAAGTACCAGCGGACACCAAGAGAACTGAACAAGAGAATGACCCTCAACATCCTCTGAATGGATATGAACCTCAAGTCTGCCAGCTCAGATCCTGGAAGAGCTTTATGGCAAGAACAAACATTCTTGAGGGTATGCAACAGCAAAAAACCAAATTAGAAGATGGAGGAAGGAGCTCACTGGACAAGGAACAACATTACAGGACGATATAGCTGAGGAACTCAACCTCCCCTACGTCACTTGGAGGACCCTGAATAAGCTGAGGGTTGGAGTCGCTAAATTTATTTATTTATTATTCAAATTAAATGAAATACCAACATGCTCAAGTGGAGGCTGCTAGCAGACAACAACACACTGTGTTAATGTGAAGAGATACAGATTCCAACTCATTTACTGGTCTGCCGATTACGGCCAGAAACACGCACCAATAAGGACTTCAGTTTGGCCAACGATTAAAGCCAAGAAAGTGGCTTCATTTTGGCAGTCCAGGGTTTTATCCGGACGTGAAAGAAGAAGAAATGTACGTGCCAGAGGATGAGTACATGAAATATGATGAAGCCAAACGGCAATGGACACATTTCCTTTCAAAACTATATTACAGAGACTGATAGGGAAAGGCAAAAAATGTTTACTATTTGAGCAGAAAATACAATTGGCCACATGTATATAACCATAGCAAAGCCTTCCTATCAACCTCTTCCCTTTATAGCCTGAGAAACAATGGAATAGCCTTGGGAAGGAAGGCTTCACACCCACCCACTCTCTTGTGGCCATACAGAGGCTGACTGCAATGAAGAAAGACTGGTGTCAGTTTGGTGGTGGGAGCTTTTAGGAAAGACAACTCCTTACATCAGGGGTGCCCAAACTTTTCCGGCCACTAACTGGTCTCATGGTTCAGTGGGCCGGTCATGTGGTTCTTCCCACTGGAAGCGGAAGTAAAACGTGCCTTGCAATCTGTTTTGCAACAGAATGAGTTAGATTTTAAGCTGCCATTTTCTCTGCTTAAACCAGGGCCACCCAAACTATGGCCCACGGGCCATAGTTTGGGCACCCCTGCCCTGCATCCTACATCTACTACCTCACTCAGATGTACTAAATAACTGGTAGTCATCAAACCAGCGTCACCATTTTTATGCATCGCCACATCTCTCTCTATGAATATTGTCTGCTGACTAATGCTATAAAGAGTATGTTTAGGACATGGAGAGCCCCGTTAGAAGAGAGCTGTGGAAAGCTTTCATCATTGGTGGCCTCACACAAGCATAGTCCTTTTATATCAATTCACTAGCACAGCAGGAAGACAAAATTAAAGAGAATGTCCACAGGATTAGTAAACTAAGTAATGGTACAGTTGTCTGGTACAGCTTCCTCACAGGGACAGATTGGGAGAAAAGGAATGCTAATGGTACTCTACAATCAATGTTGCCTGTTAGATTCCTGAGATAAACTAGTTTGTTACTGCATGAAACTAAACCAGTGATGGCGAACCTTTTAAAGACTGAGTGCCCATACAGAGGGGGCTGCTGGACAGAGGAACAGGGCGAACTCTGTGCTAGGGGGAGGGAGGAAGCGCTCTCATTGGGCTGCTGGGCAGAGGGATGGGGTGAACTCTGTGCTGGGGCAACAGTACACATGCCCACAAAAAGGGCTCTGAGTGCGCCCTCTGGCATGTATCCCATAGGGTAGCCACCACTGAACTAAACTATGCTTTGCAGCCCAAAAAACACAAATTCTGGAGCACACGTGTATGGAACTGAGCTGTGTTTTGTATGCCTAAAAGGTTTTGCAGTGGAGCTTACTCATTAGTAACCTGATATTTGAAATCTAGCATAATATACTAGGTCACCCTTGCCCGATAGCCAGTCGTATCTGACTCTAGGGTTCAGTGCTCATCTCTGTTTATAGCCAAAGAGCCAGCGCTGTCTGCGTCTACAGACATTTCTGTGAACATGTGGAAGGCATGACTAGACACCTAGGTACATGGAATGTTGTTTAACTTCCCACTGAAGTGGTACATATTTATCTACTAGCAATTTCTTGCTTTCGAACTGCTAGGTTGGAAGGAGCTGGAACAGAGACGGGAGCTCACTCCGTCGTGCAGTACTCGGGTGTCAAACTGCTAACCTGCCGACCTTCAAGTCATCAGGTTCAGCGTCTTAACCACTAAGGCATTAGTAGACATGCATAAAACAGATTTTTGCATTCTTTTTGTGAGAAAACATACAACAATTGCATCTGAAACACCAACTCTGCTTGGGCCCCACCTATTGTTTAGGCCTCCCCACTGTTGAAAAATGTTCCCTCCAGTCTCTTTTGAATTGTATGTAGAGAAACATCACTTACTATACCCTGTATTAATGACAAATGTATACTCAGAATAGGGCTCTTGTCTTTACTTGTTCCTATTAACTGTCTTACATGCTTAGGGGTGCTTAAAGACAAAATACACATATTGCTGCATGGAACTGTTTGCTGAGTTTATGCTGATGTTTGCTGAAATAGTATCTGCAAGGCTCTAAGACTAAGTGGATGGTTCTGTAATTGTAAGCTTGTAATTGTGTTTGTTTAATAAAAAATGAGAAACATTTCAAGAGTTTATCCTTCCCATAAATTATATAATAGTCACAGTCAAACATAAAATGAGTGGTACTCGTTATGTTTATATATTCTGATACACATCCCCCAAGCATGAAAAATTCATGGAGCTTTACTGTGAAATACATGCAACAGCATCTGACAAAAGTTCACATTTTAAAGCAAACCCACAAATTAAATAAACATATCACTTATAATAGATATTTTTAAAAATGAATGGCACTCATTTTATAATGATGCTATTCCTCAATTTCAGGGAAATATAGCAGTGCAAAAGATCAATCCTGCCTTCCTAGTGGGCAGAGTGAAACAAAGCACCTCAGATTTTGGATCTAACAAAAGTGCAGCAAATTATTATTTCCTTAATATTGTATTATTACTGCCAAAAATTGAGAGTAGTGCTTAAGGGGTTTTCTGCTTCAGGTATCAAAATAACTCGGCGGAGCTTTGCCTTGGATGAGTAAAGGCTGCTGTTTGTTGTCTGCTTTAGGAATCAGGCTGTCACAAGCCTTGGTACATGAAAACTACATACAAGTGGTACCTCGCTTAAAGAGCATAATGCGTTCCATGGGATTGCTCTTTAAGTGAGTTTGCTCTTTAAATGAAACACCATTGTAAGTGGCCAAGAATTATAACTTCTGGCGGGGGGGGGGATTGCGAACCCCATTTTTCATGCTTGGGGGATGTGTATCAGGTAGGGGAGGAGGAATGGTGGCTACTGTCAAGTTCACCTGAGGGAGCGCTTCCCTGCTGAGCATGAGTCCCAAAATCAGTTCTCAAGTCCACACGCAATACTAGATATCCTGGCCCATGGTAGTGGACCAGGATATCTAAGAGACCACGTCACCCCAAGAACATCTGTCCATCCAACTGGAGCGGACCAGAGGGGCTCTCTAATTGTACCATCTGCTAGAGGGGCTCGTCTCTGTGTCCGCACCAGCCCTATGGAACCTCATGCCAACAGAGTTATGGCTGCAGATGGAATTGCTGCCCTTTAGGAAAGAACTGAAAACCTGGCTGGCAGGGCAGGTGTGGGGCACCGATGGATGGGTGACCCCCGTCTGCTGGCTTATATAATTAAGATTTTTTTTCTCTCTCTCTCTCTTAATGGATGGTGTGAGTGGGTAAATTATTTAGAATTTTAATGGGGTTTTAAAGGGCTTTTAGTTAGTTTTTGATGTTACTTTTAATTGCTGTTAGCCGCTCAGTCATTGCCGAGTTGGGTGGCAATAGAAATTTGAAGAATAAATAAATAAATAAATAAAATATTTACCTAGGTAAAGGTCTCCCTTGCTCGAAAGCCAGTTGTGTCTGACCCTAAAAGGCAGTGCTCATCTCCATTTACAGCCAATTAGGTAGCACTGTCTGCATCTGCAGATGTTTCCGAGATTATGTGGCAGATGTGACTAGATTCACGGAACACTGTTACCTTTCCTGCCAAAGCGGTACCTATTTATCTACTTGTAATTTCTTCCTTTCGAACTGCTAAGTTAGCAGGAGCTGGAACAGAGACGGGAGCTTACTCCGTCATGCAGCGCCTGGGTTCAACTGCTGACTTTCCAGTCATTAAGTTCAGCATCTTAACCACTAAGCCGCCGCAGTCCCTTACTGTTTACCTAGAAGCCTCCATTCTTACCATACCTGTCAAGTTTCAGGAAATTTCTGTCAAACCCCCGTATTTTAAACTCTTTCCTGCCGTCATCCCGTATTAGTTAGACTGCAATTAGACTGGAGTTAGACTGGAGGACAGCACAGGATAAGCATAGCTGTCCAGTTTCCTGTTTTGGCCAGGAAATTTCCCTTATTTGACAGAATTTTCCCGAAACTTGACAGATATGATTTTTACGTTTATCAGAGAATAAACAAAACAAAACCATTGTAGCGCTTTGAAGACTGTTATATTTTTATATTAGCTTTTGTGGATCAAGTCCACTTTGTCAGACATGGGAGTGAGACTTCATGGCATCAATTTATACACTTCAAAGTGCTACAATGTTTTTGTTTTGTTTATTCTCTGATATTCTTGAAACACAGACTAACATAGCTACTCTTCCAAGAAATACATTTTACGTTGTGGTCTCCCCTACCCCTGCCCCCCAATTATCCCTTTATTTTCTAAATGCACAACTCTACATGCTCTTTCCTCAGGTGAGCAGCTGGCCAGGCAGAAGAACCCTTCCTTAGCCTTTACACCTCTACACTGAAAAACCTCATAGCCAGGACTAGGAGGGAATGTAAGGAATATCTGAAGGGACTACAGTGGCTTAGTGGTTAAGACATTGAACTTGACTGGAAGGTTGGCAGGTTAGCAGTTCGAGACCTGAGTGCTGCATGACGGAGTGAGCTCCTGTCATCTGCCCCTGCTCCTGCCAACCTAGCAGTTCAAAAGTAAGAAACTGCAACTAGATAAATAGGCACTGCTTCGGCGGTAAAGGTAACAACGTTCATGCACTCAAGTGTCTAGTCCTGCCTGCCACAAGACCACAGAAGTGTCTGCAGACAACGATGGCCCTTTGGCTGCAAGCGGAGATGGGCACCGCCCCCTAGAGTTGGACACAACTGGCTTTTGAGCAAGGGCGACCTTAACTTTGAAGGAATACCCAGACTGGCACACAATTCATAACAAAACCATAGGGCACAGTGGTTAAACTGCTGTCCTCCAACAAAAAGGTTGCGAGTTCGATCCTGACCAGGGATTAAGGTTGACTCAGCCTTCCATCTTCCGAGGTCGGTAAAATGAGTACCCAGCATGTTGGGGAGGGTGGGCGGGCGAAATGCTAATTAACTTGTGAACTGCCCAGAGAATGCACTAAGGCAGTTCTCAACCTTTTTAAGCTGAGGACCGGGTCACACTCCCTCAGACAGCTTCAGGGGCCGGATGGCTATTTTGCCCTTTTCCCTCCACCCAATGGCACTTCCTGGTGTGGTGTCCACATGAAATGGTGCTGTGGGCTGCATCCGGCCCACAGGTTGAGAATCCCTGGCTGCACTAAGCTCTATGGGGCGGTATATAAGTGTGTTTGGTTTGCTTTATAGGGACTTGCTCACGAGGAGCAGGACGGGTGTGTGTGTGTGCATGCGTGTGCAAGGATAGGAGCTGCGGGGACTACTCGGGGCGACCCACTTTGCCATTCCCGGTGGAAAGCCCGCCTCTCGTGGGAGTGGGAAGGGAAGAGAAAGCCCTTCCTCTTCCCGCGGCGCTTCCAAAGGGAAAAGGAGGCCGCCCGCCCGCCCGCCGCCCGTTCCCTCACGCCCGGTCTTGAGCAGGCGAGGAAGCCATTGCCACTCAGAGGAGGGCCCCATGTGCGCCTGCGCACCGCCCTTCTCTCCCCGCGACTAGGTAGGTCAACCGAGAGCCAGGGCCAAGGCCGTCCCTACGACCACCGCGGGGGGCGGGATGGAGTGGAAGAAGGAGGCCGGCAGGCGGCGAGGAGCTGCTGCTGCTCCTTCCCTCCCCTGTAGCGCCTCCTCCACACAAACACATGCATACACACACAAAACAAAGGGAGAATTCTTTGCACAGGTTTGTGAGTGGGCACAACAACCTGCAGCTTGGCAGCCTCTCAAACCTTGGCTCCAGACTCCTTCCTCCTCCTCCGGGACTAAAACCTTATTTATGCAGTAATCCCGTCATGGCGAACCTTGGCACTCCAGATGTTCCTGGGCTTCAATTCCCAGAAGCCCAAGCACCCTGTGAATCCACACGAAAGGGTTTACTGCGATTCATCTGGCCCGTGCTGCCCTCGTCGCTCCCGGAAGCGGAAGTAAAACACACCTATACGGTTAAGGCTCTTCTGAGTTAACCCTCTGTATGGGCGCATTTTACTTCCACTTCCGGGAGCGACCAGGGCAGCGTGGGCTGGATGAATCGCAGTAAACCCATTCGTGTGGATTCACAGGGTGCTTGGGCTTCTGGGAATTGAAGCCCAATAACATCTGGAGTGCTAAGCTTCGCCATCATGGTAGTAATCTGTCCAGTCTGGCCAGGTTCTCCTGCTTCCATGGGGAACCTTGGCATTCCAGCTGTTCTTGAACTTCAATTCCCAGAAGCCCTGATCATCAGGAGTGCTGACTTGGGTTTCTGGGAATTGAAGTCCAAGAACACCTGGAGTGCCAAGGTTCACCAGCCACTCAACACAGATCTTCAGGCTGCGGTTATAACCTGACAACCCTGAGGACTAATGGCCTGGAGGGGAGGGGGTTTGAAGTCTACAGGGAAGGGTGATGGTCCCCAAGTGTATCAAATCCCACCTGAATCTATCTTGCTGGAGGGCAGCAGCTTCTGGGGCTGATGAGAACTGTGTGCCGAGAGGGTTCAGGACCAAAAAGTGACTCACAGAACTGGATCGGGTATGGGTGTCACACTGCAATGCAGAAGGCAAATGAAAGGCCACTGCATTATATTCTCAGGACAATCTTCATGGCTCATCGCCATGATGATCGCCAATATTTGAAATCAGATACGGCACAAGAACAAGTAATCTTTGAACACTTCGCTTGACTCCTGAAACAATGCTGAAGGGCCAATGCCAATGGAGTGACATGGAAAGCTCTCTGCACATGTTTTACCCACCCACTCGTGCCCCGCCCCCCCACTTATCAATATTTGCAGGATGCGGGCGCTGGCTTCCTCACCTGTTAAGATTTGGTACAAATAAAGGCCTGATAGTAACTCCTTCAATTACTCCTCCCCTCGTTTCTTCTGCTGCTTATTTCAAAATGGTGGCATGTGGCATGGAATCACATATCGTTTGTTTTTATGAGGTTCTGTACCATGTCCCAAGTTCTCTATAAATAACATTATTGTAGTTCCTGCTTTTCTCCCTGCCTCTCCTTCTGTTACTGCCACCAACTCATGGCAAGGAGGAGCCACGGAAACAAAAGTTTTCCAGATGGATTTCATCAGTCCCTCCCATACAGCTGTGCACTTCCAGACAACATGCTGTGCTTGTGCTGACAGGCTTTCCTCTGATTCCTACTGACTTAGGACAGAGTACATTTCTGATTACCTTGGTGGACCAATAAAAAGTGGTGTGTGGGAGAATGCAGCCTTGCATTCTGTAGTTAACCTGAAATGCTTCTTATGCTTGTGTCTTTGCTTACAAATACGGTTGAAGTCCTCACTTTCCATAGTAGCATGCCTTGGATGAAAAGCTTAGGGGGTGGGGGGGTGGGGAATCTAGCCAATTGTATCATACTGTATTTAAATTCCTATGGTTGTGCTTGTGTCATGGGGAACCTATGTTGCATCAAACAAATGTTGGTACAGTATACTTCTCAGTCTTTATTGTGTGGATTCAAATCAGGTGGTCATATTGTTTTCCCCTAGTACCGTGATGGTGAACCTTGGCACTCCAGATGTTCTTGGACTTCAATTCCCAGAAGCCCAAGCACCCTGTGAATCCACATGAATGGGTTTACTGCAATTCATCCGGCCCGCGCTGCCCTCATCGCTCCCGGAAGTGGAAGTAAAACGCGCCCATACGGAGGAAGGGTTAACCCGGAAGAGCCTTAACCGTACGGGTGTGTTTTACTTCCGCTTCTGGGAGTGACGAGGGCAGCGCGGGCCAGATGAATCACAGTAAACCCATTTGTGTGGATTCACAGGGTGCTTGGGCTTCTGGGAATTGAAGTCCAATAACATCTGGAGTGCCAAGGTTCACCATCACCATCCTAGTACTGCAAGATCGAGATAGTACTGCGAACTAAGAGCTCCAGTCAGAACTGGTGGAAATCAGAGGGTGTTATAGCTGATCAATGAGCAGTTGGCAGGTGTGGTTTTAAATAAAAAAACAAGGGAAAGAAGGCAGCAATTGTCCTTTAAGAGCTCCTTGGACTCTGTCTTCACATTCCCCCTCTATCCTCATGGGCATTTGTTTGGTATTGTTACAGGATCCCTCCTGCAGTAGATCCAGCTTGGAACAGCTGGGAACCATGTCCTCCACTAGCAACCCCTGGTTGGTATTCAGCTGCCAGCCAAAACTCTGCAATATCCCATTCCCTTTAGTCTGACCTCTCATCTTGGGGGTTGGGGAAGAGAGAAAGAGAACTGTTTGCACTTTCCCATTCAGACTGACTCCCCCAGGCATCATAAGATATACTCCGGTAGACTCTCTTCCATTAACTACCAAAGACTCTCCCACCCTCATTGTAGCAGGTAGTTGGGCTGAATTCCCAGGAAGGATTATCTGATTTCATCAAAGCCTGATCTCAAGTTACCCTTTGGGGCAATCTAATATGATACACTTTGGGGAATAGGTTCCTTGCCTTTTGGGACCCTGCAGAAGCCTTGAGATGTCAGTTCATTAGCGAGCAACATAAAACATCTGCTACGGCACTGTGCCAATGAGAACCCCAGAAAAATTTATGGGTAGGTGGGATTCAAAAACTCAAGAAGACAGTAATCGATGTGTATAAATTGCATGCGTCATGTTAATGTTGAGCATATGGTGAATCAAGATTTGGTTTGCATAATGAGGGTTCTGCAATGCTTAAACGCTATTTTGCATATACATTGCCTGGGAGAATTAATAGATTGAATGGACTGTACCTGCCCAGCCTAGACAGAACACCCAAACCAGAACCATGATGCTTATTTTTGTTTGGCTAAAATTAAGAATATAATCTTGCTGAGAATTAGAGTGCCCTGACTTCCAAATAGACATGCGTAGGATTGGACTATAAATTTGCAATCATAAGTATTGGACTCAACAACTCATATTTGGGAAGCAGAATTTCTTTTGGTAAGATGTTTCAAATTTAAAAAAAGGATATAAATATGATTTCATAAATCTGTTCTAGCTACCTTTTTTAGAAAAGATTAAAAAAACCATATAACGTGTGACATTTACACACATACATTGCTGATAATCATATACATAGTGTGTTCATTGTACACTTCTATCAATAATTTGACATTGACAAGACAGGTGTTCTGTCTTAGTTACTAAGAAAAGGCAGTTCATTACTCACCTCACTGTTGATGAGTGGCAGGTACCAGAGAGACACAAAGAGCAATCCGAAATTCATGCCGACTCCAATCCCCAGAAGTTCCAGGCACATTGAAGGAGAGTTGTTTTTTTAAAGGAAGAAATAAGATTCCTATACTTCGGGCACAGAGGTGAACGAGTGCATCAGCCTTCAGTCTGTATTGTATGCTTAAGGGATTCTGTGCTCTTTCATCCCCCCCAACAGACTTTTGATCTTTTTTTAAAAAAAAACACCAAGGTGTACTTTAAAGCAAAATACCTTTAAAAGGCCATAAAGAGAATAATAATAATAATAATTGTCTCATCTATAGAGGAGATAAAGCATAAGTAAGTGTAAAACAAACAAAAATAGGGAAGTTCTTCTTATCAAAAACTTGCGCATTCGAAATGGATCTCTCCTCTTATGCACTGCTTCAGCACAGAAGTCTCAGAGGATTTCCCCTTGATATGGCTGTCCACGTGAGCTGAGGTCTTTCTGAAGTTGAAAGTATTTTTTTTTTTTTGGCAAAAACCAACTTATTTGCAGTATTCCTTCAAAACGTTAAGCTTCAAGATGTTGAGAACAGCCAAGGCAGAATGAAGGCATCAACTCCTCTGCGCCCTCGTTCCTTTCGCTCTTAGGTCGCTGCTGCTTCCCACCTTTGATTTGAATCTCTTCTTCCTCAAGTTAAATTCCGCGTCTGAGGCTTCTTTTCCCAAAGAGCACTGGTGGCTTTCGGTCGGTGTGGGTGGGAGTTTGAGGCTCAAGTTGTTCTGTGGGCGACAGGTGAGGAAATGGCTCTGTTGGAAGCAGTGGGCGTGTGTGTGTGCATGTGTGTGTGCATGTGTGGCGCGCGTCCCTGAAGTCTTCTCAAGATCTGAATTGCTGTAATCAATGCTACGCACTGTCTTGTAGCAAAACACACAAACACACACCCCAAAATGTTCTCTCTTTGGATGGAAGAACGACAGCACCGCGGAGAGAGCAAGTTCGGTCCTCGGTTTTACTCTGTGAGAAAATAAGGTGCTATATTTCAGTTGTTCCTTCTTTTAAAAGAGGAGAGCAAGAGAGAAAAAGTGGGTGGAGACAGGGCTTGCTTGCAGGAACTCCTATCTTGGCTATAAATCAGAGAGGAGAGAGAGAGAGGAAAAAAAATAAGGCACATTTCAGTACTCAACATCTACTTTAAAAAAAAAAATAATAATAACAGTAGGAATGCAGAAACACCCCTAACTTTCACATGGGAGAACTTGGGGAAATTCTGTTCCTTCAGGACAAATGAAAAGGAGCGAAGGTGGATAGCTCTTATTATTGGAACAGAAGTTGTGCAGTGCTTCTTTGCTGCTGGGATTGTCTCTGGAAGCTCTGACATTTTCAGAGACAAGATTAATTTGTGTTCTTTCAGTTTTGCCATCTCAGTGGTTCTGAAAGAAGAGAGAGAGCTTTCCCTATCTTTGATCTACCTATATATGGTGAAGGGAGCCAAGGAAATTTAAAAGTTGTTACAACAGGATCCACATTACGGGAGGTATTTGGCATTATTCTCAGCGCTGGAGGGCATTTTGTTGCATAGTAATTTCCACAATGTAATAAAACATTCAAGCACTGGAAAGTTGAGCGGGCAGATAATTTGCTATGGACGTAGGGGCAATTAATTAATAGGTGAGAGCAAGACAAGAATCACCATTTTCTATTAAAATAACAGCAGAACAGCATAATTACCCCATTTACCTCATCTGCATTTAATGTTGAATTGTATGCACTGTATACATAGTGGTGTATACATAGTGGTGATTCTAGAAAGTTTTATGTACCTGCTTTTATATATGACTTGTCATTTGGTCCAAAACCCATCTGGGAAAGCTCCAAGATCTTTCTCTGCTGTTTCTCTATCTCATAAATTATGCACACTACCCTGTAAGTTGTCCTGAGAACGATTTATTATTGGTCAACTAATGACTAAAATGAATTTGTTTTCAATGAGTCAGATCATTGGTTTATTGCAGAAGTTCTCAACCTTTTAAAGCCAGGGGCCGGGTCACCCTCTCACAGACAGCTTCGGGGGCCAGACAGCCATTTTGCCCTTCCTCCAACACATGGCACTTCCTGGTGTGGAGGCGGTGGGGGGGGGGCACATGAAATGGTGCTGCAGGTCGCATCCAGCCCATGGGCCACAGGTTGAGAATCCCAGGTTTATTTAATTCACCATGGAGCACTCTTATTTTCGAGATTCTTCAAACAGTGGCCTTTTTAAAAGTACAGTAGTAGTTATATTTTTATATCTAATTTCCTTCATTCAACTCAAGGCATTGCACAGGTTCAAGCTTGCCTAGTTTTGTGGCTTAAAGCAGACTTCCCCAGCCTTATTGCCTGATACAGCACTTTAAACTGCGCACGCTAGAAGTTAAACCTGAGAACATCCACAAACAAAACATACACTTTCACCCCTAAGCTATAGTTTTAAATTTTATGAGATCCACAGTTTCTGTTGCCTCTTTCTGACTGTTTTTTAAATGAACAACTGTTTTTAGATAAACTTCCCTATTTAAAGGTCACTACCTATATCGGCGGGTTTGGTATCCACAGTTGCAATTATCCATAGGTCTAAAAATATTAAAGAAAAATCCTGAAATAAATAACATACAGTAAAACCTCAGGTTACGACTACTTTGGGTAACGTTTGCCGTGGTTTACGACAGCAAATCCTTTGGAAATGCTGTCCCAGGTTACAAATTTTTTATGGGATTTTTTTTGGGTTATGATGATCAATTTGTGACCATTTTTAAAATTCTCAATGCATCCCTATGGATGCTTCGGGTTATGATTTATTCAAGTTATGACGGAGGCTGTTGGAACGGACCTCTGTCGTAACCTGAGGTTTTACTGTACAGTACCTGTATATGTATTTCTATGGGCATGGTCAGAGCTGGCCACTAGAGACCACTGTTTGCAATGTAAAATATAGGATTCACTGTTTTCTATGGTTTCATGTATCTGCAAGTAGGTTGCGGAACGTATCAACCGTGAACATGGGGCAACATGTATGTATCTTCTGTGATTACCCTTTAATATAGGGATTCTTAACCTGTGGCCCAGGTGCTGGATGCGGCCCATGGCACCATTTCATGTGGGCCCTCCTCACTGCCTCCACCACACCAGGAAGTGCCATGTGGTGGATGAAGGGCAAAATGGCCATCCAGCCCCTGAAACTGTCTGAGGGAGCATGAGAACATAAGAACATAACATAAGAACAGCCTTGCTGGACAGGCCACAGCCCATCCAGTCCAGCATTCTGTCTCACACAGTGGCTCACCATTTCCTTCAGGGTATTCCCAAGCAGATGCCTTCACCTGCTTAGGGTTCCCTGGAAATGGCATTCAGAGATATCCTGCCTATCTCTCCAACCTCGAGGTTGTCCTTAAGTATCCATAATTATAGCCATTGATACCCTTGTCCTCCATGAACTTGTCTAATCCTTTCTTAAAGCTGTCAAGACTGACAGCTGTCACCACTTCTTCTGGCAGGGAGTTCCATAGACCAGTGATCCTCTGGGTGAAAAAGTACTTTCTCTTATTTATTTGAGAACTAGTACCCAAAAGTTTCATGGAGTGCCCCCTAGTTCTAGTGTTATGCGATAGGGAAAACAGTTTTTCCTTATCTACTTTGTCCACACCGTTCATGACCCGGCCCATGGCTTTAAAAGGTTGAGAACTCCTGCTTTAATAAATTAATCTGTCTGAATGATAGGCAGAGCTTGGTTCTAATTATTTTTGGTTCGTTTGTTTTCATGTCAGAGATTACTTTGGGTTGAAAGGATTTTTGCAGTGGTTGCCTGAATGAGGCTCCTTTCATGTTCCTCATCATGCAGCTCTCGGGAATCAAACACATCTTTCCAAGCCTAGCGCCTTAACCACTAAGCCACTGCGGGAGCTGGCCATGTTTTTTTCAGTGTGTAAACAAATATAAAAATAATCAAATTGTGTCACTTTTTTCTGTGTGTGTTTTTTTTTTTAGGATTACAGTCTACATCTTCAGATGTAGGGCTCATAAACATGTTTCATGTGTCTGAGAAAGTGGATCATAATCTATAAATGTTTATACTATAATGAACTATTTTCTGAGGACAAATTCCTGAGTTAAACAGGTGGTACTTAGAGGCACCTTTTCCTGCCATTAGAATGGTTTGTTCTCCACATAACTTTTACTGCCAGTGATCTTGGCTTCAGCTGCTGGGCTTTGGTGTTCTAATAGGAAATGCTATGAATTTGAAATCTGCCACCGTTGCTTTGTTTAGATTGAAGAGGAAAATGGGAGAATAAAGAATTGATCATTGAGGTTGAGTAAGGGAGAAGAGAAAAAGGACCTATATTAACTAGTGAAATGTATTCTGTGAACACTCATGGCAAGGTCAGATGTTCAGAATAAAACATATTTTGAGCATATGTCAGTGCCCATAATTTAGATTTACAAGTGTTCTAGGATTTCCTGATGTTTCTGAATTGGCCTAGTGCAATTTCCATTTGTGTACATTTGCATTGCATTGTACGTATGCATTTAAAGCATCTTTCTGCATTGCAGTTGTGTCTGGGCATGGTGCTACTGCTGTAGAGGATAACCTGGAAGCGGTATCCATGCTGAGTTGTTGTTGCCAGCCACTTTTATTTGGAAGAAGAACCATTTATTGTCTTGTCTTTCATCCCTTCTGGAGACTTCACCTTCAGTATTTTTTTCTTCATATTATCTGAAACTGAATTCAAGAAAGCAACGTCCAGTGGCTCCATTTCGACCCCTTTTTGCTATGCCTAACAGGAGTGAAATAACCAGGTTAGTAAGCAGCACCCAGTCAGTAGGGACTGGGCAGTGTGGTTATAGAAATTCAGAGTTGCAGCAATTACTTACTTTCTTATAATGACCAGAACTGGCATTGTAAGATGAATTCAATCTCTTGGGAGGGATGAAAATTGGAGGTAGTGTGTGGTTTTTGTGTCTGTTCCCTGCTCTTGGAAGCATCATTTATCCATTGGTACTATACTTTCTTCACGTTTCTTCTTGTTGTTCTGTGGTATACGAATCTAAATATTGGTGATCAGCCATGAAGACTTTCCTGAGAATATAATGCAGTGGCCTTTCATCTGCCTTCCGCATCGCAGCATGACACCCATACCACTGATCCAGTTCCATGAGTCACTTTCTGGTCCTGAGCCCTTTTGACACGCAAAGTCCTCACGAAGCTGCTACTCTCCATTAAGATGGATTTAACTGGGATTTAATCCACTTGGGGACCATCACCCTTCCCTGTGGACTTCACCACACAGGGCCATTAGTCCTCAGGGTTGTCAGGTTAGTTAACCACTACCTGCCACTCGGCATTTAGTTGCTGGCAGTATGGTTTACTCTGTTACCATAGCAGGATAACATGGCCAGACACACACATGCATTCAGGAGAAAAGAAGCCATGATGACCCCGTAGTCTAGCTTTAAGGAAACCTCAGTTTGTTGCTAAAAGAAGTTGTTGCTGAACCTCACTTTCTATTTTGAGTCCTACCACTTATCTTTTGGCCCTTTTAAAATGTATTATTTATTGAACACTCTGTCCTTTGAACAACAAAGGCTATTACGGTGACTTACAGTATGGGCAGTGATTGATTTTGAGCTAATATTATAAAGGATGAAATGAGAAGTACTTTAGTTCAGACAAAATGGATTATTGGATGGTTGCATAATGGGGTTCCTAAGTTTGTTACATTTAAAGGCAAGTGTCATAAGACTATATTGGTGTTTAACATTCCATTGAATAAGTTCATTCATATATACACTGTTCAGATAGCTCACATATTAATGAATGACACAACTTTCCCATTCTCCGTTTCTGTCACACAGAGCTAGCCAGACACATACTGAGGTTATAGGGTGTACTCTAATTTCAGCTTTATATTCCTTTGAGATTTAGAAATATTTTATACTGTATATAAACTAAGAACCTTGGCAGCATGCAGATATTTCAAGCTAAACAGATGGCCTGTGTGTTTCAGCTGTAGCAAGCAATCAGCCAGGAACATTAGGATTTCATTCTAATTTTTAAAAACCTGAGGCTGAAATAGTTACTTTTTTTGGACTGCAGTTTCCAGAACTTCATGCTGGTTGGGAGGTTGCATGGAACTGTTGTCTCCAAAAGAGTACAGTACTTTCCAAATGTTGCTGTGATCGTTGTAGTGCTCAAGAAAACTCACCCTCTGCATCTTAGAGCAGTGGTTCCCAACCTTTTCTCACTAGGAGCCTGACCATGCCCCTTCAGTCAGCTAAGCGGACCAGTCATGTTCCTCCTGGCAGTGCCACCGAGGCATGCATTTGTGCCATGTTTCCAGGCATTTCCCCCATCTCCACCGCTTCCCTTGGAGGAGTGAGTGAGAGAGGAACATTTTTGCACCATTTTTGATTTTTTTTCCCCCACTGCATTTTCGTCGTCTTTCAGTGCAAAAACATGGCAATTTCGGCACTTCCGGTGATGTCAGGGCACTTCCGGTGATGTCAGGGCCGTAGGTTGGAAACCCCTGTCTTAGAGGTTTCGGTGATATCTGGCTTAGCTATTTGTTTCTTCAAAGGCTCCCTTTTGATTTAATGTAACTGATGTCGCTAATAATTCAGGGATCTCAGTTGCAGATCATGATACATATATACACCTACAGTCTCCCACTACTGTGGAAAATCTGGTACATGCATTAGTGGTGTAGAAGTGTTTGAGAAATGCTTGAGTACATATAATGCTGGTTTGTGGTGAACAAACCATTGGTTCCTTTTGCCCAGTGTTGGTTGAATCCCTTTTTGTGTAGAAAGTAGCAGCAGAATAGGCCCATTGAATCTGTGGGGATTTAGTGGGTCATTTTCTTTGGAAGCTCCAATGATTCAAATGGACCTACTGGTGTTGTGACTTACAAAGCTAAAATAAACTGCAATTAAAATTGACCATTATAATGGCAGTGATATAACTTTCAGCAGCAAATTGCTGCGGTTTTAGAGAACTGCATAGATGTTCCCCTATTGCCCACTTGATTGCTGTACGATAGAAATTGCTTATACTGTACTGATTTCTTAATCTCTAGCAATTTGCCACAAAAAGTTACACTGTTGGTGTAATGGGATTCTAGCTATTATATTACTGCCTATTTCTGGCTAGATTTTTTGTTGCCCCTTTGATTGTGTGTGGTTTTATTTATAAAAAAAAGCAGGGATTATAAACAGCGTTAACAACTTGGTATGTTAACTGAAAGGGGCATAAAACAGTTCTACACTCCCTCTTTTACATTGGCTGTTCTTTAGTGGTTAATGGTTAATGTTTTATTTTATGATATATTTGAGTATTATTATTGTACGTTGCTTTGTGTATTTTCATGGAAAGAGCAGTTTGTATGTTTTGAAAAATCCTCTGCATGTTTGAGTCCAGCTGAAATCCACGGGTTTGCAACTTTTTAATTGCCTGCTAGCAGGTGTGACAGAAAGTATAGCAGGCATTGTTCTTTTCACATGGAGAGGGTGCCAACCTCAAAAAAGCTTCTTGGAATACAAGTCCCAGAATCCCCAAAAGAGCAGAGCTCTAACTGAGAGAGTAGCCATGTTGGTTGGGGGATTCTAGAAATTTTAACTTAAAATAACCTTTTTAACCTGTGTAGCGGGAAAGCCTTTAGAGCTGAGGTCACATATGCCAATCTTCATGCTACTCATGTCATTTCAAAAGCTGTCTGCCAGGAGGTTATTTCTCCCTAAGCAGCTTACTGGGTGGGGAAAGGGCAAGAGGAAGGGTAGAATAATAAAAAGAAAAGGTGCTTCTCACTCAGTTTTGCTTTCTGCTTATCCTTCTGCTTTGGTTTCACTCACCTTTTGTATATCCTACCTTTAGAAAAAATCTGAAACCCACTTACTTGAAAACATCTTTTAAATTTGCATTTTATTACAAGATTTTTTTATCCTTCTAATTTTTGATAACCTGCTTTGTAATAGCATAAAATATATTTATTTGATAGAATATGTAATTAAATACATAATCTTTTATTATTTCTTTCTGTGTTTATTACAGTTGTAGGCTGCTTTTGATTAGATAGGTCCTTTCAAAATGGCTGTTATCTATTGTTTTAATATGATAGAAAAGTAGCTACTGACCCTCCCATGTTAGATAAAGCACCAAGTAACTGCATGTTTGTTACCTTAAATGGGGTCTTGTGCAGACTTAACTAGAATGTTACTTCTGTTCTTTTATTCTGTCATGTTTTATTTTCTTTAGCAGGAAACACTTCATAGTGTATAAGTTAGGGATTCTCAACCTGTGACCCATGGGCCTGTGGCACCATTTCATGTGCCCCCCCACACAGCCTCCACCACACCAGGAAGTGCCATGTGGTGGAGGAAGGGCAAAATAGTTGACTGGCCCCTGAAGCAGTCTGAGGGAGTGTGACCCGGCCCCCAGCTTTAAAAAGGTTGAGAATTCCTGGTATAAATCATGGAAAGTGTACAGATTATATATTGGAAAAGTTACTTTTTTGGACATTAACTCCCAGAATACTTCAGCTGGAATGCCTTGATGGTGACTTTCTCCAGCTGAAATATTCTAGGAATTTTAGTCTCAAAAGAGTAACAACTCCCATCACTAGTGCACAATCCAGGACTCGCTTACCAACAATGGTGGACTCTGAGGAACAAGACTGTCAGAAATCTCAGGTTATGTTTTGAATCCTTGCACACTGTCTTTTCCTTATCCGGTTAAATTACGTGGGAGCTCAGATGGGAAGAAGGTTATTTATTTATACAGGGATAATACTGGGTGGATTTTTGGAAAGCACTGCTTTAGAGAGACGATACATACTGATTCTTCAGACAATGAGGAAAAGGATGTTTGGAAACAGACCATCCACCTGTTGTCCTGAATAAGCTTAGGAATAAATAATACTCAAAAGATTCTAAGAATTTCTGTGGATATTTGTTTAATGTGGGAGAGAAACAAACTGTCTTTCTCTATCGAATCTTCACAAGATTCCTGGCCAGATACTGATAAGGTACGTAGCCAGAATCTGCATGAAAGTTAGCAAATATGTACTTCCCTCAGACATAATACAACTTCAGCTCCCGTTAATGGAAAGGCTGGCTAAGGCTGGTGGCAGTCCCAACAACATCTGGGGAGCCATATGTTTATCATCCATGTCTGAGAAATTAACGATAGAGGTCCATGGAGAGTGTGTTGTAGTTTGTCCAGGGTGTCGTAGGCAGATGAGAACCTACACAATTCAGTGTCAAAGGAGTTTTGAAAGTGGGAGAAATAGTGGTTCACATTTTTCCTTGGCTGTAAAATCTGAGTGTTTCAGCATGACAAGCTTGTTTCATGTTACTCAGGGAGTCGATGCATAGCAGTTGGGAGTATTTGTTTTAAATCTACTTCTGAAGGGGGGTGGTTTACATTCCCTGTAAACTGAAGAGGCTTCCTGTGTCTTTCAGTTAGGATAGAGTTGTGAACCTTCATTTTCATGATAGAGCTTCTTTCCTAAATAGAAAGCCATCACCAAGGTATTAGCCACATTCCTCTTTTCCTAGAATTTGATTTGCATGCTGGGGGGCGGGCGGGCAGGTTACTTGATATTCCTAGTAATAAAAAGTGTCCAGCCAATCTTCAGCAGTGTGTCATGAATGGCAGGAATTTCCAACCTCTTTAATGTACAGGTAGTTTTGAGATGGGTTTTTGCAGAACGTGAAATGAAGCCACTTGTGGACCAAGTGAGGAAGCCCCACCCCAAAAGTTAAGGATGGATACCTGCATGCTTTGGTCACAAACTACCCATAAACTAAACTAAACAGCTGAAAGTGGGATGAAGAGCATGAAGTCTACATATGGTTCTGTCACCTGAAAACTCTCCAAAAAGCGGTCAGGTCATAAGTTTCTTTAAACATAAATGAAACAGCCTGAAAGCTTTTGGAGGAAAAAGAGATTTTATCAACAAAATCATTTTATAACATAATATATGCATATATTGGTGCTTGGATCCATGCAGATTCAAGACCCTAATTAATAATTCAACCAGACTTATATACTTTTTGACAAACTACACACACGTGTTCTCAGCCCATGTGGGGCTGAGGGGTGGAAGGCATTTCATATTTTATCTTGGCATTGCATATTTTTGAAGTGTTCAGAAATGCAGTCACACGAGTCTACTCCACTAAGATAAATGACACAGGACTTTTGTGTAACTAGTTCTTCATAAAATGGCTTTCTCCAGGCCACACTATAGATTAGCACAAATAATTTATCTTAAAATTATTATACAAGCTTCATTTAACTGCATGCTTATTTTGATAAGGGGAAAGGGTTTAGTAATTCATATTAGCTAATTTTGGGGTCACAGTTCAGGGATTAAGTTCTGATAAGAACAACATGAACATGTGCCAGAGACAGCAAGCTTCTGAATTACTGTGCTTGGTTAGGAAGACCAACAGAAGAGCACTAATATGGGAAACAGAATGCTGGATTAGGTAGGTTCGGTTGGATCCAGCAGTGTTCTTCACCTGCTCTTATGTTGCAACTACTGTATATTCCATATGGTGAGATGGAAGTGTTAGTCATACAGTGTGTTGGGAGATAATGTAATTATATAAGTTCAGTTGTATATCTTTTACATATACAGACTGGCTAGAATACATCAGGAGGATCCATCCCTTACTCTTGAGCATACCATGATTTCATAGTTGGGCATAAACTAACAATTCCCTTGCAGCATCAGCCAACCCTATTCTTCCTTTGCAACATATGAATAATAGTAGCTAGCTAAAATAAATAATATTATGTTTGGCAAAGTTGTTGGAAGTTTTAAACTGAAATGATGTACACAAAGTGCTTTGAACATGTTTGGAGTTCTGCGTAAAGAAACTATCTATTCCCTTTTGTTATGGCAGCCAGCATCTACCTACTGTAGTGGCACTAGATGGCATGCGTGGTTTCTAGTCAGAGTTGAGAAACTAAAGTCATTAACATTAATAATATATTATGCACTCCATCTATCAGCTGGACAAAGTCCTATCAGGATGTGTAAGTTTAGGGTTTGTCTGTTTGTGAATGTTTGCTCATATTAGTACAATCTATTTTAACACGTTAAAAATTATTTGGCTGAATGATTGAACAGAAATCTTATCAACATCGAACTAAATTTCCAAGATAAAATTGAGTTGAAAAATCGGTGGATTTTTTTTTAAGTATAATTTTCCATAATTTTCTAGCCAACAAGTAGTACTTCTTTTTTATTGGACTTACTGCAGTTTAACCAATAAATCAGAATAACACTGCAGATTCATTCATAACTCCTACTACTGCTGTGAATCTTATTATTTACATTCCCCCAGCTAGGACTTGGAATAGTATACCCAAAGGCATCAATTTAGCCTTAAAGGCATTGTTTTAGCTTTAAGTGGGGGAGAAAAAGAACTGGATACTGTCATTGTATTACTTAGATTAAAGAATTAAAGGGTGTTTGGCATTTGAATAGCTAGTCTTTATGCTGAATTCCAGGAATGGGAGGGATAAAAGAGGCCTCCAGGCTCCAAAGTCTTTTCAGGTATTAAAAGAGAACAAAAAATCCTGCATGCCACCTAAATGGAGACAACTGCATGATAGAAGCTGCTGAGGCCTCATAGTGATCCATTTTTGGGTAGATACCTTTTTCTTGCAAAGCTCAAGTAGAAATCTCTGCCTTGAGAAGCTGTGATAATGAAGTCAGTAAAGGAGCGATAAAACAAAATTTGAGGGCATAGGATAGTAGTTTCTCTGAAGCAGCCGTGGCTTCTGTGATTCCACTTTGCCCTTCTTTTGTACAGGAAGTGGTCCCTACTGGTATTAAATACTGTACTTCTCTAACTAAAATCCTAAGAGGTACTTGGGACATAATTCTTCTTTCATGTCCAGATCCAACTTTGAACCACCAAAATGAAGCCACTTTCTTGGCTTTGTCATTGGCCAAAATTAAGTCCTTGTTGGTACATGTTTCTATTATCGGCAGATTCTGTATCTCTCCACATTCACACAGTGTGTTGTTGTCTGCCAGCAGCCCCCAATTGAGCGTGTTGGTCTTATATTTAGGCACTCCGACCCTCAGCCTATTCTCCAAATGACATAGGGGAGATCGAGTTCCTCAGCCATATCCTCCTTTAATAATATTCTTCGTCCAGTGTGCTCCTTCCTCCAACTTTGCAGTGACAAACTGCACCTTGACCACACTTACACTCTGGGTGCTAGAATAAAAATCCCATATAAGTGAGCAAGGAAATTGTGGAGTGTGTGTCCCCATGCTATGAAGTATAAGTTCTGAAAAATCTCTCTTATGCCTCCTCTGTGACATTTGCCATATATGCTCCACAGCTCTTCTCTGAACTATATTGTTGCACCAAGAGTTTTGAATCATTTGTTCCACAGACTATGTGTTGCCTCTAAGGGTGTTTTTTTTTTACACACACACACACATACAATGAGCACCCTGGAAAGCTGCTCTGCTAAAATTTTAACTAAATTGTGTGTGTGAGAGAGAGAGAGAAAGAGAAAGAGAGAGAGAATTGGATTTTGTGCTTTGCAGACTCTGCAGGCGCTCCTTCCTTTCCTTGGGCATGTGCTGTGCTTCAGAAGAGCACATTGGCTCTCAAGTCCTTCCCTATAGACAAAAGCAGCTTGTCAACTGCATCAGATGGAGTGTCTCCTTCTAAAAATTTTATTTGGCAGGAGGGCCTCCTGTCTAGTCACACTTCACTTGTGTCTGTACAGATGCCTGAGATGTAGGACGGGCAGTGCTGATGCTGAGGCCAATTTGACGTAGCCCCTGCGGTTGACAGATTGGGGGCACTGTGCATAAAATGTTTGTGTGTGTTGTTGGCGTGTCCCTGTCCTGAATTCGTTGGTTCCTACCATATGTGGCTGACATGTGGACATCACTGCCAGAAGTGACTGTGATTGGTGGGCTCCAAGACCATTTGTGTGGACATTTGGGGCAAGTGGGCATGTCTGGCATAAGAATTTTTTGAGGGATGGATTTTCCTCTTTTCTCCCAGACTGAGGGCATACAGGACATAGTAGTCATTCTACTGACTGGGTGGCTCCAAATCTTCCCCTCCCCACGCCTTCACATCACAGTGGGAGACAGGATTGGTCTGCAAAATTCTTTATGGGTGTCAGAGTGAGAGAGAAAATATATAGGGAAAATATGAAGCAGGAGACCAGTTTTCCTCAGAAGGGTAATATGCTCTGATGCCTGCATATTTTTAGAAACAAAGGATTTTTTAAAAAAAAATCTTCCTCTGCATAAAGGTACACATAATATTATTGGTCCCACCATCCCCAAACTTCAGAACACAATGGAATTATTTCTCCCCATGGCGAGCTGCGTTTGATGATATATAACCCTCCCCTTCTTCCCCCTTCATTTCTTTCCTGTTTTGATGGAAGGAAAAATGTCTCGTCTTCTTTATTTTTCCAAAGTGCCCAAATAGCACTGGAAAGGAATATCTCACCTTTGGCCCCTCCCTCACCACCCAAATATAACAATATATATTTGTTTATGCTATCCCCTCTGCACCATATCCTGTTCTGGTAGGATATTGACATATTGTTTTTTTTCCTAACTAAGCAGTGAGGATGCTGAGCTCTCCATTTCCCACCCAGTAATCATCCTTACCTAGTCCCTTCTCTCAGAATAAGCCACCCATTCCTTCCCCAACTCACCATCCTGGTGTCCTTCAGCTCTTCAGCAGTAACAGCAGCTGAGGAAAGGAAGCTTGCTGAACTAGAGTAAAAATAGACCCGGCAGTTACTCAGCTCTTGAGAACATGATGATATGACTCATGAGGTAAAATAAAGAGATGTGAAAATCAAAAGCCGTTACGTTCCCCCTTCTCTATCCACATGCACACACTTAACATACCCAACTCCATGGAAGCCTCCATGACACCTCAAATCTGAGGAGGAAGGAGGAGTAAATAACGCTTGGATTTCAGAAGTTATGTAGTGCCCAGGCCATTTCCCAGGTACAGGGGCCAGCTGGCTGAGCCCAAAATGTGTTCACTGTTTTACACAATCAGGTGTGAATTTTACTTCGGTTTCTTTGTAGTGCCTATAGTAACTTTTTGAAGAGAAGGTCTTGATGGAGTCCTTCAGTATTATACTGGTAGTGCAGGCTTGGTTGGGAATGAGGTCAGATTCATTCATGGGTCCATTTGGACAGCACCATTGTTGTGTATTCAGGCACATTTGCAAGTAGCGCGGGCAGCGCCTTTGCAAGAGGAAAGTGGTGGTTTCCCGCCATCCAAGTTAGGAACAGAAAGTGGCGTGAAAACCCCTGCGTAAGCGTGCTCATTATGCTAATCAAAGTCCTGTGATTGGCTACAGTTTTGGATCCTGTTCTCCACTGGTTAAATACATATATTCCCTGTTATGATTGGTTAGTTAAGGTTGTCCGGTGGGTTGCTACTTTGTATCAAGAAGCCACCACCGGGGAGACACTATATAAACCCCACAGATAAACAAGGGTGGGGCCAGACTGGCTCTATTCTTCCCTCTCCATATAGGTAGCCAGCAACATGCTAGCCTGGGTCACCTCCATTATGCTACAATCCTAAGTAGCTAGATATTGCCTCCTTCCTTGGCACACTCCAGAGGGACTGATTCCATGGGACTGTATAGCTATCTCCGTGTCTGGAACGCCTTGTAAGCTCATCTTGAATACACTGTTAAATAAAGACTTGTTGCTGTTTTGTTCATCGTTATCTGGACTATTGCTTGCAAGGGCCAGACATAACAACCACCATCTTGGATTTCCCTTTTCAGGAAAATATAGAATTAGGAGGCAGGAACTACTCCTCAAGACTTTGTGCTATCTCAGGGCACATGTCTGAAACAGCATTAACTGGTTTGCACATCCCCCTTCACATCTCATCAGCCATGTTTCTGTTCCCCTCAAACCCCATTAACATGCGTGCATAAGTAAGAGCTCACAAAGAATAATTCTGGAACTGTTTTATTAATACTGTGCATGTGAAAATGCAGTTGCAGAGTCACTGCAGATAAACTTTACCAATTGAAAGCAAATGTTTATGTGAATGCCAGGAAGCTGGTATTTTTTCTCTAGTGCCACAGTAGGCAATAATAAAGTTCATAACGTGCAAATTAAGTAATATTGTCTGTTGCTTTCTGAAAATGTTTTGTGTTACAACACACTATTTACAGTTTAAGACTAATTTTTTTTTGCATTTTTCTCTGTTGTCCTGATCAAAAGTACTACTGTGAGCAGTTTCTTAACTTCTTTGTTTTTTCCTAAATACAGTATATGGAATAACAGTTTGAAATAATTTTCTTGCCTGAAAAATAAAGTCGAACTTTTTAATAAGAGCTGTGACCCAAGATGCAGCTGTTTGTGTAGCTTGGGTTTTTATTAGGTAAGAAGAGCTAGAACAATTGGTTCATAAGTTCCATGCATAGTGTCAATTTTACATCTGTATTTTCTTATCATTAGAACCATTTCTCTTTCTGCCATATCACTGATCCAGTTCCGCTAGTCACTTTCTGATCCCAAGCCCTCATCAGCCCCAGGCCAGTATTGATGAAGCTTCTGCCCTCCATGAAGATGGAGAGAATTTCCTTAGTCTCTATATATAAAATCGAGGGTTAACCTTTTGAACTTGCTATAGGCTCCTTAGCCAGGCCCCACTAGCCTGCACCCTCCATTCGGGAACACGTCCGAACTGGGTACGCAGGTAAACGCAGGATTGAGAATTGCGCCAGTGGGGCAACAGCCCCACAAATGCGAAAAAAGGGAAACTACTTCATTTCCCAACGTTCCTTGCGCCGTGCCGTGCCAGAGCCAATCAGGCTGAGAGGCTCTGGCGCGGTGAGGTGCAAGGAACGTTCGGAAACACGCTGCGGCCAATCAAAAGAAAACAGTTTTAAAAAAACATAGCACAAACACAAAGCACAAATCCATTACTACAAGCCCCAGCGTCCTGCGCACCATGAGCGCGCAGAACGCTGTGGAAGCCGGCGCCTGAAAAATTAAAAAAAAACACTCACCGCCTCACAAACACCAACCGCCCTTCTTTCCCTTTCCCGAATGGAGTTTCCCCTTTAATATCAGTAGGGGGGGGGGGGGGGTTTGCGACCTCCCTCTCCGCTGGCTCCCCTAGGGTTGGGAGGTTTGTGGGGACAAAGGGGGTATGTCTCCCCAACACTTCTGGACCCAGGAGACCAGGGAAAGGGGTTTGATCCCCCCCAAAAAAACCTCCGTCTTTAAAGAGAAGAAACCAAGCGGTTTCTTCTCTTTAAAAACGGAGGTTTTTTTAAGGAGGGGGGGGATCAATCCACTCTCCCTGGTCTCCTGGGTCCAGAAGGGTTGGGGGGGACATACCCCTTTTCTCCCCCCCCCCCAACCTTCACGGACCCACGGGACCCAAGAGAGGAGATCGATTCCAACCCAACCCCCTGATATTAAAAGGGAAAATCCGTTTGGAGTTTCCCCTTTAATAGCACTGGGTGGGTGGGGGATTGCGTTTCCCCTCTCCACTGGCTCACCTGGGGTTGGGAGGTTTGTGGGGACAAAAGGGATCTGTCTCCCCAACCCTCCTGACCCCAGGGGACATGGCAGAGAGGGGATTCCCCTACACACACACACACACACACACACACACACACACACACACACACACACACACACGCCCCATATTAAAGAGAAGAAACCAAGCAGTTACTTCTCTTTAAAAATGGAGTTTTTTGGGGGAAATCCCCCTCTCCGATGGCTCTCCTGGGTCCGGAAGGGTTGGGGAGACAGACCCCTTTTGTCCACCCAACCCTCCCAAACCCAAGGAAGCCAGCGGAGAGGGGGATCACAACCCCCCCCCAACTGATATTAAAGGGGAAACCCCAATTGAGATTTCCCTTTTAATATCAGAGGGTGGCCTGGATTTGATCCCCTCTCCTGGGTCCCATGAGTCTGGAAGGTTTGGGGGGGACAAAAGGGGTCTGTCCCCCCAAGCCTTCCAGAGCCAGGGGACATGGCAGAGAGGGAATCCCACCGTAGGACACCAAAAAACACAAAAACAAACAATCAAAAATATCCAACAATACACAAAAACAACCAAAAATAACACCAAAAAACAATACAAAGTAAACAAAAATAAAAATTTCCAAACACACCCAGCACCCAGCCAAACACCACAAAATCCAACCACCACCACCACCCCAAATAAAGAAAAACAGCCAACTCACCACCACACGACCTCATTCCACAATGACCGGAAAAGAAATGAATAAAGAAAGAGACTACTTACTGGAAGAAGCTCCACCCAGAGGCCACGAGAGAAAAAACAGTTAAAATACAAGGTAACCCCTACCAGCACCACTTGCTGCCCACAATAGTAAAAAAAATTCAAAAAGACACAACAGCCCCACACAAAATGCCCCAAGAGTAAAAACAAGTAAAAACAAATAACACAAAATCACAATTTTACACAAATCAAAAACAGATGTCAATAAATAAAAACTATTCAAAAATCCTGTGCTGAATTTTTACTCAAATAAAAAACAAAAACACCAATACACAATTTAAAAACATTTATTGTGAAAAACATGTACTTTCACATTTTTAAAATTATTACCTACGGTACAACAATTAAAAAAAATACATACTAAAAAATATTGGGTTAAATAATTTTTTGGGAAAAAGTATATCATCCTTTATTCTTTTTTTCATCCACAAAACCAAAACACCAAACAAAACTCATCACAATTTATAACAGGCCACCCAAAAAAATTTGTATAAATAAATTTTTAAAAAAATTTCAATTATAGACTAACCTCTTCTTTACAAACATTAACAACAACAACAAAAACTTCAACACCATTTAAAACAGCCCGGCAACGCTGGGCAACCTCTGCTAGTGATCTATATAATTCATCTTACCCAAATTAATTCCAAGTTGTTTATCCTACTTCCATCCCACAGTGATTAATATCTCCAGCACAGAGTCATGCCACCTTTTGCCCAGAATCTTACTTGTGATGTTTTTTACTAGGTACAGCTCTAGCAACATGTGCTACTAACCTCATCTTGCCCCAGGGTATCAAAAGCAGACTATATACAGGTATATCTGTGATTCCCCAAAACAATGTGCAACTGTATGTTATAATACAATAATACATGATGATGATGATGATATTGAGTGATGGTACCTGACAGTTGCCCCAATTGTTCAGCCATTTACAACTCTTCGTTTGTTCAATCTCCCTTTTTCTTGCTCTCATGCCCTACTGCAGGAAGGTATAAACCTGGTAGGGAAGAGTTGGGCATATGCATGAGGGGAAATAACATCCTTGTGTAGTGTGGATTTTCAAAAAAATTTGAAAAAGTATATCATCCTTTGTTCTTTTTTTCATCCACAAAACCAAAACACCAAACAAAACTCATCACAGTTTATAACAGGACGCCAAATTTTTTTTGTATAAATAAAAATTTAAAAAATTTCAATTATAGACTAACCTCTTCTTTACAAACATTAACAACAACAACAAAAACTTTCCAATACCATTTAAAACAGCCCGGTAACGCCGGGCAACCTCTGCTAGTTTTCTATAATCATAACTATGTCATGCCATCAAATTGATTCTGAGCTACAACAGCTCTTCTCAGGAATTTTAAGGTACCAAGTACCGTACTCAGAAGTGGTTTATCAGTCCCTTTTTCTGTGGGTGCTCTGGAACCCAAGGACACATAGGCTGACTGTTCTCCAAAGCGGCTCAATGGGGAATCAGACTCCCAAACTCTTGCTCCAACTCAGTGAACTATCCAGCCAACTTTTAGATCCCTGCCCCTTAGGTATTATCTAGTGTTAGTATATGTCTGAAATGGAATATGAGATGATGATATTCCTTCTGGCAGCATATTCCACAAAGCAGCATGCCCCCAATCCTGTGTCTTCAGACAGCTTGGACTACAGCTCTCGTCTGCATTGTTTATGCTGTTTGAGGATGATGGAGATTGTGGTCTAATACATCTGGAGGGTGCAAGATTGGGAAAAACTGCTGTATTGCCTTGCCAGGAATGTTCCTCTCCAATTATAACTTCTGAGATTGTGATGCCCCACCCCTCAAAAAAAAAAACACCCTTTGCCTCAGCATATGCAATTCTATGTAGGTGCAGATGTCACTCATACAATATGCCCCCATTCACCGTATCCCTATCCCCAGTCGAGTGTCTGAAATCTATACAGTCATTGAGATTAATGGAGGGATAGCAAGGATGCCTCAAATAATGTAAAAACCATTGGCCCTCTCTGGAAGCCTACGAACTTGAGTAATTAAGGAAAACATTTTAACCAGAGAGGTTGGCTGTTTTATTGTTATTTTTATTGTTGTTGCTATTATTCTTAAACGTGTGAAGTACGGATCAGCCAAGTAACCAAGTAAGTATTATTGTTATTATTGCTACTCGGACCACAACGTGCAGAATATACTCAAGTGGCTCAAGTCGCTAAGACGCTGACTGGGAAGTGGAAGGTCAGCAGTTTGATTCCCGAGTACTGCAGGACGGAAATGAGCTCCCGTCTTCATCCTAGCTCCTGCCAACCTAGCAGTTCGAAAGCAAGAAATTGCAAGTAGATAAATAGGGACTGTGGGAAGGTAACAGCGTCCCGTGCGCTCCGGTGTCTAGTCATGCCTGCCTCATGACCATGGAAAGCAGACAGCGCTGGCTCTTCAGCTTAGAAACAGAGATGAGCACTGCACCCTAGAGTCGGATACGACTGGCTTTCAAGCAAGGGAAACCTTTACCTTTATGAGCAAATAAATGTGGCTGTACAAGTTGGGGAAAACTTGGGCTTATTTTAAAAAGCAGAACCTCAGCTTTACCAACCTCAGCTCCTCATAGCTCTTAGACTTTTATCTGCCAAAATGAAGTCACCTTTTGATGAATTCATTCCGCAGTCCTTTTTGCTTGACCTAGTGTGAGAAAGATTTGCCAGCACAAAGAGGTACACCCAATTGTGGTTCAAAAAATGGCACAATCTTCAAGGAGGCTCGTTCTGTGTACCCTGACAAATCAAATTAAATATGTAACATTATATGGTAAAAATAAAACAACTCTTCAAAATGAAGAAGCATGGTTAATCATTGATTAAAGAGTGATGGGACCGTGCAGTTTTCGCCAGTTGTCTAAAGGCAAATGCAACTTCGTTTCTTCTAGACAACCTCATAGTCCAGTGTACCCAAAACTGCCAGCATCCCATGATAAAACTACAATTTTCATCAGCTATCAGCATGGCCTGGTATAATTATTGTTCCAGCAGCATTTTCCCCACACAATTGAAACCTCTTAAATTCATTCTGGTTCCCTACCACTAAAATATTTTGTTGTTTTTCAGTCGCACAGTCGAGTCTGACCCTTTCTGACCCCATGGACCACCATACGCCAGGCTCCTCTGTCCTTCATCATCCTCTGCAGCCCACACAGTTTTACGCCCATTGCATCAACAGCGCCATCTAGCCACCTCATCCTCTAGCACCCCTTTTTCCTTTTGCCCTCGATCTTTTCCTAACATCAAGGCCTTCTCAAGTGAGTCCTCTCTTCTCATTTGGGGGCCAAAGTACTTGTGCTTCAGCTTCAGTATTTGTCCTTCCAATGCTAAGTACCATTCATCTTAGACAAAAGGTTTTGCTTATTGACGTACTAGAAACTAGAGAAGAGCCATTCCAGAGCAATCCCTAGACAGCGACCACACTATTTATAAGAACATCTCTCCCTGTCCCAAGTCAGGACAACTTTTAACAAAAACACCCACAGCGCATTTATCTGAGTGGACTAACGTGTGCACCCCCCTACAGACCCAGACAAAGTGGCATCTCTGAAGACAAAGGGTTTCAATAGCTCTCCTGCCCTCTGCCCTCTCTGAAACAATGTGAATCAAGGAATATTGTCCTGGGCTGAATAAAAAGCTCTAAATATAGTACGTCTGATGTGTTCTTGGTTTCCTGCCCGTCCTAGTTCCCCTCCCTGTTGTCCCTCTCCACCAGCCCACTTTGCCACTGATCTTGCAAACTTAACACAAAGAGAGTGAGATCACCACCAAAGACTACCACCTCCTCCTTCTCCCCCGATAGTGATGAGGCAGCGGGGATTTCCAAGACTTAGACCCTATTGCTTTAGACCAGTGCTTCTCAACCTTTGGCTTTTGGACTTCAATTCCCAGAAGCCTAAGACAGTTTCCCAAAGCACTGATCAGCCTATGGACTGACTTGGGCTTCTGGGAATTGAAGTCCAAAAGCCAAAGGTTGAGAAACACTGCTTTAGACCCAGGGATGGCATTGGAGGCAGGGGGCGGGGGGGGGGGGGTAAATGTCAGGAGGAACTTCTACTGCATGTAGGGCAGTTAGCTCTCAAACAGAGTCTTTCATTCCAGCTTCCTCTTGCACCCACATCTAATTCTCGGCCACCCACATTGGCCATGCCTGTGCATGCTGGCCTTTAATCTTCCAGTCCCAGATCCCAGTGCTCTTCTATGACACTATGTGAGCCCTTGTGCATGCTATAGATCAGGGGTTCCTAACTTAAGGCCCATGGGCTGGATCTGACCCACAGTGCCACTTCATGTGGCCCCCATCCCTCCAAGGGTATTTGAGAAACAAAATGGCCACCTCTTTGAAGCTGTTGTGGATCCAGCCAAAGGAGCCTTGGTGGCGCAGTGTTTAAATTGCCCTGCTGCAGCCAAAACGCTGAGTTCGCTCCAGATGGGGATCAAGGTTGACTCAACCTTCCATCCTTCTTAGGTTGGTAAAATGAGAACCCAGCATGTTAGGGGCAAAATGCTAATTATCTCTAAAAATGCCCATAGGGTGCAGTAAGCACTATGGGGAAGTATATAAGTGTAATTGCTATTGCTATATCAAGAGCCGCTGCAAAATCCCACCTCACGCCTCAACATGGTGTAGCAGTGACCATGGCTGGCCAGCAGCTAAGGTGGCGGGGATGTACTCCCCTGGCAGGTTCAACCATGCCACAAAGGTGTCGGCTAGCAGTCCAGAATTGTGCTCCATTCTGGAACTGCAGGCCAGCTAAGTGGGGTTGGGTACTCAGGCATTGCACCTGGCCAGTGCATTGCTCTAACATGGCCAGCTTTGATATGAGCCCAGCCAGCTGTGTCGTCATAATTAAAATGGCTAAAGGAGCATCAAAAACACAGGCCTCAGTCCCCCGTGCAGCATCCGACTCCTGTTAAGGTAGCAGTAGGACTTCCCAATGATGAGGGCTCACTAAAATCTTGTGGGAGACGATGCTTCGATCCACCATGTCAAATGGATCAGCCAAGTAATCAAGTAACCAACCAAATAACCAAGTAAGTACAGTAAAACCCTGACTTACGAATGCCCTGAGTTACATAAAATTTTACTTACGTAATGATTTTGTGCTAAAACCATGTCCCGATTTACACAATTTCCTATGGGTTTGCTTCGAGTTACATAAAGATTCTTTTTCCTATGGGTTTGATTCGAGTTACGTAAAAAACGTTTTAAGAAAAAGCCTACAGAACGGACTTTTTTCGCAAGTAGAGGTTTTACTGTATATCAAGAGGCATGGGCGTTATGCGCATGCCTCATCACTGCTTTGGGAGTTGCACTGGCTTCCGGTTTGCCTCCGGGTGCAATTCAAGGTGCTGGTTTTGACCTTTAAAGCCCTACATGGCATTGGTCCGGGGTACTTAAGGGACCGTGTTACCCCAAGGTGGTCAGCCTGTACTACTAGGGCAGACAGGAGGGGCTCAGTGGTGGTCCCATCTGTGAAAGAAGTCCATCTCAGAGGGGCCAGGAAGAGAGCCTTCTCCTTGTCTGCCCCTGCCCTGTGGAACCTTTTACCACCAGAACTGCGTCTCCAGTCGGATCTTCTCCCCTTCAGAAAAATGTTGAAGACTTGGCTATGTCAGCGGGTTTGGGGCATGTGTGACTCTTCTGTACAAGCCCACTGGCTTATTTAGCCTCTCGAGGGTTTTTCACTGTTAATACCTTTGTTTGTTGATTTTTTTTGCCATTTTATGCTGGGTGGGGGAGGGGGAGGGTGTTTTTTAGCTACAATTTGATTAGTTTTATGTGTTTTAATGTTGTTTTTAGTGGGCTGGGTTGGCATTTTTTAACAGTTATTGTTTTATCTGTGGTTATATTGTATTTTATATATGTTGTTAGCCGCCCTGAGTGATGTTTCTCATCAGGAGGGCGGGATACAAACAAACAAACAAATAAATAAATAAGAGGTGAATTCTCAAGGCCCACTGGCTCCATGTGAATTGACCTCCCTTGGGAAAGTGTGGTGCATTCAAAGGAAGCCTGGTGAAATTCGAGAGAAGGACAAGATCTTGTTTGCTTAGAAAGTGGTTCCCTCCCTGACCCCACCACCACTGCCACCATCCAAGATCTGAGTTAATGGTAGCTCTCCTGGCTTTGGATTTAATTTGCACTATCATCCCAATGTAATTTGGGAGAAGAGCATTCATCAAATGATATCTTTCTTCAAATGAGTAGATGATGAGCAGGAAAATGAATTTTTCCTGGCATGCAGTTGTAAAAATCACAGCAATCTTCTCTCTCTCTAACCTGGCCATTCCTTTTGTTGAAAAATATTTCCTATTCTGCAAAAGATCCATTGTTAGTATTACAATAAAAGAAAAATAAATACTCGTTGCAGAAGCAATAGATTTACATTTTGGAATATACTGTAAGTTCAAAATTTGTGTTGACAGCAGTGTTTGTCGAAAATGGAATTATCTTTATGGGCCAGAACGCCTTTATTTTTGCCAGCCTTTCTGTAGCTTCTGTTTCTTGCCAAGTGGTTCCATCATAGTTGAAATGTGCAAATGGCTGTCTGATTGTGGGAGGGAAAAACATAGCAACACCCATTATTTTTTAGAGAATCCACTCTTGGTTACACACCTTAACATGGAGATTATATCAGTTTGGTGTATGAGAACCAAGACACAGGACACAGCCTCGGGCTGGGTTAACTCAGGTTTATTGCATGGTGGACAGAGGGAACATGAGGTAATGGCGGATCAATAGCTCTTTATATACAGTAGTAATACGTTTGAACGTGGCTCCACGATAGCCCATTGGCTACTGTCTTCGTGACGTCATTGCTGGTCACGCCCTTCTTGTCCAGGTGTAGGTGGTGGCGGGAAACTTCCCGCGCTGTGGCTCTTTGATGAGTTTGGACCAAGAGAGCTTGGACGCTCGCTGCTGCCAGCTGGTGGTCATTAGCTCGCGTCCTATTACAGGGTTTATAGTGATACAACTGAAGGTTACATTGTTACCCGTAGGCAAGGTTACATTGGTTAAGATACATTGTTATCCCATGTAGGAGGTTACACCATTAGAACACAACACTCCTCCCCCCTAGGATGAGACGAAGTCTCGAACTCAACACTCCTCCCCCCTAGGATGAGACGAAGTCTCTCAGCCAAGATGGCTTATTTCGAACACGCTGGGGTCTCGATGCGGGCTGCCTTTCCCCGGGTTTGCTACCTTCTCTTTGTCCCCTGGTTTCCTGTCCTGTAATCGGAGAGGGAGACTTGTTAGTGACTTGCCGCGGCTCTGCGGCGTTGTTGGGAGGTGTGTGCTTTATTTGGGAAGAACCGGGGGCACTGGGGGCTAACGAAAAACCCCGCTTCTCGCTTGGATGGGTGGGGGAACACTCCCAAAAACCCCCCCGGCTCGCAAAATCAAAATCGGAATCAAATTCGGGGACAGCGGTCGCAAACTCCTCTCCCCCTTCCCCAGGCTCTAATAGAGCTGGCGTATCAAAAGGATGTGAGTCGGGACCGCCGCTGCCTTCCCCCCTTGTTTGGGACTGTTGTCCGTCGTTGTCTCCCCCTTGGGCTAAACGGGTGGGGGAGGACCCTAACGCTGAATTCTGTTGCTGAGCCCCACTGACCGGCCCCTCACTCACTCGGTGCCTAAGTTGGTCCGCGTGCCTCCTCCAGAGGAGACCGGTGTTAGTCTCTACCCGGTACGATACTGGTCCCGTCTGCTCCACAACCGTCCCTGGTACCCAGGCTGGACCAGCGTTGGCGTAGTTCCTGCAGTGTATAGGATCGCCGACGGCGAAACCTTTCGAGACCGCTAACCCTATGTTCTTCCCTTTGTCCTCGACCCTCGTCGGGTCTAACCTGGACAGGATCGTGGTCAGTTTCCGCCGCATCAGCAGCTCTGCCGGCGAGTATCCTGATGCTAAAGGGGTCACCCTATACGCTAATAAAAACTGGCATACTTGGTGATTTAGGTCCCCCGGGCCCATGCGCCGCAGCGCATCCTTTGTTGTACGCACCAGCCGTTCCACTTGGCCATTCGTGGCCGGGTGAAACGGCGCGGATGTGACATGCCGAATGGCGTTTGCCTCCATGAATGCCCTGAACTCAGCGGACGTGAAACAACTAGCGTTATCGCTGACCAGAGTGTCGGGTAAACCGAACGTGGAAAAGACTCTCCTTAGGCGGCTAATTGTAGTGGCGGAGGACGTGCTCTTTACTGGGATAACCTCCAGCCACTTAGAGAACGCATCCACCACCAAGAGAAAAATGGTTCCTCGGAACGGGCCAGCGAAATCTACGTGCACTCTGGACCACGGCCCCCTTGCTGCGTCCCATTCCCTATGCGGGAGACAGGCCGCCTCCGGTCGGGAGCCCTGGCATGCCTCGCAAGTGCCAACCATGTGCTCTATGTCTGCGTCCAGCTGTGGCCACCAGAAGTAACTCCGGGCCAGCGCCTTGGAACGGACGATGCCCGGGTGGCTGACGTGCAGCAGTTTGAGCACCCTCGGTCGTAGGGACGTAGGGATCACCACCCGTTGGCCCCACAAAAGGCACCCCCTCTCTAGGGACAACTCTATTTTTTTTCTAAAAAATGGGTCGAATTCCGTACCTGGGGATGACGCCGGCCACCCCTTCTGTACCCATGAGCTAACTTTCTCCAGCGTTCTATCCTTGCCTGTCGCCCTGGCAATGTCGGCTGGCACTATTGGGGGTGAATCTAAAACCTCTATTAACAATACCTGGTGGTCTCTCTCTACCCTTGCCTTTTGGTCGCCCGACAAGGGCAAAGGAGACCTTGAGAGTGCGTCTGCATGGCTGATCTCCTTCCCGGGCCGGTATTCCAACTCATGTTGGTATGCGTTGAGAAAGATAGCCCACCGCAGCATTCTCGGGGACAGGATCTGTGGCGTGGGCTTATTTGCAGTGAAAATTCCTAACAGGGGCTTGTGATCGGTCACAATTTTGAACGGGCGACCATACAGAAAATCGTGAAATTTTTTGGTTCCCGCTACTATCGCTAATGCCTCCCTATCGGTCTGTGCGTAATTCCGCTCTGCTTGGGACAGGGACCTTGAATAAAACGCTATCGGGGCCTCTCTTCCGTCGTCCAACACGTGGCAAAGCACCGCCCCCACCCCCACCGGGGATGCGTCACAGACTAAAACCACTGGCCGTTTGGGATCGAAATGCGTTAGGATTGCCTCGGATGTTAGGAGTTGCTTCAACTCTTTGAACGCCCTCTCTTGCTCGTCACCCCACACCCATGTTTCCTCCTTTTTTAGCAACCGATGGAGCGGCTCGGCCACCGACGCCTTCCGTGGAAGGAAGGTGTGGTAAAAATTGAGGAGCCCCAGGAATGACTGTAGCTCGGTTTTGGATGTGGGGCGAGGAGCCTTCTTGATGGCGGCTACTTTGGATTTGGACGGCTTAATTCCCTCGGGTGTGACCCTGAACCCCAAAAACTCAACCTCTGTTTCGAAAAAAACGCATTTGTCTTTTCTCAGTCGCAGCCCCGCTTTCTCGAACACAGTCAGTACTTTATCCAATCTCTTTGCCAGTTCGGCCTCACTCCCCCCTATAATCAACACGTCATCAAAATAGGGCAACACCCCCTCCAGCCCCTTTAGGAGGCGTTCCACAAGCGACTGAAAGAGGCCGGGTGCCGAGTTCACGCCGAACTGTAACCGCGACACCTGGAACGCCCCTTTATGTGTGACTATTGTTTGTGCCGCTGCCGTGGCGGGCGTTACAGGGAGTTGCTGATAGGCTTGTGCTAAATCGAGTTTAGCGAAACACTTTCCCCATTCAGCCTGGCCAGAAGGTGGCTGACCACCGGCACCGGGTATGCATTGGGGCGGATCGCCTTGTTAATTGTACACTTATAATCAGCGCAAATGCGCACCTCCCCGTTAGCCTTTAGCGCTGTTACAATTGGAGTTTCCCACTCCGCGGAATCAACAGGAACAAGAATCCCCTGGCCCACCAGTTTGTCCAGTTCCGCCTCTATTTTGTCCTTTAGTGCGAACGGCACCCTGCGCGGTTTGAGTCTTATCGGGCGGACCTCCGGGTCTAGGTCGAAGGCTATGGGGGGTCCCTTGAACTTTCCCAGTCCTTTTTTAAAAACGGCGGGGTGCGCGTCCAATACCGCTTGTATTGGATCTACCCCCACGGTATGCACCCCCCCCTATGAACAACCCTAAAGGCTGAAACCACTGCGTCCCTAGGAGGCTACAACTTCCCCCCTTAAGGACAACTAGGGGGAGTTCCGCAGAATGTCTCTTATAACTGACCCGAAATTTCCCGACCCCCAACACTGGAATGCTGTTCCCCTGTACGTCTCGTAGCGTGGACCTCAACGTTTTAAGTTTGGGCCGCACGTGGGGGTCGATTTTCAAGAACTCTTTCTGGGAAATTATAGAATAGGAGGACCCCGAGTCAATTTCCATTATGATAGGGGCCCCTTGTACTAGTACCTCAACGAAGTAATGGGGCTGTCCCGCGGACACGCTGAACACGGGAGCGTCGTCCTCGCTGTCGTCCGAGATGCGGCCCACGCCGTCCTGCTTCCTCGTGGTCCGGGCGCCATCTTTGGACCTCGCTGGACGGTCCGGTCTGGTCGAACGGTCTTGTGAATGCCTCCGGCCCTCTTTCCGCTTTCTGCACGCCCTGGCGATGTGCCCCCGACGGCCGCAGGTGTAGCACTCGGTTTTTCTGAATGGGCACCTCGCGCGCTCATGGGCCGCTCCGCAACCATCGCAGCGGCGCCCTCCTTTTCTGACTTTCTGGACCTCCTCGCCGTCGCTGCCTTCCGTAGACGACTTCGAGGCCCGTCGGGTTGCGTGCACCGACTGTCCGGACTTTCCGTGCACCGAATTCTCCGCTTTGCCTGCCCTAGGACGCCACTCACGCCACTGGTGCATCTCGTCCACTCCAGCATTCGTGGATTCCGCGGCTTCCGCGGCCTCTACAACCTCTGTCAGCGTGGGTGGTGGCTCCTTGTTCATCAGGCTGCGCTGCACTTCCTTGTCCTTCAGGCCACACAGAACTCCGTCCCTGAGGGCCATCTCTAGATTGTCCCATCTGCAGGGGGCGGCGGCTATTCTCAGGGCTGTTACGAAGGCCTCAACCGACTCGTCCGGCGCTTGGACTCGCCTCCAAAACGCGCTCCGAGCGGGAAACATTGCCCTCGAGGGTCGGAAACGCTCACGCAGCAGTTTCATGATGTCATCGGCCTTGAAATCGCTCACCTTCTTCGGTGCAATGATGCCCACCAGCGTTCGCTTGGTTTCCATCCCAAGCATTCGGGTGAGGATGGCCCTCTTCCTTTCCTCGTCGTCTTCTTTGACTTTGAGTTCCACCAGTGCCGCCTGGAAGTCCATTTCAAAAAGCTCCCAGTCTTGCGGTTTGGTGATGTTGAACCCGCTCTGTGCCCTGGCTCCTTGGGAATCCATTATCCCATCCTCGTCGCCAATTTGGTGTATGAGAACCAAGACACAGGACACAGCCTCGGGCTGGGTTAACTCAGGTTTATTGCATGGTGGACAGAGGGAACATGAGGTAATGGCGGATCAATAGCTCTTTATATACAGTAGTAATACGTTTGAACGTGGCTCCACGATAGCCCATTGGCTACTGTCTTCGTGACGTCATTGCTGGTCACGCCCTTCTTGTCCAGGTGTAGGTGGTGGCGGGAAACTTCCCGCGCTGTGGCTCTTTGATGAGTTTGGACCAAGAGAGCTTGGACGCTCGCTGCTGCCAGCTGGTGGTCATTAGCTCGCGTCCTATTACAGGGTTTATAGTGATACAACTGAAGGTTACATTGTTACCCGTAGGCAAGGTTACATTGGTTAAGATACATTGTTATCCCATGTAGGAGGTTACACCATTAGAACACAACAATCAGGCAGCTAGTCTTTGCTGTGGATCTCTAGATGCCTAGCAAGATCACCAAAATCAAAAGGATATCTAGCTGTTGATGAGCACAGAAGTAGCACATATAATTGGAATATGAAATGTGAAAAGTTAATCAAAATAAACTGAAAATTGTAGAGCAAAAAATGGAACATTTAAATGTTAAACACTTGGTGCAAGTAAAATAACTTGCACCAAGTGTTTAACATTAAAATGTTAATAGGGGCTATAATGCTAATTTTGACTGAATTATATAAATCTGTGGGTTACGCGCACACAATTGGCACAGCTGTCCCTGACAGAACCACAGTTATGGGAGATCACTCCTTCGAGCCGCAGGTTTCGAGGGGGCAGAAATTGGGGAGCAGAATATTAGATACTAGCAGAGGTTGCCCGGCGTTGCCGGCCTGTTTTAAATGGTGTTTGTATTTATTTATTTTTGTTAATGTTTGTAAAGGACAGGCTAGTCTATATTTGAAATTTTTAATATGTTTGTTTGTTTATTTATTGCCGGGCTGTTATAAACTGTGATTAGTTGTGTTTGGTTTTTTGCTTTTGTGGATTAAGAAAAAAACAAAGGATGATATACTTTTACACAAAAAAAATATTTAACCAAATAATGTTTTAGTATGTGGTTTTTTTAATAGTTGTACCGTAGGTAATAATTTTAAAAATGTGAAAGTACATGTTTTTTACAATAAATGTTTTTAAACTGTGTTTAGATGTTTTGGGTTTTTATTTTAGTTAAAATTCAGCACAGGATTTTTGAAAAGTTTTTATTTTATTTTATTGTCATATGTTTGTGATTTGTGTTAAATTGTGATTTTGTGTTATTTTGTTGACTTATTTTTACTGTTGGGGCCTTTTGTTTGGGGCTGTCGTGTCTTTGTGAATTGTTTTTACTTTTGTGGCCAGCAGATGGTGCTGGTAAGGTGTTTTCTTGAATTTGGACTGTTTTTCTCTCTAGTGGCCTCTGGGTGGAGCTTCTTCCGGTAAGTAGTCTGTTTCTTTATTCATTTCGTTTCCGGCCGTCATGGAGTGAGGATGTCTGCTGGTGAGTTCCCTTGTTTTGTTTATTTTGTGTGTGTGTGGGGGTGGGGGTGTGTGTGTGTTTGGATTTTGTGTTGTTTTGGTGTATTTTTTGTTGTTTTTGTGGTGTTTGGTTGGGTGCTGTTTGTGTTTTGTTATTTTTTGTGTGTTTACTTTATATTTTTTGGTGTTAATTTTGGTTGTTTCTGTTTATTTTTGGATGTTTTTTATTGTTGTTTTGTTTTAAGGGGTGTCTTTCCTTCCCGCGGGCTGGGCTAGATGCCTGGCCTGTGGAAAGGAAGGGCAGCGGCCGGGGTGTCTTTCCTTCCCACGGGCTGGGCTCGATGCCTAGCCCGTGGAAAGGAAGGGCAGCGGCGGGTGGGCGGTCTTTCCTTCCTGCGGGCTGGGCTCAATGCCTGGCCCGTGGAAAGGGAGGGCAGTGGCGGGTGGGGGGGGGTCTTTCCTTCCCGCGGGCTGGGCTCAATGCCTGGCCCGTGGAAAGGGAGGGCAGCGGCCGGGGGGGTGTCTTTCCTTCCTGTGGGCTGGGCTCGATGCCTGGTCCGTGGAAAGGAAGGGCAGTGGTGGTGGTGGGGGGTATTTCCTTCCCACGGGCTGGACTCGATGCCTGGCCTGTGGAAAGGGCAGCGGTGGGTGGGTGGGTTTCTTTCCTTCCCGCTGGCTGGGCTCAATGCCTGGCCCGTGGAAAGGAAGGGCAGCGGCCGGGGGGGGGGTTTCTTTCCTTCCCGTGGGCTGGGCTCGATGCCTGGCCCGTGGAAAGGAAGGGCAGCGGCAGGGGGGTATTTCCTTCCCACGGGCTGGGCTCGATGCCTGGCCTGTGGAAAGGAAGGGCAGCGGTGGGTGGGGGGTCTTTACTTCTCGCGGGCCGGGCTCAATGCCTGGCCCATGGAAAAGGAGGGCAGCAGCGGGTGGGGGGTCTTTCCTTCCCCTGGGCCGGGCTCAATGCCTGGCCCGTGGAAAGGAAGGGCAGTGGCAGGGGGGGTGTCTTTTCTTCCCACAGGCTGGACTCGATGCCTGGCCCGTGGAAAGGAAGGGCAGTGGCCGGGGTGTGTGTCTTTCCTTCCTGCGGGCTGGACTCGATGCCTGGCCTGTGGAAAGGGAGGGCAGCGGCGGGTGGGGGGTCTTTCCTTCCCTTGGGCCGGGCTCAATGCCTGGCCCGTGGAAAGGAAGGGCAGCGGCAGGGGGGGTTCCTTACCGCGGCCTGTGTTGCTGTGATGCGCTGCAATTTTTTTTTGCGCGATGGCTTTCTCAGCGTTCTGCATGCTCATGGCACGCAGGACACTGGGGATTGTAGTTTTTATTTTTCCTTCCCGCGGGCTGGGCTAGATGCCTGGCCTGTGGAAAGGAAGGGCAGTGGCCGGGGTGTCTTTCCTTCCCACGGGCTGGGCTCGATGCCTGGCCTGTGGAAAGGAAGGGCAGCGGTGGGTGCGTGGCCTTTCCTTCCTGCGGGCTGGGCTAAATGCCTGGCCCGTGGAAAGGGAGGGCAGCGGCGGGTGGGGGAGTCTTTCCTTCCCGCGGGCTGGGCTCAATGCCTGGCCCGTGGAAAGGGAGGGCAGCGGCCGGGGGGGTGTCTTTCCTTCCTGTGGGCTGGGCTCGATGCCTGGTCCGTGGAAAGGAAAGGCAGTGGTGGTGGGGGGGTATTTCCTTCCCACGGGCTGGACTCGATGCCTGGCCTGTGGAAAGGGCAGTGGTGGGTGGGTGGGTTTCTTTCCTTCCCGCTGGCTGGGCTCAATGCCTGGCCCGTGGAAAGGAAGGGCAGCGGCCGGGGGGGGTTTCTTTCCTTCCCGTGGGCTGGGCTCGATGCCTGGCCCGTGGAAAGGAAGGGCAGCGGCAGGGGGGTATTTCCTTCCCACGGGCTGGGCTCGATGCCTGGCCTGTGGAAAGGAAGGGCAGCGGTGGGTGGGGGGTCTTTCCTTCTCGCGGGCCGGGCTCAATGCCTGGCCCATGGAAAAGGAGGGCAGCAGCGGGTGGGGGGTCTTTCCTTCCCCTGGGCCGGGCTCAATGCCTGGCCCGTGGAAAGGAAGGGCAGTGGCAGGGGGGGTGTCTTTTCTTCCCACAGGCTGGACTCGATGCCTGGCCCGTGGAAAGGAAGGGCAGTGGCCGGGGTGTGTGTCTTTCCTTCCTGCGGGCTGGACTCGATGCCTGGCCTGTGGAAAGGGAGGGCAGCGGCGGGTGGGGGGTCTTTCCTTCCCGTGGGCCGGGCTCAATGCCTGGCCCGTGGAAAGGAAGGGCAGCGGCAGGGGGGGTTCCTTACCGCGGCCTGTGTTGCTGTGATGCGCTGCAATTTTTTTTTTTGCGCGATGGCTTTCTCAGCGTTCTGCATGCTCATGGCACGCAGGACACTGGGGATTGTAGTTTTTATTTTTCCTTCCCGCGGGCTGGGCTAGATGCCTGGCCTGTGGAAAGGAAGGGCAGTGGCCGGGGTGTCTTTCCTTCCCACGGGCTGGGCTCGATGCCTGGCCTGTGGAAAGGAAGGGCAGCGGTGGGTGCGTGGCCTTTCCTTCCTGCGGGCTGGGCTAAATGCCTGGCCCGTGGAAAGGGAGGGCAGCGGCGGGTGGGGGAGTCTTTCCTTCCCGCGGGCTGGGCTCAATGCCTGGCCCGTGGAAAGGGAGGGCAGCGGCCGGGGGGGTGTCTTTCCTTCCTGTGGGCTGGGCTCGATGCCTGGTCCGTGGAAAGGAAAGGCAGTGGTGGTGGGGGGGTATTTCCTTCCCACGGGCTGGACTCGATGCCTGGCCTGTGGAAAGGGCAGCAGTGGGTGGGGGGTTTCTTTCCTTCCCGCGGGCTGGGCTCAATGCCTGGCCCGTGGAAAGGAAGGGCAGCGGCCGGGGGGGGGTCTTTCCTTCCCGCGGGCCGGGCTCGATGCCCGGCCCGTGGAAAGGAAGGGCAGTGGCAGGGGGGTATTTCCTTCCCACGGGCTGGGCTCGATGCCTGGGGGGGGGTTTCCTTACTGCGGCAGGGGGGGTTCCTTACCGTGGCCTGTGTTCCTGTGATGCGCTGCATTTTTGTTTTTTTTTCGCACGATGGCTTTCTCAGCGTTCTGCATGCTCATGGCACGCAGGACACTGGGGATTGTAGGGTTTTTTTTGTTTTCCATTTGTGCTCCCTTTTTTTCCTGCGGCTCGTTTTTGATTGGCCGCGGCATGTTTCCAAACGTTCTTTGTGCTGGTGCCTCTCAGCCTGATAGGCTGTGGCGCAGCACGGAGCAAAGAACGTGGGGAAATGAAGTTGTTTCCCTTTTTTCACGTTTGTGGGGCTCTTGCCCTACTGGCGCATTTCTCAATCCTTTGTTGACCTGCGGAACCAGTTCGGGCGTGTGCACAAATGGTGGGTGCGGGCTTTTAGGGCCTGGCCTAGGAACCTATTCAAAGTTCCAGCTGTTAACCCTCAATTTTATAGGTTAAGATAGTTTGATTCACCTATTGCTGACCTGACAGGCAGCTAGGACAATAGAGAGCTAAAGATCGTAGATGGTTACCTCGATGGGCACCTAATGGGTAATCTCGCATCCGCAGAAGCCCTAAAGTCTAAGAGTCAACTTTGGCCACTTGTTTGCTCCCGATAGCAAGGAACAATGCAAGTTAATTAGCTAGATAAGAAACTTCCCCCGGTAAAGACTTCCCCAATTAACTTGTGTAAACATGATGTGCAGACTCAGGGCTTCCTCTGTATCACTACGCGCAACGTATGCATGCAGCCAGATCAGGCAGGCATAAAAGGTTCTGATTTGTCATCAATAAACACTGGTCTTCGCTCCATCTTGCCTCACGTGTCTTGCTTTACCAGTCTCCTCCGGGACCCTCCGGCCCACATCGGGCCCCGATCCAACATAAATCAGACTTCATGAAAAGCCCATCAACATATTCAAGTCTTCACACCAATTACAAAATTTTCCCCTTTCTTTTTCTTATTTTTTCTGCAAGCTGCTGCCAGCTGTTGGTGGACTCAAGGAAGAGAAGACACTGGGTGGATGGTAGAGAAATCTCACTGTATTCTAGTTGGGATTTTTTTTTGGGGGGGGGTGGGTACTTTGGCTTTTCCATGTTACATATAATTTTAAAATATACTGTGACTTTTAAAGCCCACAGTACTTATTATGGATTACCCATGTTGCCCTTGCATTTTTAAAGAAGCTTTTAAGGCTTCCTTACAGCTTTTGAATCGATTCTCTGTTGCCTACTTTGCTGCTTCTTTTTAGAATACTTTAAGAAGGATTTTTTGGAACTTTTGAATGAATTCCGAACAGAATGTGGAAACCAAAATTTGAAGACCTTGAAAGAGCCATGCCATTTTATCTTTAAGAAAAGGACTGGTATCCCAAAGAACCCAAAATGAATGAGACATCCCCCTGAAAGAACCTGAAAATGAATGAAATCTGGAGGTTTTCTTCGGGTACATCTGTAGCACAGACTGGAAAATGTTAATATCAAAATGTAGAGTAGAGCTAAAGCAATCACTGTGCCAAAATTCAATTTAAATACTTCTGGAGTTTAAAGACTATGTAAACAACAGATTTGCATTGCTACAGTCAATTGACTGTGAACCAGAAAATCTGTGATTTGAAAGCAGAGATAGTATCAGAAGGAATGCAAAAAGGCTATTTGTATAGTCCTACCCCCCAAAAGTCTCAGTGGATGATGACAAAACTCTTAAATTTCTTACTGACAGATGAGAAGCAAGCAGTGACAGAAATAGGGTCAGAATCCTAGATGATGTTTTCAGCAACTTATATAGAGGAACAAAGAGAACTATTATAATAATCATTATAAAGGAAAATAACTCTATATCTATAAAACAGAGGTGTGGTCTTTTATGTGCTCCATAGGAGCCCACACCCATGGACCAATGTTGCTGAAATTTGGCACATACATACCTTAGGCTTGCGAGATCAGCACTGTGGTGGTCCCAAAGCCCATTTGGGGGTTGGCCCCCCAAATTGGGACACAAAGGGGATCCCCTCCTGCTAGCCAGGAAAAGTTCCATTATGGGAGTGGGCAGAGCTAAAGGGAGGTAGGCCTCAGGATGCACCTGAGCATTCTGCCCTTACTCAAGATGGCAGCTTCACTCCCCCTTCTCCTCCCGTCTTGCCCTACAGTGACTGGAAGTAGCGGAAGGGTCAGAGCATGGGGTCTGCACAGGAGTGCTGGGAACTGCACTGGCTGCGGCAAAGCATCTGAGCCGAGTGGATGGCAGAGTCTGGGCCACAGCCACCGGGGGGGGGCGCCCCAAGCCGGCACGAGAAGAGCCTGGGGCTCCTCACCACCAAATTTATGTCACTTCTGCAGGAGGCCAAGGACGGCATGCTTGACCTCAAGCTGGTGAGGCCACGGGGAGAGATCGGGGGCAGGCAGGCTGGGGACCTGAGGGAAGAAGGAGCAGAAGGGGGAAAGGGATCCTGACTTCTTCGCTGTAGGGAGGGTGTTGGTGGCAGATCGGGTCCTCAGGAAAGCATGAGGGGCTCCCACTTCATACACCTAGGGAGGAGGAAGTAAGGTAAGGATCCTAAGGGTGATGGGGCAGGATCAGGCCCTCTCCAGATCAGGTGTCCTGATTGCCCAATTGGTGTGTGCACATCAAGGAGATCAGAGGATGAGACTTGAAAACCACTTCTCCAACCTAATGCCTTCCAGATGTGTAAGGCTAACCCAGGGGTGGCCAACTTTGGTACTCTTTTAAACAACAACAACTAAAACTGAGCAACTCTGGGTAATCAGCTAGTGAACAATAATAAAAAGAAAAAGAGGGAATGTAAATAATATAATGAAGAACAATTAAGAAGAGTTGCAAGGATGACAGATACATTTGGAAAAGATTCCTTGGATGAAGAACCTGCAGTTGTTTAAAAAAAAAAACACCAGTGAAATCTGTCAAATGGATGTAATAAATCACTAGAGATAGATGGGATACTGATAGATAAAGGTCACCCTTGCTCAAAAGCTAGACACATCTGACACTAGGGTGCGGTGCTCATCTCCATTTAAGCCAAAGAACCAGTGCTGTCTGCATCTGCAGATGTTTCTGTGATCATGTGGCAGGAATGACTAGACACCAGAGTGCACAGTACACTGTTACCTTCCCACTGAAGCAGTACCTATTTATCTACTTGCGATTTCTTGCTCCCGAACTGCTAGGTTAGCAGGAGCTGGGACAGAGACAGGAACTCACTCTGTTGTGCAGCACTTAGGTCTTGAACTGCTGACCTTCTGACCTTCCAATCATCAAATTCAGCATCTTAACCACTAAGTCACTACAGTCCTATCCAGGGATACCGATATAACTATTTAAAGTTACAGAGATTGAAGCAATCAATATTCTAACAAGAATATACCAACAAATATAGAAGACAAATTAATGTCTGATAGATTGGAAGTATTCAATATGGCTAGCAGTTCCACAGAAAGGAAATGTTTAAAATTACAGCAGCAATTGTACTGTATTATAAATCTTTTTAAAATATTTTATTCTTTATCTTATGAATAAAGTGTGATAGTTTAATTCATGGGAAGCTATGGATCATTCTAAAAGAAGGGGGTGTACCAGAACATTTGGTGGGCCTGAGATGTCAGATATATTCTGCACAAGAAGCTATTCTGAAGATAGAATTTAGAGAAGCAGAATGGTTTTCAGGTGTCAAAGGTGTCAGACAAGGGTGTATTTTATTTTCCTATTTGTTCAAATTATTTGAACTATCTGGAGAGAGTGCCTTTGAATTCCATACCATACAAGGCTTATGTGGGAAGAAGAGGACAAAGACCACGAGGCAGACCCAGAGGAAGTTGGAGGGAAAACATTAAAGAAACATTACAAGAACACCCAGTAAAGCTGGTGGAGGCCACTACTAGTGCTAGAACAAGAACTATACATTTCCACACAACAGGGTGGTGGTGGGAGGGAAGGCAGAGGGAGAGGAGAAGAAAGGATATCAGACAGCCTTGGAGCAGCTGGGAAGGCCAAAAGAAGCCATCCTTATCTCTTCCATCTCAGACCTACTGTAGTATTGGGACTGTTAACAGTAGAGGGGGGTTACTGAGGGACACAGGGCCAGGATGAGTTGGCCGCTAAGAAGAATGTATCTGGAGAGAAATTGCCTCACAACCCTGGCACTCCAAATTCACATTGGCCGGAGCAAGATCGGGTGGGGTGGGGTGTATAATAGTTGCCTGCAAACAATATGGTGGGGTTTGGGGTTTGGCTTTGCTGAGTGGATCACTGATAGAGCTTCCCATAAGGGTTGCCTCATGAAGCCAAGGTGATAGTAGTTTACAACAAGCAAGGGGAAGACTGTTTTGGTACAAGGATAAACTCTAGCTGAAGAGCAGAAAGGAATGGATGGGGCGGAGAGTTTTCCCCAACCAGAGCCCAAGTGTAGCCCAAGAACCAACTTGGGTGTCCACAGTGGTACTACTGAGAGTCAAACTACTCGTGTAGTTTCTTTTCTTCACTTGCACTTATAAAGGTGTTACTCGCTAAATCCCTAGGTCATGCTGTAGTGCAATTTATTGTGGTAAGCAACAGAACTTTGGCCAATAAATATGCAGATGACAGCATATTACTGGCAGAAAATAGCAGTGACTTGAAATGACTATTGCTGAAGGCCAAAGAAGAAAGGGGAAAAGCAAGATTACAATTGAACATTAAGAAAAAATGACTATAAAAGAATTAAATATTTTAGTATTGTCAGGGGGGCGGGGGGAGGTTTTGTATACCTTGTTTCAGTGATCAGTCCAAATAGAAAGTTCAGCTAAATAGAAAATGCAATCCAAATAAGACGACTTGAAAGAGCAGCTGCGAAAGAAATGGGACAGATGTTTAAATGTGTTGCTATAGTAGACCAAAGCCAAGTTAATCCATATTATAGTATTCCTGGCTATTAGTTGTGGATGTGAAAGTTGGACAATGAAGAAAGCTGAGAGAAACATAACTAATTCATTTGAAATGCCATGTTTGAAGAAAGCTTTATAAATACCATAGAAATTCAGAAAGACAAGTGGGTTTTAGATAAAGAGAAGTTTGAACTCTCACTAGAAGCTAAAATGACTTTAAAAATGAGGCTATTATATTTTGGGTGTATTGTGAGAAGAGTCAGTGGGAAAAATGATAAGAACATAAGAACAGCCTTGCTGGAACAGGCCACAGCCCATCCAGTCCAGCATTCTGTCTCACACAGTGGCTCACCATTTCCTTCAGGGTATTCCCAAGGAGACGCCTTTACCTGCTTAGGATTCCCTGGAAATGGCATTGAGAGATATCCTGCCTATCTCTCCAACCTGGAGGTTGTCCTTAGGTATCCATAATTATAACCATTGATACCCTTGTCCTCCATGAACTTGTCTAATCCTTTCTTAAAGCTGTCAAGACTGACAGCTGTCACCACTTCTTCTGGCAGGGAGTTCCATAGACCAGTAATCCTCTGGCTGAAAAAGTACTTTCTCTTATTTGTTTGAGAACTAGTACCCAAAAGTTTCATGGAGTGTCCCCTAGTTCTAGTGTTATGCGATAGGGAAAACAGTTTTTCCTTATCTACTTTGTCCACACCGTGCATGATTTTATAAATTTCAATCAGGTCACCTCTTAGACGCCGTCGTTCAAGAGTGAAAAGGCCAACCAGGCCCAACCGTTGCAGCCTCAGATGGTAAGGAAGGTATTCCAGTCCCCTAATCATTTTGGTTGAGCTCCTCTGCACTTTTCCCAACTCCATAATATCCTTCTGGAGGTATGGCGACCAGAACTGTACACAGTATTCCAGATGGGGCCTCACCATAGATTTATAAAGAGGCAAAATGACACTTGCTGACTTATTTTCTATACCCTTCCTAATGATCCCTAGCATTGAGTTTGCTTTTTTCACTGCTGAGGCACACTGGGTTGACACCTTCATTGAGCTGTCCACCAGGACACCAAGGTCCCTTTCCTGGTTTGTCGCAGAGATAGTGATTGGAAAAGTGGGAGGCCATAGGGGAAAAAGAACATTTATAATAATTGTATGTCATTGAGTCAATTTCAACTTATGGCAACCCTTTTTAGGATTTTCTAGGTAGATAATACTCTAATGGCTTACCATTCCCTTCTTCTGGGGGCTCTGTAGGACTGTGAAGCTTGCCCATATATGCACTGAATCTATAAAGGATGTAAAGGTAAAGGTCGCTTTTGCTCGAAAGCCAGTTGTATCCAACTTTAGGGTTCAGTGCTCATCTCTGTTTATAGCCAAAGAGCAAGCGCTGTCTGTGTTTGCAGACATTTCCATGGTCTTGTGGCAAGCATGCCTCAGCACCTGAGTGCACGGAATGCTGTTTACCTTCCCACCAAAGTGGTACCTATTTATCTACTTGCAATTTCTTGCTTTTGAACTGCTAGGTTGGCAGGAGCTGGGACAGAAATGGGAGCTCACTCCATCATGCTCATAAAGGATGATACAGTACAGTATTTAATTTGCAAGATCTGTTTAGGGCTGTTATTCACAGGACATTATGGAGGTCACTAATTCATAGGATCACCATAAATTAGAAAATATGGCAGGAACAATAGAGATGATGAGAATTCCTTTTTGGGATGAAAAATATAATATTTATTCTGCATGGGCAGTAGCTGCATTGTTTGCAGAATTCTGGGAGCTGTAGTCTGAAGACAAGTTCCCCAAACAATGCTAGTTTCTTATAATCTTCTACTTCTGAACAGGATGCTAGGCTTCCTCTATCCGCCTATCTCCCCACCTGCCAAGAAGCCTTTATTTTTAAAATCACAAACAATGAATGAGCAGCTGTTATGATCCTGGAGGGAAATTATATATACATTTTAATTAGCTCCTTTGAGTCAATTTCCCTTCTCGTCATTCATTAGCAGAGGCAGGTGTCAGAATGACCAGCTAACCTCTTATCTGTAGGGCAGAGAAAATTCTCCATGTGCTGGCACACCTGGCATTTATTTTTAGTACTTATGGTGCCCAAGTCTACTATCATAAACAGATTCAATAACAGGTCATGTTGTGGTTTTATACCCTACCTAATGTATATGAGAGAAAGAGCATTGTAGCACCATTCCTGTGCTTTGCCATCATTTTAATGTCTGTGCTAGTTGTAGAAGAGTGCCAAGTACATGTAGCAAGGTATCAGGGTGGAGTATAGGCAAATGTTAGAAGCTGTGTAAAATAAATGTACAGTATTGTCAAAGTACAGGGTATGGGCAGGTGGCAAGTAACATGAGCACCAGGACCCAGGGCAACCAGTTAACAGGCCAAACGGTAACCATGTCACAGTCCAGAGTCCAAGATCAAGCCCGTGGTAGACAAGAATATACAGTTAGTCCAGACAATAGGTTGTAGTTCAAGCAAGCCAGACATCAGATCACCAATAGAAATGATGAGGCAAAGTACCTTCAATGGCGGGAGCAGGGCAAGAATGGGGTTCAAGGAGTAAGGATCCAGGCAAGGCACAACAACAAACCACAGAAGCCAGGAACAGGGCAGGAAGTCTTTGTAAACAGGAACCAAGCAGGAGATATTCTAAGGCAGGAACCAGGAGCAAGGCAAGAGATTCATGGGCCAAACAACAGCAAATCCTGCAACCTTCATTGATGAGGCAGCTTCTGGGAGGAAAAGTTGGTTGTTATATAGTTAAACCATAGAGAAACCCTGATCAGCAGGTGTGCTGACATGGGCTTCTGGGAGAGCCAAGTTTGAGGACCATCCAGCTAAGCCATTCAGGACTCCCAGGTGAAGCTTATGATGGTCCAGAGCCTTCCTTAGGGCTCTCAAGCACTAGAAGCCTAAGTCGGTACATTGGCTGATCAGTGCTTTGGGAAATTGACTTAGGCTTCGGCGAATTGACTCCTGCCAACCTAACAGTTCGAAAGCAAGAAATTGCAAGTAGATAAATAGGGACAACTTCGGTGGGAAGGTAACAGCGTTCCGTGCACTCCGGTGTCTAGTCATGCCTGCCACATGACCACGGAAATGTCTGCAGAAGCAGACAGCGCTGGCTCTTCGGCTTAGAAACAGAGATGAGCACTGCACCCTAGAGTCGGATACGACTGGCTTTCGAGGAAGGGAAACCTTTACCTTTACTTGGCGAATTGAAGTCCAAAAACCAAAGGTTGGGAAACACTGAACTAAAGCTACCATCCAGGCTGGGAGTCTAATTTTGGTAGCATCAAGCTACCTCTGGGGAATTCATCCTGTGAATGCTGGAGCTGCCTCAGATGCTGAAAAGTTGTAGATAGAACTGGATTTGCGATTGATAAGGAAGTCTGCTTGCTCCCCAACATGACTGACTTGAAACTTAGTAGAACCTAGGAGAGCCTGTGCTGTGATTGTGTATGCTAAAGTCAGTATGAACGGACATGTGAAACAAAAAATGCATCTTTAAGTGTTGTGGTTGCATATGAATAGTTGGTCCATGCTCACTTCATGGAGGAACCCTAAGCTGATGCCCTTAGCTTCTCATATGTAATTGCACCACTTAAAAAGGTGCATTTGTTGCTGGCTCCATCCTAACAGGCCAGTGAGAACAGATAACCTAACACATTTTTAGGGCACCAGGTTGGGTGAAGGATCTGCTGTAAGAGTATCCACCATCAGTTTAGTCCACTGGAGCATAGCCATGTACTGTCAAGTCAGAACTGACTTATAGCAATCCTACCAGAGTCTTCAAGGTAAGCAAGGTATTTAGGGAGTGGCTTTATCAGTCCCATCCCTCAGTCAGTTTCCATGCAGAGCTGGGGAATCAAACCCTGATCTCCTGAGTCCTAGTCCATTCCTGTATCCACTGTACCACACTTGGGAACATTCAGTGCATGGGCTAAAAACTGCCATTGAAAATGGTTTTTGTTTTTTTGCTTTCCAAAGGCAGGTCTGGAAGATGCTAAGGTTAAACAAATTCTGTTATGTATGATTTGTTATCTTTATATCCCACCTTTCCTCTTGATGGGTTAAGCAGCATATATGGTTCTCATGCCTTCTGGCTGTATTAGCACAACAACCCTTTGAGATAAATGATACTAGGAGATAAAATGAGTGGCTCCAAAGTTATCTAGTGAGTTTCACAACTTGGTAAAAACTGAAATCTCAATACCCCAGTCAGCTAACCCCTGTCTGACACCGACTGACATCATTGGTTGGGCATATGATGAGGAAGGCCATACACTCTTGGAATTTCCAGCTGCCTCTTATCTCTGCTGTTGTATTTCCTTTTGCAGACTGTTTACCTGTCCTATCTGAACAACGGGTAAACGTAGCAAGTAAAGAAGGACATCTCACCTTACCTCACTCTCTCCTTCTCTTAAATATGGGGATGAATAGCTGTTGTGTATTGAGGCATATTTGCAAGTAGCGCAGGAGCGTTCTTGCAAGAAGAAAATGGCGTTTTCCCGCCATCCTAATTAGAAGCTTAAAGTGGCACGAAACCCCTGCAAAAAGGGCGTGCCAATTATGCTAAATCAAGCCCTGCCATTGGTCACAGTTTTGGATCCTGCTTCCCACTGGGTAAACTCATATTCTCCCTAATATGATTGGTTAGTTGAGTTTGTCCGGCAGGTCACTACCATGTATCCAGTAGCCACCACTGGGGAGACACTATATAAGCCACACAGAAAAACAAGGGTGGGGTCGGACCGGATCTATACTTCCTACACCACACAGGTAGCCTTGGTAGTGCTAAGTCTGGGTCCCTCCATTATGCTACAATCCAAGTAGCTAGTTTATTGCCTAATTGCCGGGCAAGAGTCTGGAGGGACTGATTCCGTAGGATTCGAATAGCCATCTCGGAATCCGGAACACCTTGTAAGCTTATCTGGAACTGACTCTAAAATAAAGTTTGTTGCTGTTTGTTCATCGTTGTCTTGGACTGGTGCTTATAAGGGCCGGATTTAACAATAGCCCTCCAGATGTTGTTTTAAAACTTTCAATAACCGTCAATCCTATCCTGCATAGCCAGTGGTGAGGAATTAGGAGCTGCCACCCCAGACCATTTACAGAGCCACAGTTGCCCAACCTCATGTTGGATTGTTCTATGGATTGGAACCACAAGGAGGTTAGGCAAGAAGGGACAGCAGTGAGAACAAGATGGTCCACCTTATAGAGGAGAGAAGTCTTTTCTGTCTTCTCTGAGGTCTTCCTCTTCTTCTGTGTCTCGACCAGACGTGAAACTGGCAAAATGAAGCCACCTTTTGGTGAGTCCATTCTGGAGTTCCTTTGGCCTGACCTAGTGTGAGAAAGATTAGCTGGCAACACAAGGTTACGCCCTGGTAACGGTAACCTTGTTCAAAAATAACAATCTTTGAGGAGGCTCTTTCTGTGTACCCGTACCATGAAGACTGTCCTGAGCATTTAATGCAGAATATAATTCATCTTCCTTCTACATCACAGTATAACCCCCATACCACTGATCCACATTCTTGTCAAGTTTCGGGAAATTCCTGTCAAATAAGGGAAATTTCCCATGCAAAATGGGAAACTGGACAGCTATGCTTATCCTGTGCTGTCCTCCAGTCTAATTGCAGTCTAACTAATACGGGATGACGGCGGGAAAGAGTGCAAAATACTGGGGTGGGGGGGTGGGGGTGGGGGGTGGGGTGGGGTGTGTGTGACAGAAATTTCCCAAAACTTGAAAGGTATGCTGATCCAGTTCTGCGAGTCAATTTCTGGTCCTGAGCCCTTTTGGCACACAAAGTCCTCCTCAGCCTCAGGCCAGTATTGATGAAGCTGCTACCCTTCATCAAGATGGATTCAAGTGGGATTTAATCCACTTGGGGACCATCACCCATCCCTGTGGACTTCGGCACCCAAGGCCGTTAGTCTTCAGGGTGGTCAGGTTAGTTAACCACCACCTGATACTCGACATTGAGTTGTTGGCAGTATGGTCTACTCTATTACCATAGCAGGATAACCTGGTCAGACAGGTGGTGGACTCTGAGGTAGTCCATCACCTCCTTTACTCTACCACCCAATCTCAGCCTGGACCTGGCATTAATTGCCCATGGAGGGAGATTTTGGGGACCTTCTGTGGAAAATGACCATTACTGTTTATTGTTTGTGAATGTCTCCAGGCCACAATTGAAGGTCACTTTAGACGTAAAGTATTGGCTGCTGCCCCCATGAGTGTGAGTGTGAATAGGTCACACTTATCTTGAGAAAACAGAGTGGCAGACAAAGTATGACGTCAGAATCCTGTGCCCCTGGCTTGTCAACTCTTCCAGCTTTCCTCTACAAATTCTCCTAAAGTTTTCCTTCTCCCACAGCTTTTGGCCATGAGGAAGCACCTTGCCCTACTTTTGCCAAGCCTGCTGGAATGTAAGAAGAGACAAATGGCTCTTGGGGTGGCAATAAACTCAATTGTTCAGCTCTTTCCTAAAACCTGGCACCTGCCATTCAGTAGATAGAGAACTCCAATAGGCCCCTAGGGAAAAATTCCTCAGCTACTACCCCAGGTTAATTGCCCATGTGAAATGTTGGCTGGTGAGGTAATACGAAACCAAATGATTTTTTTTTTTTGCATACTGTAAGCAAACATGCACTTTTTAGACATTCTAGTACTTTCTGCAATTGTTTGGCTGTGCATTCCTGCCTGTAGCTAAAGATGGTCCTCTGCTCACGTGGGTTTCTGTGTCTGCTGTATTGTTTCTCTTGCTTATTTTCTGCCACAATTTCCTCCTAGGGATGCTGTATTCATTAACACTGCACACTCATTTATTTGAAGTTATGCTGACCTTCAAATTATCACTGCAAAACAAACAAACACAATTCTTGATAAATAGACCAGAGCAGTTCCATGACACAAAGAGAATAATAATGCTTTTATCAAATTCAGTAGAGACTGCTCAAGTGCCTAAGACGCTGACTGGGAGGCGGAAGGGCAGCAGTTCGATTCCCGAGTACTGCAGGACGGAATGAGCTCCCGTTTTGGCCCAGCTCCTGCCAACCTAGCAGTTCGAAAGCAAGAAATTGCAAGTAGATAAATAGGAACCACTTCGGTGGGAAGGTAACAGCATTCCGTGCGCTTCGGTGTCTAGTCATGCCTGCCACATGACCACGGAGACGTCTGCAGCAGCAGACAGCGCTGGCTCTTCGGCTTTGAAACAGAGATGAGCACTGCACCCTAGAGTCGGATACGACTGGCTTTCGAGCAAGGGAAACCTTTTACAAATTCAATGAATAAAACATTTTAGATTACAAATTCCTTGCATGGACAGCTTGCAATATTTGCCAGTGGTGGCAAGTCTCATGCTCATGGATGGTACAGTACTGTGAAACAACAGCAACTACTACTAAAACTTTAAATATATTTTAAGATCCTTGGTTTCAATGTGGATAGTCTTTCAATCAATACAAAATGCACAAACTCCACACATTTGTAGTTGCTATAGCTGGTTTGTACTCTGGAAACTAATCTGGCGATGAGCCTGTTTTAGCTAGCCTGGTTCTCAGAAGAGACTTGAGTACCACCAGAGTTGCTTTACTCAAAACCTTTCTAGTTTGCATTCCACTGTCATAGACTTTGAGAGTCCAGGACTGCCTCCATTTCTCTTGATTTGGCAGATCTGGGGTTTGTGGAGGAATAAGTAACAATAATAACAAACGTTCAGGGGAACTTTGTAATGTTTTGTCAGCAGTGTACTTATTCTTTGTCTGCCTGCACTGGGCAAAATCTTGTTGCATAACTTTGCACCTGGTGCAAGTCATATCAGGCACCGGAAATGTTTAATTTATGATAATTAAAAGCTTTCTTATCTTCCCATTTTAGATTCTGAGGTTCCCTTGAGTTTCCTTTTATCTGGCTTTCACCAACCTTTGGATGATAGGGAGTCTTTTTTGCGGTGGTGATCCTGATATTAGCAGCAGTAATCCAGTGACGATACCAGCAGCAGTAATTCAGTAGGTTTTTTTAAAAAACTTTTAAAGGGTTCCCCTACTCCCCCAAGGTTTCCATTGTCTTTCTGTTGTGTATTCAAATAAAAAGGCAAGTTGCACCAGCAACGCTTTGCAAAGACAAAATGGCGATTTCCCGTCATCAGAATTAAGGGTAAGATTTGGCGCGTATTCTCCCCTTCGGGCGCGCTGCTTATGCTAATTAGAGTTCTATGATTGGGTGCAACTTTGGATCCTGTTCCGGATTGGTTAAAACTGTTGGTATCATGTTATGATTGGTTAGTTAAGAGTGTCCGGCGGGTTGTTACTTTGTATAAGGAATAGCCGCCGCCGAGACAGTATATAAGGGCCACGGGTAAACAAGGTGTGGCTGGGCCGTCGGGCCGGATCTATACTTCCCTATTCTGCTACAGGTAGTCCTCACAAGGCTAGCCTGGGTCCTCTCCAGCACGCACACACATGGGGTGTAGCTTAGGAGCCATAGACGGCTGAGTTAGGGAGAGACCGATTACAGGGGGAATTGTGTAGCCATCTGTTGTCCGGATACCTTTGTAAGATTGCCTGCAAGACTTTACAATAAACCGCTGTTCGTTGTTCTGTTCATCATTTGTTGGACTCTTCTTACTAAAAGGGCCAGACTCAACACTTTCCCAGAGCAAAAGGGACCTTCAAAAGCAGAAACAAGAGTTAGGAATCTTTTAAATGGTGCAAATTAAAGATTTCCAGTGCTTGACTCAGGATTTTGCCGACTGAGTTCATTGAGGGTATCGCCTAGACCAGTGATGATGAACCTTTTAGAGACTGAGTGGCCAAGGAGAAGGAGGCATGGGCAAGCACGTGCATGCACCGCTTGATGTGCACCAGTGATGTCACATGCGTGGTACCTGCCCACACACCACCGCTGTCACCTCCTTGGGCACACACATGCACACACACAATGCCTTACCTCGCTGGGGCAATGGTGCATATGCCCACAGAGAGGGATGTGCATGCCACTTCTGGAACACGTGTCATAGGTTCACCACCACTGACACAGACAAATAGTATAGGATTATTGTTAAAAGTTAAAAACCCAACACTTGTGACAAATAATTCAAATCTGTAGTCAGAAAGATAGTCATCTAGGGCTAGAAATCTGTCTATTCTTTGCAAGTAGGAAATATACATTGGTTGCAAACCTGTAGTCAGAAAGGTAGTCGACTAGGCCTAGAAATCTCTCTGTCTATTCTTTGCAAGTGGGAAATATACAATGGTTGAAAACCTGTAGTCAGAAAGATAGTCAACTAGGCCTAGAAATCTCTCTGTCTATTCTTTGCAAGTGGGAAATATACATCGGTTGCTAGACTTAGGCTCAGCTTCCTTTCTGACTCTTTTCTAAGAAGTGGTTGTTCCTTGACCTACAGCACTGTGTAAAAGTCTTAGGTCACCACCAGCTGGTTTGGGGAAGATCCAGGGAGTTATTGGGGAGGGCATAATTCAGCCCCAGAGCCACCTAGGCACACCAAAATGGGAAACAGTATTTTGCTGATTCTTATCCCAACCCTCTCCAAGTTTGATAAAGTTTAGAGTTAGGATGTCTGAGTTATGCTCCACCAAATAACTTATTGAATTTCCCCCTGAGATTTTTGCACAATCTTTACCTATAAATCCAAGCGTTAACCGTTGGAACTTGACAAAGGATCCTGCACCAGGCCATACTAGCCCGTACCAAGCCTTCGTGCACTTGCCCGAACTGGGTCCGCAGGTCAACAAATATTTTAGAAATGCACCAGTGGGGCAAGAGCCCCACAAACGTGAACAAAGGGAAACAACTTCAATTCCCAACGCAATGCCACGCCACAGCCAATCAGGCTGAGAGGCGCGAACAAAAAGAACGTTGGGAAACGCGCCGCAGCCAATCAAAATCAAGCCACAGGGAAAAAAAACTGCTGCACAAACGGAAACCACAAACCCAAAACTACAAACCCCAGAGTCCTGCGCGCCATGAGCGTGCAGAACGCTGAGAAAGCCGGCGCGCGAAAAATAAAAATACAAAATGCAGTGCCTCACAGCCATGCAAAACAATCAAGGCACAAAAAACAACCAAAACCAAGGGGGGGGGGCAAGGGGGGGAAGGTGCCTTTGCCCCCCTTGAAAGCAAACCAATTGCCCAGGAAGCAAAGGCAGTGAACAGGCCTCCAGTTGCTGCCTTTACTTCCCGAGGAAGTGTTTCGCTTTCAAGGGGGGGGGGGGGGAAGGTACTTGTGCCTTCGCCTCCCCTTGAAAGCGAGTCAATTCCCCAGGAAGCAAAGGCAGCGAACGGCCATCCAGTCACTGCCTTTACTTCCCGAAGAAGTGTTTCGCTTTCAAGGGGGGGAAGGTACTGGTGCCTTCGCCCCCTTGAAAGCGAACCAATTGCCCAGGAAGCAAAGGCAGCAAACGGCCCTCCCGTCGCTGCCTTTACCTTCCAAGGAAGTGTTTCGCTTTCAAGGGGGAGGAAGGTACTGGTGCCTTCACCCCCCCCCCCTTGAAAGCGAACCAATTGCCCAGGAAGCAAAGGCAGCGAAAGGCCCTCTAGTCGCTGCCTTCTCCTCCCGGAGGTACTCACCCGGGCGCAGCCTCCAACCTGAACTGCAGCCAAAACTACCCCTAACCAACAACAAAACAGCCAACAAAAGTAACCAACAAAAACACCAAAAATATTTAAAAATAATAAAACAAAAATAAATCAATAATTAACAAAACAATGAATAAACAAAAAGAAATAAACCACAAAATACACACCTAAAACTAAAGAAACCTAAACCACAAAGTACACACCTAAAACTAAACAAACCGAAAAATAAACCAAAACAAAAAATAACAAACAGAAACACCTCCCAGCTCACCACCACAAAAGCAAAACAAAGAAAACTCCCAGAATAAAGAAAACAAGACAACTCACCAGCACATCCTCCCTCCACTACGACCGGAACAGAAATGAAGAAACAAAGAGACTATGTACCGGAAGAAGCTCCACCCAGAGTCCAAGAGAGAAAAAACAGTCAAAATAAAAGAGAACCACTAGCAGCCCCACCTGCAGGGCAGAATAGTAAAAACAACTCAAAAATACACAACAGCCCCAAACAAAAGGCCACAAGAGTAAAAACAAGTCAAAAACATAACAATACATTACACTTTTACACAAATCACAAATATATGTCACAAAAATAAAATAAAAAGATTTCTAAAATCCTGTGTTAAGTTTCAACTCACATAAAAACCAAAAACATCTAAACACAGTTTAAAAACATTGAATGTAAAAAACATGTACTTTTACATTGTTAAAATTATTACCTATGGTACAACTATTAAAAAACAGTCACATACTAAAACATTATTTGGTTAAATAATTTTTTTGAAACACATTATATCATCCTTGGTTCTTTTTTTAATCTACAAAACAACCACCAAAAAAAATTAATCATAATTTATTACAACCCGGCATTGTCACAAAAAATAACATATACGTTAAAACAAATATTCAAAAATACATTAAAAAAATTACAAAGATAAATGTTATTACTTTACAGTATCAAAACAATACAATCTATTTAACAAATGACCACAAAAAGTGTGTATACATAAACATTTTAAAAATGAAAATTACAGACTAACCTCTTCTTTACAAACTTTAAGAAAAAAAAACTTCCAACACAATTTAAAACAGTCCGGCAACGCTGGGCAAACTCAGCTAGTACTATAGAAAGAAGCAGTACTGAAGAAAAATAGCACTACTATCTCAATAATTGCGCAAATTTAATTGTACTGTACTCATGAAAGCAAGTGCTAGTGGCTTTTGCAAACAATGACCAAAATCGTATTTTGTGACTCCACTGGTCACAACAGGAATGATGTAACTGGTAGCACTGATAATTAAAGGGTTCCTGGTACAATTTTCATTTGCACACAATGAGTCAAAGTCACACACAAGGAAGAACTCTTTAATTAGTTGTACAGTAGAACCCCGCATAACAAAAGAGCTCTGTTTTTTCCCCGCTATGTGGATCAAATGGGCAATGCCCCACTTAACGAAAACCACATATAACAGGGGGGAATTCGTTATGTGGGGTATCGTGCAGAGCACACGAACACTTTGTTGTACAAATTTTTCCTTATACAAAACGTTCATTATGTGGGGGTCCACTGTAACTTACTACTATCACACACACCACTCCTGTAGCACTAGTAGCGCTACTCAATAGTATACTAGTCAGTGTAAGGATATCTCTTTTAATCTATCCCTGAATAGATTTCCAGAAACAATTAAAAGTTTCTTTTTCAAATTGCAAGTTCCCAGAATATATATTTATGGAAATACAGACACAAGCTTGGAACAAAACAATGATGCTTTAATACCATAATTACACCCAGTTTTGCTATGATTGCAACCTTAGAGGCTTTACTGCCTCTGAAACCAAAGGTAAAATGTAGCCATTATGACTTATAGCAGGAGTTCTCAACTTTTTTAAGACAGAGGCCAGGTCATGCTCCTTCAGATAGCTTCTGGGGCCGGACAGCCATTTTGGCCTTCCTCCACCACATGGCACTTTCTGGTGTGGTGGAGGCAGTGAGGAGCCACATGGAATGGTGCTGTGGGCCGCATTCGGCCCACAGGACACAGTTTGAGAATCCCTGACTTATAGTCATGGTTGGATTTCAAGGGTAGTGAGGGTGAATGAAGAGGTGGATATCTCTTTTCTTTTATTTGCCACTGTCCTCCCCGGCATCTGCCATCTGAATAGAGAGTTGTGAGGATAAGGTAGAGAGAAAGAGAGACATCAACACGAACCTTAGCTTATGACAGGAAAAGTAGAATATAAATATAGGAGATGGCTAAATAATAAGGAAAGACAAGGGCATAGCTTCTAGAAAAAAGTGTTTGTCTAGACAATCATAAAATCTTTGTGGTTGGGGGCAGAAGGTGAGGAAGAGACCGATTTTTGGCTTGGTAACGGGTGACAGATTTCTCACATTACGTGCAAAAGGCATTCTATGCATTCCAGGGCTTGTCAACTCAAGTGCATCTTAACTATAGTTCACTGGCACTTCTGCTGCAGGGTGGTCTCTCTGTCTACCTCTGAAGAAGTCCTTGTATACTGAGAGGGAAAAGCTTCTCAGTCTCCCAGTAAGAGCCTCTTGCTAATTGCTCTGCAAGTTGGAGCTGGAAGGCCACCTGCTGCAGCCAAGGCTTTTGATGTGCTTACTAGCCCCTTAGATTAATCAGAGTGAAGGCTGAGAGGAGACCAGCCATGGATGGAGACCTTGTCAACCACTTCCCCTTAGCTTGTTCTGGAGTGTGCAGTATTCTTTCACACAGTGTATTGGAATGGCAATGGCCAGAGCCAGAAAAGCTATTTTTTAAAAAAGAAATTAACAACTCCCAGAAGTCACCAAACAGAATGGTCATTGGCTGGGGAAATTAGAAGAGGCATAGTCCATCCACCCCCTCCTTTTTTTTTGGGGGGGGGGATACCCATCCACAATGTTTTCCAAGCTCTCATTTTAATTGAGAAGGAGGAAAGCTAGGGAGTTCAGGCGATCTCAGTACTGAAGGGAAACAGATCCATACCTCAGAGATAAGAGAACCCCCTGAGGAAAATAGAGAGACCCAGATGGAAATGACCCAGAAACCGAAGGATCAGCCAGGTTAGCTAGCTGCCCCGCTCAGAGGTTTGGAGAAAGACCCAAAGGGTTCAAGCAGCAGGAGAATTGGAGGAAGACATTAACACCCTCCTCACAGGAGATGACGATTGGGGGAACACAATTGAGGAATAGTCTGGTAATTACTGAGCTGAAGAGTCCCCAGAAGAGAAGCTCCAGGGGAAGTGGGATTATATATATAATCTCAGGTATATATATAAAAAGAGCCTTGAAGGGGTAGGCATGTCCAGTTTAGGATACCTGAGATGGAGGCCTCTAAATAAAGATAGAAGCCACCCCCCAAAACCCTCTTATTGGGGAGAAAGGAAGAGGAAGGAAAAGAACAAGGAAAAGGGAGAAGGCAATCCTAACTGTCCACTGGTGGATGGTGGCAGAGAGATGGAGAAAGAACTCCACTTTACCTGTCTTTAGTGTGTGTATACTGTCACTTTCTCCAGAGAGGGTGTTGTGTATGTAACTAAAGTGAAATGTGATTCTGCAAACATCAAAGAGGGACACTGAGAGAGGGGGATTTTGATGGACAGAAGGGAACAACCTGCTCAACTTTGGACCTGGTGAAGAGCACAAAGACCCCCTTCATTTTGCCTGAGGTTAGGGAGAGGCAGACTAAAGAGGAAAAAAGCAGGACTGAAGATGGGAACTCAGACATCTGATTCTACAAGGTGGTCCGTAAGTCCCTACATGACCTGTAAGTCCCTACCCATCCTCTCTGGGCACGGGAGCCCTCTCCCAAGGATTCATCCCGCTCCTCTGCCCAGCGGCACAATGGAAGCGCTTCCTCCCTCCTCCCAGCACAGAGTTCACCCTACCTCTCTCTGCCCGCAGCCCAATGGTTCTTCCCTCCCCCAGCAGAGCCCTACTCTCTTTGTGTCTAAACAACGTTAAAGGCAGCTGTTGCTGCGGCATTTGGAGCAATAACCCTTGCTATGTTTAGAGAAATGTCTCACAGAACATGGTGTCGCATAATTTTATGCAGTGAGAATGAGGGACAGCACACAGATACACTGGATACATAAGATATATGGATGGGTAGCAACTTACGGGCCGGGTAGGGACTTACGGGCCACCCTGTATATACTTGACAATTGTTGTCTTCCCCTCACCAAGTTTCAATAAACCATGTTACATCCATTGCTCATCTGTGAGTCATGTGGGTTTAAAAATAGGAAGTGTAAACCCCATCAAAGTCCTGGTGACCACCTACCGGGGCTCACATCCTCTCTAAGAGTTACATCTGCTTGGCTTCCTGAGGAAAAAAGCTTTCCCCGGGTTGAAAGGAGCTGTTCAAAATTCAAAAACTTGTTTGGGTGCTGCTTTGCAGCACAACTCTGTGAACTGATTTATATTCAACTGTTTCCTTCTGCCATATGAAATTTTGAATGTCAGAATGCCAAGTCATGCAACTTTGCTAGCAGCAGTGCCCACATAGAAACAGTGCTAAATATTTACTGGATACAATGTTCACATTCTGCAGGACATCTGGATATTTGATGCTTCCGGGGGAAAAATTAACTTAGAAAAAACATTGGAGATGGTGCTAAGTTTAGCAAGCTATAGTTTATAGTAAGGTATCTGTGTGTTAAAAGAAAGTTCTTGGAAGACTATCTTTCCTATTTTTGTATAGATAAAGGTAAAGGTGGCCCTTGCTCGAAAGCCAGTCGTATCTGACTCTAGGGTTCAGCGCTCACCTCTGTTTATAGCCAAAGAGTCAGCGCTGTCAGCATCTGCAGATGTTTCTGTGGACGTGTGGCAAGCATGCCTCAACCATGCCTGTCAAGCGCGGCTCCAGAAAATACGGGACCTGTGCAGAACCCTTCTGCGCATGCACAGAAGGGTTCTGCGCATACACACATGCGCAATACCTACTTTCCCCACCGGTCAAATTACAGGATGGTGGCGGGAAAGTAGAGGAAGCTGCGCAGAAATACGGGAAATCCCGGCCAATCCAGGATACTTGACAGGTATGGCCTCAACACCAGAGTGCACGGAACACTGTTTACTGAAGTGGTCCCTACTTATCTACTTGCAATTTCTTGCTTTTAAACTGCTAGGTTGGCAGGAGCTGGGGCAGAGACGGGAGCTCACTCCGTCATGCAGTACCCAGGAATTGAACTTTGCAGTCAGCAAATTCAGCGTCTTAACCACTTGAGCCACCACAGTCTGTAGGACTGCTTAAATTTAGGGCAATTCAGGGCCTCAGTTTGTCTTAATCCAACAGTGAGGGGAAGCTAGCAGCTATCAAAGATGTTGCCATAGTCTGCTAATGTTGGCAAAGTGTTTAGCTTGGGAGATACAACAAGAGATATAGTATTAGATGGTAATGCTATCTTAATAGCCATTGCACTTCTGCTTAAACTGGTTCTAGAGACACTGAGCCTCTGATATGCATGTATGTGTCCGCGTGCATTTGCATGTACTAGCATCAGTCCAGCAAGATCACTGAAGCTCATGGATCCTGACCCTGCCCAGCCATGATAATGTCCACCGTCATCACACATAGTATGAGTGCATTTTACTTCCAGCGAGATAGTTCAAGTGTTTCAGGCGTTTGGCTGCAGAGCCAAAGGTTGGGAGTTTGATTCCTGACTGTGCCTACTGTGAGCAAAGCTAGCTTACCTATGTGGCCCTGTACAGTCGCTGGGTGCCCTCAGAAGAAAGGAATGGTAAACCACTTCTGAACATTCTCTACTTGTAAAACCCTGAAAAGGGTTACCATAAGTCAGAACTGATTGAGAATATATGATTTTACTTCTAGCATCAGATTTCTGAGCCAGGGAAAACAGGTCCTGCTAAATTTCTTCCAGAACATATGAAACTAACTGGTTTGGACTACAGCAGTTATGCTATCTGGAAGATTCTGGAAGTTGAGCTCCAAACAATAATGTTTCCATCCTTTTGGTCTGAAAATGTCACATGAGCCTGACAGAAAATCTTAATATTTGTATAGGATAAAACAATCAATGGCTGAAATCCAGTTCCTTAGTGGAAACCAATTGAACCAATGGGAATTTGGTCAGTCAACTTCTCTATATACAGTACTAGCAGAGGTGCCCGTCCTTCGTCTGGGACGGACCCAACCCAGGCAGGGGAGACAGCAGGGGCTCCCTCTCCCGTGTGACCTTACCTTCCAAGGGGGGAGGGGGCTGGTAGTTTGTGCGCTCTGTCATTGTCCCGGCGGGCTGGGCAGCGCTGCAGGGCTGAGGCGGTGCCTATGGGGCTGCCTCACCAGGTCGTGGCTCACGGAGGCTGTCCGCATCGGCGCCTTGGCAGGCTGCTGCTGCAGGAAGAGGCCATTGGTCCGTTGTGGGCTGCGGAAGCCAGGCGGTGATGCATGCATGCATGCACACGCATGCGCACTGAAGAAGCACTCTCACCAGCTGTGGTCGTCCGGTGATGACGCATGCCGACGTTACACTGGCAACGTGTAACCGGTGATCCTTGCTGGTGGGGCTTATGCCCCACCCATGGCTTCCGGAACCCCCTCTTTGACCGGCGGGACATGCAAGGTAGGCTCCGTCCAGTTTTCAGGAGGTGGGTTGTGTGGTATGGGGCTGCATCCAGGACATACGAACATACGTCCTTGCTTTATATTTATAGATTCATTGATTTTAAATTGACCCACTCTAGCTACAACTTCCTTTATTAAGTCTGCATCATAGCTGTAGGCACTTTTGGGGAATATGCATCTCTTGCAAACAAAACAGAAAAGCAGAATTAAAGGTAAAGGTCACTCTTGCTTGAAAGATAGTCATATCCGACCCTAGGGTCCAGTGCTCATCTCAGTTTATAGCTGAAGCGCCAGAACTATCTGTGTTTGCAGACATTTCCGTGAGCATGTGACAGGCATGCCTGGACACCGAAGTGCACGGAATGCTGTTTACCTTCCTACCGAAGTGGTATCTATTTATTTACTTGCACTTTCTTGCTTTCGAACTGCTAGGTTGGCAGTAGCTGGGACAGAGACAGGTGCTCATTCCATCATGCAGTATCATCTTAACCTATAAATCCAAGTGTTCACCGTTGGAACTGGCTATAGGTTGCTATGCGTCGCCCTACTGACCCGCACCCACCCTTCGTGCGCACGGCCGAATTGCCTACGCAGGTCAACGAAGGATTTAAAAATCCGGCACGGGGGCCTCAGCCCCACAAATGGCAAGAAAGGGAAAGAACTTCACTTCCCAACATTCCTTGCGCCGCGCCGCGCCAGAGCCAATCAGGCTGAGAGGCTCTCGCACGGCGCAGCGTTCGGAATCGCGCCGCAGCCAATCAAAACAAAACCATTTAAAAAAACGCAGCACACACAGAAAGCACCAACCCATTACTACAATCCCCAGCGTCCTGCGCGCCATGAGCACGCAGAACGCTGAGGAAAACAGCGCCCGAAAAATTAAAAAGAAAAACAACTCACCGCGTCACAGCCAAACACACACCAGCCGGCTTTCTTTCCCTCACCCACGGCGCCTGGAGTTTCCCCTTTAATATCAGTGGGTGGGGGCTGCGACCCCCCTCTCCGCTGGCTTTTCTAGGGTTGGGAGGTTTGTGGGGAGAAAAGGGGAATGTTTCCCAAACCCTTCTGGACTCAGGACACCAGGGAGAGGGGATCGATTCCCACCCCCCTCCTTAAAAAAACTCCGTCTTTTCAACTCTTTAAAAACGGAGTTGTTTTAAGGAGGGGGGAAGGAAACGATCCCCTCTCCCTGGTGTCCAGAGTCCAGAAGGGTTTGGGAAACATTCCCCTTTTCTCCCCACAAACCTCCCAACCCTAGAAAAGCCAGCGGAGAGGGGGGTCGCAAGCCCCACCCACTGATATTAAAGGGGAAACCCCGATCTACTTTCACAACTCCACACAAACAAAGCACCATAAAACAATAAAGCCCCCCTCCCTACCACCTAGCCCACCCTTCGTAACCCCCAACGACCATGCCCCCCTCCCCACCACCTAACCCACCCTTCCTAACCCCCAACGACCATGCCCCCCTCCCCACCACCTAGCCCACCCTTCCTAACCCCCAAAGACCATGCCCCCCTCCCCACCACCTAGCCCACCCATCCAAACCCCCAATGACCACGTACCTTCCCCACCACCAAATAAATACTTTTTTAAAAATTACTAAAAACACTCAAACACAGCCAAAAATACACAAAAACAAAACCACCAAAAACAATAAGAAGTAAACAAAGACACAATCAAAAACAAAACAAACAGACAAAAAAAACAAATTCCAATTCCCCCCCCCCCCCCGCCCACACACACACACAAAAGAAAGAAAACAAGCAAAGGTACCGAAACAGGTGCTACCGCCACCAGGACTGGAAAAGAAATGAATACAGAAAGACCCTACTTACCAGAAGAAGCTCCACCCAGAGGCAAGGAGAGAAACAAAAGTCAAAATACAAAAACCCCTACCAGCACCACCTGCTGGCCACAATAGTACAAACAATTCAAAAACACACAATAGCCCCAAACAAAACACAAATTCACAATTATACACAAAAGGTCACACCAACAAAAACAAGTAAAAAAAATTACACTAAACACACTTTCACACAAATCACAAATATATATCAATAAAATACAATAGAAACTTTAAAAAATCCTGTGCTGAGTTATTATATCATACTTTCTTCTTTTATTAATCCTCAAAAAAAACCAAAAAAGCAGATCACAGTTAATAACAGCCAAGCCAAACAAATTTAACATAAATAAACATTTAAAAAATTAAAATTATAGACTAAGCAATTTTTTAAAAAAACAACACAATTTAACCTTCCAACACAATGTAAAACTATTGCAAAAATAAAATTGGCTCATTTCAAATTAAAAAACACGGGGGGGAAAAGCCCGGCAACGCCGGGCAACCCTTGCTAGTAGTCTTATAAGTAAGTAAATAAGTTATCATTTTAGGTATGGGATGTGACCAGTATTAAGACTGTTACCCAGTGTTGCTGAAAGATGGGTTCCAAACCAAGATTTATTCCTCCTACTTTCTCCTCTGACCACTTACACCATGATTTCTCAACCTTTTAAAGCCGGGGCCTGGGTCACACTCCCTCAGACAGCATCAGGGGCCAAACAGCCATTTTGCCCTTCCTCCACCACATGGCACTTCCAGGTGTGGTGGAGGTGGTGGTGGGCCACATGAAATGCCACCACTGGCCGCATCCAGTCTGTGGGCTGCAGGTTGAAAATCCCTGACTTACACTGTCTTTTAGCTTCCTATGTTTCTTTAAGTGTATGCCACATTCATCTGTCTTTGACAGTCCACTTAGCAAGAAGACTAAAGGTGCAACAGACCAGAGAGGCTGAACTCTCCTCTGACCTTTGGAGGTGGTTCCACTCTAGCAAAGCTGTTCCTGTATCACATGGGGAATGAAGGAAAATCCGTTGCCCTTCTCTCTCAGCCCCACTGCAGCTCATATTGTGGGTAAATAGCTGGCTGCACAGCGCTCAATATTTCCCACTGGTATTAAGTTTGCTGAAGTGGGCTAGCAAGGGGAGAGAAAGCATAACTAAGTAGAGAGAGACATCTGTCTGATTCCCAACACTTTTGGCACACAGAAGAGTGAAGCATGAGAAATTGGGAGCAATTGGAAGGCAAAGTGTCATTTTCATCTTCTTATTTTCCTCCCCTATGGCTCCATCCCCCGCTCCCAGGGAAGTTAAGCAGAGCCTCTTAGCCTTGACAAGTGTCCATGCCTGAGACCAATGCCTTGGCCTTGAGAATCACTTGGCATTCCTCGTCCATGTCAATGCAGCCATTGTCCTCGAGAAAGGTCACCAGACCCTTTGCTGGACTGCCGAAAAATCCTGCTTGCGGAACAAATTGGGGTAGAGGAAAGTAACCAGGGAAAACAAATCAGTGATAGAATCCATTTACAACTCAAACTCTTGTTCAGTTTCTCCGGGGTCTGTTGATTTGCATCTAGGATCTTCACAGCCTTCTAGGACCGTGATGGTGAACCTTGGCACTCCAGATGTTCTTGGACTTCAATTCCCAGAAGCCCAAGCACCCTGTGAATCCACACAAATGGGTTTACTGCGATTTATCCGGACCATGCTGCCCTCATCGCTCCTGTCTGGGCGCATTTTACTTCCGCTTCTGGGAGTGATGAGGGCAGGGTGGGCCAGATGAATCGCAGTAAACCCATTCTTGTGGATTCACAAGGTGCTTGGGCTTCTGGGAATTAAAGTCCAAGAACATCTGGAGTGCCAAGGTTCACCATCACGGTTCTAGGATATTCTCAGAGGGTAAAGTTTGCCCTTGCTCAAAAGCCAGTCGTATCCGACTCTAGGGTTCGGTGGTCATCTCTGTTTATAGCTACAAACTAGTGTTATCTGCATCTGCAGATGTTTCCATGGACATGTGTCAGGGATGCCTAGACACTGGAGTGCATGGAACGCTGTTACCTTCCCACTGAAGTGATACTTATTTATCTATTTGCGATTTCTTGCTTTCAAACTGCTAGGTTGGCAGGAGCTGGGACAGAGATGGGAGCTCACTCTGGCGTGCAGCACTCGGGTCTTGAACAGCTAACCTGCAGACCTTCCAGTTGTCAAGTTCAGTGTCTTAACAACTAGAGTCTCCTATTTAATTTAATTTAATTCTCACACTTGTATGCCACCCAATCAGGAAACCCGACTCAGGGCGGCTCACACAATATTAAACAGTAAACACAATAATACAATATAGACAATAATTATGCCATATTCATCCTACAAAAGCACATATCATAATATGCAATAATACAATAGTACAACGGCCTCTCTACTATTCTCAGAAGGAGGTGGGAAATAATTTCTTTATTCAAAACAGCCACTGTATTCACTGGAAAATAGTAAGAGGGCAAAGGGAAGGAAGGCTCAAGGCATTTGGCAACCTGAGAAAAAGGAGGAGATGGTAACCTTTCTCTTCCACAAAGAGAGACTGACCATCTTCTTTTTCATATGAGTGATGGCATAAAACAGGGATTCTCAACCTGTGGCTCATGGGCCAGATGTGGCCCACGACACCATTTAATGTGCCCCCCCTTGCCTCCACCACACCAGGAAGTGCCATGTGGTGGAGGAAGAGCAAAATGGCCATCTGTCCCCCAAAGCTGTCTGAGGGAGCGTGACTCAGTTCCTGGCTTAAAAGGGTTGAGAACTTCTGGCATAAGAGGACTAAAGGCAGCCTTACTTGACCTACCTAGGTCAGTCCTCCTACATCTCTCCCTTTTTGTCCCTCAGTATCTGCTGTATGAAGTAGATGTTTGACTCTGCTTAAAGGTAGGACTCGCTCTGAGGAACCATACCAAGGTTGGCATTATTGCCTGGTATTCTTGGCAGAGGCCAAGGTACAGCTGCCCTTCCACTCAATGACCCCTGAGCATCATTTGGATTCTCTTTCTTAGTCATATATTGCTAGTTTTCTCATTCTGGTAGGGACAGAAGAAGAAATGTCATGAGCTGCTATGCTAATTGGCCGGCATGTTGATTCCCCCCGCCCCCCCCTAATGTCCTTAAGTTAGTATCCCTAGTCTGTGGGCCATTGTAGGAAATTTAGATAGTGCTCAAACTCATTCAAATGGCCAGAGCTTAGAAATAATTCATTACAAATAATTATTTGTTGTTCTCATCACATACCATCCAATTACCGCTGACTTCCGGTGACTCTATTATATCCAAATTGTCCTGTCCTCAACAGTCCTGCTCAGCATTTGCAAATACAAGTCTCTAGTTTCCTTTAGGTAGTCATTTCATCTTACATTTAATCTTCCTCTTTTCCTGCTGCCTTCAACCTTTCCCATCATTATTGTCTTTTCCAGAGAGTCTTGCTTTCTTATGATGTGCCCATTGTAGGACAGCCTCAGCATTAATGTCTCCTCCAGAGACAGTTCAGGCTTGACTTGGTCTAGAACTCACTTGCTTGTCTTTCGTGCAGTCCAGGGGTCTTCTTGTTCTTGTATTCTCACACTCATCACAGCAGAAGTCCTGTTGTCTAAGAGCAGAGGCAAGACCTTCTCTGTAGCTATACACAGCACTCCCTACTAGCCACCTTTCTTTTGATTTTTTTGTTATAATAATAATTTCGTGTCAGAAATTAAAAGGATTTTTGCTGGAGAAACTCCGCTCAGGGGACGCCCAAGTGAGCCTCCTTTCATGTCCCCAAGATCTTTTCCCCACCGAAGTGGTCCCTATTTATCTACTTGCAATGTCTTGCTTTTGAACTGCTAGGTTGGCAGAAGCTGGGACAGAGACGGGTGCTCAATCCGTCATGCAGGACCCGGGTCTTGGAACTGCCAACTTGATGGCCTTCCAGCTAACAAGGCGAGCTTCTTAACTTCTGAGCCATTGCATATTCTTTGCTGCCTGGCCAATATATTTCTTTTCCAGCAAATATTTTATTTGATAGGTTGAACTAACCCTCAAACTCTTATGATTGTTTTATGATGCTGTGTCTATGTTTCTAATTACATTTTAAAGTAATTTTAATATAGAAATTAAAATATGTAATAATAATTGTAATAGCATGGTTGTTTATTTCCTAAAACACCTTGTAGGCTGCCCTTGTTTTTACAATGAAGAGGCAGGATGTAAATCAGGGGTTCCCAAACTATGGCCCTTGGGCCGTATCCAGCCCCCAACACCAATTCATCCGGCCTGCACCACCCTCATCGCTCATGGAAGCGAAGGTAAAACGCACCCGTATGGGCATGCTTTACGTCCATTTCCATGAGTGACGAGGGTGGTGCAGGCTGAATGAATTGGTGTTGGGGGTCGGATAGGGCCCATGGGCCATAGTTTGGGCACCCCTGATGTAAATGTTTTAAATAAATATGTGGCCAATTTTCTTTCAGTAGTGTCTGCGTTGTCTTCAATATTTTAAGTTTCCCCAGCTTCCACTGTCTGGTTTCTTCAGTACCTCCTTTTCATCAAATGTATTCATACAAGTCATTTGCAGCTGTTGCCAACATATTTTCCATGTTATCCTAGTTCTCTTGCATTCCCCCTCCCTCATCAGTATGTGGGTCTTTGAGTGATCATCTTACTTGAGCTGCCCTTCAGCATGTCTTGGATTTTTTTTTTTGTTAGTCAAAAATAAAATCCAGTTTTTCTCATATAAACTCTTTAAATGCCTCCAAGTGAATGTTGCTTGGTTGGTTGGTTTGGTTTCTTGGATTTGTTGCTGCTGCTGTTTTTAGACAATGCAAGGGACTGATGCTTTTAATCATCTTGATCCCATGGGAAAATATCCTCCCTCCAGAAAAATCAGTCTAGCCTTTGGCATCCCAAAACAAGCTAAATTCTGCATATGTTAAGAGTCTTTGTAATTCATGGTCTCACATGAGCTAAGAATGAGCCTTCAGCTTTATTATGCAGGAATGTTGATCAGAAATACTTTATATAGGTGGTTCACTCCCTTCCCACTTTTAAAGAATGTGATGATCCCATTTTGACAGTGGGATCCCCATAATAGTCTTCTGTCATACTGTGAGTATGAGGAGTTGGGACTACAGTTGTTATTTCTGAATAAGCCCAATAATAGCTGTTAGTGGGGCTGTGGTGGCTCAGTGGTTAACAAGCTTGCCTTGCTAGCTGGAAGGCTGGGAAGTCAGCAGTTTGAGACCTGGGTACTGCATGATGGATTGAGCGCCCATCTCTGTCCCAGCTCTTGGGGATATGAAAGGAGTCTCATTTGAGCGTTCCCTGAGCAGGGTTTCTTCTGCAAAAATCCTTTCAACCCAGAATAATTTCCAACACAAAATTATTATTAGTCATTAGTGTCTGCATGAGATACTAGGCTGGCTGTGGTCCCTACTTTAGAACAGGCAGTCCTCTATCTGAAGACATCTTTGTTTGAAGGGCTGCACAGGACAACTCCTGTTTAAAGCCAAGAAGAGCAAGAAGGGAAAGTCAAAAGGACCTTGAAGATGTCTGTCTATAGTTAGCACATGGACAGTAGATTAAAGAAGCTCACAGTTCACAGTTTTCTCCACTGCAGAAAGATGCACTGTGTATCTATTTAACCATAGTTAACATTTTTAAACATCTGGAGCAGCAGACAAGCAGCCTGCTTCATCTCCCATTTGGCAGCACTTCCAGTATTTTAAAATCACTATCATATCACCTCTCAAACTTCTCATTTCTGGTGAAATATATTTGTCTCCCTAAATTGTTCCTCAAAGATCTCCGTTTCTAGATGCTTTCTGGTATGTCTTGATTTCTAGATACGTGCTTGCACCATTTTTTGCTCTAACATCTGAATCTGGTCTGGTTTTAGGTATCATAGTAACTAAGAGACCAAAATCAAGAGACCAAGACCAAGATTATCCATACTCTTGTATTTCTGATCACTATATAAGGGTGTAAAAGCTGAACATTAAAGAAAAATGAAAATCTTGATTTGCTTGGAATATGGTGTTGGAGTTTTGTGGATACACTGGACTGCCAGAAAGACAAACAAATGAGTCCTAGAGCAAATCAAGCCTGAATTATCTATAGAGTAAAATTGATACACCTTTCCTACTTTGGGCACATGATGAAAAGGGAAGATTCTCTGGAAAAGATAACAATACTGGGAAAGATGGAAGGCAGCAGGAGAGGTAGAACAAATATGAGATCTGTAAAAGGAGTCAATAGGCTTGAATTTGCAAGAGCAGAGTGTGGCTGTTCAGGGCAGGGCATTTTGGAGATCACACATTCATAAGGTTGGCATTGACTTGACAGCACATAACAACAACTAGGCATGTTCCAGTTTTATTATTCGGTGGTACCTCGGATAAAGTCCAATTCGGATAAAGTCCGATTCGGATAAAGTCGCGGTTTTCATGCACACGTGAAGCATCGCATAAAGTCCAAAACTGCTAAAAATGGACAAGGTATTTGGCATAGGAACCTCAGATAAAGTCCATTTTTTGATGTTATCTGATGCATCACCCATTTGATTCAAATAAAGTCCAAACTTGCGGAATGGAGTTTGGACTTTATCCGAGGTTCTACTGTATCCTCCTTAAATTATGTGACTCACATCTGGACACAATGTTCCAAACAGTCTCTGACCAAAGAAAAATAGAGTGGTATCATTAATTCTTTTGATCTGTTTGTTATATTTCTGTTGATGCAGTGTAGAATTGTATTCTCATTTTTCTGTACCACATTGCACTTTTGTCTCACATTTAATCCATCTCTACTAAGACCTCAAAATCCTTCCAGTATGTACTATAGTGTCAGCTATATTCTATCGGTCCCTCTTATTTTTGCTGCATAAATGTGAAAGTTTTACATTTTTCCCTGCTGAAATTTACTTTGCTTGTTTTGGCCCGGTCTCCCAATCTGTTATGAAGTTATCCTGAGTCAAGATTCTGTTATTTTGTTGTTGTTCAGTCACACAGTCGAGTCCAACCCTTTGTGACCCTGTGGACCATTGTACACCAAGCTCCTCAATCTTCCACCATCCACCTCAGCCCACTCAGATCTACGCCCATTGCATCGACAATGACATCTATCCACCTCATCTTCTGGCGGCCCCTTTTCCTTCTATCTTTCCCAGCATCAGGGCCTTCTTGAGTGAGTCCTTCTTCTTATTTGGTGGCCAAAATACTTGAGCTTCATCTTCAGTATTTGTTTCTCCAATGAGCAGTCAGGATTGATTTCCTTCAGGATTGACTGATTTGTTCTCCTCGCAGTCCAAGGGACTCTCAAGAGTCTCTTCCAGAAACACAATTCAAAGGCATCTATTCTTCTGTGCTCAGCCTTTCTTATGGTCCAGCTTTCACAGCCATACGTTACTACTGGGAATACCATTGCTTTGACTGTAGACCGTGTGATGTCTCTACTCTTTATTATGCTACCTAGGTTTCTCATTGCTTGTCTCCCAAGGAGTAAGCGTCTTTTTATTTCATGGCTGCAATCACCATCTATAGTGATCTTGGATCCCAGGAAAGTAAAGTCTGTTACTACTTCCATTTCTTCCCCTTCTATTTGCCAGGGAGTGATGTGGCCAGTTGCCATAATCTTGGTTTTTTTGGTGTTGAGTTTCAGGCCAGCTTTTGCACTCTCCTCTTTCACCCTCATCCGGAGGCTCTTTAGATCTTCTTCACTTTCTGCCATCAGGGTTAGGACCACCATCAGGGCAGTACCACCAGTACTGATGTATGGGGCCTGGCACTGATAGGAGCCCAGAGCTGGAGCTGACAGATAAGGTATATACAGTATGGGTAGGTTTCCCTGGCTCCGTTGTCTTTGCCTTGAGACTTGACTCTGCCACTGCCTGTGAGAAGGGGTGGCTGGTTTTCGAGCCTCATTTCTATTATTTCCTGAGGGCAACTGGAATTTGGGTCAGACGTGCCGCGGGCAGCTCTTTTCGATGTTGAAGGGGGCCTTCTGGGTGATTCTGTCAGGCCCCCTCAGAGAACGTCTCCTTTTCCTTTCACTTCCTTCCTTCGTTCTAAGGCGTTGGGGTTGAAGACACAACCAAGGTGGCCTTCGTCTCACCGTGCGAACAAAGAATAATGGTAGGACGTAAGGCAGGGGAGAGGGGGGGAGGGACTCTGCTGTCCGTGGAGGGAGCCTTTTTTGTTGTTGTTGTTCAGTCGCAGAGTCGATTCCGACTCTTTGTGACCCTATGGGCCATTGTTCCCCAGGCTCCCCTGTCCTCCACCATCCTCCTCAGCCCACCCAGCTCTGTGCCCACTGCGTCTACGATACCATCTAGCCATCTCATCTTTGGCCGCCCCCTTCTTCTGTCCTCCACCTTTCCCAGCATCAAAGCTTTCTCAAGTGAATCCTCTGCCCATAGGTACACACCTAACTCACCGCCACTGGTGAGACCTTCGTTTCCCTCCCCCAGAAATTAGTATTGAGGTACCTTAAAGACTTACAGTAAGTTATGTAGTCTTTAGGTAAAGGTTTCCCTTGCTTGAAAGCCAGTCGTATCCGACTCTAGGGTTCAGTGCTCATCTCTGTTTCAAAGCCGAAGAGCCAGCGCTTGTCTACTTCTGCAGACATTTCCGTGGTCGTGTGGCAAGCATGACTAGAGCCCAGCAAGTCACATGGCCAAATTTGGCCACAGCCACAGATTTGGCCACACCCACAGAGGGGCATGGCCAAAATGTGTGTGTGTGTGTGTGTGTGGGTGGGGGGATAGGATTGCTCAGTATGGGGGCCCAGAATTTTCTGATGGCGGCCCTGATCAGGGTAGTATCATCTGCATATCTCAGGTTGTTGATGTTTCCCAGCTTATGCTTTGTCCAGTCCTGTGTTACGCATGATGTATTCTGCATACAAGTTAAATAAACAGGGTGACAATATGCAGCCTTGTCGTACTCCTTTTCCTATTTTAAACCAATCAGTATTTCCATATCCTGTCCTAACTGTTGCTTCTTGGCTCGCGTACAGATTTCTCAGAAGACAGATGAGGTGGTCTGGTATTCCCATCTCTTTAAGTATTTGCTACAGTTTATTGTGGTCAACACAGTCAAAGGCTTTGGTATAGTCAATGAAACAGAAGTAGACTTTTTCCTGTCATTTTAAATATTAGCTACTCTTGCTAGTTTAGTGTCACCTGCAGATTGGACAAGCAACCCATTTACTCCTTTATCCAAATCATTTATAAATATGTTCACACAGAAAACAACAGCTCCAGAAGAGAACTCTACAACATCCCCCTTGTTACTTCCAGAAGGTTATTTTTAAAGTTGGACTACACAAGAAGCCAAATTCTTCACAGATACCAGTTCTTACATACTGTATAGATCTATGAAGTGTACATATGTACACAATGCAAAAGTTGTGTTCAAAGGAGGGGAGGGGTTTCAGGAAGGAAGAGGGAAGACTAGTGTCAAAGTCTAGTCCAAATAGAAAGTTTTACTGTCTTATCTTTATTTTTGAGATCACCACAAACATAAGGAGAAAAAGTATATCGGTTCAACACTACCTCCTGCTTTCAGTTTATATTTCTCATAAACGTAGGGTTTCTGAACAGGACTTCTCTACTGTCCAATTTCTTTGGCAACTAGGTTATTTTCTTGTAAATTTAAAATTGAGGGATCCTCCTCCACCATCTTCTGCCTTAACACTATATACCAGAATATGGTTTCAGGTTTCAGTTCCTGCTGGTGAGACTAAAAGAAGGAGGTAAAGTTCTTTGGGGAACAAGAGCGCATTGAGGCCACTGTATCTCTCTGGGGCAAAGGAAACGGAAAAGTGATAAGGAACACTTTTGGATCAGGAATTCCTTCTCACTTTCTCCTTTCTGTTTGTCTTTCACCAGAGATAACAACAGTTTACCTGTATCCACAGCTGCCAAACAAGAGAAAGAACAGCTCTCGGTCACTTCCCCTTTTCAAACAGGCATATGGCTTTCTCACCTTGCTGATTTCTAAAGAAAGATAGCAAAACTTAGCAAAGTTACCATTTGGAGTCTATAGGTTCCCCAATTCCCTGTGTTGTCTGGGAGATTTGAGAAGGTATAGTTAAAAAAAAGTAACTTAGCCAATCTGTGTCACACTCCTCAGACTCTAAATCAGTATGTTCCCAACCTTTGGTTTTTGGACTTCAATTCCCAGAAGTCTAAGTCAATTCCCCAAAGCACTGATCAGCCAATGTACTGACCTTAGGGAATTCCCTTCTGGGAATTGAAGTCTGGGGCGTGGGCCCCACGTTGTGAACCACTCCTCTAGATGAAAGCATATTGATCTCTGCCCAACACCTCTTACTTGCCTGTTCCTATACCCATACCTGTCAACCGCGGCTCCGGACAATCCAGGACCTGCACACAACGGTTCTGCGCAAGTCGCGTTCTACACATGCGTAGAAGGCTTTTACGTTTGCGTAGAACCCTTTTACGCTTGCGTAGAACCCGCAAGCGTAAAAGCCTTCTACGCATGAGTAGAACGCGACTTGCGCAGAAGGGATGCGCAGTATCTCTTTCCCCCCGCTGCCAATTCCGGGGTTTTGGCAGCTGCGGGCGGGAAATGGCGCAAATCGGCACCGAAAATCGGGAAATCCCGGGCAATCCGGGAAGGTTGACAGGTATGCCTATACCTTACCAGCCTTGCTTCTGTTGTTCCACAGCCAACTTTATCTTGAGCAGCTGTAACTGGAGGAGCAGTTCGGAAAAACAGAAACAAGATTGGAGACAATGAAACAGGGAGAGTTTTGAAAACTGAAGGGCTGATAAAGAGAGGGGAACATTTGTATAATGTTTCACTCACTGCCTCTTTTTCTTGCAAGGGGTGTATGGGAAAGGATATGTGGCAGCTGTTGAGGGAGAGGGCATGAGTTATGCAGGGGACCAGGATAGATTAGTTTCTCATGATCCCTTTTCGTTTTTAAAATGAACTATCCAACAGCAGATTTTACTACACGTGCACTGTCTTGTAGAGCAGGCCAGTACAAGCCTAACCCAACCTACAAATAATGGCCTATGAAGTCACAGCCATTCTAGTTTTCTATAACCAGCAACACTAATTTTATTAAATGTTGTCATACCAAATACACAGGCCTTCATGTAATAGTCTGGAACAGGGGTTCTCAACATTTTTGCTCCATGGGCTAGGTCACGGCCCCTCAGACAACTGTCATAAAACGTGTCCGAGGCTGTCGTAAATGTGTCCGAGGCTGTCATAAAAATGTCTGCGACTGTTGTTTTATGAAGCGTTTACGGTAGGGGAACCACGTGTCTGGCCCGCTCAGCTGTCTGGGAGGGCGTGGCCCAGCCCATGAAGTGAAAAAGTTAAGAACCCCTGTTCTAGACTGTTACCTGAAGGCCTGTCTATTTGGTATCACCTGTCTATTTGGTAACGCGTTTATGACAGCCATGGGTGCATTTATGGCCTGTTTTCAGCTGTTTTTGCCGCTTCTGCCACTTCTGGCAGTGTGAGGGCGGTGGGCCATATGAAATGGGCCATAGGTTGTGAACTCCTGGTCTGGAAGATATTCTTTCTTGTTCTAACCCTAACCCAGTGTTTCCCAACTTTGGTTTTGGGACTTCATTTCCCCAGAGCACTGATCAGCCAACATACTGACTTAGGCTTCTGGGAATTGCAATTCCCTTGTGGGGTGTGGGGTCCATATTGGGAAACACTGCCCTAACCTTTGTAGCCTTTTATTCTAGAATGTTGTTGTTTTCAGCCTCACAGTCGATTCTGAACCTTTGCGACCCCATGGACCATTGTCCTCCAGGCACCTCTGTCCTCCACCATCCTCCTCAACCCGCCCAGCTCTGTGACCACTGCGTCTACAATACGCAAAGTATATTGAATCCACAGACATCTTCACCTATCCTTTTATTAGATCATGCTACTGAGCCTCCAGGGACTACGATAGCTTAGTGGTTAAGACGCTGAACTTGACAACTGGAAGGTCAGCTGGTCAGCAGTTCGAGACCTGGGTACTGCATGACAGAGTGAGCTCCCGTCTCTGACCCAGCTCCTGCCAACCTAGCAGTTTGTAAGCAAGAAATTGCAAGTAGATAAATAGGTACCATTTTGGTGGGAAGGTAAACAGTCATGCCTGCCACATGTCCATGGAAACGTCTGCAAATGCAGACACCGCTGGCTCTTTGGCTATAAACAGAGATGAGCACTGAACCCTAGAGTCAGATATGACTGGCTTTTGAGCAAGGGTGACCTTTACCTTTACTGAGCCTCCTTAGACACACGCCATTAGGGAATTGCTGGATGACTGCCTTTGCTACCTCCTCCACTAATAACTGGCAAAAAAGCATTTGAGCTAATGCAGTGGATGCCAAAAGAGAAGCCAGCGGTACACAGGGTACAGAGCTGTTTTTGAAACCCAGCTCAGTTTTCAACTTAACACCCTTTTTTGGCAAAGAGTCCTTGATTTTATTTTTGGCTTGTTTGCCACAGCTTCAGTTGACGCAGAGGATCTAGAAGGTAGGGGACACAGGAAGGCAGATGAGTCAGCCTGCGAGGCCAGATGGTGGTTTTAAGCTAAGGGACACCTGAAGAGCTCCAGAGTAGCAGGAAAAAGATCCGGAGGGTGAATACACCCAAAGGGATGATAAAATAATAAGGGTTTCCCTGCTTTATTGTTTGGTCCTCCATCTGAGAATCTCATCAAGGCAGTGACTCTGGGCAGCCGGGCCAAGAACATAGGCTTTGCGCTATGACAGGGTGTCCAAACTGTGGGCCATATCTGGCCCTGACACCAATTCATCTGGCCCCCACCACCCTTCCCACTCCTGGAAGCGAAAGTAAAACACGCCCATATGGATGAATTGTTGTTGGGGGCCAGGTCCAGCCCACAGGCCGTAGTTTGGGCACCTCTGGTTTAAGCAGAGAAAATGGCAGCCTAAAAATCTATTTCATTCTGTTGCAAAACAGATTGCAAGGCTTGTTTTACTCCCGCTTCCAGTGGGAGGAACGACATGACTGTCCCACTGGACCACATGACCGGCCCGTGGCCCAAAAAGTTTGGGCACCCCTGCACTATGCCAATGCTGATGAGGCCCTAAGGCACATGCTGATACAGATGAGGTTGCTGGTACAGTGGTCATCTTTGGATTGGATCTCCACAGACTGAGAGGAAACTGGCCCTTAGGGTTGCTACATTAGCTTTCTTGATGGTTTGATCCTACGCAACAACCAATGTAATGTGGTGGATAGAGCATTCGACTAGAATTTATGAGGCCTCGGTTCAAATCCCCTATCAGCCATAGAAACTCACTGAGGTGGGGCAGCAGTGATAAAACCATATCTTGTTCATCTCACAGATGTTGAAATCTCTGTTGGGGTCACATGTTTGCAAGCCTGGGCTTGTTTAATTCTACTGAGACATCTGCATTTGTTTTTTGTCCCAACATATGTAAGGGTTTTTAAAAAGCCCCCCCCCCCCCCCCCACACACACACACACACATTTGTTAGAACTGATGAGACTTTGTTAAATTCATGCCAGGTTCTCTGTTCACAAACATACTCAAAGACCTACTTTCCATCTTGCTCTTTAGTTTCCTAAAGGTATAGGTTTCCCATGCTCAAAAGCCAGTTGTATCCGACTCTAGGGTTCAGTGCTCATCTCTGTTTCAAAGCCGAAGAGCCAGCGCTGCCTGCTTCTGCAGACATTTCCATGGTCATGTGGCAGGCGTGACCAGACACCGGAGCGCACGGAGCGCTGTTACCTTCCCACCGAAGTGGTCCCTATTTATCTACTTGCAATTTCTTGCTTTCAAACTGCTAGGTTTGGGGGAAAACATCAGCCAGCAATCTCGATTCTCTCTTGCAGCGTCCAATCTTCTTCAAATATAGTATGGCATGTACCCTACATACTAGACAGCAAAAGCAATTACACTTGTATACCACCCCATAATGCTTAGTGCACTCTCTGGGTGGTTCACAAGTTAATTAGCATTTTGCTTCAAACATGCTGGGTACTCATTTTACTGACTGTGAAAAGATGGAAGGCTGAGTCAATCTGAGTCAGGATTGAACTCACAACCTTTGGGCTGTAGTACAGCAGTTTAACCACTGCGCCACAAGAACTCCTAACCCTAGATCACATCACCCATGGTTAGGAGCCGGCATGATGATAGCCAGGACACCTGGGGATGAATGGAGTGATTGGAGGAAGTTGGAAATTGGGAAAGGCTCATCATTTAGTATGGTAGCTCTCCTAACCCATCCTTCTACCCACCCTGATTCAACTTGGCAGAGATCCTTAAATCTGTTTCTCCCCCCCCCCCCATCTTTTTACCATTTTAAAATGCTCACTAGAACAACTAACATTCTCGAAGACCAACATGTGCAAACCCTCCTTTTTTTCTGTACTGCAGCTGTTAAAGCCTTCTGAGAATTGTAGTAGAAAAGGGAACTTTCCCAGGCTCTTGAAACACCTAGTGAAAATGCACATGAGAACTTCTTAAAGGCAGTAGCAGCAGAGGTTCTCATGGCTACGTACCAGAGGAGCACCTGCTATGAGCTTGCCTACTTGAGGGCCAAGGGAGCTTTTGTCACTTCTTGGCTCAAGGAGGAGAGGGGATATCCTTTGCATCTCATCTTTAAGTTTGGCATCCGGTCTCATACTGCCCTTGCTGAATTCCGGTCCTCTGGAATGCATGTGATGATGTAATCTTTCACAATACCGGACTGATACCGGAGCCCCTATGATCCCCTGAGTAAATCAGGGCCATCCCCCCCAAACCCCCCCCCCCCACACACACACACATACCACTTGGCTCATTTCCTAGGCTGGAATAAACCTGTTATGTCAGAGGATCCTTTCCTTTCATCGGTTTATCCTCCTCTAACACTCCAGCTTCCCTTGTTTAAATTACGAGTCAGCTCTATTTTTACACTTACCCTGATATTACATTTCGAAACAGCAACCTCATCTTAACAGAGGCAGCTGGGTGCCAAGGTGAGCTCAAACCATGTTATCAACTGAGACACAGCAGCAAATGCCCTCCCCCACCCACCAATAAAAGCTAAGCATTAAGTACCAAAGCAAACCTAAGGGGCTTTATGGCACCCAAAGTAGAAAAGCTAATAGAAAATATTAAATGTTTACTATGTTTCAGCCTCATGTCTGGCCAGGTTATCCTGCTATGGTAATAGAGTAGACCCTACTGCCAGCGACTCAATGCCGAGTGTCAGGTAGTGGTTAACAGCCTGATAATCCTGAGAACTAATGGCCTTGGGTGGCGAAGCCCACAGGGAAGGGTGATGGTCCCCAAGTGGATTAAATTCCACTTGACTCCATCTTGATGGAGGGCAGCAGCGTCATCAATACTGGCCTGGGGCTGAGGAGGACTTTGCGTGCCAAAAGAGCTCAGGATTAGAAAGTGACTTGTGGAACTGGACCAGTGGTATGAGTGTCATGCTGCAACGCGGAAGGCAGAAGAAAGGCCACTGCATTGTATTTTCAGGACAGTCTTCATGGCTGATCACCATGAGGATCACCAATATTTGGATTTGAATACAGCAGAACAACAAGAAGAATGTTTCAGCCATTTTAGGACACCCCCACACCCCAATCTGTTCCTCCGGGGGTCCATCCCACTCTGCCCAGTGTCGGGGCTGGCCTTGCTGGATCACTACCTAAAGGCAAAGTCAGCTTTAAACAACAGCTAGTCTGGTTGGCTTCTGTAAATGGATGGGTGGGGTTGGTGATATGTGGGCATTATCTTCTTTTTCTTGAGGACACAAAATGCTATGCTGATTTTCTGCAGTGCGTCTCTTTGGTATTAATAGCTTCAATCCATCCTGCCCTTTCATATCGTTCACGTCACATTTTGGCTGCCTTTGTCATTTTGCATGCCGTCCCCAGAGTTCCCGCAGGGATGGAGACAGTAGCATATGCGGATTGTTTTTCTCACTAATTGCTTACTTAATTATATTAATAGGAACAAGTCACACTTGGCAGACCTTGTGAGTGGAACTCCACTGTGCTCTATGTTACAGGGCCAGCCTGTTGTCACAGGCAGAGAAAAGAGAGGCACAGACTGGAAAGTTTACTTGACTTTGATAAAATCAAGGAGAGTAGTTTTGGTGTGGGTGTAGGGAGAATTTGAACTTTAGGCTCTTTGATGCAGGAGTTCATGGCTGAGCTCTTGCCTTATGCCAGCCACCTCCAAATTAATAATTCAATATTTCTGCTAGTTTGCTTCCTTCCATAAGAATGTGTTTACAAATGTTGGCATGTAACTAAAGAAATACAGCCCAGTTCCCGTCTCTGTCCCAGTTCCTGCTAACCTAGCAGTTCAAAAGCAAGAAAATGCAAGTTGATAAATAGGAACCACTTCGGTGGGAAGGTAAACAGTATTCCATGCACTCCGGTGTCAAGGCATGCCTGCCACATGTCCACAGAAATGACTAGATGCAGATATTGGCTGTAAACAGAGATGAGTAGTGAACCATGACTGGCTTTTGAGCAAGGGCCATCTTTACCTTTACTTAGAACTTCCTATCTTGTCTAACAATTGCCAACCTGATGTCTTTTCAACTAGACAGACGATAGATTGAACCTGGAATCTTATACATACAGCTGTACACGGGATTCCATATCTCAGAAAATATATGCTTTGAATTCAAGTTGTGTGGTTGCAATAAAGAAATCCCCCTCCCCAGCTAAGCTAACTCCTGACTCAAACACTTTTGAAAATGATTATTAAATCCTATCTGTTTCACGTTGGTTTCCAGAAGTTTAAATGCATTCCAGCGCTAATTAGCCTGAGGATAAATTATCTTGACAGGTGGTTACTTATACATGTCCACCCCTAATGGTAAGATAGATGAAAGAATGTGAAGTTAAGATATAGTTGATGTGATTTTTGATGTTATGTCATTCATACATTTGTAATGTGATTGTATTTTTTCTTTTCTGTTATCATTTGGATGTAACTAGTCGTTATTGTATTGTGTATGTTGTATTTGAAATGTATATTGTTTTTGTTTTATTGTCTTATGTTTTGTCATCTTTATGTTTAATAAAATTAAAAAAGAAAAATACATGTCTACCCCTAAAGAAGAAGATGTCCATAAAATATGCATAGCCTACTTTATAGGTAAATATGGAAAACTGGACACTAGATCGGTGGAATGGAATATCCTAAAACAGGTCTGCCTGTCTGTTAGTCACCCTGAAAAGAAACACTCCATACTGCAAACTTTTCTTCTAAGACCCATTTGCATGGCATCACATGATTAACAGTCCTCTATATATTTGACTGTGGTGGCTTAGTAGTTAAGATGCTGAACTTGATTTCCGGAAAGTTGGCAGGTAAGCAGTTCAAAAGCTGAGTGCTGCACAACAGAGTGAGCTCCCATCTCTGTCCCAGTTCTTGCCAACCTAGCAGTTTGAAAGCAAGAAATTGCAAGTGGATAAATAGGTACTGCTTCGGCAGGAAAGGTAACAGCATCCCATGCTCTCTGGTGTATAGTGATGCCTGCCACATGACCACGGAAATGTCTGCAGATGCAGACAGCACTGGCTCTCTGACATTAAACGGATACGAGCACCGCAACCTAGAATTGGACAAGACTGGTTTTTTGAGTAGGGGCAACCTTTACTAAATATTTGAACTATATGTGGCTAAGGAGATACATGTTAAAAGTAGCAAGGATTAAATGTTTATGGATGTGTGAAATCTTCCCTGTGATTGTAGAATGATGTCTCAGAGAACCTGAGTTCAGAGAGTGGCGACAGGAGGTCAGAAAGTGGGAAGAGCCAGAAGTAGCTGTTTGGACCAAAGGAAACTAGCTGCCATTATTAACAGCCTTGAATGGAAGGCTGACTAAGAAGAGTGGCCCTCTTGAAGGAAACAATGCAACCTACCAATCCTTGTTTCATGAAGATACAGCCAAGGCATGAGGTCAGACCAGAGCAAGAGGAACAGTTCCTGTGACCAAGAATTCCTCAGGTGGCACTGGCCAATGCTTCCTTGGGATTGCCCAAGAAACTTTCCTTTACTTCTGTGCTCTCACTTTGTAGGGAACAAGAATCACTCATGATTTGAGTGAGAAGTACCTACTTCAAAGTTAACAGGAAGAAGGTATCTTTAAGTATAGAGCAGTGATGGCGAACCTTTTAGAGACTGAGTGCCCAAACAGAGAGGGGCATGGTGAACTCTGTGCTGTGGGGAGGGAGGAAGCGATCCCATTGGGCTGCTGGGCAGAGGGTCTGGGCGAACTCTGTACCGGGGTGACGGCATGTGTGCCCACAGAGTGCAAGTGCCACCTCTGGCACACGTGCCATAGGTTTGCCACCACTGGTACAGAGCTATCTTCTGAAAGCCTGTCAAATACAGCAGAACGTAAAAAGAGGACTGCCATTCCTAAAATAGAACGCTACTTATTGAACTGAGTGGTAGAGACAAAATACTATGGGATCATGCATGTCTACAAGTGGGACAGAAGTAATTTTAAAAGGAATGAGTTAATTACCTAACTATTTGCGCCCCTTCAGATTGGTTTTGCAAACAGATAGCTGAGCAGATGCGTCAGTAAGATGGCTGAGCGAGACAGACATGATGGTATTTCCCCCCCTCTTTTCTTGTGAGAAAGTTAGTCAGACCTACTCTGTGGCCTTTCTCCTCAAAGTTTCCTTTTGTGCATGCTAGACAGAGAGCTCCTTGTATGCAAGAGGCTTGTACACAAGACAGCTGTCTTGGCATTGTGAAGTGGAAAGCAGAGCCTTTTGAAATGGCAGAAAGACCCACGTCTATACCCTGAAGTGACATTAGGGATTGCTCTTCTCTTCCAGGCCAAATCATTACAGGTCAACCAGTGAGTTTTTAAAGAACAGTTGTGTCCATTCCAGGTTAGAAGGAAGCCCTTGAGATTCTCCTTTTCCATCCCTCCTGGTGGCAGCATGTAGAAATGTCACAGTTACAATACATCCACAGAATTGTACAAATGCCAAGCGCAATGGTATTTCAAAGTCACTGGATTGTAGCAAATGCTTGCGTTAACTCTTTTTGCCCTTTGCTTCCTCCTTCTCCTGTTCACTTAGATTTTCTTTCCATCATTCACATTAAGGGAAAGAAAGAAAGAAAGCTGAGGTAGGGTGCTGAGGCACAGAGAAATTATGAAAAGGTTTGTGCTTGAAATACTCAAACCAAATTTCAGCAGCTCTTCTTATGGCTACACCCAATACACCCAGGAGAGTGTTTAAACCAGTACTATACTGTATTTCCCAATCTTTGCTTTTTGGACTTCAATTCCCAGAAGCCTAAGTCAATTATCCAAAGCCCTGGTCAGCAATGCTCTGGTTAGGAACAAGCATTTTGTTGATGTTGAAGAGGAGAACAGCTCATTAAGGTAGTGGTAGAGTTACAATACCTACTAAGCCTACCAAAGACTCCACCATTGCTGCAGAAATTGCCCACCCTGTCTTAAAGGCAGAGATAGATGTTTAATACCATATATAGTTTGGCCCAGAGAAAGAAAGAGAGGGATTCTCCATACATCCTATTTAGATTCCAGATTTCTCCTAGTGAAGGGAGCCAAGCTGGCTCAGAAAATGTTTAAAAGTCAAGTACTGTATTAAGGTAGTTTAAAATAGAATTTCTAATATATAAAAATAATAATACACATTAAAATTGTTGGCAGCATCTCAACAGTTTAAAACCATTCAAAACACATTTTTTTTTAAAAGAGGAGGAAAGAGTTAACATCTCCAAAGCAAAAATATTTTCTTTGTCAACTAAAACCTACCTGAAGATAAAGGTAATCAGTTTAAAAAATGAGCCGTGACAGACAGGTATAGAATGTTAATATTTAGAGATCCCATGCCTCTCAAGAATCAATGCAGATTAAAGTTAACAGATCTTGTAAAGTTTAATGGTTTGGTTCCTTCTCTGATCACAAACACAAGACTTTCCAGAATATCCCATTTTCTATGATGGGCTGGCTGTACTGTAGTTAGTTTGTGGCTTTCTAAATTACTGGCTTGGATAGAAGAGTGGAACTTCTAAAAATCTTACATTAAGTACCGTGTCTGTGAACTCTTGAAGTAATGTGAACTGAAACACTTCTTGATAATCTTGGTGCATTTACTGTACTGGTATTGTATCATGTTTTAATTCACATTCTGGACTCAACCTGTACATAAGAACAGCCTTGCTGGAACAGGCCACAGCCCATCCAGTCCAGCATTCTGTCTCACACAGTGGCTCACCATTGCCTTCAGGGTATTCCCAAGCAGATGCCTGCTTAGGATTCCCTGGAAATGATATTAAGATATATCCTGCCTATCTCTCCAACCCGGACGTTGTCCTTAAGTATCCATAATTATAGCCATTGATACTCTTGTCCTCCATGAACTTGTCTAATCCTTTCGTAAAGCTGTCAAGACTGACAGCTGTCACCACTTCTTCTGGCAGGGAGTTCCATAGACCAGTAATCCTCTGGGTGAAAAAGTACTTTCTCTTATTTGTTTGAGAACTAGTACCCAAAAGTTTCATGGAGTGTCCCCTAGTTCTAGTGTTATGCGATAGGGAAAACAGTTTGTCCTTATCTACTTTGTCCACACCGTGCATGATTTTATAAACTTGAATTAGGTCACCTCTTAGACGTCGTCGTTCAAGAGTGAAGAGGCCCAACCGTTGCAGCCTCAGATGGTAAGGAAGGTGTTCCAGTCCCCTAATCATTCTGGTTGCCCTCCTCTGCACTTTTTCCAGCTCCATAATATCCTTCTGGAGGTATGGCGACCAGAACTGTACACAGTATTCCAGATGGGGCCTCACCATAGATTTATAAAGAGGCAAAATGACACTTGCTGACTTGTTTTCTATACCCTTCCTAATGATCCCTAGCATTGAGTTTGCTTTTTTCACTGCTGAGGCACACTGGGTTGACATCTTCATTGAGCTGTCCACCAGGACACCAAGGTCCCTTTCCTGGTTTGTCGTAGAGAGTTCAGACCCCATCAGTTTATAAATGTAATTGGGGTTTTTTGCCCCAACATGCATCACTCTGCACTTACTAATGTTGAAACTCATTTGCCACTGTTTTGCCCACTCCCCCAGTGTCGAGAGATCCCTCTGGAGCTCCTCACAATCTCTCACAGTTTTCACTACCCTGTATAATTTAGTGTCGTCAGCAAATTTGGCTACCTTGCTTTTTACTCCTACCTCTAGATCATTTATGAAGAGGTTGAAAAGCAGGGGTCCCAGTACTGAACCTTGGGGGACCCCACTCTTTACTTCCCTCCACTTGGAGAAGTGTCCATTTAGTGCTACCCTCTGTTTCCTGTCCCTTAGCCAGTTGCTGATCCAGGACAAGACCTGTCCCTTTATTCCATGACTGGTAAGTTTATTCAAGAGCCTTTGGTGTGGGACCTTGTCAAAAGCCTTCTGAAAGTCCAGATAAACAATGTCAACTGGATCCCCCTTATCCACATGCTTGTTGACACTCTCAAAAAATTCCAACAGATTAGTGAGGCATGATTTGCCCTTGCAAAAGCCATGTTGGCTCTCCTTTAGCAGCGCCTTCTCTTCTATGTGCCTATTAATTCTATATTTTAGGATGGTTTCCATCACTTTACCTGGGACACATGTCAAACTGACAGGTCGGTAATTTCCTGGATCACCCCTGGATCCTTTTTTGAAAATTGGTGTTACATTCGCTACCTTCCAGTCATCAGGCACAAAGCCTGATTTGAGGGAAAGATTATATATTTTGGCTAGGAGATCAGCAATTTCATCTTTAATTTCCCTGAGAACTCGTGGATGGATGCCATCTGGTCCTGGTGATTTGTTAGTGTTTAGTTTAACAAGACATGCAAGGACCTCCTCCCTGGTTATTTCTATCTGGCTTAATTCTTCGGTTTCCCTCCCTTCGGTTTCCCTCCCTTCTTAGGGATTGTGCCAAGATTTCGGATGGCACACCACCCTTTCACATCTTACAGTTGGCAAACCTTGGCACTCCAGTTCTTCTTGAACTTCAATTTCCAGAAGCCCAAGTCCCTGTGTGAATCCACACAAATGGGTTTTCTGCGCGTACCAAGGTTCACCATCACAGTCTTAGAGCAATGCTTTTGTCTTGTTTTCAAAATAGTCAGTCATCATTATGTGACCAACTTAGGGCAACCCAACAGAATTTTCAATGCATGTGAGAAGTTCAAAAAGTGGGTTACCTTTGCTATGCTGAGTGAGCTTTCATTGTCAACTTGGGGTTTGAACCCATTATTCACACTTCATCGTTAGCTAGATAGCTCAGTAGTTTAGGAATTTGACCGCAGAGCCAGAGTTTTGGAGTTCAATTCTTCACTGTGCCTCCCAGGAGAAGAGCTAGCTGAAGTGGCTTTGACGCTCGCAGATGAAGGGAATGGAAAACCACTTTTGAGTACTTCAAAAAGGTCACCATAATTCAGAATAGACTTGATGGCACACAAACTGATAAGTGTCTGAAAGTGTAGCCTGTGCTGTCGTCTCACCTCAACTAGTTTGCAAATTAGCTTACTATATTTTGTTATATCAGAGAGTAAACAAAACAAAGACAAAAAAATGTTGTGGCACCTTAAGATTTATTATCTTTTGTTATTGGTTTATGGGAAACAGGTGAATGTTTCATTTGAAGCTCCAGTTTTTCTAATAGGAAACTGTGCCTGAAAGATATCTCTGATATAGTTGAATGTTTCATCATTTTAAAAACTGGTCAGAGAGAGGGTGTGAAATTGATCTGTTGCTTCTAATACTGTATATACTCAAGTATAAGCCGAGTTTTTAAGCCCCAAAAATGAGCCCACAAAAGGGGACACGGCTTATACTCAGGTCAACAACCACGTGGGTCCCAAGACCGTGCCGGATTGAGATGTGCCAACAATTTAATTATTTCATGTATTTTGATTATTGAAACTCACTAGCAGCTGCTGCATTTCCCACCCTCAGCTTAGACTCGGTTCAATCAATTTTCCTGGGTTTTCAGGTCAAAATTAGGTACCTTGGCTTATATTTGGATCGGCTTATACTTGAGTATATACAGTATATAGTGACTACATCTAGCTTAGAAGCAGGGTGCTGTCAGGGTGAGCTATAGCTGACCTAAAATGGAAAGAGCCCTCAAAAAACTGAATAGGTTTGTGACTCAAGCATATCTAGCCTGTGCTTTCATTGTTGTTTTTAAAAAAGTGTCATTGTCATCTTTAAGCAAGCACTGATTCCGCTTCTGTCCCGGCAGCTTCCTGTGTTTCTTCATCTGCTTTAGCAAACAAGCAACAGAGAAGCACAAAAATAGGACCTGAGTTTCTCCAGAAGTCTCTTGCTGTTCTTACATTGCCTCAAGGTCATTGACATCTATGACTTCATGGTCATCTCCGGAGTAGGTAGGCAGCTAGATAGACAGACCTGTGGGTATACATGCCGACACACAGGGGGAGACTTCCACACAGGGGGAGACTTCCACACAGGTTTGAGTCAAGATACTCAGGTACTATTTTGGTCTCCAGAACAATTCTGAAAATCTCCCATCTTTAACATGGGCATAGAGCTGTGCTCAGAGAGAATATGGTTTGTAACACAGCTTCCCTTTCATGTAACAGCTAAATCCAGAAAGCTCTCAGCATGCTACTTGAGAACATGCTGTATTGCTCAGCCTTATGAGGAAAAGAATATGCATGAGAATCCATCTTCTTTGAAACCCATTGTCAAGAAACAACTAAATCTTTCATCATTTTCCTATTTCAATTCAGTTCTCAGCAGTAAAAAAAAAAGCAGTAGAAATTCTGAAAAAAATATTTCTGCCAGTAAGAGAAGACTGTCCTCTGAATACTTTGCTACTGGGGCTATAGAATGGATGGTTCCCCTCCAATTCCATATATAAAAGCTGATTGATCTAGGCATGTGATGGCGAACCTTGGCACCCCAGAAGCCCAAGGATCCTGTGAATCCACACAAATGGGTTTACTGCGATTCATCTGGCCCACGCTGCCTTCGTCGCTCCCATATAGGCACATTTTACTTCTGCTTCCGGGAGCGATGAGGGCAGCGTGGGCCGGATGAATCACAGTAAATACATTTGTGTGGAATCACAGGGTGCTTGGGCTTCTGGGAATCGAAGTCCAAGAACACCTGGAGTTCCAAGGTTCACCATCACGGGTCTAGAACAAGGGTCAGCAAACGTGGCTGTCCAGATGTTCTTGGACTTCAATTCTCAGAAACCCTGATCAGCAGGTGTACTGACTTGGGCTTCTTCTGGTAATTGAAGTCCAAGAACACCTGGAGAGCCAAGTTTGCTGACCCCTGGTCTAGAAGATGTATCTATCTTGAACACTGCTGTGAGACATCTTTTTGACGGAAACAGTTGAGTTTCAGATATGTAGGACTTATTCCATTAGCATTTTGCTGCTACCTCCCAGTAGCTGCTGCCTGAGGTGATTGCTCACTCTGCATAATGGCAGTTTCAGGTTATATGGTTCTATTGGGAGCTTGATGTTTTTATTGAATGATTCCAGACTGCAACATGGAAGTAAGGAGGATTCCATTGGTACTCCTAGTGCTGTTCTAAGCAACAAATAGAAAAGCATGATCTGTACACACACAAGCAACAGGAAGATGGTTTGTTGCACATTATAAACTAATTTTTTTTGTTGGAATATGTTTTTGTGCCACTGCAGTTGATGTATGGTATGTTGCTTCAAGTTTGCAGATTATGATGCATATGGTTGGATGAGTGAGTAATGAATTATAATCACTGGGGTCAGAGATGAATGAAATGTAAAGAAGTACTAACAGTGATCATTAACAAAGTTGAGGGTGGTCATTAACAAACACCACTCAGCTACTGTTTGTTAATAGCCACAGTTAAAGTTATAATCACTGTTTGTACTTTTTGCACTTCATTTTTGCAATTGCATTTTCCCATACTCCACAGTCTGATACAGTACTTTGCTTTTTATCACTGCTGCCTCTGTATGTATTGTGAACAAAGAGGAGTGAATTTGCTAGATTCCCTAAAAGAAATATTGGCTAGATTGCTTTTAATCTACTGCCTGAAGTCCTGCTGTTTAGCATAGCAAGTCACAACTAGAGTAGCATCTCCAAATCAGTGGAATCCTCAGAGGAATTGATTCATCAAATCCACACACTTTCAGGGGATCTGCCTAGTTGTGACTTACTGCACTAAGTAACAGGATTTCAGGTACTGTCTGATGTGGATGTAACAAATAGCTGTGTAATCCAGCCATAGAAACAGAGTTACGTCTTGGGTAATACCATCACAAATAGACAAAAAATGTGACCCATATATACCTTTTTTAAAATACTGATGAACTCTGGAGAACGTGAAAAATTGCCTTATTTATATCAGTTGAATAACTCAATAAAGTTATTTCCCAAGCTAGAATTTTGTTCTGATGCTGCTGCTTTTAAACTGCAGCTCTTAGTTCACGTATTGTTTCGTGTCAACTTTCGGAGGCCTCTATGGACTATTTCAATTAGAACTGGGATATGCATTTATTAAATCAAAGGCCATCCAGTGAAGTCAGGACTTGTTGAGTCAAAGTACAGGCATTTTTGAATAGCAGGGAGTGACATCATCTGCTACACTCCTTGGTCTTCCCAGGAGGTTCCCTCTGCACTGAGCTGCAAGGATCCTTACCATAGCAGATGCAACAAAAATGGATTTTCCCAATAACAATGCTGTATATTGTTGTGAGCTATCCTGTATTGTCATATGGCTCAATGGAGCTGCCTGCATTTTTGGGTTCCCCTTTGAGGTGTGGCTGTGGTGATATATCATGGTGAGTGCCTTAACTTCAAAATTTATCCCTAACTGGACACTAGGGCTATCGAAGCAAAGTCAAAAGAACGCCATCCCATAATCCTAAAGTCAAGTCACAGACAGTTATGGATTCCAACTCCGAGCTAACCAACAATCTATTTTTGAACCACAAGTCCATTTGCATGTGGGTTTTTTCTAGCCATTTGAATATAATGTCACCTACTAGCTAGGCGGACCAAGGGATCCAACGGAGGATGTTTTGGTGAGTTTAATTTTTTAAAAATAAGTCCCAATAACTGAATGGGGGAATGGGTCAATGTAATGTTTGTAAGTCAGCACTTGTATTTAATTTTCTTGTGAGTGAACACATGTGTTCAAATAAAAGGTTCTGGAGCACCCTAAGGGTTTCTTAATTCAGTATAAGACAAGGCTTCTGCACTTTTAAAAGTTGGGCATGAGAGAAGTCTCACAGTGAGAAAACCTGTTTCTGCTGAAGAGTTAAAATAATCAAGAGAGTGACCCTTGACATCATGTGAATGGATATGAGCCTCATGTTGGCCAACTCAGATCCAGAAAGCGCTTTATGGCAAGAACAAACATTCTTGAGCGTACACAAGAGCAAAACCAAATTAGAAGATGGAGGAAAGAGCTCACTGGACAAGGAACAACATTAAAGTTGGAGATAGCTGTGGAACTCAACCTCCCCCACATCACTTAGAGGCATACCTGTCAACCTTCCCGGATTGGCCGGGATTTCCCGATTTTCAGCGCCAATTTGCGCCATTTCCCGCCCGCAGCTGCCGGAATTGGCAGTGGGGGGAAAGAGGTACTGCGCATCCCTTCTGCGCAAGTCGTGTTCTATGCTTGCGTAGAAGGCTTTTACGCTTGCGTAGAACACGACTTGCGCAGAACCGTTGTGTGCAGGTCCCGGATTGTCCAGAGCCGCGGTTGACAGGTATGCTTAGAGGACTCTGAATAAGCTGAGGGTTGGAGTCCCTAAATGCAAAGTCAACATGCTCAAGTGGGAGCTGCTGGCAGACAACAATGCGCTGTGCGAATGTGGAGAGATACAGAATCTGGCTCATTTACTGGTCTGTTGATTACTGCTAGAAACATGCACCAATGAGGACTTAAGTTTGGCCAAAGACAAAGCCAAGAAAGTGGCTTCGTTTTAGTAGTCCAGGGTTTGATTGGGACATGGAAGAAGTTAAAGGCACACAATCATCCTATCCAGTTCTGAATCTGGCGAATCTTAGTGTGAAGTTTGGATCAGTGAGAGAGGGAATTGCAACATCTTTTTCTTGGCTGGGCAATGCACTTCAGAGTTGACCGATACTTGAACAATGGGTGACTGGGGTCAATGAGGATGGAGATTGTGTGAGAGCTGCTGCCAAGACTCAGGTTGCCATCTCAATTCTCCTCTTTCTGCACTGCCACAGCTGTTGTCAGCACTGAGCCTGTGCTGACAGGGCTCGTTTATCTTTTCAGAAAAAGTAAATAGAGAATGTGCATACCTTGAGTTCAAGCGGCCCTGCTCTCAAGCTTTGCCAATGCACCTGTAAGTAGACTTTTGCCAGATTCAGAATGAGGCTTTTGTACTTTGGTAAGCCGCAAAGACAGAAAAATTGCCACTGATATCGCTTCTTCCAGCCTGGCAGAAAGTTTCTGTGTCTTAAAGTTCTACATTTCCAGGCATTTATTAAAGATCTACTCCTAGTGTTGTGATGGCGATCCTTGGCACTCCAGGTGTTCTTGGACTTCAAATCCCAGAAGCCCAAGTCTCAACTTTACTACATATGTGCAGCAAACCCATTTATGTGGATTCACAGGGACTTGGGCTTCTGGGAATTGAAGTCCAAGAATGGCTAGAGTGCCAAGGTTCGTTATCACTGTCCTAGTGCAACCTTTCCCCAACTGAACCCACTCCCATTAGACTACAGTGCCTATTGTTCCCAACCAGCATGGTCCCCGTGAATAATGGACACTGTAGTTTAATCCGTTCGAGTAGTGTTACATAGAGAAAGGCTCACTTAGGAGACAAAAGGTAGGTGTTACTTTTATTAGGCCACTGATAAAGATGTGACTCACATTGCCTTCAGACTAGGTACAAGGCCCACGTGGTTTTCCCTCCATTTTTCTATTTTGTTAGACCACTAAATTAGTATGTAACTTATTCAAGCGATCATACTTTGTCTTAGCAGACGGAGGTATGAACCACCATTTACATTATTCTTCCTCTTCTGTGAGATGCAGCTTTTGTTTTCTGATATGCCGTGAAGGTAAAGGTCGCCCTGGCTTGAATGCCAGTTGTATCCGACTCTAGGATGCGATGCTCATCTCTATTTGTAGCCAAAGAGTCAGTGCTGTCTGCGTCTGCAGACGTTTCCGTGGTTATGTGGCAGGCATTACTAGTCGCTGAAGCAAACGGAATGCTGTTACCTTTCCTGCCGAAGTAGTACCTATTCATCTACTTGCGATTTCTTGCTTTCGAACTGCTAGGTTGTCAGGAGCTGGGACACAGACGAGAGTTCACTCTGCCACATAGCACTCGGGTCTCGTACTACTGACCTGCCGACCTTCCAGTCATCAAGTTCATTGTCTTAATTACTAAGCCACCATGGTCCCTGCATATCAGATACATGCTGCTAAAAACGCAGAGATCGTGTGAAAAGTATGTGCTTTTAAAGGTATATATTGAAAATGTAGCATGAAAGACCACTTTTCCAATTGCCAAATTCAGATCATGCATTCCTCCAGCATGTATGATTCGCCTCCTTGGCAAATGGACCTGTATTAGATGTATCCATCCTGGGACTACCTGCTGGCTTTCTTCCCTGCAGTGCCTTCTTCAGGGAAGACTTTGCACTGACATGCCTACACAGGATTAAACCCCTTGAGCCCCCCCCCCCTTTTTATTACCTTATCATGATCACAGCTATTCACTCTCCCCCTACAGCTCCCCAAACTACCACATTTGCAGCCAAGAGGAGCTAAAACTCTGATGAAAAATGCATCAGGTGTGCAAAGCTGATAACAAAGCCTGCCTGAAGTCATCAGTATATTTAATTAGCAATGGGGCCTTGTTTAAATATTAACTTGGGGGATCTCCAAAATGCCAATAAGAAGTTTAACCCTAAACAGAGTTGAAGGGAAGAAAAACCAGAAGCGGAAACAGGCTAATGAGGTAGTTTCATCAGTAAGTAGCACAGAAAATGGCCAGGTTGCTCACCCGACCCTGACCCGTTGCAAGGCAGTAGGACAGCTGTGTGTAGAGTTGTGACAACTGCAAAAAGGCAATGGAGATTTACAGAGAGCCATCCTTTAGCACTCTGAAGTTGGAGGGGAAGTGTCATCACCAGACCATTTCTCTCACTGATGGTGTCCCCTCCCAGTCCCCACCCTTTAATTTTGTCCCATCCCACCATACTTCTAACGTTCACACATCCCAGTGGTAAAGACGTGCAGCCCAGAGGTGGTGCGTATGCCAACTTACCTGCCTTGAAATGGAGAGACTTCAGTAGCATAAGGCAGATGATGTATCTTTGTTCAGAACCAGTGTTTTGCATATAGAGGAAAATTACCAGCTCTGTGCAAGACAGTGTGAGCTGCTTTGTGCAGCCTGTCCTCTCTGAAACAGAGTGAGCAGCCGGAGCCACGATGATATGGCCACGATGATATGGTGTGAGGCAAGGAAAAGTAATTATTGTGGCCTCCTTTGGGACACAGCGACAGGGAAAGAATTGCAGTAGATCTGGTGCCATGAAAGCTGAAGCGATGGGTGTAATTTGTCTTGGTATACTGAGGTCTCCCTAAGTGAGGCTGTAACCCAAGGTTCCCAACCTAAGGCACGTGGGCCGGATCCAACCTGTGGTGCCATTTCATGTGGCCCCCACCCCCTCCAAGTGCATTAAAGAAACAAAAGACCACCCCTTTGAAGCTGTTGGGACAAAATGGCCACCACCCCATCATACAGGCAGGGCAAAATGGCTGTCCGGCCCACAAAGGTGACTAAGAGAGTGTGACCTGGCCCCCGGCTTGAAAAGGTTGGGAACCCCTGCTGTAATCAGCTGAAATCCAAGATACTGGATCATCCTGAATTGGTTGAAGTAAGTGTTGGATAAGACAATTAACTTTGGGAGGCAGGAACAATTTTTTATTATAATTTTTTATTAAATTTTAAGATATACATACAAAAGAAAAAGCAAACAACCAAACAAACATTACATTGTACACTAAAACACAAAACACAAACCAAAAAAGAAAATTTTCTCTGCTATAAAGAGCAATTCTCATATTAGGGAAGAACCATTTTAGCTTGCTGAGTAGCTGTTTATATTCAAAAACAACTAGCAACTATCTCCACGTTAGTGTGAAACACACACAAAGCGTGATGGGAATGCCTGCTGCAAGCTCAACAGTAAGAAAGCTGTTGTATCCAGAACTTCACGTCAACCAAAATGACTGTCCACCACCTTTTATAGCTTTGGTAGATAGTGTGAAGGAGATTTCACATGTGCCACGCATATGCAGCAAGTGCTGCATCAAAGGATTAGATGCAAATATCAGCTGTGTCCAGTGAGGCACTGTGAAAATTTTTACTACCCACTCGGTGGGCGTGGCTATCTGTGGGCGTGGCTATCTGTGGGCATGGCCTCAAACCCCCCACCCCCAAGAAAAAAGAAAGAAAGATACCTACCTTGCTCTCTTTCTTCGCGGAGATGAGGAGGAGGACGGAGGAGTTCCAGAGCAGCGGCACTGCTGGGAGGTGAGCAGGGTGAGTTGGTGGGCTGGCGCTAGCTGGGCTCCCCTTCCCAGCACTGCCAGAAACGCTGGCGGTGCTGCTGGGAGGTGAGCACGGCTGGTTGGTGGGCTGCCGTTGACTGTGTTCCCCTTCCCAGCGCTGCTGGAAACGCGTCCCTGCTGGCAGCACTGCTGGGAGGTGAGCGGGGCGAGTTGGTGGGCTGGTGCTGGCTGGCCTCCCCCTCCCAGCGCCGCTGGAAATGCATCTCATTTGCCTCGCCCAGGGCTGAAAGCGCAAGGGAAGTGTAGAGATGAAAGCGCGCCTTCAGCCCTGGGCGAGGCAAATGGAACGTGTTTCCGGCGGCGCTGGGAGGGGGAGGCCGAGAGGTGGGCATGGCCGGCCATGTGGGCATGGCCTGGAATTTCTACTACCGGTTCACCAGAACCGGTGAGAACCGGCCACAGTGCAACACTGGCTGAGTTTCAAGCACTTCTTCAAGAAACGGGAGGGCGAGTGGCGTGGCTAAGATGGCCGACGAGTAACATCTTGATTCGGATGCTCGCGCTTAACAAAGTGGTAATTAATGTGTTGGAGTGAAATGGGAAACTTTTAAAGTGGCAACTTCTGTAGATAAGAATCTTGCTTGTCTTTTTGGAAAATTTTGGGAGCTTTTGAAGTTGGATGGTCGAAGTTTGGGAGGTTTTCCTGGGCGAGTGAGGCCTGCGACGGCAGTCGCAGCTTTTCTGCCGAGGAGCCGAGAATGGGACCAGCGAGACTGCGAGAGAAGCTTTGGAGCTGGCAAGAAGTTGTTTGGCACGAAAACAGCTGCATGTAAGTGCATGAATGGAGTACTAAAGGTTAAACTCAGCTGGAGATCTTGTTTAATGAGCCCGGGCTTTGAAATGGAAATGGGTGGAAGTAGATGAAAACAAGTGATTGTTTCGTTAATGGCGGTGATTCTGGAAAACGAAAGTGATCGTGTTTGGGTTTATGTTTTTTTCGCACACCAGAAGGACCACGCCGTGTTTTGACGATAACAAAGTGGTTTAAAAAAATACTTGTCTGGGCTATAATATTGGAAGGTAACAGTGAATTTCCCAGCTCAAAGTGTTTGGAAAAAGTTTGCCGTTCCACAGAAGAAGAAGGGGGGCTTTTACCCAGAAGTTAAAGCAGCCGCTGGAAAATGGCATTTTGACTTGTCTGCTTCAAGAGAAGGATTAATTTGGCTTCTTTTTGCTCCTTCACCATGTGTGTTGGGATTTGATTCATGTAAAGATCTATTCTCAATCAGCCAGCCTCATTAGCAGCAGTTTATATTCTCAGATCTTTTGAGGTAGAGACAGAAAAACATGACTCCAGTCCTTGGCTGGTCAAACGCTACTGAAGCCTTTTCTTTATTCCGGCAGAGAGACTCAGAAACGAAACTAGCAAGCATTGTATACCAGAAACGAAACTTAACAGAGACAAAACTGAGTCCTTACAGCCAATCAGAAGTGTCAGAACCCAAAGAAAGAGAGATAAGGAGAATAGCAAGCAAAGAGGCTTTTGTTTACAATATGTGTCAGAAGACAGGCAAGACAGAAACCAGATGCATTCCTACACATGTGGATTATAAATATTTAATTTTTTTGGAAAATATTGCTTCTCACTTCTCCTGCTTTCCTGTTTGGATTTTGGGCTTTTTCTCCCTCCAGTCTCCCCTCCCTTTTTTTTCTTTTTACTTATCGGCGGCTTGGATTTAAAGGAGAAGTTTTGGGTGACTGTTTCCTTGGAGCACTTACATTGCAGTGTGGAAGACGACTGGCTGGACTGATTGCTTTGGGGAAACGGACCCGCTGTGGATTATTATTTTCTTTTTTGCCCTTCTTTTTTTTCTTCTCAGCTGCCTGTTGGGAGTATTGGTTCCTTCTGCCCTTTTTTGTGGATTACAATAACTCTTTGGACTTCTGCTTAATATAAGTTTCCCTGTTGGACTTGTGGAACCAGGGGTTGCAGTGTTATAGGCTTATTTGTTTGACTAATTTTTACAACGATCTGCAACTTTGGGATTTAATACTATTATGGATAAAGCTACAAGAGGGAAAGCAAAGGAAGAAGATCCAGCTGTTAAGCCTAAGAAGAAGGAAAAAGTACCAATGGAGGAAGCCCCTCAGTCTTCATCCCCGCCCACAGTGCACTACGATCAAACCCAAATTATGGTGGAAATTGGCAAGCTGTTTCAGAAATTGGAGAAGAATGAGGATTCAAGGGTGAAAGACAGAAATGAAATGATGAAAAAGCAAGATAAGGTGGCATCATCTGTTGCAGATTTTTCAAAAAAGGTGGACTTAAGTTTGAAAAAAATTGAGGGAAATGTGAAATTGGTTCAAACTGAGGTAACTGCCATAAAAAAGGAAATAAAAGGGACTCAGGAGGTGGTGCGGGAGAATAAGCTGAAATTGGAGGAACAAGAGAGAAGGATTGATGCTGTGGAAGATATGATGAGAAAGCAGAATATTGTGATCCATCAGGTCGTGGAACGAACTCCAGACTTGTTAAGGGAAAGAGTGGTTGAGTGGTTAAATGGTTTGAATATGGGAAAAGAATTTGTCCAGGAAGATTTTGTAAGTGTATTCCGGGTGGGCCCAAGAAGAGGGAGGGTGGTTCAAAGAAATGTGTTGGTAAAATTCACAAATTGGGCAGACAAGCTAAAAGTAATGGCCCATTTGAAACGCGCTGGTCCTGATGCTTTGAAATTTGATGGCTCTGACGTAGAAGTTTACAATGATATTTCGTTGAAATAAAGAACCTGGAGGTATAAGATGAGGCCTGTAACTAAATTATTGATGAGTAAAAATATAAGGTACAACTGGAGATTTCCGCAGCAACTGCGCTTCTTTTATGATAAAAGAATGCAAGTAATTGATGAAGGGACCAATCCATTGGAGTATTTGATCTTGTTGGAACTGGTAAAAGTAGATTCAGAAGAATGGATAAATCTTAAGAAGGAATTGATGGAATCGGGAGCATTGGGGAGGGAATACGGGAGGGAGGAGGCTGGTGGGGCAACAGGTGGAACACCGCAGCGAAGGGAGGAGGAGGAGGAGTTGTCGTTGATCATGGTGGAGGAGGAGACAAGTAAGGAGCAATGAGAAGAAGATTATAACAATTTAAAGCATTTAATCGATATAGAATGGTGAATAGCGCGTAGCACCGGTAGGAAGGCACATCTTGCATGTCCCCCCTCTCCCCTCTTTGGTTGTCAAAGGCGGCTTTTTTTTTTGTAAGAAAGTGGGGAGAGAGATAGTGTGTGTTCTATGTAGTTTTGTATGTTATAGGGGTAAAGGGTGGTTGGTGGCTCGCCCGATGGAGAGTTTAGAGCTTGGAAAGGAAGTAGGTTATGGGAAGTATTAAAATAATATCATGGAATGTGAAGGGTACAGGTTCTGTTCTTAAGAGACGGAGACTGGAATTGGCGTTGAAGAAAGATAGACCAGATATTTTGTTTTTACAGGAAACCCATCAGAAGTCAAAAGATACGAATAGACTTTTTTTAGGATGGATGCAACATTATGAGATGGCGTTTGGAACATCAAAAGCAAGAGGGGTGGCAATCATGATTTCTAAAAAATTAGGATTTGAGATTACAAAAAGGGTTGTTGACCAAGAGGGTAGATATTTGATAGTAAGAGGAAAATTGGAGGATGAGGAAATCATGTTGGTAAATATTTATGCTCCAAACGATCATCAAGCGGAGTTCCTTGAAAAAATTCGGAAAATAGTGGAATCAGAGAACGTTGCAAAAACTATTGGAGATTTTAATTTGATAAGGTCAGGGTTAGATTGTACATATATCAAGAAGTGGAATTGGCTTGAAAGGGAAGGTTCTGGATAAATGGATGGATGTTATGGGTCTGAAGGATTCTTGGAGAGAGTTTAAGGGCTCTGAAAGGGCATATTCTTTTTTTTCACATGTTCATGGGACCTACTCAAAAATAGATTATGTTTTTCTTACCGAAATTTTGATTAAAGACATAGAAGGAATGGAAATTGGGATTATCAAGGAATCGGATCATGCTAAAGTATATTTGGAATTGAAAGTACAAAAAGATACTCGAAGAATTAGAAATTGGAGGTACGATCCTAATTTGTTTAAAGATCAGAAATGTAAAGAGCAGATTATGGGAAGATGGAAAGAAAGTTGGCAGTGGAACGATACTAATGAGGTTAATTTTAATGTGGTATGGGATACCATGAAGTCGGTCTTTAGAGGGGAAAGTATAAAATTGGCAAGTTTTAAATATAAAAAATATAAAGCAGAACAGATAGAAAAAGAAAGAGAAATAAAACAATTACAGGAGGATCATGCGAAAAGTAAAGATAAAAATTTTTTTACGAAATTACAAAGGCTTAAAGCAGAATTAATGGGTAAGGATATTGACAAAGTTAAACGAGATTTGATTTATTTAAATAGAGAATATTTTGAATTCAGTAATAGAAGTTCAAAATTATTAGCAAGAGCTGCTAAGGCTAAAAGGGAAAAAAGAGAAATAGGGGTATTGGTTGATAAGCAAGGTTCAAGGTGTAATAAGAACAGAGATAAATGTAAAATTGTCAGGGAATTTTATCAGCTATTATATGCAAAAAAGGAAGTAGACCTGGAGAAGCTTAAAAAGATATTGGAGAGACAGTGAGGGAATGGAATAAAACAAGAACATAGGGAGAAAATGGAGGAAAAGATTAATGATAAAGAGGTTAAGGAGGTGATCAGTGGGTTGAAGACGGGGAAAGCTCCGGGGGATGATGGATTATCGACAGAGTTTTACAAAGAATTTAAGGAGGTAGTGGCTCCAAAATTGGTGAAGCTATATAATTATATCTTAGATGGAGGATCAATTCCGACTTCATGGTATAACACTACAATCGTTCTACTGCCAAAGCCTGGCAAGAATCTCGAAAGAGTGGAATCGTACAGCCCAATTTCACTTATAAATCAGGATGCTAAGATCTTCACAGCAATATTGGCTAATCGATTAAACAGTTTTATGGGGGAATACATAAATGTAGATCAAGTTGGGTTCCTAAAAGGTCGGCATATGGCGGATTTGACTAGAAGGGTATTAGATTTAATTGATAATGTTAACCAAACTAAGGAAAAGGTGGGCTTATTATCACTAGATATTTTTAAGGCATTCGACTCATTACAGTGGTCTTCAATTAAAGAAATAGTTAAAAAATATGGGTTTGGGGATAGATTCAATAGGGTAATAGATTTATTATATCAAAAAGGGAATGCTAGGGTTAGAGTAAATGAGGAGCTTACTGATGTGGTAAATTTAGAGGCTGGTACTAGGCAGGGCTGTCCATTATCCCCTATCTTGTTTATTATGGCAATGGAGATTCTAGCTAAAAATATAAGGGATGATTTAAATATAGAAGGGATTATGGGTAACAAAGTGAGCATGTATGCGGATAATACATTGCTTATGGTGAAACACCCGGAGCTGGTAATGGACAGGATCAAAGATCACTTACAGGTATTTGAAGCTATAACTGGATTAATGATAAATTGGGATAAATCAGAATTGATGTTGTGTAATTTGGGAGCAAGTGAGATGGGCAGGATTGTGGAGACACTTAATATACAAATTAAAGATAAGCTGAAGTATTTGGGGATAATTATCTCAAATAAATTAGAAGAACTTAAACGATTGAACTATGACAGCTTGAGAGTCGAATTTAAGAATAAAATACAAGAGTTTCAGAAGTTAAAGCTGTCATGGTTCGGAAGGATCGCTATTTGTAAAATGATATTGTTGCCAAAGATTAATTTTTTATTTGATGCACTAGCGATCCATCTGAAGGAGAAGGAAATTAATGACTTTCAAAAGATGTTCAATGGCTTTTGTAATGGTGGTAAAAAATCTAGACTTCCAAAGAAACTATGGTACTTGTCTCAGAAAAAAGGGGGTTTGGGTATGCCAAATTTGTTAGCATACTATCGAGCATTTCAAATTAAGAATGTTGTGAAGATCTTGGCAAGAGAAAAGACAATTTGGGAGCAACTGGAGATGAAAGAATATAGAGACGTTGGTAATATGATTTTTTTGGGAACAAAGGACAAGGTGAAAAGGTCAAATAATATTATGATGAGAGGTCTCATGGAAGTGTGGAAGAAAGTAAAGAAAGATATAGTCCCAAATCTCTCTCCAATTTTGGAATTGACGGATATGGGGTGTTTCCCAATAAAAATAGATAAGGAAAAAATGGAAATATTGGATAAAAATGGGGTGCTTTTATTGAAGGATTGGTTAAAAGTGTGTGATGATGATACTAAGAGGAAAAAAAATATTTGAGAAGTTAAATTTGGACTGGTTTCAGAAATTGAAGGCGGATAACTGGAATAAAAAATATAAAAGAGAAGCAGGGTTAGATAGAAATAAGACGGAATTTGAGGATTTGGTAATAAAGATTAGAAAAGGGGAAAGAGGCATTAAGGGTCTTGTAAGCAAACTTTATACTATATTGAACAAGGGTAATGATCCACAGGAAGACTTGAAGCGGAAGTGGGAACAAAATTTGAATATAAAAATTGGGGAGGTTGAATGGAGAAACAAATGGAAAAAGAGGATCATGAGAACAATGTCTGTAAGAATTAAAGAACATAAATTTTAAAATGTTGTGGCAATGGTACTTGACACCACTAAGGCTTTATCAGATGGATAATAAAAGAGATAAGTTATGTTGGAGATGTAAAGAAACAGATGGAACATATGAACACATGTGGTGGAGTTGTAAAAAAATAAGGGATTTTTGGGAAAGAATAGAAGGGGAGTTCGGTGAAATATTGGGTAAAAAGGTCAGTTGGTGTCAGGTACCATTCTTTTAACAAATGTGGAAGGTTTGGGTTTGAATAAGGAGGAAAAAGAATTATTGGAAATTGTATTGACCACAGGTAGACAATGTATAGCTAGAAATTGGAAAAATGATGTAGATATACAGATCGGAGAATGGTACAAGGAAATGTGGAGCCTAGCATTGAATGACAAATTGACATGGGAAATTAAAGTGAAATGAGATAATTTAAAAGAGAATAGGTTTTGGAATATATGGAAACCGTTTGTGGATCATTCTCTTATGGTAAATGATAGTTCAGGACCTGCACCATCGCAAAGAGGTTTTTGGAGTTGAAATAGCAACTAAACTCTCCGGGCATTGTATATATTCACAGGGTGATTTGTAATTATTAAAAAATTATTATAGAGGTAGCTTAGAAAACTTTTATTGTTTGATTGAGTAATATTTTATATTGTGGTATCTAATATTGTGGTTAAATGGTAGACAATCAGTATAAGTACTGTTAAGTGCTAGCCTCTATGAATGTGAGTTAATATTGTATTGAGGTTTTCTTTGAGGTATTATTGTATTGTAATGTCATTGTTTTCTTTTTTTTCTGTATGTCTGTTTAAATTTTTTTAATAAAAATCATTTTAAAAAAAAAGAAACGGGAGGGCAAGGGCCACAGACACCCTTCACCAGCTGCAGCTTGCTCTTCTATGAATCTGGGAACAAGACAAAGACCAGAGAGACTCTTTGGAAAGACACAACCGAGCATGCTTCTCTTTTAATACTGTTATCTTTAGGGAACATGTTCCCATTGACTCCCCTGCTTGAAAGCCAGTTGTATCCAACTCTAGGGTATGGTGCTCATCTCTGTTTGCAGCCAAAGAGCGAACGCTGTCTGCATCTGCAGCATACCTGTCAACCTTCCCGATTTGGCCGGGATTACCCCGTAAATTGACGTTGATTGACGTCATAACCCGGCCCCCGCTGCCAAAACCCCGTAATTTGGCAGCGGGGGAAACGCTTTCCCCGCATGCGTTGAAAGGTTTTACCCCTTCCACGCATGCGCGGAAGTGCTACGTCGCTTGCGTAAGGGCTGCGCAAGCGGCGTAGTGCTTCCGCGCATGCGTGGAAGGGGTAAAACCTTTCCACACATGCGTGGAACGCGACCTGCGCACAAGTGATGTGCACAGGTCCCGTTTTTCCGGAGCCGCGGGTTGACAGGTATGATCTGCAGACGTTTCTGTGGTCATGTGGCAGGAATGACTAGATACCAGAGTGCACGGAACGCTGTTACCTTCCTACTGAAGCAGTACCTATTGATCTACTTGCGATTTATTCCTTTCGAATTGGTAGGTTGGCAAATGCTGGGACAGAGATGGGAGCTCACTCCATCATGCAGCACTTGGGTTTCATATTACTGACCTGCCAACCTTCCAGTTGTCAAGTTCAGCATCTTAACCACTAATCCACCGCAGTTCCTGTTCTCTACCTGCTAGTAAACTTAGAGTTTTCTTTCCACATTTGAGTCCTTAAGTCTGCCTGTTTCTTCTTTTGCTACCAGCCTTTCCTCCATTTTCTGCTTTCCCAAGATAGACCTGTCGAAATGTTGCTCCGTGTGATACCTATAAAAGAACAGAGCCATCAACTGCAAGTAGAAGGTGTTTTGGTTTCTTTCAGCCAAGAAGTATCCAGATTGATTGTTTTTCCTTTTCCAAAGGAGGGGGAGACTTGGTACATCTCTCCATCAAAAAGCTAAAGGTTTCCCTTGCTCGAAAGTCAGTTGTATCTGACTCTAGGTTTCAGTGCTCATCTCTGTTTCAAAGCCGAAGAGCCAGCGCTGTCTGCTTCTGCAGACATTTCCATGGTTATGTGGCAGGCATGACTAGACACCGAAGTGCACGGGACGCTGTTACCTTCCCACCGAAGTGGTCCCTATTTATCTACTTGCAATTTCTTGCTTTCGAACTGCTAGGTTGGCAGGAGCTGGGACAAAGACGGGAGCTCATTCCGTCCTGCAGTACTTGGGAATCGAACTGCTGACCTTCCACCTCCCAGTCAGCATCTTAGCCACTTGAGCCACTGCAGCCCCTCCATCGAAAAGGGAATACAGTAATTGAATTCCAAATCCCTCCAACAGTAACAATCTCATGAAGGAGCAGACAGTTCCTTCTACACAGCTGGTTAGATCCAAATTCTTGCCTCTGAGGATTTTTTTCTCTGAGCTGGGCATTGCAGGCAGTTGTCAAGGAGCTTTCCTATGCAGTGGTGGCCAAAGCAATTTCCCAGGGCCTGCTTGGACAATTCCTTGGACCTGGACAACTCTGGAGACTCTAGGGAAGCAGTTAGAGTTGTGGGATTTTTAACCTCTTGCACTACTTTTCTGTACCTTTCCTTCTACCTCATGTGAGTGCCAGCCTTGAGAAAATATCAGCCACTAGATAGAATTTGCGTATACTCTGATATCTCTCTAGATTTAAACAATCTTTTTAAAATTACTGTGTTAGCTCACAAGGCTCCGCCATGAGTCATGAAATATTTTAGTTATTGACTTACAAGAAATGGAAGGATACTTGTCTGAAAATTGCATATGCATGTATTGTTTTGTTCAGTCGCCCAGTTGATTCCGACCCTTTGCGACTCCATGGACCACTGCCCACTAGGCACCTCTGTCCTCCACCATCCTCCTCAACCCGCCCAACTCTGTGCCCATTGCATTTACAATACTATCTAGCCATCTCATTTTTGGCCACCCCCTTCTTTTTTTGCCTTCCACCTTTCCCAGCATCAAGGCTTTCTCAAGTGAATTCTCTCTTCTCATTTGATGTCCAAAGTACTTTAGCTTCATCTTTACTATTTGACCTTCTAAGGAGCAGTCAGGGTTGATTTCTTCTAAGATCGACCTATTTGTTCTCCTCGCTGTCCAGGGTAGCCTCAAAATTCCTCCAACACCACATTTCAAAGGCATCTATTCTCCTGCACTCAGCTTTCCTTATGGTCCAGCTCTCACAACCATACATTACCACCGGGAATACCACCAGGAGTATGTATCATAGCCAGGTAACTATTTGAATACTGTATTTAGATCAGTGGTTTCCAATGTGGGGCACACACACCACAGGGGAAATTCAATTTCCAGAAGCCTAAATCAGTACATCAGTACAAGGTTGGGAAACACTGATTTAGATTATATACAGTATGTAACTTAATATATTCTAATTCTCATCCCATATGCATTAACTGAAATAATGAGAAAACAGTAAAAATGTTGACAATTTCCACAACCCCACTAGTTCTGTGTGATTCCTACATTTTTAAATTACAACTCTTGAATCTCTAAGTCAGCTTAACTTTTTCTAAGCTTTGTTCTTGCCTGACAGCTTTGCATGGCTTGCATGAATTCATACTTGATGGCGTCAAGAGTGCTGCAGGAAATCAGTGACCAGAATCCTAATGCTGATTTATATTTGTGTTGGGAATTTTGTTGGCAATTGTTATTTATTAATGAGGTGCTGGTTACAGTCATGGTGCACACTTAGTGATGTGATTAAGCCCTGAAATGCAATCAGCACCTCATTAATGAGCAACCATTTGCTATTCGGATTGACACAGTTTCTCTTACAGAAGCATAAATCAGTTGAAGAATTCTGGCCAACAGTTATAGATGCAAAGTTGGTCATAACAACAGACATTTGGAAGGGGAAGCTGACATTATCCTACCAAAATTTTAATTGTGATGAAGCCCCTGTTAAGTGGTTGAGCCCCCAGGCTGTGATATCTGATAGAAAGATGCATTTTGTCTGTTGCATGACTCAAACCTCCCCTACATCCCTAACACCTGGGATATAGGAGCAAGACATACATCTCTTCACCTAAGGCCATAGAATTGTCTCCCATATTTCCTTCTGTGGCGTGGCCAGACTTGTTTCACCTAAACTATCCACCACCTACCAACCTTTCTGAATATTTCTGGACCATAGCAAGTTTGAAACAAGACGTTAAGGCACAAAACAGCTTGTTCTGTAGTGTTTTAATAAGACACCAAAATGGACTTAGTGCTTTTCTAACATTTGGAACACAAATGCTTGAGAAAATAGGAATAGAAGACAGGCCCCAAACCAGACTCGGAATCTACCTAGTCTACCATTTTGTTCCTACTGTGGCCAGCCATATGCTACTCAGTAGCACATGAGAAGGATGCAAGTGTAACAGTATTCATCTTATCCATCCTCTCCAGTAATGTACATACCGAATGACTTCGCTGCCTCTCCCCGGAGCCCATGCCACCGGCCAGAGAATCAAGGCAGCTGCTGCTGTGGACGCCGTCTTTCCCCCTCCCAGCCTTGCCTGCGAGAGGGTTCAAAAAGACGCCCGCAGCTACCGGCCGAAGGACTGTATGTTCTCTGAACTTAGTGGGTGGGTTAAGGTTGAGATGCTTTATAATGATGTGATTTTGTAATTGTTGGGGGTTTTGTTGGAATATTTTGAAATGTTTTTTTCATTTTTCTGTTCTGTGATTGTAACTGCGACATATTGTAAGCCACCCATAGTTGCTTCCTGCGAGTGGGGCGGCATATAAGTCAAACAATAAATAAATAAATAAAATGCACAAGCATCCTTCTAAACTTAATGTTATGGTGCTTAACAACTCTATTTTTCCAGATGACTGCAGAGATTTCATCTACAGCTGCAAAAGAGAAACTTGGTCAGAGCAAACTGATAAAAATGCCTATCTTAATTGTTTGTATCTGCTGCCATCTCCCCATATTATCTCCACTTTGGACAAAAAGTTTGATTTGGGTTCCATCCTGGATATTGATTCAAAAGAGAAATGAGTGTTGTCTTGCAATGGCTATTGTTTTCCTAGATCAGGGATTCTCAACCTGTGGCTCACAGGTTGAATGCGGCTCGCAGCGCCATTTCATGTGGCCCACCACCACCTCCATCACACCAGGAAGTGCCATGTGGTGGAGGAAAGGCAAAATAGCCCTCTAGCCCCAGAAGCTGTCTGAGGAAGCATGACCCGCCCCTGGCTTTAAAAGGTTGAGAACTCCTGTCCTAGATCTTGCTCAAAGTCTTAGGCAGAGGATTTCAAGCTTCTCTGTGGCTATTTGCTTCCCTACAGATTTATGCTGGAGCCGACATCCTTCATTCTTTTACATTTCAAGGATATATCTACCCAATAGCATAATCCAGCCTATCCTCCATACCTTGGGAATGTAGGAGGGTGAAACAACTTGAACTATCATCTACCGGTAGTTTTTGTCCAAACTCTGTTCCTCCAAAAGTTAACCTCTTAATGTTCCATGGACCTTTCCCATCTAAGAATTTTTGAAGCACTCAAGTTTAGCTGATGTTCAGATTAGATATCTCCTCCAAATAAAACAGAAACATTATTTAACTTTTCCATTGTCAATAAGTGTTTTTGTTGCTGCCATTTTTTAATGCATGGGTATTATTTTTGTTCTTCCTGATATTTATAATTTATTCAATTTGATTAAAAATTTATTGTAAAGATTTTTTAATATGTTGTACGCCACCCAGAGCGAGAAACTATCCCAGATGGGTGGGATATAAATGTAATAAATAAATAGATAAATAAATAAAATTTGAAAAGTTGGAGGATGATGTAGTCTTCCTTCAGAGTCAAGTTCTTTCTTTGCCTCTGGTGCTTTATTTAGAGGCACCAAGGTTTAATTAACGGATATATTAGGTATTAATGAGCACAGAGTACAGTGACGTAGGTGTGACGTTTCCTGTTCTTTTCTGTGCTGACAAAGAACTGTGTTGGTGCAAAACCCTCTTTTTCTTAGGTTTACTTTGGTTCTGCCAACTCCAATCCATAGCCTATCAAGGGACTTCTGACTGAGCGTGACCAGAGGCTAGACCAGTGATGGTGAACCTTGGCACTCCAGGTGTTCTTGGACTTCAATTCCCAGAAGCCCAAGTCTCTGTGAATTCACATGAATGGGTTTACTGTGTATGGATTCCCCGTGCCCCACAGGGCACGGAATAGACCAGAGACCACTGCGGTGAGACAGGCTCCCGACCAGTGGGCTCACCGGTCGTCAAATTAAGGGGGGTGAATAAAGTATAGGGTTTGATTCAACCAATTAAGGTGACCTGACCCGCGACTCTGCCGAGTAAGCAGATAGCTGATTCATGAACCATAATGACTCATCTCCCGGTTTGGGGAAATCCCTGGTGCAAACAAGCCATGTTTACCCCTGCCTAAGCCCCAAGACAATGGTCAATCTTGTTCCCTGTTTACCCGAGTTAATTAACTTCCCCTTTGAAGGTTTTCCCATTAACATGTGTCAACGCATGAGGTAATGCCTTGCCAGAGGACAGTTTGCCACCGTTGCACTTTTTCCCTATAAATGATTCTGCCTTTGACCAATAAAGTGTCTGATCGATCCAGCAGCTTGTCTCGTGTCGTTACTTGATCAGTCCTCCTCCGGGACCTTCCGGCCCCCTGCGGCCCCGATTCCTACATCTGGTGACCCCGAGACGTGATGTTACTCGTGAGTAAGAGGACCCCGGAGAGGTCTACTCGTGAGTAACGATCCACGCAGTCCGGTTCAACGCCTGAACCGCGACCCGTTGCCCCGGAGGACTGCGCGGCACTCTGGTCGGCAGCCAGCCGGACAGAGGAGTGGCCGCGGCGAGGCATTCCTAAGAGACTTTCCTACCTACCTTTTTCCCGGCTTTGGGGAGGTTCGCGAAGGGAAAAACGCGTTCCGGTCAGGGCAGGCTGTGAGCCCCTGACATTGCAGTGGCCGCCGAGGGCCCGGGACAGGACGATCCACGCTCCGACAGCTACCCCAGACACTCGTCGCCAGAACTGTTACCTGTAAAAGGACGCGTCGACTCTCGGCCCGAGGAGGAAACTTCGAGGGACCCATCACAGGTAATATGGGAACTTGCTCTCATAGACCAAGTCCGTCCGCTAGCCAAAGAACTCGAGAGGAGGAGTTCAGAATCCTGGCCAGGGTTTTTAAGTTGCGATTTCACAGCGGAGAGCTAGCGAGACTTTTGGCGTACCTCAGGGGACACTGCCTACTTTACCCAGAAGTAGGTACGTTAACCTTGAAGCTCTGGGATCAGATAGGAGACTGCATCCAGCAGCCCCCCAAAGCGCCCGGCAGGGTAGTCAGCACATGGAAAAAGTGTAGAGGACTCTTAGAGCAGATCGAGCCAGCCCGGACAGAGGCCCTAGAACCCCCGTTAGAAGAGCCCTCAGGTCAGCCAATCCACCCGGCTGCGCCCACGGCGCTCTGTCCGTCATTCAGCTATCAGCATAGCAGCGAGGGAAGCCTTCCCCCGGTGACAGCTGCAGACGTCACCGAAGGAACGCAAGGAATGAGGAGCGCAGGCGTTCCTCTGACAGCGCCAGCTTCCCTAGTTGTCAAGAGTGCCCTTCAGCGCACAGCAGAGATAGAGCTCAAGAAGGGGGAATTGTCAGCAGAACAACTAGCTGAGCTTAGACAGATTTGTCCCATCCGCTTAGAGATGGACGCGCTCACAGGCGCGCAACAGGTAGTGCATTCCCCAGTCCCGTACAAGCTTCTCATGGCTTTACGGAAAGCAATCTCAGAGACAGGGCTCCAAAGTCGTTTTACTAGGGGCACGCTTCAGCAAGCGTGCGAGACCACCATGTGGATTCCTCACGACTGGAAAGCCGTCATGAGGATGATGCTAACCCCTAGCCAGTACATGATCTGGGACAGCGAGTACCGGCTCGAGGCACAGGCCAGAGCCGCGAGAATGGGAGGCGCGGTAATCGCTGAGCAGCTATATGGCTCAGGTGCCTTTGAGGCCATTAACGCCCAAATCAACTTGCCTCTCGCCACTCTCGAAATGTCCGCTGAAGCCGCCTATAGGGCGTACTTCAAGATCCCAGCATCTGGCAAAGCGGCTAAGAATTATACCGCTATCAAGCAGGGAGCCCAGGAACCCTACATGGACTTCATCAATCGCCTGGAAGAAGCCATCACCAGGCAGATTGACAATGAGCAAGCCCAGCAAGAGCTCTTGATCAAGTTAGCCAAGGACAATGCCAACTTGGACTGTCGTAGGATTTTGCAGTCCCTAGGCAATCGTCCTGACCTGACACTGACAGACATGATCAGAGCCTGTTCTGACGTCGGCACGGACTCCTACAAGATGAGTCTGCTGGCGGCAGCAGTGCAGGGGGGAAAGAGATCTCACCCCAAGGGTAAGACCAGGGGAACTTGTTACACTTGTGGCAAGGTCGGGCACTTCGCTAAAGAATGCCGATCCAAGGGAGGCGGACAAAGGTCCAGCCAGTCCACAGCCCCGAAAACCCCATGTCCAAAGTGCAAGAAAGGCTATCATTGGGCCAAGTTTTGTCCGAATTCGGGAAACCGGAACACGGGCATGTCTCTGGCCCCAGTCCAAACAGAGACTTCTCTCATTCCCCAGAATCCGGACTTCCCAGAGCTGGACTAGGTTCCAGGCACATTCCAGGCACTACGAGGGCACAGGCCAGCCCCAAGGGTAGCACAGGGCTAGAATTGACTTGTCAGGCAGACGTTACATGCGACCTGCCAGGCACAGTCTATTTGGTCAATTCCCAGTACATGGGTCCCCTGCCCAGAGGCTTTTTAGGTTTAGTTTTGCCCCGTAGTGTAGCTGGAGCACGCGGAATTTTCATAATTCCAGGAGTCGTTGACTCGAATTTTTCAGGCGTTCTCCAGGTCCAACTCTGGACACACCTGCCCCAGACCATTCACAAGGGAGATTCCTTAGCGCAACTGATCATGGTTCCTTGTCACTCGCCAGCAGGCAGCCAGGGGAGGCTCAGTGACAGCTCAGAGCCCGGCTCAGCAGACCGCTTGAGCGCGGTTGAGGCAGTGCAAGGATACCAGGTCTTAGCGACAGTGGAGACCAACATTGAGTGGAAGCAGCGCCCCGTTATCGAGGTATTTTTGAACAAAAGGGTGTTCTCAGGCCTCCTCGATACCGGAGCTGATGTGTCCGTGATAAGCAGGAGCCAGTGGCCGAGGGAGTGGGCCATTGAGCCGGTCTCCGATGTGTGGGGGGTAGGTGGCGTTCAGGAAGCGTTTAGGAGCAGAGAGTGGGTAGAAGTCACCATCCCAGGGGCTGACGGCACGGCGGTAGTTCGGCCGCACATTCTTGACGTGCACGTCAACCTTTGGGGGCGAGACATTCTCCAGCAGTACGGTGCCACCCTTACCTTCGGGTAATGGCGTTGCCACTTAAATGGCTCACCGACACTCCGGTCTGGGTAGAACAATGGCCGGTTGTGGGAGAGAAACTGGTTGCCCTAAAGCAGCTAGTGAAGGAACAGCTAGACGCAGGACATATAGAGCAGTCCACCAGTCCCTGGAATTCGCCAATTTTTGTAATTAAGAAGAAGTCGGGGAAGTGGCGACTCCTTCACGATCTCAGAGAGATCAATAAATGTATTCAGCCCATGGGTCCGCTTCAGTGCGGCATCCCGAATCCAAATATGATTCCCGAGGGGTGGGAGATTCTAGTTGTAGATCTCAAGGATTGCTTTTATACAATCCCCTTAGACCCCCGGGACCGGGAAAGGTTCGCCTTTACAGTGCCGGTTGTGAACCACGGAGAACCCACGCAGCGTTACGCGTGGAAATTTTTGCCACAGGGCATGCTCAATTCGCCCACCCTGTGCCAAATTTATGTTCACAACGCGCTGGCAAAGTTTCGAAGCCTTTACCCTAAAGCTATTGTGTGTCATTTCATGGATGATATCTTAGTGGCGTTGCCGCAACTCGGCAGCGCAGTGTTTTCTGACCTCCAGGCCAGCCTGGGAGACAAGGGTCTACTCATAGCCCCGGAGAAGGTGCAGAAAACTGAGCCCTTTTCATACTTGGGTCATCGGCTTCTCCGTTCTTTTGCCGCACCGGTTTTACCCCAGATAGTTTTACAGGACTCAGTCACCCTGGTAGAGTTACAGCAGATTTTAGGGAACATTAATTGGGCCAGACCGTATTTCCGATTGGATACGGATCTCTTAAAGCCGCTCTTCTCGCTGCTAACCTTAGGTAAGCAGCCGGCAGACCGGATAAAAATCTCTCGAGACGCGCGCTTGGCGCTCGAGAAAGTGAACCAAGTTCTCAGCCAGAGGTGGGTGGATAGGATCGCCCAGGGGCCTTACGCCCCGATCCTGAATTTGTACATCGTACGGTCAGGGTCCATGTTCACTGGGGCGTTAGGCGTAGACTCAGAGAAGGGAGCGAAGATTGTGGAGTGGGTTTATTTGCCTAACACATCACCACGGAACATCGTTCCGCCCCAAGAGCTGGTTTCCGCGGTGATTTACCGCGGCAGGCTGAGAGCTAGGGACATTTCAGGAAATGATTTGGCCAAAATTGTGGTTCCCTTCACCAAGGAACAAATTCACCAATTAATGCAGCTCGGTGACTCGCTTCCGATAGCCTTGGAAGGTTTCACTGGGAGTTTAGCGTACCACTTGCCCAAGGACCCTAGACTCGTTTCCCTACAGACAGGAACAGTCAGCTTGTTCGAATTGCTCTCGCTGGTCCCGCTTCAGGGGGCCAGGACAGTTTTCACAGACGGAGGTCGCACCTATGGTGTTTTGACCTGGCAGGAGGGCGAAGCTTGGCACACGCTGCTAACTCTTCCACAGAAGTCCGCTCAGCGGGCAGAGTTGGCAGCCGTGAACCTTGCCTTGCGCACCTTCGCCCAGGAGCGTTTGAATATTATTACTGACAGCCTGTACGTAAGGAATTTGTTGCACAGTCTACCGGGAGCTTACATCACTCCCGCGATAGACAAGAATTTACTAAGTCTGTTTCTCACCGCTCAATTTCATTTGCGAAACCGCACGGAGCCGCTTTATATTGCCCACATCCGAAGTCACCAAGACCTACCGGGTCCGATTTCCGCGGGCAATAGCAGAGCGGACGCGGCCGCAAAGGAAATTCAGCAACGTTCAGTTTTGGGAGTTTTCACTACTCCAATCCAAAGTCATGCATTTTTTCACCAAAATGCCAAGGCACTCGCCAGACAGTTCAATCTGCCGCTTTCTCAAGCCCAGGGTATAGTCCGCTCTTGCCAGCATTGCGCAGGGGCGCCGGGGGGGCCCTCGTGGGGGGTCAACCCACGAGGGACTGAGGCCAACCAGGTATGGCAGATGGACGTCACGCATGTGCCGCAGTTTGGCAGATGGCAATACATGCACGTCTGCATTGATACCTTTTCCCAGTTCGTTTGGGCCACGGCGCAGAAAGGGGAGACGGCTACCCACGTGGAGCAGCACCTCCTTTCCTGCATCGCGGCAATGGGCAAGCCACGGCACGTGAAAACGGATAACGCACCGTCCTACTGCTCTAGGCAGTTGGCCGCCTTCATGGCGACTTGGGACATCAAGCACACTTTTGGAATCCCCTACAATCCGCAAGGGCAGGCGATTGTAGAGCGTGTCAATCGGACGCTAAAGTCCTATCTTGACAAACAAATAGAAAGGGGGGAACCTCCTGCCCTCCCCAAGTCACAAGGAGCAGCACAGTTTTGCTTAAACAAGGTTTTGTTCACATATAATCACCTTAATGTTTTTTCGGATTGCACGCCGCAGGAGAGGCATTTCCGCCGTTCGGAAGCTCTCCCGCGACCAATGGTCCGGTACCGAGTGCCACCGGACCCCACTTGGAGGGGGCCGGTGCCGCTCGTCACCTGGGGGAGAGGGTATGCTGCAGTTATGTCTCCTACAGGTGTCATCTGGATCCCAGCTCGGTGTGTCAAACCCCACACGGAACCGCATGGCGTGGAACCAGACCGACCCGAGTCCGATACCGGAGATGAAGGACCTCACCCTGCACGAGAGGATCCGTCGGAGGAGGCGACAGCCGATCCCCAAAGTCACCTGGGGGATGGTCAAGGTTCTTTGCCATGACGCTCAGGACGCCGTCCAGCGCGAGGGGAAGGAACCGACGCCGGAGAACCTCACAGCAGCAGTCTTGGCCCAGATTCACGCCAACACCGTGGCGATCTCCATAGTCCTGGCCCTCTCCCTGCTTTTGGGGGGAGGCGCCCAGGCAGCCTCAATCCAGGCCGACGGTTTGTCGCCTGGTGAAGACCTGTCTACACGAATGCAGTACAACTTGTGGGAAAGGTTGGCGGGTCTCGTCAACCAGTCCGATTTTTGCTTACAGCAGGACGTTGGTTCTGCATCCATGCTCAGCACCTGTCTCATCCCGGTGTGCCATACCCCGGACAAGCACACCGAGGACGGTGCTTGGTTGCGAAAAGCATCCTCTGCCCCTCACTCTCCTACCGCCTTCTCGGCATATGCACGCTGGGGGGGACAGCAACTTACCCCAACCTTGCCGGCTGATGCAGCCACCCTCCATACCCCTCGGGTGGCGGTCAGCCCGAGCGCCGCCTGTACCCGCATGACCGGTTGCACCGCAGACGGTCAGGCACGGCGCCGCTGTATTGACCCTGGCGTTGCCAACTGGACTTGCAGTAAACCAGAGACCCTCATCTCATTGTACGCTCATGTCACCCTGCCCTCAGGGTGGTTCTTTACCTGCAACCAGCACACCTGGAACTACATCCCTGCCAATCTGTCGGACTCAATGTGTTGCATTAGTCGCTTGACACTTGTACTCCCTACCAGGGACATGATTGCCCCACGTTCTAGTGACACAAATGTATCCCATGTGAATGTTTCCCCGCTCATTCGGCACACACGCACAACCCAGTTAGACAGCTCTTGTGACAGCAGCATCAGAGTAATGAGTCCCGCTGAGTATGTTTCCCTATCCGTCAGTTTGATCGGCGTGCCGGGGTTGGCCACCGGCAACGCACGGAGAATTGGTCATTTGGCCTGCGGTTTAGCTAAAACCATCAATCATACCTCCTCAGCGATAGCGCTCCTTAATCAAGAGCAGGTGGAACTCCGCCAAGCTGTTCTTGATAATCGAGCGGCTATCGACTACCTCCTCTTATTGCACCACCTGGGGTGCGAATCTGTCCATGGGATGTGCTGTTTTAACCTTACTGACAACTCCCGGAAAATACAAAACCAGATCAAGGACCTGCATTCCCTTGTTGCAGGCATTACGGAAGGCTCCGCGTGGGGAGCCTGGTGGGATTCCCTATGGAATTGGATGTGGTCATGGATCCCCTGGGGGTGGCTACAGACGGTGCTTCAGATAGTGGTGGGAATAGCCATACTAGGCATTACGCTCTGTTGCTTTGCTCAGTGTATTCCCTCGCTGATCTCCAAGTGCCGCCCCAGAGGGAAATCCCGTGACGTCATCCCAGCTCAACAGCTGATGCCTATCTTGCGTAAGGTCGCCGGTCAGGTTCTTAAATAGAAAATAAAGGGGAGATATGGATTCCCCGTGCCCCACAGGGCACGGAATAGACCAGAGACCACTGCGGTGAGACAGGCTCCCGACCAGTGGGCTCACCGGTCGTCAAATTAAGGGGGGTGAATAAAGTATAGGGTTTGATTCAACCAATTAAGGTGACCTGACCCGCGACTCTGCCGAGTAAGCAGATAGCTGATTCATGAACCATAATGACTCATCTCCCGGTTTGGGGAAATCCCTGGTGCAAACAAGCCATGTTTACCCCTGCCTAAGCCCCAAGACAATGGTCAATCTTGTTCCCTGTTTACCCGAGTTAATTAACTTCCCCTTTGAAGGTTTTCCCATTAACATGTGTCAACGCATGAGGTAATGCCTTGCCAGAGGACAGTTTGCCACCGTTGCACTTTTTCCCTATAAATGATTCTGCCTTTGACCAATAAAGTGTCTGATCGATCCAGCAGCTTGTCTCGTGTCGTTACTTGATCAGTCCTCCTCCGGGACCTTCCGGCCCCCTGCGGCCCCGATTCCTACAACTGTGCATCCAAGAACACCAGGCGTGCCAAGGTTCGCCATCACCGGGCTAGACTTTCCTGGGATTCCATTTATTTTAAGAAGTGAATGGTTCCTTCTTTGCACATTATCAGAATCAGGTGTGAGTTCATTTCCCCCTAACAAAATCTGAGAGGCCTCCCTTGCTATCACTCAATTGAAACCTGATACGGGACAATCTTGAGCACTTTCCAACCCAGCAGGGGGATGGAGTGTCATCTTACTATCACGCTCCAAATCCTGGACAGTTTCCAGGGCTTTTGACTCTTTACTTTTAGGCATGTAGGACTTAGTTTGCTATCTATGTGTGAAACAATTTTAACAAGGCAGGCCCAACACCAGGCTACTTTCTCCCTGGAGGGAAGAACAGGGAGGGATGCAAGTGTATTTTTAGTGAACTGGGATTGGGCCCAGGCTTGCCTCTCTGTGTATAAATGTAGAACAGCTGCAGGCAGTAGAAGAGGATGGATAATAGCAGTGATGTCACCTAGGCAAGTCCCATGTTGTCATGTCATAAGGAAAGAGAGAGAGAACACAGGCAAGAATGCTGAATGGACTGGAAGGATTCAATAAAACACCCGTAGGAATTGTCATATGCAGCACATCCACATGTTTGTTGGTAATACATGTAATCCAGGATTCTTTATAGACTTCTCCAGTAGAACTGAGTTCTCCCGCTTTTCAATTAAGCCTTTGGCACAAATGCTATTCCAAACCCCCTACTTCAATTCAACCTTTAACTAAACTTAGGTATACTGTACATTCTTACACATCAATATTTGTTGTTGTTCAGTCGCATAATTAATTCAGACCCCCTGTGACCCCATGGACCATTGCCCGCCAGGCAACCCTATCCTCCACCATCCTTCTCAACCCGCCTAACTCTGTGCCCATTGCATCAACAATACCATCTAGCCATCTCATTTTCTGCTGCCTCCTTCCATACACATCAACTATTAGGTTATGTTTCTCTGGATAAAAACTAGTCTTCTTTTGTTCAGTAAAATGACACACACATTGACAGCAACAACTGCTACCACTACCAGAAGTGTCACCATCATCTGGTTTAGAAATCCATTAAATGTCTCCTCCACCCTATCTCTCACTTCTCTCTGCTCTGTTTTCCCTCCCATATTTTCTTTCTCCCACCAGTTTTTCTGACTGCCCCTCCCTGTGCTCATTCATCCTTTCCCTAGCCTTCCCACACCCTATGTGCAAAATAGCAGCTATTCTCTCTTTGTGTTTATGACCTCTTGGAAGAGTTTCAGGCCTTGAAGAGGGAAGCACAGCATGGAAGAAGTGACTCTCCCCACCTTGCTTCCTACCTTGTCCTTAAAGTAGAAATCTACAGACTGTATTGTGAGCTAGAGCCAGGTTTTAATTTATTGGTTTATTTTTAAAAAGATAAAAATATCTTTGAGATATAGACCTTCAGGATTCTCCAGGATCCACACTAAATCTGTTATTGTTGCTGTGGCTAATTCATCATCTGATGACCAACTTTCTGGAGATGCTTTTTAATGGCTAGCTAGGGGACTGCGGTGGCTTAGTGGTTAAGACACTGAACTTGGCTGGAAGGTCAGCAAGTCAGCAGTTTGAGACCTTTGTGCTGCATGATAGAGTGAGCTTCCATCTCTGTCCCAGCTCCTGCCAACCTAGCAGTTCAAAAGCAAGACTTTGCAAGTAGATAAATGGCAGGTGGTTTTGTACTACAACTTCCACCAACCTTTAAAATAATGGTGAGGAACAATAGAAACCATTATTTCATTAACTGATGATACTCAGTTATACATCTCGGCCTGTGGTGATCCAAGCGATGCAGTCGGAGTCCTATCCAGGTGCCTGGAGGCTGTAAGGGTCTGTATGGGGGACAACGGACTTCAGCTGAATCTGGCAAGACTGAGTGGCTGTTGGTTCGGGGCACTGCGTTATCCCAGGAGCTACCATCTTTGGTGCTGGATGGGGCTCTCTTGCCCCCAAACAGACCCGGTGCGTAATTTGGGGGGTCTTCCTGGACTCGCGACTACTGCTTGAAGAGCAGGTGGCAGTCATGGCCAGGTTTTTGCTCAACTTTATGTCATCCGCCAATTACGCCTGCTCCTGGACCGGGACTCCTTGCTTACGGTCACCCATGCTCTGGTCACCTCCAGACTGGATTACTGCAATGCGCTCTACATGGGGCTACCCTTGACGACAATCTGGAAGCTACAGCTGGTTCAGAATGCAGCTGTCCGGGTGGGTGGTGATGGGGTGCGGGCGTTATGCCCATGCCTCGCCGCTGCTATGGGAGCTGCGTTGGCTGCCAGTATGCTTCTGGGTGCAATTCAAGGTGCTGATTTTGACCTTTAAAGCCCTTCATGAAAGTAAGCCAGGATACCTAAGAGACCGCATCGCCCCAAGGTTTTCGATCCATCCTACGTGGGCGGACTCTGGTGGTCCCATCAGCCAGGGATGTATGCCTCACTGGGACCAGGATGAGAGCCTTCCCGGCCCTATGGAACCTCCTGCCACCAGAATTGCACCTCCAGGTGGTGTTGCCCCCCTTCAGGAAGGCAAACATGGCTTTGTCAGCAGTTGTGGGGTGCACCCAGCCCTGCTGGCTTATCTAGCCCTGTCCGGAGTTTTAATGAGGGGTTAGGGTGTTTTATGGATATTTTAACAATTTATAGTTTTGGTATTTATTTTATTGTATGGGGATGATTTTTAAACTGATGTGAGCCACCTTGGGTTGCCGAGGAGAGGAAGGTGGCCATATAAATCCAAAAATAAATAAATCTATTAGTAAAAAACCAGAAGTTGGAAACAGCAGATAATTTAGCAATTAACGGCAAGACTGTAATGAGTGGACGTGACCAGAGATGGATAGTTTATGCCCTGCACCTGCCATTTTCAAACAAAAGTTCCTATACCACCTGCTAAACGGCATGGTTATCTATATTGCCAGCTTATTATTATGAGCTACATCAGAAATACATCATGGATTTCATAATTCCCGATGGCTTCCCTATCACTGAAAAAGAAGCTTCATAGATTCACAGCCATAAAATAATGTATTAGGAAAAATCTAGAGCTATATGTTTATTGCCCAGCTCTTGCTTACTGCCATTCTGATGTCACGTCCACCCTTGAAGGCAAAAGTTATGGCAGAAGCTGACATTGATAGATGCTGAATCATGAGAGCCAGAGCTGGCTATTGTGTATACAAGGGCGGGGGGGGGGGGGGGGGAGAGAGATTCTAATAGTCTGAAACCATGAATCAACCTCTACCTGCATGATGAAAAAGCATGGTAAAGGTTTTAATTCAGCATATAAAGGGAGTAGTTTTGCAAAGGGGCAGACTGGTAAACCAGCCAGCCAGCCAGCTGGCTAGCCTGAGAGAAGGGTATTTCCTTTCCAACTCGCATTACACTACATGTCACTCATCTGGAAAAACGTACAGAGACGTCTGGGAATGTGAATTCTCTCCTTCCGGGCATATCTCCTCTTCCCTTCCTTCCTCTTGGACAGTTGCTTCATCCTTGTGCCACAGGGAGCTTCTAAGGTTAGGTAAAGGTTGCTTTGAACCATCCAGGAGCCCAAAGGTGTTCCTCTTCCCTCTCCTCCTGTCCTCCATATTCCCCGAGAGAAAAGGAAGCCTGGTTAAATTTTATAGCTGGCTGGGTAGCTCTGTGGTTTAAATGTCTGGCTGCGGATGCCCACAGAAGAAAGAACTGGGAAACCACTTCTGTTTACAGTATTTCCTACATAAAAACCCTGGAAAGGTTCACTATAAGTCAAAATTGTCTTGATGGCATGCTGCTGCTATTATTATTATTATTATTATTATTATTATTATTATTATTATTATTATTATTATTATTATTATTATTATTATTATTATTATTATTATTATTATTATTATTATCAAACCCTAACCAAGGTCCTAAGAACTGTTCTTCTTCTTCCTTGTCTAGGCCAGATGTGAAACTGCCAAAATGAAGACACCGTTTGGTGAGTTCACTCTGCAGTTCCCTTCGCCTGACCTAGTGTGAGAAAGATTAACCGGCAACACATGGTTGCTGTCACCAGGGTATACCCAATTGTGATTCAAACATACTACAAACTTTGAGGAGGCTCTTTCTGTGTGCCCGCCACCCACCGCCACCGCCAAGAACTGTTAAGGTAATGTCTAAGTATATAGGCCGTTCCTAGTAAAACTGATTTTTGTAGAGTAATGATGTTCAAGTTCAAAAAATCAAAAAAATTCAAATATCTAAGGAATCCTTTAGGTGTTGCTCCAAGGGCTCCAATCACTATGGGTACGACAACAGATTTATTTTTCCATAGTCACTCAACTTCAATTTGGAAATGACAATATTTTGTGACTTTCTCCAGGTGTTTGTCTTCAATTCATGCATCTCCTGGTATAGCAATGTCAATAAACCAAGTCTTCTTCTTTTCCACAACAGTTATATCAGGTGTGTTGTGAGTCAAGGTGTCTATCTGAATTTTAAGACCCACAGGATCTTGACTTTATTTTCTAAAGCTTTCTCTACCTGATGTTCCCAGGGATTTTTACTGCATTCAAATCCAAATTTCTGGCAAAGATTATGGTGGTGGTGGTTGTTAAGGTTTATATCCTATGCTTGTTTCTTTATAGCCAAATAGATCTTTAAACTGGACACATCCAATGAAGTCCAATGAGGGATCTCCTTCATTCACCGTCTCCTTTGCCTACCTCTGCACAGAGTACATTTTGATATCCAGTGACCTCTAGAGTGAATTTAGCTCTGGTGGTGCAAAAAGGATATAAGTCCTTATAAGAGTGCTTTCCCCTGCTTCTGCTCCTATATAATTCTTCTTCTTCTTCTTGATACTGGCCATCATCAAGGTGATCAGCCATGAAGACTGTCCTGAGAATATAATGCCATGGCCTTTCATCTGCCTTCCGCATTGCAGCGTGAGACCCATAGTACCACTGATCCAGCTCCATAAGTCACTTTCTGGTCCTGAGCCCTTTTGGCATGCAAAGTCCTCCTCAGCTCCAGGCCAGTATTGATGATGATGATGCCCTCCATCAAGATGGAGTCAAATGGGATTTAACCCACGTGGGGACCATCACCCTTCCCTGTGGACTTCACCAAGGCCACTAGTCCTCAGGGTTGTCAGGTTAGTTAACTGCTGCCTCACACTCAGCGTTCAGTATAGTCTACTCTATTACCATAGCAGGATAATCTGACCAAATCTTAACCTATAAAACCAAGGGTTAACCGTTGGAACTGGCTATAGGTTGCTATGCCTCACCCTACTTGCCTGCACTCACCCTTTGTGCACATGGCCGATCTGGGTCTGCAGGTCAATGAAGGATTGAGAAAACCGGCAGTGGGGCAACAGCCCCACAAACGCGAAAAAAAGGAAACAACTTCACTTCCCAACATTCCTTGCGCCGCACTGTGCCAGAGCCAATCAGGCTGAAAGGCTCTCGCACGGCGCGGCGTTCGGAAACGCGCTGCGGCCAATCAAAAGAAAACCATTTTTTAAAATGCAGCACAAACACAAAGCACAAACCCATAACTACAAGCCCCAGCGTCCTGCGCGCCATGAGCGCGCAGAACGCTGAGGAAGCCGGCGGCCAAAAAATAAAACAAAAACAAAAACACCGGGAGAGCAAGTCCGCCAAGCCGCGGGAACCAAAGCCCCCCTCCCCAACGGCGCCTAAAGCTCCCGATCGGAGTTTCCCCTTTAATATCACTGGGTGGGGGGGTGTTGTGCTCCCCCTCTCTACTGGCTCCCCTGGGGTTGGGAGGATTGGGGGGACCAAAGGAGTCTGTCTCCCCAACCCTCCTGACCCCAGGGGACTTGGCAGAGAGGGGATTCCCCTCCCCACACACACACACGCCCCATATTAAAGAGAAGAAACCAAGCGGTTACTTCTCTTTAAAAACAGAGTTGGGGGGGAATCCCCCTCTCCGATGGCTCTCCTGGGTCCGGAACGGTTGGGGACACAGAACCCTTTTCTCCACCCAACCCTCCCAAACCCAAGGAAGCCAATGGAGAGGGGGATCACAACCCCACCCCCCACTGATATTAAAGGGGAAACCACAATTGAGATTTCCCTTTTAATATCAGAGGGTGGCCTGGATTCGATCCCCTCTCCTGGGTCCCATGAGTCTGGAAGGTTTGGGGGGACAAAAGGAGTCTGTCTCCCCAACCCTCCTGACCCCAGGGGACCTGGCAGAGAGGGGATTCCCCTCCCCACACACTCACACGCCCCATATTAAAGAGAAAAAACCAAGCGGTTACTTCTCTTTAAAAACAGAGTTTGGGGGGGAAATCCCCCTCTCCGATAGCTCTCCTGGGTCCGGAAGGGTTGGGGAGACAGAACCCTTTTCTCCACCCAACCCTTCCAAACCCAAGGAAGCCAGCGGAGAGGGGGATCACAACCCCCCCCCCACTGATATTAAAGGGGAAACCACAATTGAGATTTCCCTTTTAATATCAGAGGGTGGCCTGGATTCGATCCTCTCTCCTGGGTCCCATGAATCTGGAAGGTTTGGGGAGACAAAAGGGGTCTGTCCCCCCAAGCCTTCCAGAGCCAGGGGAGACTGCAGAGAGGGGATCCCCCCGTAGGACACAAAAAAACACAAAAACATTCAAAAACATTCAAAAATACACAAAAACAAACAAAAATAACACCAAAAAACAATACAAAGTAAACAACAACAAACATTTCCAAACACACCCAGCACCCAGCCAAACACCACAAAATCCAACCACCACCACCACCCCAAATAAAGAAAAACAGCCAACTCACCACCACACGACCTCACACAACAACGACTGGAAAAGAAATGAATAAAGAAAGAGACTACTTACTGGAAGAAGCTCCACCCAGAGGCCACGAGAGAAAAAACAGTTAAAATACAAGATAACCCCTACCAGCACCACTTGCTGCCCACAATAGTAAAAAAAATTCAAAAAGACACAACAGCCCCACACAAAATGCCCCAAGAGTAAAAACAAGTAAAAACAAATAACACAAAATCACAATTTTACACAAATCAAAAACAGATGTCAATAAAATAAAAACTATTCAAAAATCCTGTGCTGAATTTTTACTCAAATAAAAAACAAAAACACCAATACACAGTTTAAAAACATTTATTGTGAAAAACATGTACTTTCATATTTTTAAAATTATTACCTACGGTACAACAATTTTAAAAAATACATACTAAAAAATATTGGGTTAAATAATTTTTTTGGAAAAAGTATATCATCCTTTATTCTTTTTTTCATCCACAAAACCAAAACACCAAACAAAACTCATCACAGTTTATAACAGGCCACCCAAAAATATTTGTATAAATAAAAATTTTAAAAATTTCAATTATAGACTAACCTCTTCTTTACAAACATTAACAACAACAACAAAAACTTTCCAACACCATTTAAAACAGCCCGGCAACGCCGGGCAACCTCTGCTAGTGATCTATATAATTCATCTTACCCAAATTAATTCCAAGTTTGTTTATCCTACTTCCATCCCACAGTGATTAATATCTCCAGCACAGAGTCATGCCACCTTTTGCCCAGAATCTTACTTGTGATGTTTTTTACTAGGTACAGCTCTATCAACATGTGCTACTAACCTCATCTTGCCCCAGGGTATCAAAAGCAGACTATATACAGGTATATCTGTGATTCCCCAAAACAATGTGCAACTGTATGTTATAATACAATAATACATGATGATGATGATGATATTGAGTGATGGTACCTGACAGTTGCCCCAATTGTTCAGCCATTTACAACTCTTCGTTTGTTCAATCTCCCTTTTTCTTGCTCTCATGCCCTACCGCAGGAAGGTATAAACCTGGTAGGGAAGAGCTGGACATATGCATGAGGGGAAATAACATCCTTGTGTAGTGTGGATTGATGAGTATGAGACATTTGTGTAATTAAAAAAAATGACTGGGACATAAGTGGTCTCCATTTGGAAGTGAAGGGGAAAAGGGACCCTGCAACCCAATTTGAAAAACAACTCCTGTCTGGCTTACCTCTGTGATAAATTAATGGTGGGTCAGGTTACAAATTATGCTGCTGGTGAAACACTCACACAATCATTGATCTATGAGTACAGCACAGTCCAGATATGCTCCATGCAAAATGACACTGTGCTCACTGGATTGTATGAAACTAGCCTCACAGACATTCCCTCAGGACCACCCCAGTATGAGTTTTTCCTGCTCCCTGGCCTCTCCCCTGCCTTCTGGGCTAAAGGATAAGGTTTCCCCTTGTAGAATTTATGCTCTCAGAAAATGATTCCCCTCTCATGTCTCCTCCCAGGTAGGCTTGTCCTTCACCTTGATCTATAAAGGCCCCTTCTCTGACCCCTCCTTTTGACTGTCTGCAACCCAACACCTTTAATTGCTCCATGACCGAATGGGAATTTGGTGAAAGAGAGGGTGCAAGAATAAGAGAAGTATGAAAAGAAACAGCCACTTCTCAGACAGACCCAGTTTTCGCCCAGAGCTCTGTCCACCACAGCAGGAAAGCTTCCATGGCAACAAAGACACCTGGGAAAGGCCTCTGTCAGCACTCCATACATACATCTGTGTGGAAAGAGGTAGCTGGCAGGAACAGGAGCCAAGCCAATGCATTTATATCAAAACTTGTCTAGGACAGGAGGATCCCATCCCCATTTTCTCCCTTACAACTGATTTTCTTACACAGGTTCCTGATATCCATTGTTGTAGTAGTTCTTGTTGTTGTTCAGTCGCACAGTTGAGTCTATTAGAATGTTCATTTATCTTTCCTCAACTTTCTGTTCTGAATTCCAGAACTAGAGAGTAACTTCCAGTCTGGCCAGGGAATCCTGCTATGGTAATAAAGTAGACCATACTGTCAGCAACTCAATGCTGAGTGTCACCAGTGGTGGTTAACTAACCTGACAACCCTGAGGACTAATGGTTTGGGTGCCAAAGTCCACAGGGAAGGGTGATGGTCCCCAAATGGATTAAATCCCTCTTGAATCTATGGTGATGGAGGACAACAGCTTCATCAATACTGGCCTGGGGCTGAGGAGGACTTTGCGTGCCCAAAGGGCTCAGGACTAGAAAGTGACTCGTGGAACTGTATCAGTGGTACAGGTGTCACGCTGTGATGTGGAAGGCAGATGAAAGGCCACTGCATTATATTTTCAGGACAGACTTCATGGCCATAATGATTGCCAATATTCAGAATTGGATATGGAAGAAGGAGGAGGAGGAGGTAACTACAGTCAACTCTCACATAACAACGCGTTCAGATAACATCATTTTCGCTTAACAACGCGTTGTTATGCACCACGTGTGCCCCTGCATAACAACGTTTTTAGTGTCATTGTCTGGACAACAACGCTAACATAACCAAACGACGCTAAAAACGTTGTTATGCGGAAAATTCCATAGAAACACGCATAACAACAAAAATAGCTTAGCAACGCTACTTGGGGAACCAAGTAACGTCGTTATGTGAGGGTCTACTGTAGTCAACAGTAGTAGTAATTATAATACAAATATGAAAATTGCCATTTTTCTGGCTACAAGGACATAAGAAAACTAAATTTGAAGAATAATGCAACAAATAAGATTGTAGCAGTTTACTAATGCTACTATTGTTTTGACTAAACATATCACACTTCCTAGTGTTTTTTAAAAGTTTTCTTTTTAGAGCTTTTAAGGCACCTATAGCAATCTTTGAACAGAATTTTTCACGTTTTACCCAATTGCTATCAATTATATCATTGATAACAATGTTATAAATAAGGAGAGGGGAAATTAACAGATATAAATTGCTATGGCATGGCATGAATGTCCTTTTTCTCTCATTTGCTTGTTTTTAGAGAAGGCCTTATGTAAGGGCTGTGTGTGTGCTCAACATTTCAGTGTAAATCAGATTCTTGGCAACAATTAAATTCTGCAACATGCATACATTATGCAGATATTTATTTGTGTATATAATAAGTTCAGCACCTTTACTTCCATGTATTAGAGCTAATCATTTTTAACAGACTTTTTGGGATCAGTGTTCTTTGCCTTGGATATAGGAAATTTATCTAGAAATGCATCTTTCTACTATATGAATTTCTTGCTTTAATTTGAGATTTAAGAGGCCAAGAAGGTCTTCATTGATTGATATCCAGTAAATCATATCCTGTAGCTCTTAGAAATCTCAATTCCCTTGTTTCAGGCCAAAGCTGCTGCTGCTGCTGCTGCTGCTGCTGCTCTTGCTCTTGCTATAACCTCCCTATCTTCATGCCCCCATTCCTTTGAGGCCTGTTGGGAATGGGTGTGAGGAATTTCTGGCCCAGCTTCAGAGAATAAGCCTGTTCAGGCAATAGTAGAAGGAAACACACATTAAGGCAGACCTGAATTCCACTTCTAAGAGGTAGAAATGGGACAATCTCCAAATGGGAGGAGCTGGAATAGCTCAGAGTAGGAAGCCTCAGCTGAAGAGGGAGAACACTGCCATGCACCTGGTTACTTCAGCATAGATGCATATATCGTTCTCCTTCTTCTCAGAGAATGAGGTTAAAGGGTCAAACATGGTAAAGGGCAGGAAGCAAATAACAAATAATGTATTGTATTAATGAGAGTAGAGCAGTGGTTCCCAGCGTGGGACCCATGCCCTACAGGGGGGCTTCAATTCCCAGAAGCCTAAGGTCAGTACATTGGCTGATCAGTGCTTTGGGGAATTGACTTAGACTTCTGGGAATTGATGTCCAAAAACCAAAGGTTGGGAAACACTGGAGTAGAGGCTATGAAGGAAAGGAGGGAAAGACTGAAGAGTAAAACAGACCTTTTTTAAAAGTATAAACGTGTTCCACAGCTAAACTGAGAGACAGGTGTAAAATGAAAACATCCTTGGAGCAGTAATGGAAGTATGAAACAATAAGAAACTAAACTAGAACCTGAGGAGACACCTGAAGCCAGCCCATCTTTTTAGAGGAAATGTGCTAATTTCACTCAGAAGCAGTAACAAACCTTCCTCATCCCAGAGTGCCATCACCTTGTGGAGAGTAAAGAGGAGGCCAATGACATGAACAGGACATAATGCCTATCAATGTTGTTCCTTGTTACTCCAAAACATTATTGAGGGGTCATTAAAGGTAACCGTTTTTCATTGCAGGCAAAAAGGTTTTGCATTTTAAAGTGACTTTAAAAAAGAATTCTTTAAAAAAGAATTTTAAACATAAAGCATAAGCGTCTCATTAAATTGTGAGCAATTGAGCAACAAGCAACATATTACTTCTTTACATTCACCATTGTATTAGCATAGTAAGTTATTAATTAGAATAAGCCCATTTTACTCAATTGAAAACTATACAATAGTTGATAGGATTTCAACCAGTCATTCCTGATTATGAAGGTACTTTCCACTGATTCAAAACAACAACAACACAACATGCTGAGCCCTCTGTTTTTCTGTAAAAAGTGTTGAGCAATTTAAGAATTTATCTAAGTTCTCTTTGATGCACCACAAAAGAACAAACATAGGAGTTAAAATTAGCAATAACTGGTCTTGCTCTTTATTCCACCCTTACTCTTATAACTAGCCCTTTGTAAAGAAATCTCTCTTGGACCACTTCAGATAAAATAGAAAAATATATTTTACTCAGTGATCAGCAGTCATCATAAATTAAAAAGTTAAAACATTTTTCAAAAGGTAGGAACAAAAGTCATAGGTGGGTTTCTCAGCTTTTTGATTTGGGAGAAATCAGTGTTGAAAGCAGAGACCTAGTCCCTTCAGGCAGTGTAACCTTAGGCAAGCTGCGCACAGTCCCAGGATGGCCCCAGAAGAAGAGAATGGTCAACCACTTTGGAATAATCTCTATTTTAAAAACCCTGGTAAGGGTTGCCATAAATTAGACTTGACATGATGGTATACATAATAATACAGTACTGTAATAATTAAATAAGTTATTTAGATAGGTGTCTTTGACCTCTCATGTGCAGAGTTTCATATTTCTTGGGGGTGTTGAAAAACTAAGCATGAAAGAAAAGAGGAAAAACTGGAAGTTGGACAGCCTTGCTTAGTTGTAGAGAAAGGTAAGAACATGTCACTTTACAGTGATGTTAATAGCCGTGTGTGTATGAGAAAGAGAGATGGGGAGGGGATGGTTGCTTTTTCAAACTGTATGACATCAGTGCTTCTGAACAGAAAAGGAAGTTCTAATTTGGTGGTGATGATTTTCTGTTTTATATACATAAAACAGAAATGTTACTGAAAAAATCCTAACAATGACTAAATTTGTGAAATCCCCTCTGGGTTAGAAATCCCCATTTCCAAAACCTTAGAAAGCAGTGTAGACTTTTAAACATACAAGGGTTCTGTGAGGAAAGACCATGAACTGAGCTCTGTGGCAGAATGTATGCTTTGCATTACAAAGATCTCCAGTTCCATCTCTTCCACCTTGAGTTAGAAGAATTAGATAGCAGCGAAGGGAAAAATCCTGGTTTTCTTCTCTAAAGCAAATCTTGGACATTAGATTGGTTTGGACAACAGTTTTCAGAATCCTTGCTCACTTAGTTTTCTCAAAAATATCCAAGAACAGCTGGAGTGCCAAGGTTCACCACCACGTATCTAGGCTAACTGGTATAAGACGATTTTCCACAATCCTGAAATATTGCTGGATAATGAGTTGGCCACTTGAAACAAATCTGGGTCTCCTCATAGTAACAATAAGGGTGGAGAATATATGGAATACAAGGCAATACAGTTTCATGTCCCTATTTTATAACTCCCACTGTTTAGTGTATGAGAACCAAGACAATACGAACAGCCGAAAGGTTGGCTTAACACATCTTTATTGCATGATGGTCCGGGGGAACATGTGGTAATGGCGAATGAACAGCTCAATATATACGGTGGCTATACATTTGAATGTGGCTCCTTGGTAGCCCATTGGCTACTATCTGCGTGACGTCATTCCCCGTCACGCCCTCCTTGTCCAGGTGAGGTGGTGGCGGGAATCTTCCCGTGCTGTAGTTGTTTGGGGGATGGAACCATGTGAGCTGGGCGCTCGCTATTGCCCCTAGTGGACACTAGCTCGCGTCCTGATACAGAAGATTACAGTGTTACAGCTGGTGGTTATTATATCCACTCATTCGAGTGTTACATTACTTAAAGGTATAGTATTCAAGACACAACATCCCTCCCCCCTAGGATGAGACGAAGTCTTTCATCCAATATGGTTTATTGCAAACGCGTTTTGCGCGCAAGGCTGGCTGGCTTGTCCCGGGGGCGCTATCACTTCTGTGTTCCCTGGTCTCTTGTCCTGCAATGGGAGAGGGAGACTCGTTAACGACTTGCCGCGGTTCCGCGGCTTTCGGGGTAGGGGTAAACTCCATTGTGGTAAAACCGGGGGCACTGGGGGCTAACGAAAAACCCCGCTTCTCGCTTGGATGGGTGGGGGACCACTCCGAAACCCCCCCCTGGTTTTGTAACTCAAATTCAAAATCGTCTACTGGGGAATCTGTGGGGGTGTCCCTCGGGATATCTATGGGGACAAACTTATTCCCTTCCCCCCTTGGTGGGGACCCTTCCCCCCTTGGTGGGAACCACTGGCCCCCCTCTCCTCCCCCTTGGGCTGAACGGGTGGGGGAGAACCCTAACGTTGAATCCTGTTCTGCGCTGTCCGCGCTCTGGTTTCCGGAGACCCGGCACCGGAGTTGGTCTGCGTGCCGCCTCCAGAGTAGACCTGTGCTGGTCTCTACGCAATACGACACGGGACCCGTCTGCCCAATGACTACGCCCGGAACCCAGGCTGGCCCTGCGCTAGCGTAGTTTCTGCAATGAACCGGGGCGCCTATTTCGAAACTCTTCGTGCCCGCTACCCCGATGTTCCTCCCAGTGTCTTCCACCCTCGTAGGGTCTAGCCTGGTTAGTATCGTAGTCAGCTTTCTGCGCATTAGGAGCTCTGCGGGCGAGTACCCTGACGCTAGGGGGGTTACCCTGTATCCCAGCAAAAACTGACACAACTGCAGGTTTAAATCCCCGGGGCCCATGCGCCTCAGCGCGTCTTTGGTGGTACGCACGAGGCGTTCTACCTGGCCATTCGTCGCCGGGTGGAAGGGTGCGGAGGTGATGTGCTGGATGGCGTTGATGTCGGTGAATGCCCTGAATTCGGCGGACGTGAAACAACTAGCGTTATCGCTAATAAGGGTGTCGGGTATACCGAACGTGCTGAACACTGCGCAATTGTTTAATTGTTGCGGCTGAGGAGGTGTTCGCAACTGGATAACCTCCAACCACTTGGAGTAAGCATCCACTATGAGGAGAAAAAGCGAACCTCTGAAGGGGCCCGCAAAGTCAATGTGCACGCGGGACCACAGCCCCTTTGCCGTATCCCACTCCCTGTGCGAAAGTCGAGCTTCTTCGGGCCGGGAGCTTTGGCAACTCATGCAAGTGCCCACCATGTGCTCGATATCGGCGTCCAACTGGGGCCACCAGAAGTAGCTCCTGGCCAGTGCCTTGGAGCGGACAATTCCAGGGTGGCTGACGTGCAGCAGCTTAAGCACCCTAGCTCTCAGGGATTCAGGGACGATTACCCGCTGGCCCCACAGGAGGCACCCCCTCTGTAAGGACAATTCTAACTTTTTCCGAAAAAATGGGGCGAACTCCGCCGCCGGGGAGGATGTTGGCCACCCTTTCTGCACCCAAGAACTGACCAGGGCCAATGTCTTGTCCTTGCCTGTCGCCTTGGCGATCTCTGCGGGCACTATGGGGGGTGAATCTAAGACCTCTATCATGAGCACTTGGTGGTCTTGTTCCACCTCACACATGTGGCTGCTTGTGTGGGGGAGGGGTGACCTCGACAGGGCGTCCGCGTGGCTTATGTCCTTTCCAGGGCGATACACCAGCGCGTTCTGGTACGCGTTTAAAAAAATGGCCCACCTGAGCATCCTAGGGGACAGGATCTGTGGCGTGGGCTTGTCTGCAGTAAAAATGCCTAGCAGGGGCTTGTGGTCAGTCACGATGGTAAAGGGGTGGCCATAGAGGAAGTCGTGGAACTTTTTCGTCCCAGCAATTATCGCTAACGCCTCCCTGTCTGTCTGTGCGTAGTTGCGCTCTGCCTGAGACAGGGACCTGGAGTAGAATGCCACCGGGGCCTCCCGCCCATTTTCCAACACGTGGCACAGAACCGCCCCCACCCCCACTGGGGATGCATCACATATCAGGACCACTGGTCTCTTGGGGTCAAAATGGGTTAATATAGCGTCTGAGGCTAAGAGTTGTTTCAGCTCATTGAATGCTCTCTCCTGGCTCTCGCCCCATTTCCATGCCTCGTCCTTTTTTAGTAACTTATGAAGCGGCTCCGCTACCGATGCCTTCCGAGGCAGGAAGGAATGGTAGAAGTTTAAGAGCCCCAGGAACGACTGCAATTCGGGCTTGGAGGTGGAGCGAGGAGCATTTTGAATGGCGGCCACCTTTGATTTGGAGGGTTTGATTCCTGCAGGGGTTACCCGGAAACCCAAGAACTCAACCTCTTTTGCGAAGAAGACGCATTTGTCTTTCCGCAGCCTCAACCCCGCCTTTTCGAATACCGTCAGTACTTTGTCTAGCCTCTCAGCCAATTCTGACTCACTCCCCCCCGTTATCGACACGTCATCAAAGTATGGTAAGACCCCCTCCAGACCCTTTAAGAGGCGTTCCACGAGCGATTGGAAGATGCCTGGCGCTGAGTTCATGCCAAACTGTAGGCGCGTCACCTGGAACGCCCCCTTATGAGTGACTATCGTCTGCGCAGCAGCCGCAGCTGGGGTTACCGAGAGCTGCTGGTATGCCTGCGCCAGGTCAAGCTTTGCAAAACACCTCCCCCCATGTGACCTGGCCAACAGGTGGCTGACTACCGGCACCGGATACGCATTTGGGTGTATCGCCTTATTAATGGTACATTTGTAATCAGCGCATATTCGAACCTCCCCGTTGGCCTTCAGCGCTGTTACAATTGGAGTTTCCCACTCCGCGGAATCAACAGGAACAAGAATCCCCTGGCCCACCAATTTGTCCAGTTCCGCCTCTATCTTGTCCTTGAGTGCAAAAGGCACTCTGCGCGGTTTGAGTCTTATTGGGCGGACCTCCGGGTCCAGGTCGAACGCGACTGGGGGTCCCTTGAATTTTCCGAGTCCCTTCTTGAACACTTCGGGATGCGCGTCACACACCTCTTGTATTGGGTCAGTCCCAACGGCATGCACCCCCCCAATGAACAAACCCAGGGGCTTAAACCATTGAGTCCTGAGAAGGCTACAGCTTCCCCCCTTGAGAACAACCAGGGGAAGTTCCGCGGCGTGCTGCTTGTATTGGACCTTGAATTTTCCAACCCCCAACACCGGAATGCTATTTCCCTGCACGTCCCGCAGCGTAGACCTCAGTGCTTTGAGCTTGGGCCGCACGTTGGGGGAAATTCCCAAAAACTCCCTCTGGGAAATGATTGAATATGAAGAACCCGAGTCTATCTCCATCTTAACGGGGGCCCCTTGCACCAGTACCTCAACAAAGTAACGGGGGTGTCCTAAGGACACGCTGTGGACTGCGGTGTCGTCGTCACTGTCGTCGGAGATGTGGCCCACGCCGTCCTGCTTCCTCGCGGGCCGGACGCCTTCCTGGAACCTCGGTGAGCGGTCTGTTGAGCCTTTCTGGTCTCTGCGCTGCCGTCTGCAAACCTTGGCTATGTGCCCTCGGCGCCCACAGTTGTGGCACTCGGCCTTCCGGAACGGGCACTTGATGCGGTCATGGGCCGCCCCACAACCGTCGCAACGTCGCCCATCCTTCCGCACCTTCCAGATGTCCTCGTCCTCGCTGCTCTCCGTGGAGGATTGTGGCGCCCGCCTGGCCGCTTGCACCGGGCCCGCCACCTTGTCGGGTTGTGGGGGCCTTGCTCTGAACCCCTTAACTCTGGCCCTCGTGGCTTCCGCCGCCTGTGCTTCCTTCACGACCTCGTGCAGCGTCGGGGGCGGCTCCTGGTTCATCAGTTTTCGCTGGACCTCCTCGTCCCACAGGCCGCACAGCATGCGGTCCCTGAGGGCGATTTCCAGGTTCTCCCACTTGCATGGGCCGGCGGCCAACCGGAGGGCCGCTGCAAAGGCAGCCACGGACTCACCCGGCGCCTGGACTCTCTTCCAGAACGCGTCCCGAGCCGAAAACATCGAAACCGAGGGCTGGAAATGGTCGCGCATCGCTTTCAGGAGCTGCTTGACCGGCACTTCGTTCACCTTCTTCGGCGACACCAGGTCCACCAGTACTTTCATGGCGGGGAACCCGAGCATCCTGATGAGAATGGCCCTCTTCTTCCCCTCGTCTGTGATATCGGACACCATCAGCGCACTTTGGAAGTCCATTTCAAAGAGCTCCCATTCTTCCGGTTTGTTGATGTTGAAACCGGCCTGCGTTGTCTTGATTCCGTGGGGATCCATTATCCCATCCTTGTCGCCAGTTTAGTGTATGAGAACCAAGACAATACGAACAGCCGAAAGGTTGGCTTAACACATCTTTATTGCATGATGGTCCGGGGGAACATGTGGTAATGGCGGATGAACAGCTCAATATATACGGTGGCTATACATTTGAATGTGGCTCCTTGGTAGCCCATTGGCTACTGTCTGCGTGACGTCATTCCCCGTCACGCCCTCCTTGTCCAGGTGAGGTGGTGGCGGGAATCTTCCCGCGCTGTAGTTGTTTGGGGGATGGAACCATGTGAGCTGGGCGCTCGCTATTGCCCCTAGTTGACACTAGCTCGCGTCCTGATACAGAAGGTTACAGTGTTACAGCTGGTGGTTATTATATCCACTCATTCGAGTGTTACATTACTTAAAGGTATAGTATTCAAGACACAACACACTGCTTTGGAAAATTGCTAGCCATGAGATAGCATAAATCCACTGTTTCAGGCAGCTGGTTTTGGGTGTCATAAAAGGGTAGAAAATTGTCAGTTAATAGCAGAAACCCTTTTGCATAGTTCTACCACGGCAACAGGAATGGCACCAGATGCAGTAGCAGATTTTGAGGTATGTGCTCCAAAACTACAAAAGGAAGCCTTTAATCAACATCAATCTGCAGTTGCTGCCTGTGACATCATTCATCTTGCTTAAGAAGACCTTACCTAGTAGGACAGGAATTCTTAACCTGCGGCCTGCAGCGCCATTTCATGTGGCCCTCCACCACACCCGGAAGTGACATGTGGTGGAGGAAAGTGGCCGTCCAGCCCCCGAAATTGTCTGAGGGAGCATGACCTGGCCCCTGGCTTTAAAAGGTTGAGCACTCCTGCAGTATGATTTTAACCATATATTATTATTGATTTATTGCTTGGTTCATTTTTTACCACCAGAGAGCGAAGGAAGTCCTGGTAGGATTTTGGGTCAGGAACTGCACTGGGGGATGATGCTCTAGAATGAAGCGACTCCGGGTGGCTCACAATAAAACATAAAAACATTCATAATAAAAAAATCATTTAAAAACATTTTAAAAACAACCCATTTAAAAACCCACCCACCCCATCTGCAAAAGAGGGACAATTTATACCAGCCAACGGGCAGGGGCCACCTCCCCATCAGCACCCTTATCACCTTTCCAAGTTCACTCCCTCCTCCAAGAGAGCAAATGTTATTACTGTTATTGCTTACAAAGCACATTGCATTTCCTATGTGATATGTCAAAATTGTAAGAAAAGTTGGTCCGGGGTGTGGGGGAAATGAAGAGGAAAGCAAGCACACCCAAACATTAATTGAAATTAATGGCATGTCAGCAGTACCTCTTGATCTGAATAGGTGGGCCTCCTTGCCTTTAAGTTTGCTTTATAAGGAGGAACCCTAGTTTTCTGGTCAATGAAGGGGGCCAAAGAATTATCCCTTCTTCAAGCTCTGCAATCATTAGAAAACATGTGAGTAGAGTAGAATGTTGTCTCTGGCATGGTGGGGGCATGAGGCTGATGAATGAGGCTAGGCTGAACTGCCCCTTATTATGGTGCTACTTTTCAGTGCCATCGACTCAGTGAGCAAAGAGTTCTTCAGCGTCAACGCTACAGTCCCAGAGTGCATTTTCCTGAGCCTGCTGAAACTTTGTTCTACTGCCAAAATCCAACTTTGGGCATGTCCTATCATGGCCATGTCTCTGAAGAAGTGAAGTCAAGCAAGGAGTGTCACTATATTTAGTGTACCCTGAAATTTGCCAATGACAGCAACAAAACCACGATTCCTTCACAGTGAGGGAGCAACAACTTCCCAAAAAGTATCACATGAACACCCACAAAGAAATAGCTTTTCTATAAAATAGAGATGTTTCCAAACAAACCGGAAACTAAAATGGACACACCAAATTGCACTCGCAGGCTGAAATCAGATACTGTACCGCAGGAGTATGCGAGCCAGTATCCTCCAGATATCTTGAACATCAACTCTTATCAGACTTTGCCAACATGGCTAATGACCAGGAAGTTATAGTCTAAAACATCTGGCAAGCACCAAGTTGCCTCCTCCTGCTCTATTTATTAACATAAACAAGGACATCTAGTTACCAGGGACTGTCTCTATTTTGTTTTTCCACCTTTGAGTGCTTCCCAGCTTTCCTTATATATCTTTGGCCTCTTTTCCTTCTATCACAACTAGTGCTGACAATATGAAAAAAAAGAACCTGTAATGACTAAATAACCCATGATGACTGTCGGCATTCATGTTCTTCTGGGCACAAAGCTTTATGGAAACACAAAGCTTTATGGCTACAACATACATTGCTTCTGGCCAGAATGGGTTGTCAGGGAACTGCTTTTCTGATTTATGGCTATTATTTTTCTGGGTTACTCATGGCTGCTTTGTACACTTTTTAAATTGTGAACTGCTGGGGAAAATTCATCTGAAATTAGGGGAGATGATGAGATCTCATTGTGATGCTGAGGAGGCAGTGGAAGTCCTGAATTGTTTCCTAGATGCAGGGAACAAACTGAAACTCAGTCCAGACCAGATCAGTGGTCCATTTGGACCCAATTAGCATGTGATTATTGTGGCCTGGCATGTCTTGCCTGGTTTCAGTTGGTATGCCAGCTATATTTAATCCCACAGAAAGTGGGTCTCACCATAGTTATCTGTACTGTATCTTAATTATGACATTAGTATGATATGCTTTATGTGGGGCTGTTTTTTGAAAGGTAGTGCAAAATGCAGTAGCCGGACGGTTGCCTGGTATATACTTTAGAGATCTTATATTCCTTGTCTTGATCCACTCACACAAGTTTCCAATCTGCTTTTCAATACAATTCATGGTGGTTCTTTTGGACTATAAAGCCCTAGGGTACTGGGATATACAAAACGTTGTCTTCCCTATCGGGAATCTGAAATCTTCATTTGAGACCCTGCTGTATATCTGACCAGCTTGGAATGCTGGGTTGATGGATGATAATCTTTACAGCCAGATAGAGATTTGTATCTGTGTCTCAACAGTCATAAAACTGCCACTTCCAATGAAGAAGAAACGATTTCTGAGATGTTTTCTTCCTTAATACTGTACTTCTACCTGTTATTTAGACACAAGCCTGAAGTAGGTGGGGGGTTATTTTAAAGAAAAGTAGCCAAAGAGTAAGAAAACGAAGAAGAAAGATGGATAAATCTGCTTATCAGGCACAAGAGAATACCCATTACATTTTCTAGCTAGCTCTCTCTCTCTCTCTCTCTCACACACACACACACACACACACACACGCATGCACGCACACCTCTACCTTGAGCAAAAATATTCAAGTACTTCATGGTATTAAACCTAGGCTATACAGCACTGCATTTTCAGGTCATTGTTCAGGGACAGGTAATATCTCAATAAGCAGAATTTTATATCAACTGTGTTGATGCCCCTAGGTGTTCCTGTCATAAACTAATAAATAACAATTAAGATGATTGCAGCAGCAGCTAGAAACTTGCCTGAATCTCAAGTCAAACTGCAATGTGATTAAAAAGCAAAAAAAAAAGGGGGGTGGGGAGCGGGGAGGACATGAAACATAACTTTCAAGTGAGATCTCCAGCATCAAAACAGCAAAGAATGCTGGGTAGGGGTTATAATAATAATATGTCTTCTGAGAAGGGTTGACTGAAAGTGGTGGAGGGATGCAAGGCACAAAAGAACAGCCACAAGCAGCTTCATCCCTCTTGGGCATGTTAATAAGCTGCTTTTCCATGTTGAGCACTCTTGAAGCACATCACCTGTCGCTCTGATCAAAGCCAGAGGTCTGTTCTAATGCAGGAGCATCAAATGGGCTGCTTGTGAAGCTAATTGTGGGAACACAGAACTCCAAACCTAGCCTCCCCACTGCTTTGTGCCTGAGGTATCACCGAGTACCATTAATGCCTTCATACTAGAGAGAACCAGTGCCGGTCTTCATATTACTTCTGATAAGAAATTTAGAAGAAACAGGTTCCCCCCAGAGGACTGGTGTGTGTGTGTGTGTGTGTGTGTGTGTGTGTGTGTGTGTGTGTGTGTGTGTGTGTGTGTGTGTGTGTGTGTGTGTGTGTGTGTGTGTGTGTGTTTCCCTTCTGTGCACGAAATGGAGGGGGTTGGAAACACATCATATCTTTACCTTGGGCAGCAAAATATTTTGAGTAAGCTGCACGAACACAATCATCATAATATGCAGACACATTTCTTTCCAGAACTACTGAAGTGGGGCCAAAATAAGAGGTCCGGGGTGGTGGTGGTGTAGCCCCAGAGCCCTCTCAACAGTAGGAGTTTCCAAACACAGCATGGGTGCTGGATTACCACGTTTTAAATTAGTGCATACCATCTAAAGCGCTTCTTCCTATATTTGAGCCATTTATAAGATCTGATAGCTAGAATCTGTATAACCTGGTTCAAAACAGGGCAGACCTTCATGAGCCCTCTTCAGGTATTCAAAGTAGGGAAAGGGTTAGTTTGAAAGTACAGTATATCCAAAGAGAAGGTTCTAACCCAACCCACTAAAGGTAAAGGTCTCCCTTGCTCGAAAGCCAGTCGTATCCAACTCTAGGGTGTGATGCTCATCTCCATTTGCAGCCAGAGAGCTGTCTGTGTCTACAAACATTTCCATGGTCATGTGGAAGGCATGACTAGATGCACGGAATGCTGTTACATCTCCTGCTGTAGCAGTACCTATATATCTACTTGCAATTCCTTGCTTTCGAACTGCTAGTTGGCAGGAGGTAGGGTAGAGATGGGAGCGGACTCCGTCACTAATTCACTTGAATTTGAACAGTTTGAATAGGAGGCAGTTTGCTACACAAGGAAGCCTCTCCACATGAACAGGAACTCTTGATACTGTATTTCGAAGCTTTTCTCTCTTGATAACCAATAGTACAGAACTGTAGGCAATTAAATCTGCTACGCTAGAGTGAGAAAAAAACATGTTAATACTGGACATGGTAGTAAAGCCTGGATTCAGATAATCTATGAAGCATACCAGAGTGCTGGATCCATTACCATCTCTTATGTTTACTTGAGTCAGATCAGGGAGCTGTTGTTATGGGAAACAAGCAGGGAGAACACCACATATTGCTTTCCCCAAATAGAACATCCCGAAGCGTCTTCCTCTTTCTTGTCTAAATCAAACCCTGGGACTGCCAAAATGAAGCCATTTTCTTAGCTTTGTCATTGGCCAAACTTAAGTCATCATCGGCGCATGCCTCTGGCAGCAATCAGCAGACCAGTAAATGAGCCGGATTCTGTATCTCTCCACATTCATATAGATCCCTAAGCTCATTGGAAGAGCAGAAGTAAAACTATGGTCGAACAAAAGAGCATATGAAGGAGGCCTTGTTTCTGAATAAATACATTTAAGTCTACATCTAATGCACTTTGAGCTTTCTAGAGAGCTACATGCCTCCTGTTTTTTACAAAGACATGTTGTTGTGTATTGAATGAAATTGTTCCACCATTTATGATTCCTCCCCTGGGCCCCCCCATCCTCCAGTGTTTGAGTCTACCCCTACTCACACCCAAAACGGGGAAGTTTGCGTTGAGTCGCCCTCCACTCATGGTCATTGGAGGGACTTTCAGTTTGGTTTTACCTTCGAATTCTGGGTTTGAGTTTGAATGTTTCCCTGCTCCTTCATTTACAAAATGGGACTTTGAGTTTGTTTCTCCCCTCCCTAGGTCTAATTCAGAAACGGGCAATTGCTCCCGACATGCTATTAGTCCTAGCAGACCATCCGTTGCGGAACAACCATTACATTCCTCAGAGAGCCCTAGGGCTCAGCCAACTGACCAGGCGCCAGTGCGGCCAAAAAGACCCTGTGGTCCCCCGCAATGGCTTAAAGGTTTTGTGCGATACTAGGGGGGAGGGGTGTTGTGTATTGAATGAAATTGCTGCACCATTTTATGTTCTCCTCAATTTCTAAGTAACGCAAGATTGGGGTTTGCGCCGTTTTACTCCGAGAAGCGCAATTGAGATCAGGTCCTCGATCACCCCACTCTCCTCCAACCAATCCTGTTAAAGTCCGCCAAAATGTATCTTTCTGCACCTGTATATAAGTTGCTGTGGCGCAGCTAAAATTGTGTTCTTAACCCTGTAATAAAGTTTGTGTTTGTCCCGTATTGCTGGCTGCTGCTCGTTATTCCTGGAACACTAAACATGTATAACAGAGTGTATAGCTCTGTGGTAGTTTAGTGGTTAAAACACTGAGCTTGGAGACTGGAAGATCGGGGTTCGTTCGATACCTGAGTGCTGCACAACGGATCTTGGGGACATGAAAGGAGCAGAGTTTATCCAGCAAAAAAAATCTTTACAACCCTGAGTAATTTCTGACATGAAATTTATTTTAGCAGAGGGGCATAGAAAACAAATAATTTCACATAATTAAATACATCTTTTGAAATATTTCTTAACTTGCCCTCTTTCCTGATCTCGGGTCATTTTATCTCCAAGAAACCATTTAGCCAAGTTTTCTTCAAGCTGAGCTCACTGCAGAGAGGCCAAGCCTGACGTCACTTGATTGTTGTCTGTTGCTATGGAAACTGTGGCCTAAACAGAGTTTAGACAAGCTTTGTTGCAGCTAAATCAGCTGCTAGAGCTAAGGAGGACTGCCACCACCTGCTGGCCATTTTGGTCAACTGAATGGTCACTTGTTTTTCCACGCCAAAGAAGACTTCCAATGCAGTGGCCTCCAACTGTACTGTACTGTGTCCGCCATAGCTATGGTGGTTGAGGATGATGGGAGCTGTATTCCATCACAGGCAGAGGCTGCCAGCTTGGTAAAGGCTGATGGAATAATTCAGACATCATGCAAAGTTTATTGTTAAAATTCTGCACCTTTTGCCTTGTTACCTTTTACAGCCTGTGACCAGTCTTTATCACAGATACACTCCACAACAATCATCTATCTCTGTGTTGGCAAGTGAACGGATTTAGATAGGAATTTTGTGGTGACAGATATGAATTGGTGTTTAACAATTACTGAATCTGATTGGCCTTACTATTCCAGGATAAAATCCATGTTGGCACAGAATGAAGTTTTTTTTATCAGTGGTGGCAAACATATGGCATGCATGCCAGAGGGGGCACTCAGAGCCCTCTATGTGAGCATGCATGCTGTAACCCCAGAAAAGAGTTCATCTCACCATACCTGTCAATCCGCGGCTCAGGACTTTTACGCTTCCGTAAAAGCCTTCTACGCATGTGTAAAAGCGACTTGCGCAGAACCGTTCTGCGCAGCTCGCTTCTACGCATGTGTAGAAGGCTTCTATGATCACCTTCTGCACAGAAGCCTTCTACGCATGCGTAGAAGGGTTCTACGCAAGTGTAGAAGGGTTCTACGCATGCGTAAAAGCCTTCTATGCATGCGTAGAAGCGAGCTGCGCAGAAGGGATGTGCAGTAACGCCTTCCCCCACTGCCAAATTCCGGGGTTTCGGCAGCTCCAGACGGGAAATGGTGAAAATCGGCGCCGAAAAATGGGAAATCCCGGCCAATCCGGGAAGGTTGACAGGTATGCATCTTACACCTCTGCCCAGCAGCCCAATGGGAGCACTCCCTCCCTCCCTCCCACCCCACCGCCCCAGCAGTTTGCCCCACCCTGTAAGATGAGTGAGTAACCCCTCCTGTCAGTCACAATTGGTATCCAATCCTGGTCCTCACAGGCGTGGTCAGAGGCTAGTCTTGCCTGCCCTGAGCCCTCACTGGGGTAACTATAGGCCAGACTTTTCTTGCAGCCTCCTGCCCATTTTCCCCTCTCAAGGCCATTTTCTCCCTCCTCCCATTGGGAATTCCTCCTGATAAGCTAGCTGGGACCAGAAAGGATCCTCCTCCCATCTCCAGCCATCTGGATGTCTAAGTGCAGCTTTGCCCACTTCTGCTTCCCAAGGGGAGAGGTTACTCACTCCTCATCTTACACGCCACCCCTAAGGAAAGAATCGGGGTTTGGATGCCCCGGTTCTTACCCCATCTAGGAGTGAGGAACAACCCCCCCCCCCAACAATAACCAACTGAAATTGACTAACAGTATATGCACTAGTGTTCAGTATAGAGCAGGCGGAAGTCCTGGGTTGTGGGAAGCAGAAGCAGCCCAGGCAAAGGCCGAGGGGCTCCTGAGGGCCAAACACCAAGGGGCTGTGACCCTTGACCTTTTCATACCCCTCTACCCAGCAGCCCAATGGAAACAAAATATGAGAAATTACTGCATACGCGTGGGCAGTAATGTTTGCGCATGCACACCGTGCACATGCATGCGCAGTAACCCATTTGTGCATGCGCGCCATGGGCACGCATGCGCAGTAACCCCTTTTCCCACTGTTCAAATACAGGATGGCAGCGGGAAAGGGAAGGAACAAGCGCTGAAAACAGGAAATCCCAGCCAATACAGGATACTTGACATGTATGGTCCAATGGGAGCACTTCCTACTATCTGGGGTAAGGCGAGCGGATCACATTGCCATCATTGGTCTATATCTACTCCTACACTGGCCAACTAATTGGGAAGTCTATTAGCAAGCCGGAGAGCAAATATGTTCTAGAACAGGGGTTCTCAACTTTTCAAAACTGGGGGCCGGATTACACTCCCTCAGACTGTTGGCGGGCCGACTGTTGTTTCTGCCAACACTACCCCCATGCTGCCACCACCACCACTCTCCCCACACCAACAGTCTGGCCCACTAACATTCCTCTCCATGCTGCAGCCATGGCCAACACTCCCTCTGCCACCAGTCTCGCCCACAAACATTTCACCCCACACCGCTTCCCCGCTTACCGGCCTGCCATGGGTAAAGGAGGGGTCCTGACTTTCCTTGCCCACGCTAGGCCAGAGCAGCACCCGAGAAAGACCCAGGCAGACTCATGCGCCTGCTGCTTCCGTTCTTGTCTCCTCCTCCTGGCTTTGCATGTCCCTAATGCCACTCCGTAGCAGGGCGGATGTTGTAAGCCTCCTTGCAAAAGCTGCCCTGCTATGGAGCGGCGTTAGGGACACTGAAAGCCAAGCAGAGGGGACAAGGACAGCGGTGGTGACGAGCCAGGGAACAGGCTATATCTGGCCCACGGGTTGAGAACCCATTCTAGAACATGGGTCCCAGCAACCAACACAGACACAAGTAGTGTAGGAGGCAATTGCTAAATTAATCTAATCCCAATTTTAGAGACTTTAAAGGAGTCAGCCATCACTGTATCCTATTACAGTGAAACCAAATTTAAGTATATACAGTACTATTTTTTTGTTGTTCAGTCGCATAGTCAATTCTGACCCTTTGCGACCCTATGGACCATTGCCCGCCAGGCACCTCTGTCCTCCACCATCTTCCTCAGCCCGCCCAGCTCTGTGCCCATTGCATCTACAATACCATCTAGCCTTCTCATTTTTGGCCGTCCCCATCTTTTGCCCTCCACCTTTCCCAGCATCAAGGCTTTCTCAAGTGAATCCTCTCTTCTCATTTGATGTCCAAAGTACTTTAGCTTCATCTTTACTATTTGACCTTCTAAGGAGCAGTCAGGGTTGATTTCTTTTAGGATCGACTTATTTGTTCCCCTTGCTGTCTAGGGTACTCTCAAAACTCTCCTCCAACACATTTCAAAGGCATCTATTCTTCTGCGCTCAGCTTTCCTAATGGTCCAGCTCTCACAACCATACATTGCCACCTGGAATACCATTGCTTTGACTATGCGAATTTTTGTTTGCAAGGTGATGTCTCTACTTTTGACTATGCTCCCCAGGTTTCTCATAGCTTGTCTCCCAAGCATCAGTCGCCTTTTTATTTCATGGCTGCAATCCCCATCTTCAGTGATCTTGGATCCTAAGAAAGTAAAATCTGTCACTGCATCAACTTCTTCTCTATCTGTTTTCCATGGAGTAATAGGACCTGTTGCCATTATCTTGGTTTTCTTGATGTTGAGTCTCAAGCCAGCTTTTGCACTCTCGTTTCAACCTAAGCAGCAGCTTCTTTAGGTCTTCCACACTTTCTGCCATTAGGGTAGTATCATCTGCGTATCTCAAGTTGTTGATGTTTCTCACAGCAATTTTGATCCCAACTTGTGATTCATCTAACCCTGCATTGCACATTATGTGCTCTGTGTATAAGTTGAAGAAGCAGGGTGACAAACTGCAGCCTTGTCTTACTACTTTTCCTATTCCAAACCACTCATTCCATATTCTGTCCTAACTGTTGCTTCTGGACTCATGTACAGATTTCTCATGAGGCATATAAGGTGTTCTGGTATTCCCATCTCTTTAATTACTTGCCACATTTTGTTGTGGTCCACACAAAGGCCTTGGTGCAGTCAATGAAACAGAAGTAGACTTGTTTATGATATTCCCTTGTTTTCTCCATGATCCATCGTATGTTGGCAATGTGGTCTCTAGTTCCCGTCTCTTCTGAACCCAGCCTGCACCTCTGGTAGTTCTCTCCACATGCTGCTGAAGTCTGTCCTGTATTATCTTGAGCATCACCTTGGTAGCTTGTGGGATGAGCGCAATTGTTCAATAATTTGAACATTCTTTGGCATTGCTTTTTTGGGGATTGGAACATATACTGATCTTTTTCAATCCTGTGGCCATTGTTGTTTTCCAAATCTGCTGGCATATAGAATGCAATAATTTGATTCCATCATCTTTTTGGGCTTTGAAAAATTCAACTGGGATACCATAATCTCCACTGGCTTTGTTGTTTGCAGTGCTTTTGAGGGCCTTTCTGACTTCACTCTAGGACATCTGGCTCAAATTCAATGTTCTCATCATTGTGATTATCAGGGGTGTAGAGATCTTTTTTTGTAAGGTTCCACTGTGTATACTATACTGTGTATACTATACAAGTGGCTTTATTCAAGATGCAAGAGCTGTGTACTGTTGCCATGTGTATTGCACCTCCTAGGTTAGGCCGTTATCTTAAGTTGCAGCAGAAGACACTTCACCTAGATTTATGTGGAATGAGGCTGTCAACTTCTCCTTTGCTGATAGTGTGACACCTTACAACCACATGTTATGTAATATTTATACATTGCTGAAGCAGCAAGGAGCCTCATTGCCAAATATGCTGTAGTGGCAGACAGGCGCTGTGCAGCATGCGAAGGAACTAATTGAGTTAGACTTTCCTTCCATCACTCCTCTTGCATGTTGAGCAGCACATGGAAGTTAGGAATTAGTGAGAACTAATTAGAACCTGAGTCGGGTTCTGCCTGAGTGGGCGGCATATATAAATATGACTATTAAATTTTTTAAAAAATTAAACAATGCTGCTTCGAATATACTAGTCCATTCATCCAGGGCTGCATGAACTTGCAAAAGATCATTTGAATTAAATCGCTATATTAGCATTAAACCAATGACATTTGCTTTTCCAACACAGTATCATACTAGAAATAACTTTTAAATCCAGGTTTTAAATATTTTTGCATATTTCAAGTAATTTCCAGGATTCATCCTCACTACATCATGCCACGATCGCAATGAGCAGGAGTAACCTTTACCAACTTTGGCGGATACAGCAGCACCAATGTAGTCCAGGAATCAAGACAGTAATCTCAGCAATGGTTTCTTGAGCACATTCTATAGAGATCTGTCCTTTAAGGTGTCCCAGATAGAGTACAATATATTATTCAGTTTGAGAGCCAGTGTAGTGGATTAAGTGCTGGACTAGGACTTGGGAGGCCTGAGTTCAAGTCTCATACTTGAGGATGAAAACTCACCAGTGTAGCAATGGTAAAACCACTTAAATATCTCAAATCTTGAAAAAACCTAGGCTGCCTTAAGTCAGATGTAGCTTGATGGTATGTAAAAAATGGTTGTTAACCTGCTACCAAGTCAAAAACACTTCTTCCAAGAGTCATGCCTAGTCATATTTTGAGCTTGAGGGCCTACATTTAGGGTTTGAGTACTAGAAATGGCTAGCACCACTGATGCACCATTTCTTCACAATGTCACTTGGCCACAGCTTAGCAACAGAATATATGATCAATATGAAAAGGGAGCCAGACAGCAAAGACACTAATGAGCTGGTCTCAATTGCTATATGCTAGTTTTCTTCACAGAATTGAATTATTAATTTAATTTAGTACCTCTGACCAAGACAGATGCTAATTGCTATAAGTATATATAGCATGATTGAATCTACTCTTAACCAGCCCAACTTGTCAACATCAAGTATATCTGAGAGTAAATAAAATAGCAAAAAAAAAAAAAGGCTCACATTTAAATATGTTAGTTTGGTTTCGTGTTGTTCTGTTTACTCTGATATGCTTGCACAACTAACACAGCTACCACTTCAAACATTTTCAAGTACAATAAAATCCTGGGTTACGATGGAGGTCCATTCCAACAGCCTCTGCCGTAACCTCCAAAAAATTGTAAACCAAAACATCTATAGGGATGCATTGAAAAATAAAAACGTTCCTGAATTGATTGTTGCAAAAAAAAAAAAAAACCATTAAAATTTTGTAAACCGTGACGGCATTTCCATAGGATTTGCCATTGTAAACCACAGCAAACTTAAACCGAGGTGGCTATAACCTGGGGTTTTACTGTATGTATCCTATATCTAAATCTACTGAAATGAGGATGGATTTGTCATGTCCAATCTGTATATGCAAATAAGCAAATTTATTTTACATCCTTCAAAACTGGAGATGTTACACTTCAGATTAATGAGTACAATGACAGTTCAATTCATAATTGAGTGTGAAACAGAAAGTTATTTGAAATTTGTAGCTTTATTACAAACTACAGATCAAAAGCACAATATTCCAGACATTATGCTGTTTCCTCTTTGGCAATACGGTCCTTCTTGAGTGGTCCCTGCAAAGAAAATTATAAATAGATGAGTCTACAATTGAGATCCAACTTCAACCAATTAACATTATCTAACAAACATACATTTTGTTGCTGTTGTCTGAAAGAAAAAGTGACAATAGAGCAGGGGTGCCCGGGCTGGATCTGGCCCCCAACGCCAATTCATCCAGCTTTGGAAGTCCTTAGAAGCGGAAGTAAAACACAACCATATTGGCATCAGGGCCAGATTCGGCCCACAGGCTGTAATTTGGGCACCCCTGGTTTAAGCAGAGAAAATGGCAGCCTAAAAATCTGTCTCATCTTGTTGTTGCAAAACAGATGGCAAGGTGTATTTTACTTCCGCTTCCGGTGGGAGGAACTACATGACCGGTCCACGGCTCAAAGTTTGGGCACCCCTGTAATATTGTGAAACTAAACTTCAAAAATTGTCGATCTCTTGTTGGCATCTAATGATCAATGGAAGCACAGTATTCACTTGAGTCAAAAGTCAGACTAATTTGCTGGTGGACAATGCTTGAACCTGATGAAAGTTCCTAGAGTCCAGGACCAAGTGTAATCAAATGACCCTTCTTCTATTATTATATACATATCGCTACAGTAGCCCTTAGTGTAATAATATTCTGTTATTGTAAGAAAAGAACATATACTGCTGGACTCGATATACAAAGTTCTTCCAAATTAGCAAAATGGATCACATTTTATTGAAACAGAACTAAATATTATCTAATACTATATATTCCACTTAAACATGGAATCTAAAATCTTAGCAAGTCTACTTCTGTTAATCTGCATTTCCAATTTCCAGGTCCATGAGGAGGGAGAATGGATCAATATAAAAATGCATACACATCCTAACCTAATGTTGGTTTTTTCCTTCTCAGAAACTGCAAATGCCATAGAGAAATTAAGCCCTCTTCCTTAACATCAGCTAATCGAACTCTAAACCAGGGCTCTAAACCACCTTTTCAAGTTGGGGGCTGGGTCACACTCTCTCAGCTTCAAGGGCCAGATGGTCATTTTGCCCTACCTGCAAGATGGGGGTGGCCATTTTGTTTCTTAAATGCCCTTGGAGGAATGGGGGGCATATGAAATGGCACCATTGGCCAGATCCGGCCCACTGGCCTTAGGATGGAAACCCCTGCTCTAAACCAAATGCAATGGCACACACTTGGGAAAGCAACTCAACTAGCACTGAAGAGGATCAATTCAACACAATACTTTGCTACATACTAGGAGGAGGTAATCTTACCATGAAAGCCTTCTTCTCCTCCACTGTCTGGAAACGGCCATGACCAAATTTGGAAGTAGTATCAATAAACTTCAGAGCAATCTTCTCCAGGGCACGACGCTTGGTCTGCACAAGCAGGGACTAGAAGGAAAGGAGTATTATTGATGAAAATGTATTTGGAATTTATGTGTCATCCCTTATTCATATATATTCATTCACTGCCTTTGTGTTAAGGATAATTGAAATTGCAGCTGCAGGTAGTTTCTCAATCAGCATTACACACAAGGAAATGGAAAAAACTAATCTAAGCGATTCACTACATCAATGTTGATCTAGCAGAGTAGATCTACATAGCCACATATATCAATACTTTTGAACCGCTCACCTTGCGCAGAGTGAGAACTCTCTTCTTGGTCCCGACAACACAGCCTTTCAACATGACAAAGTCATTGGTCACTTCACCATAATGGACAAATCCACCCTGTATGATAATAACAGGGATCAGCACACAAGGCAACATTTAATGATTTGCCCAAACCATTTAATTCATCTATTTCCTCATTCCCCAATAGAATACACACAAGTTAAAATGCATGTAGTTGGGAGAATTCTGTTTACGCAGAAATAAAATGGTATCTTCGGGAACTCCTAATATAGGAGATGGTACAACATCCATGCCCAGACCTTTAAGGTTCATCTGAACACACTCACCAGAGGGTTAATACTCTTGTCAGACTGATCATATTCTGTTGATGCATTGTTCTTAATCAATTTGCCATCTTTGATTTGGAATCCTTGGCCAATCTTGTAGATCTAAGTGATTGAAAAACAATGTAGAAAAGAAAAAAAATTAGTACTTCTCATGTCCAATGAAAATCTGATTAGTATTTTTAGTTTACTGGGCATTCAAAAATCCCCTTGTCGGAAAATAAGTATCTCCAGACCCCAATTTAATGTCCACTATAGACTAATAGGAATCCCTTCTGGGCACTAGGAAAGAAATCCATGTTTCTTATGCAACACAAGAGAGAGAACATCATGCTTCTTCCCATCTAGTCCTATGGGCATGCCAAAAGATAACAAGGAGAAAAGAGGTCAAATAAATGAACAGCTAGGACATCATGTCAACATTTTTGGATAACTGCTAAGCAATCCATATATTGGGGGCAACCTACTACTGGCAAATAACTTTCCCTCTAAATAAAAGGCATCACAATTAGGTGTTCATCATCTTTCCACTCACTTTCACATACAGACAATACCAAGGCTTCTGGCACTAGGATGTTTCATGTTGTTGAACTGGTTCTTCCTCCTTCAACAAACAGCACTTTTGACCAAGCCAGCTACTCTACTCTAACCTTGCACAGTACGCACATGCTCACCTTCTTATTGATCTCTGTGCGGTGATGGTACCCTTTCTGACCAGCCCGAGCCACAGAAAATGCCACACGAGCAGGATGCCATGCACCAATACAGGCCACTTTGCGCAGACCTCTATGAGTCTTGCGGGGCAGCTTTTTGGTGTGCCATCGGCTGGTAACACCTAGGAAAAAACATGGAAAATGTTAGAACCACTGATTTCCACAAATTAATATCCTGCACCACCAAAAGAATGCTGAAATCAAGGTTTTAATCATGTCACTAGGGGCTCTGCATTACATTTGACAACTGCATTATCTTTCACTTCTGCAAACTAAAATGCTTCAGATTAACATGCTACAAAACAGCTATGTTAGAGGTAATAACTTCTGCATCACCACTCCCACTCCCCTGCATTTTTGCAGCAAAGCTGGTCTCAGAAGGAAGGCAGCATGGAATAACTCCTCATGGGTATCAGGCACTGTGCCCAGTGCATGTTCCATGACCTCATCACTGAACAGCTTTGGTTTATTAAACATACTTTCTTCTACTATTATCAGAGTTAAGAAAATCTATGCCAGACTGTATGGTTACTCGTACTAACTTCAGTTGACTTACTGGTGACTGAGATAAATTACCTTTGTATCCCTTGCCCTTGGTGACTCCAATGACATCTATCATTTCATCCTGGCCAAAGACATTTGACACAGGCACTTGCTGCTCCAGTTTTGCCCGTGCCCAGTCCACCTTATCAGCCACTGTGCCACCATTCACCTGAACCTCCATCAGGTGAGCTTTTTTTTGCCGGAGTGGAAGCATGCGCATCTGAAGGATCAAATAAACAGTATTATTACAGTACATGAGTAATTAATCACATCTGCAATTAACATTTGTTGTAGATGTAAGTAAATATTGCTAGCTTCTTCTTCACAAAGGACACTTTTAAGCTAATAAAAAATTCAATTTTAACAGTAAGTGTGGATTTTATCTGTTACCCCATGCTCCAAAAAGCTGTGAATTCTGAAGGCTTGCATTAGACACAGACATATTTTTTTCCTGTAACTTTACCAGCAGCTTCTTAGGGTCTTAGAATCAAGTTCTCTCATATATTACAAGAAAAACAAGTATTAAAGATATTTCCCTAAATTAGTAAAACTACAAATCCTTTAAAGAAATTGAATTTAATCTTGCAGGTCAAGATATTTTGCCAGCCCAGTTAATTATTCTTCAAAATAATTATGCTCCACAAAGTCTTGTACCTCAAAGAAATTAACAAAATCTGGTAGTTCTCCTAAGGAGACAATATCTGCCACATTCTGGTATCTACATTAACAGGAATTTGGCACATTTAAGACTAAACATGTATTCAATCCAGCAACCAAAGAATTTCTAAACACTATTCTGAAAAAAAAAGGATTATACACAGGCAGAATTACTTTGGACTACTGAATCCCAAAATTTTAAAAAAATCTACCCAGTTTTTTTATCAGAAGTCTGTCTAGTACATAAGAAAGTGAACACCTCAGTGGCACATGTTTGTGAGAGGGAGACTACTGGCACACTAACTGCTACTATATTCCCCTCATAACAGATCTTGTGAACCAAAAATCTGCAAAGCAGCAAGACAGGACTATTTATCATTAGTTAAACTTTGCCTATTGACATTCAACATACAGTATATTTAAGTCTGCAGAGCTGCTGAACAAAGGTTGACTCACCTGAGTGTGAGCAATGACCCTTATAACCTGGCAGTACTTCTTCATGCTGTTGAAATCCTTCTCCAGTTGCTTCTTGCCTTCCTCATCCTGCCACTTCTTACAGTACTTGGTGAAGGCCTTCTTCTTGGACTTATGCCTTCAGGGAGGAGCAGAGAGTAGGATTGGTGTAGCCCTTCATCAGCCTCCCAAGGAAGGTGGCCGAGTGGAAGATGCTGCTCCAAGTTTCGTTTTGGCTCATTGCTGGCTTCCAAGGATCCTTTTCCACCAACAAGCGGAGCCAGGGGCTCATCAACAAAGGCGTAAGTGCCAGAGCTGAGCGGAACCACCCCAAATTCATCTGAGATATGAATATGTGCTGTTCATAATCAGGGTCAAGAAATTGCCTTGTGGTTTAAAGTAGCGATCTGTTCATTTAAAGCTAGTGCTATCCAGGACATACAAATACTAATGCTACTTTCATGCAGCATTTTACACTATCTTCCTATTTACTTTTACACTTGCCTATCCTATACCAACCTAAAACTCTAAAATAATTCCCTGTACTGTAAGGAGGAACTTGCCACAGCATATTTTGAGTCAGAAGTCCTCCTCCAAGCTCAGTTTAAGGCATTGGTTCCCAATGTGGGGCACATGTCCCACAGAGGGACTTCAATTCCCAGAAGCCTAAGTTAGTACATTGGCTGATCAGTGCTTCTGGGAATTGAAATCCAAAACCAAAGGCTGGGAAACACTGGCTTAAGGTTATCTAAAGTAAATCACTAGATTCCACCCCCCAACCAAGAGATCTATTATACATCACCCTAAAATAGCAAACTACACTCAGTACTCGACATTCAGCAACAAGCACCAAAGGTGATTGTTTTATGTCCGCCCGTCGAGGAAATCATCATGTGTAGCACTCACTTGCCCGCAAATTACTTAAGTGTCTACTCGCACACCTCAATACATGCAAACAATCTTCAGTTTTCTAATGCAACAATCATCTGGAAGATCAGACTTTCCACTGATCTCACTTCAAAATCACCATGAACTACTAGAAGATGAACACATTCAAGTGCTATATGACTTAGTCTAACAAAACTTGCACCTCCCCAATTACAAGAACTTTTAGAACCTTAGTCATCGTACCAATTCTTGTAGAAACGACGCTTGCACTCATCACTGATATGTTCAGCAAATATGGTCTTGAAGGTGCGAAGGCCACGGGGAGTTTCGACATAGCCCACGATCCCCACAATCACCATGGGAGGCGTCTCCACCACAGTAACTGCCTCTACAACTTCCTTCTTGTTCACCTCTGAGGAAACAAATACAGTGCAAATTAGCAATTTACATTTTTCTAAAATGTAAAATGCAATGGCTCAAGTGGCTAAGATGCTGACTGGGAGGCGAAAGGTCAGCAGTTTGGCTAAAACTATGAACTCTTTTATTTCACCTAAAAGTTTAAAAGCTATGTATTACTACTGAGCCAGAAAATTTGTTGCAAATGCCACCTCAAGTTATGAGACCCTGGCATTCATGTTGATAGAACATGGTCAAAACAATAATGGCGTCTCTTTGAGAACAGTTAAGAATGATTAAGAATATGAAGCACTCTAAATTTCACCTCTCCATCAAAGGGGAATCGAGTTTCTTTTCATAAAACAAGAGGCATACTTACTGGATCCAGGTCTATCAACTTCACGGACAATATGGGTCATGCCAGCCTTGTATCCAAGAAAGGCAGTGAGGTGGATGGGCTTGCTCGGGTCATCTTTAGGAAAGCTCTTCACCTTGCCTCGGTGGCGACGACTGCGCTTGCGAGGCAGAAAGCCCAAAGACCCATGCCTGGGAGCAGAAAACTTGCGGTGGGACTAGGGGAAAAAAAGATACATCTTGCTCATTAGGAAGCCTCAGCTAAACCATTCTTCCAACAAAAATCGACATTCCTGCGAGACCAAAATGCTAACCCAGGATTCTCCAATCTCATGCCTCCCATATGCATTTGGCTCAAGTGGCTAAGACACTGCCTGGGAGGCGGGAGGTCAGCAGTTTGATTCCAGAGTACTTCAGGACGGAATGAGCTCCCGTCTTTGTCCCAGCTCCTGCCACCCTAGCAGTTTGAAAGCAAGAAATTGCAAGTAGGTAAATAGGGATCACTTCGGTGGGAAGGTAAGCAGCGTCCCGTGTGCCCCGGTGTCTAGTCATGCCTGCCACGTGACAACGGGAACGTCTGTAGAAGCAGACAGCGCTGGCTCTTTGGCTTTGAAACAGATGAGCACTGAACCCTAGAGTTGGATATGACTGGCTTTCAAGCAAGGGAAACCTTTACCAACTCGATGAAATCCACTTTCTATAGTGGCATAATACAATCAGTGTATAGTCTAGTAGCAAAATACTTAAAGTCAAAATAAACATTTCTTGTTACTTGCCAAGACAATGACCTTGCACAATTCACTTAGCTTTATACCTGGCAAATTAATAGAATCTAGCATTAATACATTATGACCACCACGTCTTTCAATAATGCATGTGGTCTTGACAGGACTTGAAGTATAATACCAGACCAACCCTATCAGGCTTCTATAAGATGACTAAAGTGATCCTTTTATTCCTTCTTCTACGTAAATGCTGTAGTACTATTACATCTAATCACAGCAACTCGTACACCGTGACAAATGGTTTTACAATTATTAAAAAAACACCCTGTATATTAACTAAGAATTTACCTACAACTTATTTCTTTTCAGATTAAGGTTCCATTGTCACCTCTTGCAGTAATTGTACACAACAAATCCCAGTCTCCCATTCAAAGCCACATCACCTTACAGTATGTAACTCTGTTACACACTAGACATTATTTCTGAAATGCTAATGTATAAATTCTTTGGGCACCTATCGCTTAGGATTCCATTTCAAGACATTCCCCTAAACTCTGCTGCCCCAACAGCTTTTAGATATACAGTATAGCCTTTCTAAATTACATCGTATTAAAACCTGGTTATACTGCAGGACGGAATGAGCTCCTGTCTTTGTCCCAGCTCCTGCCAACCTAGCAGTTTCGAAAGCAAGAAATTGCAAGTAGATAGATAGGGACTTCGGTGGGAAGGCAACAGCGTTCCGGTGTCTAGTCGTGCCTGCCACATGACCACAGAAACATCTGCAGGAGCAGACAACGCTGGCTCTTCAGCTTTGAAACAAGAGATGAGCACTGAACCCTAGAGTCAGATACGACTGGCTTTCGAGCAAGGGAAACCTTTACCTTTACTGGCATATCAAGGATATTTAAGTAGGATTTTACGAAGTATACAATACTTTTATCCACTGAGGCAGGATAAAGAGGGAAAATGCGGCACGGATAGACCTTGCAACCTATTTTTCAACACTTATCAAGTGAATTCGACAATTGGTATTATTGCTGCTCCTGAAATAGCAAGAGGGACGAACACACAGAGAGTTCCCCTGATGGGCTAATTCCGAGCTCCTCTCGGGTGCGCGAAGAGGGTAGGATGGCCTTTATAGGCCAACCCCACGTTCTGGAGCGGGGACAGGCCCAGGCCTCCCCTCAAAGGAAGCGGCACATAAAACCTCAAAATACTTCTCCTGCCGTGTAGGGCGAGAACCCGAGAACAAACAAAAAGCGGCTGGCAGGGCATAAACGTAAGCACCAGAGCGATGGGGGCAGATTGCCCATCCCGTCCACCCTCACCCACCTACCATTTTGCTTCCAAGCCGATGCAAAGAGGAAGGCGCGTTCTGCGCATGCGCTATTTATCGCCTCCACGGCGACGTGTGTATAACGTACTTACGTAGATTTCGCGCGAGCAATCTTTTGGCGCATGCGTTTCAAAGCTATCCGCGTAGGCTCTTGGGAGCATGCGTCAACGAGAATAGCGAGGGGGGGAGTGTCAAAGGGGTGTGTGTCTTGCTTTCAGAAGGAGTGATTTCCAAGGGGAGGTCATGGAGGTATAAAAAACAGGAGGTGACATGACGTCACAAACTTGAAGCCGACTAATCTGACACTCCGCCATGTTAGTTGGCCCAAAACATTGCCTTATGGTGTTTTGATTGTGTGGAGTCGTGAAAGTAGATCGGGGTTTCCCCTTTAATATCAGTGGGTGGGGGGTTGCGATTCCCCTCTCCGCTGGCTCCCCTGGGTCCAGAAGGGTTGGGGGGACAGACCCCTTTTGTCCCCCCAACCCTCGGGACCCAGGAGAGGGGATCAATCCACCACCACCCCCTCCAATACAAGACGCAATCGTAAACGGAAGTCTGCTAATGTTTTGGTCCACCTAATATGGCGGCAGGCCACGCCCACTGGCTTCAAAAAACTTATAGTACTTACAGTGCCATCTCTTTTTTATACCTCCATGTACAGTTTGAAAGTAAAACCCGCTGAGGAGTAGGGCTCCTTTTCTAGGTAAATATGTTTGTTGGTCAGGCCGGTTTCTCAACCCTGGGCCCCCAGATATTCTTGGACTTCAATTCCCAGAAGCCCCTGGTCAGCAGGTGTAGTGATTTGGGGTTCTGGGAACTGAAGTCCCAGAACACCTGGAGACCCAAGGTTGAGAAACCTGCCCCGAGTGTAGGCTTCTCTTCTTCAAAGTAAATGGCCTCTTTATTTTACATCTTTAATGGAAGATAGAAAAGCTTTGAAATAATGGGTATTCAGTGGCTCAAGTAGCTAAGGTGCTGATTGAGAAGCGGAAGGTCAGCAGTTCGATTCCCGAGTACTGCAGGACGGAATGAGCTCCCATCTTTGTCCCAGCTACTGCCAGCCTAGCAGTTCGAAAGCAAGAAATTGCAAGTAGGTAAATAGGGACCACTTCGGTGGGAAGGTAAACAGCGTTCCGTGCGCTCCGGTGTGTCTAGTCATGCCTGCCACATGACCATGGAAACGTCTGCAGAAGCAGACAGCGCCGGCTCTTCGGCTTAGAAACAGAGATGAGCACTGCACTCTAGAGTCGGATACGACTGGCTTTCGAGCAAGGGAAACCTTTACCTTTACCTATATATTTATTTTTATTTATTTATAATTCAAATTTCTATGCCGCCCAATCAGGCGAACCCAACTCATTGGGCAGCATTGAAATTTGAATTATAAATAAATAAAAATAACATCTTTAGGTTGAATTTCTCGCAGTCCCAGAAATGAAGATAGATATGCCCATGAAGTGATTATGAGTGACATGTGGCAGTCTGACCTAACACCTCTCATAGGTAGGAAGTTGCAATTTGTCGGTGTATGCAGGCTGGGGGATATTGAATCAGAAGACAATTTTACAAGAAATTAAAGAGGTAGAATTAACACACACACTTAGTCTGAAAAATGTCAGCCATGCGGCAAAATATAAGACTTTTGGAAATCATTAATTTTCAGGGTCTCCCAAGATTTAGAAACTTATAGCAACGTAAAACACAGTGTATGAATAGGCAAGTGTGTAGGCTGCACAGATCTCTTCCAACCTTCTGTTTTTCTCCCTGCCTTCCCTAAATTCACTGTGGTACTCTTGGCTTCTAAACAGAATTGCAATCTTAAAAGCTCCAAAAAAAACCATATCTCTTGTTTGTTTTCATTCATATTTCCCTGCACTTTTATTTAAAAAGCCACCTTCATTTTGAGCAAGGACAGAATACCAGTAGACCTTAATATTGACATCTTGAAGTGACTTCAACAGCTACATAGTAATCTAGAGACCAATCTGTTGCGAATATCTGCCGCTAGGCGGCGCTTAGGTCCCGGAGGAGACTGATCAATAAGCGATACGAGGCAAGGAGTCAGGATCAGATCAGTGCTTTATTGGAAAATACACACACCTTTTATAGGTCAGAAGGCAGGTAGAAAAAACCGTCACCAGTGATTCAATCAAGTTACCTGTTTACTCAGGTTAATTGGGGAAACTCTTCAGGGGAAGTTAATTATGACAGGTAAACATTTGACAGGGGAAGCCCTATTGTGTCGGGCTTACCGGCTGGGCAAACATGGTCCCTGTTTGCGCCCGAGATTAGCGCCAAGCCAGGGGGAAGAATGTTTACCTAATTATACACAGGAGATGCAGGAGATAGCGTTCTGCCTGTCTGGCAGAGCCGCTGGTCAGGTCACGTTAATTGGGTGAATCAAACCCTATAGCCCTATAATTTATTCACCCCCCTTGATATGGCTGCCCACAGAAGCCACCGCTAGGAGCCTTCTCACTCAAGCGGCCTCTGCCTGGCCGTCCCATGCCCAACGGGGCACGGGGAAACCATATCTCCCCTTACTTATTTATATTAAGAACCTGACCAGCGACCCTGCGCAGAAGCGGCACCAGCTGTTGGTCTGGGATGACGTCACGGGGTTTCCTTCTCCGGCGGCATCTAGAGATTAGTGGGGGAATACATTGAGCAAGACAGCAGACTGTAATGCCTAGTATGACTACCCCCACCACAACCTTGATTACCGTCTGAAGCCACCCCCATGGGATCCATGACCACATCCATTTCCATAGTGAGCTCCACCAGGCCCCCCATGCAGAGCCCTCGGTGATGCCAGCCACTATGGCGTGAAGATCCGTGAGCTGGCTTTGAATCTTACGAGAGTTGTCTGTAAGGTTAAAGCAGCACATACCATGAAAAGACTCGCAGCCCAAGTGGTGAAGCAGTAGGAGGTAGTCGATAGCCGCTCGATTATCGAGAATGGCATGGCGGAGTTCCGCCTGCTCCTGATTGAGGAGCGCTATCGCTGAGGAGGTATGGTTGATGGCCTTTGCTAAACCGCAAGCCAAGCGACCAATCCTCTTTGCGTTGCCGACGGCTAAGCCTGGCACGCCAAAGATGCTGACTGCCAAGGAGAGATACTCGGCAGGTCTCATTACCCTAAAGCTGCTTTCACATGAGCTGTCTAACGTGGTGGTGCGAGTGTGCCGTATGAGTGAAGGGACATTAGATACATTGGAAACATTAGGAACATTGGGGCTCGGGGCAATCATATCCTTAGTGGGGAGCAAGAGTGTCAACCGGCTAATGCAACAAATAGCATCTGACATATTGGCAGGAATGTAATTAAACGTATACTGATTACAAGTGAAAAACCATCCAGATGGTAGGGTGATGTGTGCATATGCTGTGCCGCGTGGCACGGGGTTACTGCAAGTCCAATTGCCGCTGCCTACATCGAGGCATCGGCGCCGGGTTCGGCCGATTCCGGAGCAACCGTAAATTCGGCCACAGGTAGAGTTCGGGCTGACCGCCACTCGAGGAGTGTGGAGAGTGGCCGCATCAGCTGGTAAAGTCATGGTTAGCCGCATCTCCCAGCGGGCATATTCCGAGGAAGCTGTTGGGATGTACGGGCTGAAGAATCGCTTCACCAGCCAGTCCCCATCCCGGGGGTGTGCGCCTGGAGAATGGCACACCGGGATGAGGCAGGTGCTGAGGATTGAAGCAGAACCGACGTCCTGTCTGAGGCAAAAATCGGACTGGTTGACAAGGCTTGCCAACCTTTCCCAAATGTTGTACTGCATGCGGGCAGAGAGGTCTCCGCCCGGCATTAAATCGCTGGCCTCCAGTGAGGCGGCCTGAACGCCTCCCCCCAAAAGCAGGGTGAGGGTCAGGATGATGATGACTGCCATGGAGTTGGCATGGATCTGGGCGAAAACTGCAACCACGAAGCTCTCTGGTGTCAGCTCCTTTTCCTCGCGCTGGATGGCATGCTGGGCATCATGGCAGAGGGTCTTGACCATCCCCCAGGTTATCTTCGGTGGTGTCGTCCGCGACCGCGGTCTCTCCCGGCGGGTCCCCTCGGTCAGAGTGAGGTCCTCCATCTCCGGGATCGGGCTCTGGTCGGTCTGTGTCCGCGCCATGTGGTTCCAAGTAGGGCTTGACGCACCGAGCTGGAATCCAAACGACACCTGTAGGGGACATAACTGCAGCATACCCTCTCCCCCATGTTATGAGCGGCACCGGGCCCCTCCAAGAAGGATCCGGTGGCACTCGGTACCGGACCATAGGTCGCGGGAGAGCTTCCGAACGGCGGAAATGCTTCTCCTGCGGCGTACAGTCCGAAAAAACATTAAGGTGATTGTAAGTGAACAATACCTTATTTAAGCAAAACTGTGCCTGTCCCTGCGATTTGGGGAGGGCTGGTGGCTCCCCCCTTTCTGTTTGTTTGTCAATGTAGGACTTTAGCGTCCGATTGACCCGTTCTACAATCGCCTGCCCTTGCGGATTGTAGGGAATCCCAAATGTATGCTTGATGTCCCATGTGGCCATGAAGGCGGCCAACTGCCTGGAGCAGTAGGACGGGGCGTTATCTGTTTTCACGTGCCGCGGCTTGCCCATCGCCGCGATGCAGGAAAGGAGGTGCTGCTCCACGTGGGAGGCAGTTTCCCCTTTCTGCGCTGTGGCCCAAACGAACTGGGAAAAAGTATCAATACAGACATGCATGTATTGCCATCTACCAAACTGCGGCACATGCGTGACATCCATCTGCCACACCTGATTGGCCTCTGTCCCCCGCGGGTTGACCCCCCACGAGGGCCCCCCCGGCGCCCCTGCACAATGCTGGCAAGAGCGGACTATGCCTTGGGCTTGGGAAAGTGGCAGATTGAACTGTCGGGCGAGTGCTTTGGCATTTTGGTGAAAAAAGGCATGACTTTGGATCGGAGTAGTAAAAACACCCAAAACTGAAGGTTGCTGAATTTCCTTTGCGGCCGCGTCCGCTCTGCTATTGCCCGCGGAAATCGGACCCGGTAGGTCTTGGTGACTTCGAATATGGGCAATATAGAGCAGCTCCGTGCGGTTTCGCAAATGAAATTGAGCGGTGAGAAACAGGCTAAGCAAATTCTTGTCTATCGCGGGAGTGATGTAAGCTCCCGGTAGACTGTGCAGCAAATTCCTAACATACAGACTGTCAGTTATGATATTTAAACGTTCCTGGGCGAAGGTGCGCAAGGCAAGGTTCACGGCCGCCAACTCTGCCCGCTGAGCGGACTTCTGTGGAAGAGTTAGCAACGTGCGCCAAGCTTCGCCCTCCTGCCAGGTCAGGACACCATATGTGCGTCCCCCATCGGTAAAAACTGTCTTAGCCCCCTGAAGTGGGACCAGCGAAAGCAGTTCGAACAAGCTGACTGTTCCTGTCTGGAGTGAAACGAGTCTGGGGTCCTTGGGTAAATGGTATGCTAAACTCCCAGTGAAGCCTTCCAAAGCTATCGGAAGCGAATCACCTAGCTGCATTAACTGATGAATTTGTTCCTTGGTGAAAGGAACCACAATTTTGGCCAAATCATTTCCTGAAATGTCCCTAGCTCTCAGCCTGCCGCGGTAAATCACCGCGGAAACCAACTCTTGGGGCGGAACAATGTTCCGTGATGATGTGTTAGGCAAGTAGACCCACTCCACAATTTTCGCTCCCTTCTCTGAGTCTATGCCTAGCGCCCCGGTGAACATGGATCCTGACCGTACGATGTACAAATTCAGGATCGGGGCATATGGCCCCTGGGCGATCCTATCCACCCACCTCTGGCTGAGAACTTGGTTCACTCTCTCGAGCGCCAGGCGCGCGTCTCGAGGAATTTTTATCCGGTCTGCCGGCTGCTTGCCTAAAGTTAGCAGCGAGAAGAGCGGTTTCAGAAGATCCGTATCCAATCGGAAATACGGTCTGGCCCAATTGATGTTTCCTAAAACTTGCTGTAACTCTACCAGGGTGACTGAGTCCTGTAAAGCTATCTGGGGTAAAACCGGTGCGGCAAAGGAACGGAGAAGCCGATGGCCCAAGTATGAAAAGGGCTCGGTCTTCTGCACCTTTTCCGGGGCAATGAGTAGACCCTTGTCCCCCAGGCTGGCCTGGAGGTCAGAAAACACTGCGCTACCGAGTTGCGGCAACGCTACTAAGATATCGTCCATGAAGTGACACACAATAGCTGTAGGGTGAAGGCTTCGGAACTTTGCCAGCGCGTTGTGAACATATATTTGGCACAGGGTGGGCGAATTGAGCATGCCCTGTGGCAAATATTTCCACGCGTAACGCTGCGTGGGCTCGCTGTGGTTCACAACCGGCACTGTAAAGGCGAACCTTTCCCGGTCCCTGGGGTCTAGGGGGATTGTATAAAAGCAATCCTTGAGATCTACGACTAGAATCTCCCACCCCTCGGGAATCATATTGGGATTTGGGATGCCGCATTGAAGCGGACCCATCGGCTGAATGCATTTATTGATCTCTCTGAGATCGTGGAGGAGTCGCCACTTCCCCGACTTTTTCTTAATGACATAAGAACATAAGAACATAAGAACAGCCTTGCTGGAACAGGCCACAGCCCATCCAGTCCAGCATTCTGTCTCACACAGTGGCTCACCATTTCCTTCAGGGTATTCCCAAGCAGATGCCTTCTTAGGATTCCCTGGAAATGATATTGAGAGATATCCTGCCTATCTCTCCAACCTGGAGGTTGTCCTTAGGTATCCATAATTATAGCCATTGATACCCTTGTCCTCCAAGAACTTGTCTAATCCTTTCTTAAAGCTGTCAAGACTGACAGCTGTCACCACTTCTTCTGGCAGGGAGTTCCATAGACCAAAATTGGTCTAAAATGACAAAAATTGGCGAATTCCAAGGACTTGTGGACTGTTCTATATGTCCTGCGTCTAGCTGTTCTTTGACTAGCTGCTTGAGGGCAACTAATTTCTCTCCCACTACCGGCCATTGTTCTACCCAGACCGGAGTATCGGTGAGCCATTTAAGTGGCAACGCCATTACCCGAAGGTAAGGGTGGCACCGTACTGTTGGAGAATGTCTCGCCCCCAAAGATTGACGTGCACGTCAAGAATGTGCGGCCGAATCACCGCCGTGCCGTCAGCCCTTGGGATTGTGACTTCCACCCAGTCTCGGCTCCTAAACGCTTCCTGAACGCCACCTACCCCCCACACATCGGAGACCGGCTCAATGGCCCACTCCCTTGGCCACTGGCTTCTGCTTATCACGGTCACATCTGCTCCGGTATCGAGTAACCCTGAGAACACTCTTTTGTTCAAAAATACCTCGATAACGGGGCGCTGCTTCCACTCAATGTTGGTCTCCACTGTCGCTAAGACCTGGTATCCTTGCACTGCCTCACTCGCGCTCGAGCGGTCTGTTGAACCGGGCTCTGAGCTGTCACCGAGCCTTCTCGGGTTGCCTGCTGGCGAGTGACAAGGAACCATGATCAGTTGCACTAGGGTCTCTCCCTTGTGGATAATTTGGGGCAGGTGTGTCCAAAGTTGGACCTGGAGAACGCCTGAAAAATTCGAGTCAATGACTCCTGGAATTATGAAAATTCCGCGTGCTCCAGCTACACTACGGGGCAAAACTAAGCCTATAAAGCCTCTGGGTAGGGGTCCCATGTACTGAGAATCGACTAGATAGACTGTGCCTGGCAGATCGCATGTAACGTCCGCCTGGCAAGCCAATTCTAGCCCTGTGCTACCCTTGGGGCTGGCCTGTGCCCTAGTAATGTCTGGAATGTGCCTAGCACCTGGTCTAGTTCTGGGGAGTTCTGGATCTGGTTGAAGGAAGCCTCTGTTTGGACTGGGGCCAGAGACATGCCCGGATTCCGGTTTCCCGAACTCGGACAAAACCTGGCCCAATGATAGCCCTTTTTGCACTTCGGGCAGGGGGTGTTCGGAGCCTTGGGACGGCCGGACTTTTGTCCGCCTCCCTTGGATCGGCACTCCCTAGCGAAGTGTCCGACCTTGCCACAGGAGTGGCATGCCCCTTTGGTCTTGCCATTGCCATGAGGTCTTTTCCCCCCCTGCACCGCTGCCGCTAGCAGACCCATCTTGTAAGAGTCTGTGCCAACGTCGGAACATGCTCGGATCATGTCCGTTAAGGTTATGTCAGGGCGATTGCCCAGGGACTGCAAGATTTTACGGCAGTCCAAATTGGCGTTGTCTTTTGCTAGCTTGATCATGAGCTCTTGCTGGGCTTGCTCATTATCAATCTGCCTGCTAATTGCCTCCTCCAGGCGATTGATGAAGTCCATGTAGGGCTCCTGGGCTCCCTGCTTAATAGCGGTGTAATTTTTGGCCGTTTTGCCAGATGCCGGGACCTTGAAGTATGCCCTATAGGCAGCTTCGGCTGACATCTCTAGGGTGGCGAGAGGCAAGTTGATCTGAGCGTTGATGGGCTCAAAGGCACCTGAACCATATAGCTGGTCAGGAATTACCGCGCCTCCCATCCTAGCAGCCCTGGCCTGAGCCTCGAGCCGAAACTCGCTGTCCCAGATCATGTACTGGCTAGGGGTCAGCATCATCCTCATGACGGCTTTCCAGTCATGAGGAATCCACATGGTGGTCTCGCACACTTGCTGAAGCGTGCCTCTGGTAAAACGACTTTGGAGCCCTGTCTCTGAAATTGCCTTCCGTAAAGCCATGAGAAGCTTGTACGGGACTGGGGAATGTACTACCTGCTGTGCGCCCGTGAGCGCGTCCATTTCTAGACGGATTGGACAAATTTGCCTAAGTTCAGCTAGCTGTTCTACTGACAATTCCCCCTTCTTTAGCTCGATCTCGGCGGTGCGCTGAAGGGCACTCTTAACAACTAGGGAACCTGGAGCTGTCAGAGAAGCGCCAGCGCCTCTCATTCCTTGCGTTCCCTCGGTGACGTCTGCAGCTGTCACCGCGGGAAGGCTCCCTACGCTGCTCTGCCGATAGCTAATTGACGGGTAGAGTGACGTGGGCGCAGTCGGTTCGACTGGCTTGTCTGATGGCTTTCCTAATGGGGGTTCTATGGCCTCTACCCGGAGTGGCTCGATCTGCTCTAAGAGTCTCCTACACTTTCTCCATGTACTGACTATCCCTCCTGGAGCTTTCGGGGGTTGCTGAATGCAGTCTCCTATCTGATCCCAGAGCTTCAGGGTTAACGTACCTACTTCTGGGTAAAGTAGGCAGTGTTCCCTGAGGTACGCCAAAAGTCTCGCTAGCTCCCTGCTGTGAAATCGTAACTGAAAAACCCTGGCCAGGATTTTGAACTCTTCCTCACGAGTTCTTTGGCTAGCGGACGGACTTGGTCTATGAGAACAAGTCCCCATATTACCTGCAGATGGTCCTCTGAAGTTTCCTCCTCGGGACGAGTGCGACGCGTCTTGTCAGGCAACAGGTTCGGACGTCTAGTGTCTGGGATAGACCTCGGAGCGTGGACCTTCCGCCACGGGCCCTTCTAACGGCCTCTGCGATGTCAGGGGCTCACAGCCTGCCCTGAGCGGAACGCGTTTCCCTCTATGGCAACCTCCTCGAAAGCGGGAGTAAGCTGTAGGAATGCCTCGCCGCAGGCCACTTCTCTGATCGGCTGGCTGCCGGTCAGAGTGCCGCGCTGTCCTCCGGGGTGACGGGTCGCGGTTCAAGCGTAGAACCGGACCGCGTGGATCGTTACTCACGAGTAGACCTCTCCGGGGTCCCTTACTCACGAGTAAATCACGTCGGGGTCACCAACTGTTTCGAATATCTGCCGCTAGGCGGCGCTTAGGTCCCGGAAGAGACTGATCAATAAGCGATACGAGGCAAGGAGTCAGGATCAGATCAGTGCTTTATTGGAAAATACACACACCTTTTATAGGTCAGAAGGCAGGTAGAAAAAACCGTCACCAGTGATTCAATCAAGTTACCTGTTTACTCAGGTTAATTGGGGAAACTCTTCAGGGGAAGTTAACAGAACACGGAATGACAGAGTGGTTTGGAATAGGAAAAGGAGTAAGGCAAGGCTGCATTCTGTCACCCTGCTTATTCAACTTATACACAGAGCACATAATGCGCAATGCAGGGATGGAGGAATCACAATATGGGATCAAAATTGCTGGGAGAAACATCAACAATCTGAGATATGCAGACGACACCACCCTAATGGCAGAAAGTGAGGAAGACCTAAAGAATCTCCTGATCGGTTTGAAGGAAGAGAGTGCAAAAGCTGGCTTGAGACTCAATATCAAGAAAACCAAGATAATGGCAACAGGCCCGATCAGTTCCTGGAAAATAGACGGGGAAGAAGTAGAAGCAGTGACAGATTTTACGTTCTTAGGATCTAAGATCACTGCAGATGGAGATTGCAGCCATGAAATAAAGAGGCGGCTGATTCTAGGGAGACAAGCCATGAGAAACCTGGGGAACATAGTGAAAAGCAGAGACATCACCTTGAAAACAAAAATTAGAATAGTCGAAGCAATGGTATTCCCAGTGGTAATGTACGGATGTGAGAGCTGGACAATTAGGAAAGCTGAACGCAGAAGAATAGATGCCTTTGAAATGTGGTGTTGGAGGAGAGTTTTGAGGGTACCTTGGACAGCGAGGAGAACAAATAGGTCAATCTTAGAAGAAATCAACACTGACTGCTCATTGGAAGGTCAAATAGTAAAGATGAGGCTAAAGTACTTTGGGCATCAAATGAGAAGGGAGGATTCACTTGAGAAGGCCGTGATGTTGGGAAAGGTGGAGGGCAAAAGAAGAAGGGGGAGGCCAAGGATGAGATGGATAGATGGTATTGTAGACACAATGGGCACAGAGCTGGGAGGACTGAGGGGGATGGTGGAGGACAGAGGCGCCTGGAGAACGATGGTCCATAGGGTCGCAAAGGGTCGGAATCGACTGTGCGACTGAACAACAACAACAAACATTTGACAGGGGAAGCCCTATTGTGTCGGGCTTACCGGCTGGGCAAACATGGTCCCTGTTTGCGCCCGAGATTAGCGCCAAGCCAGGGGGAAGAATGTTTACCTAATTATACACAGGAGATGCAGGAGATAGCGTTCTGCCTGTCTGGCAGAGCCGCTGGTCAGGTCAAGTTAATTGGGTGAATCAAACCCTATAGCCCTATAATTTATTCACCCCCCTTGATATGGCTGCCCACAGAAGCCACCGCTAGGAGCCTTCTCACTCAAGCGGCCTCTGCCTGGCCGTCCCATGCCCAACGGGGCACGGGGAAACCATACCAATCTTATTAAAGGCAGCTTCTTCAAACAAAAATGTATCTCTTAAGTACAAATAACTAAGGGACATTTTGTCACCTAACAAGTAATTTGCTCATTTTTATTCTAAAAAGTAGGGGGTACAAAAAAATCAATATTTAGATATATTTTTCCCCATTCTAGTGAAAAGGGAAGGGAATGTACCCTAGATATTTATTAGAGAAGGGGAATCAAAGCAAGGTTGTGATGAAATAAAAGGGTGGGAGAAAATTCCATACCAAATCACACTTTTCCCCTCCTATTTCACCAGCCTACTGTCACTCATGCCAGAATTCATGCTCATACAGCTACTCTCTGCTACTGACTTTTAGGAGTATGTTTGAACCAGGGATGGGAAAGTTACTTCTAAGATGTAATTACATATACAGGTATATTCCTATGATTAAACTCCCCACCCCACTCAGTATCTAGTTGCCATTGTAGTTTAACCTTTAAATGTACCAGTTTCCTCTTTTCAAAGTTAACTTAACACCCCTCTCTGGGGATGGGGAGAAAAGTGTACTTGAATTATAACTGTTAGTAGATTAAGGGAGGCATATATGCACATGTACAACATCTAATGTTTTATTAAGCCTGAAGCCCCAAGTGGCAACCCTACCTCAACATCACATTTAGCTTCCTTTCTGATGTAATCAACTGTGGTGACACCACCAGCCACATAAGTGGAAACCCCCAAACAATTTTTGCTGGTTTAGGAAGAGAAGGAAAGCCATCCATGCTGGGATGAGGAGCAGCCTGACTTCCAATGGAGCAAAGTTCACAAAATGCTTGGCATTAAAAGGCTTGTAATTTACCAACCAAGGAAGCAGCAAACCATGATGCACAGAACAGAACAGACGCTGAGATTTCCCCAAGCTCAGCTTGTGCTACTCTATTTCTTGATGTCTTCTCTCTTTGTGAAAGTCTACAAGCCACTGCTGCGCCTTCTCTCCATCCTAGGTAGGCTTCTTTTCTGTTGGCTCACTGTCTATGCCGCGGGGATCTTCAATCTGTGGCGCTGCAGTCTACAAATGTTATTTGCTGTGCATATCATTCTGGTTAGGAAGCTTGGGAGAGAAATACTAACCCCAGCAGCCCAAATCCTACAGCGTTCCCAGACAGCAGTAAGGAGTTTCTGCTTTTATTGGCTCAGTGCCTTGCAATATTGTGCTGCCAGATGGGTTTTAGGTTCACTACTAGTGCTCCTGAAACAAAGAACATTACTTTCCATTTTATCTGAACGGCACCAGCTTCAGGAGAACAGGACAACCTACTGGACTGCCCTGCAGCCGGTCATGAAGCAAATTACCACCTCACTCTTCATACGATGTCGTGATGGATTTCCGGAGGTTTTTCACCTGTCAGCAAAAGCAGGAAAATACATACTGTCTCATGTTTCAAAGTACGGTAGGCCCACAGGGGATTCAACCAGCAGAGAAGGTATCTCTGATGACATCACTTCTGTGCTGCCAAAACCTTGCCTTCATTTGCATACACATTTTAAGGGCCCTGCTACGTGCATCCTCAAAGAGATACCTCAGACCTTTGTTGCACTTAAGTTTGTTGTGGCCAGAGAGCACATCATCAGTGGACCTGGCAGATATGGTTTAGATGTCACCAATATCCCCCTGAATTTGCGATTCCAGCGTGACATCAAACTGAAGTACACATGTTCTTCCTTGAGAAAAACAAGCACAACGGTGACGCGGGTTAAGGCAGCCTGTGTGGTTTTCATTGCACTCTACCTTTCCATGTTCTCCAACGCTATTAAAATGAAATAAACAGGGTGTACAACCTCTCCCTGACCTGCCAGTTCTTTTGTGACTTTACATTAGCAGGTCTGAGATAATCTCTTGGTTATGATGATTTATCGTATGGGATAGTTTAACCAAAGGTTATTTTGGGGATGCAAAAGGAAAAACCTTTCAACATCAGTTGCTTTATCAAATAAGGAACTAGCAATCACATTCATTTTCACAAGTGCTATATGAGCCACAGGATGTTGCTGGTAGGAAGGATCCCTGGGGGGAAAAGATGCTTTGAAGGCCAGACCTCTCATGTATGGTTAGATGCAGTCTGCTTCTCTACAGGTAGCTCACAGCCTGTGTGTCTGATTTATGTACAATTTTTTTGTTCTAGTAATGTAAAAGAACAGTCTAGAATATCAGTGTAGTTAGAGGAGTCTCAGAATATTAACCTTTTGGTTAGATATTTTCTAAAAGGTAGCTGTGTTAGTCTGTTTTGGCCACCACACACAGAGTCTGGTGGCACCCTAAAGTCTAACCCAGTGTTTCCCAAACTTTGGTTTTTGGACTTCAATTAGGGGCATCACTCACCCTGGCTCTCAGATTGTATGCAAGCACTACTTGGTCCCCCATCCCCTTTTTTCTGTTGGATTGTGGACGATAACCCTGAATAGCCAAGCAGAGCACCTTCTACAAACAAAACCATGACGTTTACATTGTACACCATGTAAGTTGGGGCTGCAAACTAAGGACAACATCTTCCTCCAACCACATGTTAATACTTACAATTTGGCTGAAATTGGTCTGTATAGATTAAATTTAATCCCAGCTTTTCTGATATGGACTTGTCATGCTTGTGCATACCACCTCCAACCCCCAAAAAGAACCTTGAGTTTTAATATAGGGCCACGGTGGGGTTGGGTGGGAATGTTGAATGGCTGGACATTTTTGTCTAATAAGATTGGAAGAAGCATTTTAATCCACACCAATACATTACAAAAAGGGTGAAATCTGGAGTTTTTATTTTAACCAAGGAATGTGAAAAACACATCTGGCCGTGATTTTTTGAACTTTTCTGTGATATTTTTGTTTTATTGTTGTTCAGTCACAGTCGATTCTGACTCTTTGCGACCCCATGGACCATTGCCAACCATGCACCTCTGTCCTCCACCATCCTCCGCCCAGCTTTGTGCCTATTGCATCTACGATACCATCTAGTCATCTCATTTTTGGCCGGCCCTTTCTTCTTTTGCCCTCCACCTTTCCCAGCATCAAGATTTTCTCAAGTGAATCCTCTCTTCTCATTTGATGTCCAAAGTACTTTAGCTTCATCTTTGCTATTTGACCTTCTAAGGAGCAGTCAGGGTTGATTTCTTCTAAGATCGACCTATTTGTTTTCCTTGCTGTCCAGGGTAGCCTCAAAACTCCTCCAACACCACATTTCAAAGGCATCTATTCTTCTGCACTCAGCTTTCCTTATGGTCCAGACTACTGGGAATGCCATTGCCTTGACTATGCGAATTTTTGTTTGCAATGTGATGTCTCTACTTTTGACTATGTTCTCCAGGTTTCTCATAGCTTGCCTCCCAAGAATTAGTCGTCTTTTTATTTCATGGCTGCAGTCTTCATCTGCAGTGATCTTGGATCCTAAGAAAGTAAAGTCTATCACTGCTTCTACTTCTTCCCCATCTATTTTCCAGGGACTGATAGGGCCTGTTGCCATTATCTTGGTTTTCTTGATATTAAGTCTCAAGCCAGCTTTTGTACTCTCCTCCGTCAACCTAAGCAAGAGCTTCTTTAGGTCTTCTTCACTTTCTGCCATTAGGGTAGTGTCATCTGCGCTCAAATTGTTGTTTCTCCCAGTGATTTTAATTTCAACTTTTGATTCATCCAGCCCTGCATTGCGCTGTGTATAAGTTAAATAGGCAGAGTGACAAAATGCAGCCTTGTCTTACTCCTTTTTCCTATTCCAAACCACTCCGTCATTCCATATCCTGTTGCTTCTTGACTCATGTATAGATTTCATACAGTCCATACAGTCAAAGGCCTTGGTGTAGTCAATGAAACAGAAGTAGACTTGTTTCTGATATTCCTTTGTTTTTTCCATGATCCAATGTATGTTGGCAATTTGGTCTCTAGTTCCCCTGCCTCTTCTGAACCCAGCCTGTATTTCTGGTAGTTCTCTCTCCACGTGCTGCTGAAGCCTGTCCTGTATTATCTTGAGAATGACCTTGCTAGTAAGTGGGATGAGCGCAATTGTTCAATAATTTGAGCATTTTTGGCATTGCACTTTTTGGGGATTGGAACGTATACTGATCTTTTCCAATCCTGTTGCCATTGTTGTGTTTTCCAAATCTGCTGGCATATAGAATGCAATGCTTTAAATCAGGGTTTCTCAACCTTGGGGCCCCAGATGATCTTGGACTTCAGTTTCCAGAAACACAACTCAGCACACCTGCTAGTCAGGGCTTCTGGGAATGGAAGTCCAAAAACATCTGGCAGCCCAAGGTTGAGAAACCCGGCTTTAAACCCATCATCTTTGAGGGCTTTGAATAATTCAACTGGAATACAGTGATACCTCATTCAACGTCCAAACTTGTTCCACAAGTTTGGACTTTATACGGATTTGGACTTTTTTATGAGGCATGCAAAATTCTAGCTGCAATGCCTCATACAACATCCAAATCCTTGCCGCGATGCCTCGCACAACGTTGTTTCCATAGAGATACATTGTACGGTAATAGCACAAACTTCAGGGCAAAGTCAAGGAAACAGACAGGAAACTGTCAGAATTTTAAGAAACCATTGTTACAAAAACATGTCAAACAACCCTGATTGTCCAAGAACCTGAAGAATGCTGCAAAAGCGGACTTTGTATGAGGTATTACTGTACCATCATCTCCACTAGCTTTGTTATTAACAGTACTTTTTAGAACCTTTTTGACTTCACTCTCCAGGATGTCCGGAACCAGTTCAAAGCTCTCATCGCTGTGGTTGTCAGGGGTGTTGAAGTTCATTTTGTAAAGTTTCTCTTAGTACTCTTGCCATATTTTCTTAATCTTTTCTGCATCAGCTAAACCCCTGCCGTTTTTGTCCCTTATCATGGTCATTTTTGCTTTAAATGTTCCCTTGATTTCCCCAATTTTTTTGAAAAGCTCTCTAGTCCTTCCCCTTCTGTTGTTTTCTGTGGGGAGTTTCACAGCGCGATCGCTGTGACTCATTGGCCATAAATCGTGGATAATGGTTCTCCTTACCTCATCTGTTTTTACACAGTAAAAAGAGGCCCCAGTTAGGGTCTGACTCAAGGCTTTTGCCCTCCCCACTTCATTTCCTTTCTTCCAATTAGCAAAGTGTGCACGAGGCAGACATGCCGATAGTTAACCAATTAAGCAGCCTTCTGTTATCGCAGGTAACCAATGAGAATATATTGCATACTCTTCTCTAGAATTTCCTTTGTCCTGTGTATTCCTAATAAACACCAACTGGGTTGGCTGATTCTGCCTTGCGCTGCTGCCTTGCCCGGTTGCTCTTTGCTTCAAGATGAATCAAGCCTCTCCGCTGTCTCCTTGATCCCACAAACACAACATCTGGTGACCCGCGACGTGATTACTGGATCCCAACTCCCCTACTCACCGGCTGGAATAGCCCCCTGGCATGCTACAGCCTTTCTAGGCTCCCTCAGCTTTCTCGAGCTCCCGATTGTGAGTATGGGGGGGGGGAGTTTCTTCAGGGCAAAATGCCCATGCAAATGAATTGCAGAGATCCATCAAGGAGAGCGGATGTCCAGACATCACGCTTGATAGTACAGAAGGCTTCACTAAGGGAGTCAAATGCCAATGTCCCTGGCACCCAGACATTGGATCACTCAAATGGGATGATGGGCAAAGAGCAGAAACAAAAGAAGGGCAAGACTTTACTCCAAAGAATCTTTTGTTCTCCCAGAAGTTTACTTTACAATTGCCACAGATTTTGCCCCCAGCCAAGGGGTGGAGTCTGACTGTCTCTCCATCATATGGGACACAACAGCAGGAGCCCTCATATGGAGATGGGGGTGGAAATGGAGATGGGACATTAAATCCTGCCTTGCAGCAATCAAGTGCTTTTAGCCCTACAAAAGACCTGTTCTCTGCTGCAATACTAGTGCCAGCTGATGGGGAACAAATGGTGGGGACCTCATCACAGATTGAAGCTGTTGATGCATGCAGAGTGGCAGGAAGCAAGGAGTGTGTTTCAAAGAGCAGCATAGGAGATCTCAGCCCCCCCATGACGCAACCCTCTTCACAAAAGCCGGAGAAGCTGAGTAGTAAACTTGATTCCTCACGTATGGCCAAGAATTGGAAGGATGGCCCAGAGGAGGAAGGCAGAAAACACAAGCCCAAAAAGGGGTCTGATTGCAAGTACCAACTAACAGATGCAGCTGGTCGTAAAGTTGAGAATCAGATACTAAAGATGAGGAGAAGGGGGGTGAATCCTGCCTCGAACGACAGCAGGCTGCTGCAAAAATACAAGGAGTTTTTGGCTGATTTTGAATTGCCCAACCCTCCAACAAAGAGATCCGAATGGGCTATTCCAAGCTTCAAGCATCAGGATGGCCGGAGCATGAAGGAATGTGTGTTTGCCTGAAAAGCTGAGAGAAGGGGGGTCTGGTTGTCTTGTGAATTCAGTGAGAAGTAATTTATGGCTTACTTTCAACTTGCCATTCCAAGAACTGAACTGGAGAGAAAATAGTGTTTTGTGTTTAAATTGTCTTCAATCAACGTTTGGTCTTTTAATTTGGACATTTTAATTGGACTAAAAGTTTGTGTGACTCTAAGAAGAATTGGCTTTGTTTGCATTATAAAACCAGAAAACCTTTTTAAATTGGATAAATAGTTCAACTGTATGATCATGCTATTTTCTGTTTTATATTCAAATGCCTTTAAATGCTCTGCTGATATTAGTACCTGTTTTACCTGCTCATGCTATGAGTGTGTGAAATGCTTTAATGATATTTGTGCTGATTTACCATGCTATGCTAGTAAAAGTTATTAATGCCTCTCTCACTTTTACACCAGTGAGAGAAGAAAAAGATATAATGCCTTAAATGCTTGCTAGAATGCTTCCTTCATGTAAGGAAGAAGAGAAATGTTCATATTTTGTTGATGCTTAATATTCTGCTTATTCTCTTGCTTAGGGAAAGACCTATTTTTGCTTATGTAACTGCATATCTCAAGCTACCTTAAAAGTTTTCAGTACTCCACACATGTAAATGAGTTTTGATGCCCTGTCTCTCTATGCTCCTATTGTAGCTGTTGGCAATGCCTTAATGTGACAGGGTTGTGAACTGTAAGTCAGAGCCTCACTGTTTCCCTCCCGGGGTCGACACCGGGAGAGAAACGGAGGACCTTCATTTTAACTTTCAGCACATTCTGTTGCCTTGACTATATTCCTGCTAACCTCTCTACAACCACTTGTTGCCTTAAAGCTTGTTTGTGCATTTGTAAATTCTGATAACTGCCTGTTGCTTTATTCAATGCATACCTCCGTGGCTAGCCTGCAAGGATTTCGCTTCCGGCTCGCAAACGCAAGGACCACATTTATTATGCTTATAAGCTTCTTAAAAACAGAAGGGGGAAGATGTGGGGAGTTTCACAGCGCGATCGCTGTGACTCATTGGCCATAAATCGTGGATGATGGTTCTCCTTACCTCATCTGTTTTTACACAGTAAAAAGAGGCCCCAGTTAGGGTCTGACTCAAGGCTTTTGCCCTCCCCACTTCATTTCCTTTCTTCCAATTAGCAAAGTGTGCACGAGGCAGACATGCCGATAGTTAACCAATTAAGCAGCCTTCTGTTATCGCAGGTAACCAATGAGAATATATTGCATACTCTTCTCTGGAATTTCCTTTGTCCTGTGTATTCCTAATAAACACCAACTGGGTTGGCTGATTCTGCCTTGCGCTGCTGCCTTGCCCGGTTGCTCTTTGCTTCAAGATGAATCAAGCCTCCCCGCTGTCTCCTTGATCCCACAAACACAACAGTTTTCCTCTACTTCTTTGCACTGTTCATTTAAGGTTTCCTTATTTCTCCTTGCGTTTCTCTGAAAATCTGTGTTTAATTGATTGACTTTTTCTCTTTCGCCTTTTCCTTTTGCGTTCCTTCTTTCCTCCGCTATTTTAAAAGCCTCATCCGACAGCCACTTTGCTTTCTTACGCTTATTTTCCTTTGGTATAGTTTTACTTGCTGTCTCCTGTATGATGTCCCAAACCTCTGTCCATAATTATTCTATCAAGTCTAAACCAATAAATCTGTTCCACACCTCCACCATGTATTCCTTAGAGATATTGTCTAGGTCATACCTGTGTGTCCTAGTTGTTTTCCCTGTTTTCTTTAATCTAAGCCTGAATCTGGCAATCAGTAGATTATGATCTGAGCCACAGTCTGCTCCAGGTCTTGTTTTTGCTGACTGTATGGAACTTCTCCATCTTTGGCTGCAGATTATGTAATCAATCTGGTTTCGGTGTTGGCCATCTGGTGATGTTCATGTGTAAAGTCGCCTCTTGTGTTATTAAAAAGGGTGTTTGCTATGACTAGTGCATTTTCTTGGCAGAACTCTATTAGCCTTTGTCCTGCTTCATTTTGTGTTCCATGACCAAACTTGCCTGTTATCCCATTTACTTTTTGACTTCCTACAGATCTATGGTGCTTGGCCTTATAAGCAACCATGCAGGTTGAAAAGTTCCTTATGGTTGTGTTTTTTTGTGGTTTAATAAAGATACCACCCATCCTTACCTCCAGATTGTTTCCAACTGGACTCACACCCTGATAGCCTCCCAGAAACTTAGTTCTCTCTGTAAGCAAGTTATGTAGGGAGCAAGTCTAAAAGAAAAATGTGTTTTCCTGCTGCCATTGCAACAAATTGGGTGGTGGTGGCAGCAACAAGGTGAGTTTGGGGATATTGATGCAATTTCCCAGATATTGGAAGTTGCCCTTACCTGCAGTAATGATAATGTTAGCAAAAATAAAACAAATTACTTCACACTGCAGATACAGTTCTCAAATTCATTTGGTAGCAGCAAGTAAATCCCACTGATTACACTGAGACTTAATATGAGTAAACATATCTAGCACCACAAAGCGAGACAAGGTTAGTACTGTCAGGGTGCAATTTTATCTTAACCTATAAATCCAAGTGTTCACCGTTGGAACTGGCTATAGGTTGCTATGCGTCGCCCTACTGACCCGCACCCACCCTTCGTGCGCACGGCCGAATTGCCTACGCAGGTCAACGAAGGATTTAAAAATCCGGCACGGGGGCCTCAGCCCCACAAACGGCAAGAAAGGGAAAGAACTTCACTTCCCAACATTCCTTGCGCCGCGCCGCGCCAGAGCCAATCAGGCTGAGAGGCTCTTGCACGGCGCAGCGTTCGGAATCGCGCCGCAGCCAATCAAAACAAAACCATTTTAAAAAAACGCAGCACACACAGAAAGCACCAACCCATTACTACAATCCCCAGCGTCCTGCGCGCCATGAGCACGCAGAACGCTGAGGAAAACGGCGCCCAAAAAATTAAAAAGAAAAACAACTCACCGCGTCACAGCCAAACACACACCAGCCAGCTTTCTTTCCCTCACTCACGGCGCCTGGAGTTTCCCCTTTAATATCAGTGGGTGGGGGCTGCGACCCCCCTCTCCGCTGGCTTTTCTAGGGTTGGGAGGTTTGTGGGGAGAAAAGGGGAATGTTTCCAAAACCCTTCTGGACTCTGGACACCAGGGAGAGAGGATCGATTCCCACCCCCCTCCTTAAAAAAACTCTGTCTTTTCTACTCTTTAAAAACGGAGTTGTTTTAAGGAGGGGGGGAGGGAATCGATCCACTGTGCTTGGTGTCCTGAGTCCAGAAGGGTTTTGGAAACATTCCCCTTTTCTCCCCACAAACCTCCCAACCCTAGAAAAGCCAGCGGAGAGGGGGGTCGCAAGCCCCACCCACTGATATTAAAGGGGAAACCCCAAACTACTTTCACAACTCCACACAAACAAAGCACCATAAAACAATAAAGCCCCCCTCCCTACCACCTAGCCCACCCTTCCTAACCCCCAACGACCATGCCCCCCTCCCCACCACCTAGCCCACCCTTCCTAACCCCCAAAGACCATGCCCCCCTCCCCACCACCTAGCCCACCCATCCAAACCCCCAATGACCACGTACCTTCCCCACCACCAAATAATTTTTTAAAAATTACTAACAACACTCAAACACAGCCAAAAATACACAAAAACAAAACACCAAAAACAATAAGAAGTAAACAAAGACACAATCAAAAACAAAACAAACAGACAAAAAATACAAATTCCAACTCCCCCCCCCCCCCGCCCATACACACACACACACAAAAGAAAGAAAACAAGCAAACGTACCAAAACAGGTGCTACCTCCACCAGGACTGGAAAAGAAATGAATACAGAAAGACCCTACTTACAAGAAGAAGCTCCACCCAGAGGCAAGGAGAGAAACAAAAATCAAAATACATAAACCCCTACCAGCACCACCTGCTGGCCACAATAGTACAAACAATTCAAAAACACACAACAGCCCCAAACAAAACACAAATTCACAATTATACACAAAAGGTCACACCAACAAAAACAAGTAAAAAAATTTACACTAAACACACTTTCACACAAATCACAAATATATGTCATTAAAAAACAATAGAAACTTTAAAAAATCCTGTGCTCAGTTATTATATCAAACTTTCTTCTTTTATTAATCCTCAAAAAAACCCAAAAAACCAGATCACAGTTAATAACAGCCAAGCCAAACAAATTTAACATAAATAAACATTTAAAAAATTAAAATTACAGACTAAGCAATTTTAAAAAAACAACAACACAATTTAACCTTCCAACACAATGTAAAACTATTGCAAAAATAAAATTGGCTCATTTTTAATTAAAAAACACGGGGGGAAAAGCCCGGCAACGCCGGGCAACCCTTGCTAGTACCCGATAAAACTATCCACCTAGTCTAGTATTATTTACTCTGACCAACAATGGCTCTCCAGGCCCTCAGGTAAAGTTCTCTTATCTTAGCTACTACCTTAGAAGTTAAACCTACTTTACACAATATTTCTAATTATTTTCTTTTTGACTTTTGGATGTGAATGAAAATGAACCCAAAATTTGGTACCCTAGAGAACAATTGATTAAGGGTGAGAAATGCTCTATGTTTGAAGGAACAGGGTGTAAATGAGGAATTATAATGAAAGCTTATCATGAAATATGGCTATATCAGTTCTAACAATAGTGTTAATCTTTCTACATTGGAAAATAATATGTATAGATAACATCATAGTGTTTTCATAAAATATGTGATACACATCAGCAATATCATTGACTCTTGTTGGATATAATAGTGCTATTCACTGATTAATAGAATAATTTATTGATAAAGTATGTTGCTGGCTTAAAACAAACAAAGCTGTGAGACCCTTAAACAATACACATGCATACCCGTGAAGCACGGCTCCCAAAAATATGGGAAATTTCTGCGTATGCGCGGGCACACACAGAACCGATTTGTACGTGCGCAGAACACGTTTGCACATGCGCAAACGGGTTCTGCGTGTGCGCAGTAACCACTTTCCCTGCCGTTCAAAATACGGGACGGCGGCGGGAAAGGGGAGGAACGAGCACCAGAATACGGGAAATCCCAGCCAATACTGGATACTTGACAGGTATGCACATGTAAGAGGAGGAGGATATCTTTATTGGATCACTAAAAATAAAATATTAGGTGATTCTGTGTTTTCACCTGAAGAAGTGATTGTGAATCACAAAAGCTCACATAATGTTTTTTTTAGTGACTGAGTAAAGGTGTCACCTTCCTCCTGTATTTATAATGCTGGCTCAATAGATCAGAACTGCAACCTGAACAGATATTGACAACTATAGACTCACTATGAATTATTAACTCTTGGTCTATCAAACAGAAGTTGGTGTTGTAGTCAAGATATACCTTCTAGACTAGAGCCTGTGTGGATTTGCTGCTTCACAGCTACTTTTATGTGTAAGCCTAGGTCCAATTCGGTGGTGGGATCCATGCAATCCTCTAGCTGTTAATATACTGCAACTCCCATAAAGTAGTGTAGCAAATGGTGTTGTGTGATTGGAAAAACAATGCAACACTTCAGGAAGGCAACATACTCTCAAATTGTCTTATACTGTACTAGATCTAAAAAATATGTGATTACTTATGTATCTGACAATACTACTCTATGTTTTTGCCTGACACAGCCATAAAAACTATTAAAACAATAAGTCTACAAATAGTTAAAATAATTATGCAAGGTTAATCAAAAGCAAGTTTACCGTAAATTAAGCCTTACTCCTATGTCTGACAAAGTGGACTTGATCCACAAAAGCCAACATTAAAATACAGCAGTTAGTCTTTAAAGTACCACAATGTTGTTAGGTTATTTTTTTGTTTACTCTCTGATAAGCTTAAATAAACGAGCCTTTATACCTCTTCTGAAAGTGGGGAGAGTGGTAACTGATCACAATTTTGAAAGGAGTGCATTCTACAAATTGAAAGACACAGGAAAAAGTCCTCATAGCTGTTCATATGTTAGAAGGCCTTTCCTAGAGATCTTTTTTCAGATTCAAAACAAGACAGGCAGTCCCTTAGATAAACAGGCCCTAAGAGGTTTAGGGCTTCAAAGGTTAAAACCTTCACTGTGAACTCTGTTCAGTAAAGCAATTAGCGACCGTGTGCAGGTCTTTCATTACTGGGGTCTTATGACCACAATAGCATGTGTACCAGTAAGCAGGTTAGCTGCCACACATTGCATCAAATGAGGCTTTTGTATTGTCCCTCAGGATAACTCCGTGTAGTAGTTAAGACAAAATGTAACTAAGGCAAAGATGACTGTTGGCTGAAATCTAGATGAGAGAAATATGCAAGTGTTCAAATGCTGCTGACAACAAATACATAACCATTTAGCAAGTTATAATAGGTAATGATGAGAGCTCATGGGAGAACATTAAAAGGGCTACCTGTCCCCATCCTTCATATAACCAAGACAGATACTGTATTCTACTACCCATCAAATCAGACTAGCTAAAGCAGCGTTTCTCAAGGTTTTCAGGTCACGGGCCTGAACATGCCTCCTTGACAGCTGATCGGGCCAGTCACGTGGTTCCTCCCACCTGGAAGCAGAAGTAAAACACATGCCACGCATGCGCAGAACACATTTAGCAGTGTTCTGTGCATGCACGGCGCACATTTTACTTCCGCTTCTGGGAGCGCTGAGAGTGTTGGGGGGCGGGTCTGGTTGTGAATGCCTCAGCTAAAGGTTGTGAATGCCTTAGCTAAATATTCCTATCTGAATAATAAGCTCCTGGTTTTAAAGTTAACTTTTCCTGTTTGAGAAATCTGGGGTGGTGTTATTACTTTATTTGAAAGCTCCTTTCTAATTGATTTTGGAAACTAATCTCTAGATTTCCTGTTCTGGTAATTTTCATTTCTCAAATTGTTCCCTAAAATAATGTCTTTGAAGTAAAATCATACAAACTAGGCAATTCTGGCAAATACCTAAATTGATTCATAATTAGCATATTAATTAGCTGGATTTAGGTCAGGGGTTGCAGTTAATTAAGCAAAATAAAGGTGGAGAGACACCAATCATTTCCTTCCCTTCAGGGAAATATAGAAACCTTAGATTGCCAATTCTTGCCCTTATTCACACAACTCCATACTTGGAATTCTCAAGAGAGTTGGTGTGATTTTTGTACTCCAGAGTTATGTTTAGTGATCACATAGAACCACATATGCAAGAAACCCTGTTATTACCAGAAGATACAAGTACAAGTCTATTATGGCTACTATTTATGATAGTTCCAGTGCAGGTCCCAAACACTTTATTGCTTGAGATGGAGAAGCAAAAGGCAAGTCTCACCTGCACAATACCTGGAGCCAACCAAATTCTTTGTCATTAGAGACATTAACCCCAAAAGCACTTCCTACTCCAATCCTTCGCAATAAAATTCAATAATAGATTAACTATCAATACAGTAAACTCTCATGGTATCCCTCCTCCGAGCTTGGTGGTAACCAGTTACAAGCAAGGTCCTTTGCCACACTCCTTAATTCTGCAATCTCTTCTCCCTCACTCCCATATTTGTTTAATGAACCAGGTTTTCTATTTACTTTTCCTAGGAACTTGCCAAGGGCATTTTCAGAGGTAAGGAAAGATTATGTCACTCTCATCAGTGACCTGGGAATTGTCCTGCCATGAGTAACAGCCCAAAGAAGAGGTGACCAAATGTGTGAGGTCTGCAATAAAATGAGAATTATAATAGCTATCAGGGTTGTATTGGCTGATTGGGGAATTATAGCAGCTGTCTGGTCTGGATAGCTCAGTAGTTTAGGAGCTGTGGAGCAAAAGGTTGGGATTTTGATCCCTCATTTATGCCTTCTGGGAGAAGAGCCAGCCTGAGAGTAGACATGGGCAAGCTGCACAGTCCTAGGTGACCCCTAGAAGGGAATGATAAAGTATTTTTTGTGTACAGTAAAACGCCGACTTACATACAGGTGAAACTCGGAAAATTAGAATATCGTGCGAATGTTAATTCATTTCACTTAAAAGGTGAAACAAATATATGAGAGACTCACTACATGTAAAGTGAGAGATGTCAGGCCTTAATTTGTTATAATTGTGATGATCATGGCGTAACAGCGTACATGAGATGTGATGATTATGGTGTACATGAGATTGGGGGGTTGGGGTTTTCATAAACTGTAAGACATAAGCATCAATATTAGTTCAAGCCTTACTTTGTTATATCTTTCTTTGCATGTAATGAGTCTATCTCATATATTTGTTCCACATTTTAAGTTGCATTACTGAACTGAATGAACATATGCACGATATTCTAATTTTCTGAGTTTCATCTGTATATCTCAAGTTACATAAAATTCGACTTACATAATGATTTTTGCACTAAAACCATGTACCAATTTACATAACACAATTTCCAATGGGCTTGCTTCGAGTTACGTAAAAAAATCATTTTTCCTATGGGGTTGCTTAGATTAACATAACTATCATTTTCCTATGGGTATGCTTTGAGTTAAGTAAAAAAATCATTTTTCCTACGGGTTTGCTTTGAGTTAAGTTAAAATTCATTTTTCCTATGGGTTTGCTTCGAGGTAAGTAAGAAACCGATTTACATAAAAGCCTACGGAACAGACTTTTTACGTAAGTAGGGGTTTTACTGTATTCTCTACCTAGAAAGCCCAGGAAAGGGTTGCCGTAAATCAGACTTGACTATATCCATAGAATCACTGAGTTGGAGGGTGGGGGGGCTTTTAAGCCAGTGGGTAATGCAGGTAATGCTTAATGCAGGAATCCGAATCATATCCATTAAACATAGTGTGAAATATAATCTGAATATTGGGCCTGTTTGCTGAGTGAAACCTGGGATGTATTTGGCCTGGCAAACTCTTGGAATGGAGGCATGAGAAATTTCAAAAATGGAAGTTACAAATTGACCCTACTTTTCTGGCGGCGGGGGGGGGGGGAGCATCTGAAGCACAACTGCATCTCCAATGGATGGTTGCAAACTTGCCCCAGCTGGCTTTTTTTGAAGTTATAACTCTTACAAAATTGCGTAGATTGAGCCTGAATGGCAGAGTACAGCTGCTGACATAGGTCTGTGCTGAAAGGTAACAGCGTGAGCGCTCCGGCGGCGCCTAATCGTGCCTACCACATGACCGCGGAAACGTCTCCAGACGCAGACACTTACGCTGGCTCTTGGTTGTCAATGTCAACAGAGACGAGCACCGCCCCCTAGAGTCGGACACAACTGGGGTTCGAGCAAGGGAGACAAACAGACCTATTATCCCAGAGGCCGCTGAAAGAGCCCAGCCCCCCCCCCCCCCGCCAGTTCCGCAGGGTCTCAGCTCCGCCCCTCCCTGCCGGGCCTTTCCAGGGCCCGGGAGGGAGAGCTCGTGGGCGCGCTCGCTCGGTGCTGCTCGCGTCCGTCCGTCCCTCGCGCGCCGCCGCTGTGTGTCCGAGGGTGTGTGCATACGCTGTGTGTGTGTGAGAGAGATTGTTCCTCCCCCCCGGCGCCTCCACCACCACCACCACCACGAGTCTCTCCTTTCCCAGCACTGAACCAGCAGCAGGCAAGAAGCCAGCAGGCTGCCCGAGCGCCGCGGGGGGCTCTGCTACGATGCAGGTCTAGCTGCCCACCCCTGCCTGCTTGCGCGCCCGCCCTCCCTGGCTGCACCCACCCGCCGTCGCCTTCTTCTCCGGCTGGTGCGCCGCGCGCAGGCGGGCTGCTGTGGCTCCCCTTGCCCTCCGCATCCCCCGGGGTGGGTGACCGACCGACGTGAGCCGCGGAGGGGCAGGCGCCCAAGGGCAGCGGCAGGAGGCCGGGCGGCGGCGGCGGCGGCGGCGACCCCTCGAGCGAGGCTCCAAGGAAGGATGGAACCAGGCGCCTACGGAGCAGGCAAAGCCGGCGGCACCTTCGACCCGCAGACCTTCCTGCGGCAGCCCCACACGATCCTCCGGATGGTCTCCTGGGTAAGGAGGGGGGCGCCTCTCCGGCCGGCTCGGGCTCGCGGCGGGAGGGGGGGGAGGGGGGGAGAGGCGAGTTTTGCGCGGTCCCGTTTTCAGAAGGCACCCCCCAAAAACAAACAAACAAACAAAACACGCGCGTTCACACGCGCACGATTTGTGCAAACGCACGTGCCAAGCGCGCTTCCTTCCCTGTCTGGAAAATTCCGTGCCAACAGTTAACGAGGGGTTGGTTACGGGTGGGTGGGGAAACCCCACACGGTGGGGAGGTAGTGGGGTCACCGCCCACCCCCACCGATCCGGAGCAGACATCCTGTAGGTGTGAGAAAGCGAGCATAGAGCGAGAAACCGGGTTAGGAAAGCCAAGCCCCGCGTTGGGTTGCTTGAGGAAAGGCTGTTGGCTTGGTGTTCTCCTGGGGGGAGGGACCCCTTAATGTGGGGCGGGAGCAATGCGGCTCCTGTTTCCCCTTCCTCGTCTCTTCTTGCCGTCCTTCCGATGGGGGGGGGGGCGACGACCACCATACACTCCTTGGGGGAGAAGAAGCACAGAGCAGCGACGCCTTTTCCCCACAAGTGACCTCTGAGATGGGAGCCAAAGCGTCTGTCTCATCATGGACTCCTGGGCTCGGGTTGCGCCTTCCTTTTTCTGACGCTGCTGCTGCTGCTGGCTGGCCAAGAGTTGTGGCTCGGCACAACAGTGTGTGAGTGTTTATAGGGAGACAGGCAGCAGACCAAGCCAGTGGCAGGTGGGGTGGCAAAGAGGAGGCAAAATGGCACGAATGCCCCTCTTCCCCGTTCCTTTCCATCGCTTGTATGTACCAGAGTGATGGGTTTATTCCCTCCTTTGAATAAAGTCGTCGTCTCCAAATATTGGCGCTCATCATGGCGACCAGCCATGGAGATTATCTTGAGAATATAACAACAGTGGCCTTCCATTTTCCTTCTGCACTGCAGCGTGACACCCGTACCACTGATCCAGTCCCACGCATCACTTTCCGGTCCTGGGCCCTTTTGGCACATTAAGCCCCAGGCCAGTGTTGATGAAGCTGCTGCCCTCCATCAAGATGGATTCAAGTGGTATTGAATCCACTTGGAGACCATCCTCTTCCCTGTGGACTTCACACACGCGTGCACGCACACACGGCCATTAAGGTTGTCAGGTTAGTTAACCGCCACCTGACAGGATGGCTGCATTTAATAAAGTAGGAAACTGTTTTCCTTTATTTTTGTGTTGGGGACAACTTTTCTGCTTCACATCACTCTCCAAACAGTTGCACCTTCTTTTTCTGACAGGAAGGAAATAGTTTAACCGGTTCTACCTAGCCTTAAAGCCAACACTGTTATTTTAATCAAAAAGGCACAGAGGGGAAAAAAAGTGTGTGTTTGCATAAGATGAGCCATAATACTGGGAAGGGAGGCTGGAGAGAAGGAATTGCCCTTTCCTACCACCACCTTGAATGTCTTTTAGTTTTACTGATACAAGTCAAACCTCTACATACAAATTTAATTCTTTCCTCAAGGTTTGTTGTATCTCAAAAAAATTCTTATCTTGAATTTCCCATAGGAATGCATTGAATTTCTTATCTTAAAAAATCCTATTAAAAATGTGTATCTCAAACCTGATTTTTTTCTGAGATTTCCAGATGAATCTCGAATTTTTCTTAAGTCAAGCTGTTCTTATCTCGAGGTTTGTCTATACAGTAATACCTCATACAAAGTCCGCTTCATACAACATCGGATTCATACAACATCGCCTAATTCCTTGAAAAAAGTTGCCTCATACAAAGTCATGCGACTTTGTATGAGGCATTGGGGTTTTCCCAGGTTGCATTGTGCCTGGGCAGTATAAAAGGCAGGACACATGCGTGCATCTTGTGGGTTTTGCACAAGGCAAAGAGTGTTTAGGAGTGGTTTTGAGCACGACTTTGGATTTTTTTGAATTTTTTCGTCAGAATTTTTGGAAGCATTCCTGGGATTTTTGCAGCATTCTCCAGGTTCTTGGACAATCAGGGTTGTTTGACATGTTTTTGTAATGTTTTTAGCCTTTAGACAATGATTTCTTAAAGTTCTATCAGTTTCCTGTCTGTTTCCTTGACTTTGCCCTGAAGTCTGTGCTGTTACAGTACAATGTATCTCTATGGAAACGACGTTGTATGAGGCATCGTGGCAAGGATTTGGACGTTGTATGAGGCATCACAGCTAGGATTTTGCATGCCTCATACAAAGTCCAAATCCGTATAAAGTCCAAACTTGTGGAACCAAGTTTGGACATTGTATGAGGTATCACTGTACTCTATAATTATTTTTTTTGCAGGATAAATACACTGGTGTGTGTGTGTGTGTGTGTGTGTGTAAAGTAGTGGAAATGTATTTCTCCTTATTTAAATATGTTTCTCCCTCTACTTTAATATGTTGTGATTTTATGCAAGAGCATTTGTTTGTATTTGGGGGAGGAAGTGAGGGGGCTACTCAGTTACCTTACCCTTCTTGGAATGACTGGAATGAAGGAGGTCACTATATCTTGTGACACTTTTGCCATGGCTGCCTCTGTGCTTGTAGCCTATGCAAGAAGGTCATTGGGATTAAGATCGCAAGCTGCAAACACAAAGCTAGAGAGATTTGCTCCTGCAGGAGTTCTAGGGAAAGAGGCAGCAGCGGAGGAAGGCACAGATCCTGCAAATGTGATGATGCCTCTTAGAGCAAGAGAGATAGAGCTAATAGAAATGGGGGCACAGGGAAACCTCTGCTTGTCAGCTGGGAAAAAGGAAAGGTTAATTCAGCCAGCCTATTTCCCATCCATTGGAAATTTGGGCATATCATAAGGAATGACATGAAATACAAAATACTCTAACTTGCTCTGCAAGGAAAGATCCCTGGGAAGGGAAGCCCTGGATGTAGACAGACTTAATGGCTGAAGAACCTGAGAGATTGGTGTGGCATGTCCTCAGAAGAACTGTTCTGAGGAGTTAAGAACAGGAAGACTCACCATGATGATAGCCAATATCCGAAACGTATACAACACCTAAAGAAGACAGAACCATTAAGTTTAACTTAGAAGGGTGTGAAAAACTACATTGTGCCATTTAACCCATATTTATTATTTTGACTTGCAGAGTTTCAGGGAGAAGTTTCCCCCAAGTCTTGTTTAATTGAACCCCTGGGACCTTTTGCGTGGAAAAACCACACTCTTAACACAGAGAAGTGGCCTCAACCCTAAAGACCTGCTCTAGTGAAAGTGAGCACATTTCCCACTAATGCATCTGTCTCCCTAACTTGGTAGCCTCCGGATATTTTGGACTACAAATGACTAATAGCAATTACACTTATATACTGCCCACAGTGCTTAGTGTACTCTCTGGGAGGTTCACAAGTTAATTAGCATTTTACCCCAAACAAACTCATTTTACCAATCTCGGAAGGATGGAAGGCTGAGTCAACCTTGATCCCTGTCAGAATTGAACTCACAATGTTTATACTGCAGTATCCTTCCCAGCCAGCATCACCGTGATAGGAGTTGTGCAGCCAGGGGATGCCAGATTGAGGAAAGCTACGTGTTACTAGTCAATTTAAACCCTCCTGTGCTTCTTTGGTGAATATGATTCAGAGTAATGTTTGACAGGAATGTGGAGGAAGAGTAAAGAATAACATTGGTCTCACTAACCTAACCGCCCAGAGTCGCTTTGTGAGTGGGGCAGCATACAAGTTGAAGAATTAATTAAATTAAATTAAATTAAAAATTAAATTGCCTTGGGAAGACTGAAGATGAGATACATGTAATGGGTTGGTGTGTCTATCCAGGTTTATTTTACAATACAGTTTACTACTGTTCTTACCAGAGGGTGAAAGACATGTAGAATTAATCTCTGGGCTCACATTTGCCACTGAAATTCCACTTGAAGTGGTGGGGAAAGAATGTTTCTTTGCATGAAGTGAGACAAAGCAGCAGAGAGCACAGGTGATGATGCAGTACCAGTCAATTATGATCAACAAATATGATGCTTGATAGATGGTTCTGTCCTTTTAAATCTGGGACAGAGTGTTCTTCCCTTTAAAGATCTGACTTCATTCTGTTACTGTAGGCCTTCTCGAGTATAGGAGATGAAAAAGGTTTTCTGCAGTATGCTGTTTTCTGCTTCAAAATACCGCTTTATTGAGTTTTCTCAGGAAATCAGACTTCATTGCTGAAGAATGATATATACAGCATCTAATTAACCCCCCCCCCCAATTCCTGGATTCATCAACTGCCTGCTATACCTTGACCTTGGAAGTGACTTTGATACCCTTTTGTTTCAAGATGTAGACTTCCTTTGTTTAATAAAAAGGAGAGTTGCAGAACAGGGAAAACAATTCTAAGCTATTGCTATACAGTATATGTTTCGCCTGAGAGTAAGTCTCTCATGCAGTTCAATGGGACCTAACTCCCAAGCACACATGAAAGGACTCAAGTCTTAGGAACCAGAGGAACAAACTCGGAATGCAGACTGATAAAGGATGACATATTCCCTTTCTCATTTGAATTTTCTTATCTTCTCTCCCTAGTGATATTGCATCAGTTTTTGCATCTATTTCCTGCTTTTGCTTCAACACCGTTAGTTGTTAGTCAAGAACAACTACCACTCTATTTTAAGGGATTTGCTTCTAGGCAAATGCACATAGAGCTGTAAATGTCCTGAATCATATTACTATTAAACCATTAGAAAAAATGCTTATAAGAATGTGATAAAAGATACAGTTCTTATTTCCATTCAGTCTGGTATGCCCAATATTGAGATGCAGAATATTAATCTTGTTGCATATTTAAGTGATGATTTTTACATAACTGCAGTAGATTTTCAGCTACAGTACCTGATTTCCAAGTCCAGGGAAATATCCTCTTTATGTTGTATGCAAATATACTTGAAGCCGATTGGCTCATTGTCTCTTCTCTCTCCTGGGAAAGAGGGTGTTAAAGGGAAGAGATAATGAGCCAATCGACTTCAAGTATATTTGCATACAACATAAAGAGGATATTTCGATGGTCCTGTCTTAAACACAGAGTTTTTTTTAAAAAATGAAATTGAGGTACACAAGGCTAAGATAGTAGACAATTAAGTGATTTAAGTGTAAAAAACAGTTCCATGAAAAATCACCAGAATATGAAATGCTGTCACAGCAGAAAATGTGGAAAGAGATTTAAAATAAAGTTATTACAGGAGATAGATAAATCTTTATTGTCATTGTCCTGCACAAAACGAGATTGAGAAAGGCTGGCCTGTAGGGGCTGGCCTGTTGCCTTATTCCCCGCGAGGGGCAGCAGTAGTGCTAAGGAGAGTGGGTGGTTCCTAGGGGGTTGTTCTTCCTTCACAGGGGAGAGCCCAACACTCCTCCCGAGCTTTGGTGGCTCCTCTCCTTCTAGGCTCTTGGATGTGCCTGGATTTTCGGAAGGAGGAGGCGTGGCCTGGTGGTGAGAGGGGCGTGGCCCAAAATTTCCCTTATCTTCATGTCCAAAACTTTACAGGTATGGGCAAGACAAAGGGGGACTGTTGATTCTTTTTTAGAAGAAAAGTGTAGGCAAATGGGTTTACACATCTGTTCTCTTTTCTGCAAGAGATCATGCCATCATTGGATGAACTTCTGATTGTAATAGGTGGATCTGGGCTGACAAGGCAAGTCAGAAAGAAAATCTGTCCCTTTTCAAGTGACTAAATGTTACTAGAGCAGCTCTCCTTCAATGCAGGGAGTAGAATTCAAAAATATAGATTCTCTACTAAAATCAGCCAGAACTTGCCAATGTAGCTTTGGTGGGTCTTCTGCACCCTTAATGGCTACCCAGCAGAAACTTGACAGAGCCTTTCCTCATGCTGTAGAATTTTGAAAGAACCTTCACTATTGGATTTGCTTACCATTTTGTTTGGAAAAGTACAAGGATCCAATAGAATATAAAGCTGCTAACTCTAGATATGGGGACTATGGTGGCTTAGTGGTTAAGACACTAAACTTGACGACTGGAAGGTCAGCAGGTCAACAGTTCGAGACCTGAGTACTGCATGACAGAGTGAGCTCCCATCTCTGTCCCAGCTCCTGCCAACCTAGCAGTTCGAAAGCAAGACTTTGCAAGTAGATAAATAGGGACCTCTTTGGTAGGAAGATAAACAGTGTTCCATGCACTCCAGTGTCTAGTCATGTATGCCACATGTCCACGAAAATGTCTGCAAACGCAGGCAGTGCTGGCTCTTTGACTATATACAGAGATGAGCACTGAACCCTAGAGTTGGATACAACTGCCTTTCGAGCAAGGGTGACCTTTCCTTTTACCTTTAACTCTAGAAGTGCAATTCCCCCCTTTTCTTTTTAGTTTAAAGTAGATAGCTTACATCACATACATACAGGAAAACAAATTGCACTCTGAATGAGCCTTTAATTAGGGAATCTGGGATTATGCTACAGAGAGTAGACTTAATAGCTCTCCCCTCCCCCTCAACTAATTATAATCATTTCTTGGAATGACAATGTCAAAAGCAAACATTCAGCAAATGACTTTTATATTAATGCAGCCAGGTGGAAGGCACTAAAATGTTTTTCCTATCACTGCAAGGAAAATTTTGTCTCTTGAATATCTGCTTATTATGTATTTGTTAAAAGCATAGAATATCTGCCAGAAAAAGAAAGCCAGCAAACTTGCTATTCAAATAATCAAAGACCACTGTGTATGTGTGTTATTTCCATCTGTCAGCAGTTCTGGCACTGAGCAAGTCATGATAGTACAGTACTACGGTATGTTTCACACAGTCACATTTAATCATACCATTTTGTGCTATCTTGAGAGATCTTACCCCTCTCCCCTAGCATTTTGTTTTAAAACCGTCAGATGGCAACTTTGACATGTGAATGGGAAAATGGCTGGCAGGAAAAATGTAGTTTTATTAATAACTAGCATAGTTTGCCCGGCGTTGCCGGGCTTTTTAAAATTGTGTTGGATACTAAAGGGTTTCGTTTTTTTTTTTTGAACTAATGGTGATGGGCTGTTTTAAATGGTGGTGTAAGGTTTTTTGATTTTGTGGCTTCGAGTAATTTTGTTTTTGAACTTGTTTTTTATGTTTATGCCAAAAAAAAATTTAATTTAATTTAATTTAATGTAATATTATTTAGTTTAAAATTTAATTTTGTTTTTTAAAATGTTTTTTTAAATCTTTTTTTTGTTTTGGTTTTTCAGAGTGAAAAGGGGTTTTATTTTGGTAATTTTTGAGATTAGTGTGGGTTTTTTTGAATGTTTGTATAATTTATTTGATTAAATTTAGAATTATTCTTATTTTTTAAATATTTTTGAATGTTGTTTATGTTTTGGCCACTGGGTGGGGGTGGTGAGCTTTTGTGCCTCTCATTACATTTGTTACCTTCTTTCCTCTGGGTGTCGCTTCTGGTAAGTTTCCTCTTTCTCATTTGATTTCCAGTTCTCATAGAAGGAAGACGTCTTTTGGTAAGTTCTGTGGGGGTTTTTTTTTTGGGGGGGTTGGGGGTGGAAATTTTTTTTGGGGGGTGTATCTGTGTGTTTTTCTTGTTTATTTTTGGCTGTTTGTGTGTTTATTTTTTAGGTTTTGGTGTGTTTTTGAATGTTTTTTGTTTGTGTTTTTGTGTGTTTTTTCAAGTGTGTGTGGGGGGGTGGCTTTCTTTCTCGCAGGCCATGCTGGATGGCCTGTGGGAAGGAAGGCCAATTGCGGGGAGGCTTTTTTTCCCATGGGCCATGCTGGATGGCCCGTGGGAAGGATGGGCATTTGCGGGGAGGCTTTCTTTCCCACGGGCCATGCTTGATGGCACGTTGGAAGGAAGGGCATTTGCGGGGTGGTGGTTATTTCTTTCCCACGGGCCATACTTGCTGGCCCATGGGAAGGAAGGGCAGAGGCAGTGGGGTGTTTATTTTTTTACCCCGCAGGCCATACTGGCTGGCCCGTTGGGAAGAAGGGCAGTTGCGGGGGGTGGGTGGTTGGGTGGGTTGCTTTAATTTTTGGCGCTCCGGCTGGCCCATGGAACAGAAGTGCAGCGGCGGCCGGGGTGTATTTTTTTTACTTGTGTTTTTCGCGCGCCGGCTGGCCCTTCGAATGGAAGGGCCATGGTGGCGGGGGGGGGGTTCCCCCACAGGCCATGCTGGCTCGCCCATGGGGAAGAATGGCTGCGGCGGTGGGCTTTTTTTTAACTTTTATTTTTCGTGCGCCGGCCGTCTCACTTGTTTTTCGCGCGCCGCTGACCCTTCGAACGGAAGAGTAGCGGCGGCGGGTTCCCCCCCCCCCACGGGCCATGCTGGCTCGCCCGTGGGGTTGAATGGTTGCGGCGGCGGCTTTTTCTTAGTTTTGTTTTCACGCGCCGGCTGCCTCATCGTTCTGCTCGCACATTGCGCGCAGGACGCTGGGGCTTGTAGTAATGTGTTGGTGCTTTGTGTTTGTGCTGCGTTTTTTAAAAATGCTTTTCTTTTGATTGGCTGCGGCGCGTGTTCGAACGCTGCTCCGTGCGAGAGCCTCTCAGCCTGATTGGCTCTGGCGCGGCGTGGCGCAAGGACTTTCGGGAAGTGATGTTCTTTGCGTTTCTTGCCGTTAGTGGGGCTGAGGCCCCCGTGCCGGATTTTTAAATCCTTCGTTGACCTGCGTAGGCAATTCGGCCGTGCTCTCGAAGGGAGGGTGCGGGTCAGTAGGGCGACGCATAGCAACGTATAGCCAATTCCAACGGTGAACACTTGGATTTATAGGTTAAGATTCAAACTATAAGCTTCAATTTGTCACTTACAGTCTTATTTGTACAATGCGGTTCTTTAAAAAAAATCAAATCATATTCCACCTTTTTCTGAAAGCATGTAAGTATAATATAAACAACCTTTTCAGGCTACATAGGAAATGGAGCAGTGATGAATTTGTCAATGCACTACAAAGAAGTAGCACATAGGGACTAATTTCAGGCAAATTCAGGCTATGCTGGATTCATTTCCAGGTAACTGCAGACAAAACATTTCTATGGGGAAACAGTCCAAAATGAAGAAGACTAGAAGCATGAAGCACGAGCTAGATCAGAAATGGCAGCTGTACTCTGAGTTAAATATGACTACAGTATGTAGTAGGATGGAGCAGCAAAGATCCCGGTTGTTATTTCAAATAACATACTGTACATAGAATAGTGGACTGGGGGGGAAAGTTTCTTTTTTGTATGTGTTTCAAAAAGTTAGTATTCAGTCTGCGTTTGTTACATTGCATTCATTTGCACACTTAACTAGGAATAAGTATTATGGAGTGAGACTGCGGTGGCTCAGTGGTTAAGAAGCTCAACTTGTTAGCTGGAAGGCTGGCAAGTTGGCAGTTTGAGACCTGGGTACTGCATGACGGAATGAGCACCCATCTTTGTCCTAGCTCCTGCCAACCTAGCTGATCCAAAACAAGAAATTGCAAGTAGATAAATAGGGACCACTTTGGTGGGAAAAGATCTTGAAGACATGAAAGGGGCCTCATTTGGGCATTCTTTGAGCAGAGTTTCTCCAGCAAAAATCCTTTCAACTCAGAATAATTTCTGGCACAAAATTATTATAGTATCATGGAACTGAAAAGAACTATGTAGACATGCAGATTGGATGTACTAATAGAAACAGTAGAACTGTGGCAGAGAGATGGTAGATCCTGATCTACTGATTAATCTTGGAGTGTTTTTCAGTAAATAGTAAGTGTGTTTGATTCTTAACAATACAAAACAGCAGCAACAATATGACTTCACCATTTCTAACCTATGATGATATTGGCTGAAATGAAGAAACCTTAAAGCAGTGTTTCCCAACCGTTGGTTTTTGGACTTCAATTCCCAGAAGACTAAGTCAATCCCCAAAAACACTGATCAACCAATGTATTGATTAAGGCTTCTGGGAATTGAATTCCCACTGTGGTGTGTGTGCCCCACATTTGGACCTACTGTACTGCCATAAAGTAACCAGGAATGGCTCTTGTATAAGGGACTATAACTTAATTTTAAGTCTTTTGCATCACTATCTGGTTGACAGATCTTGGAATTCTAGTATTAAAATGGCTGGAAAAGTTTCCTTTTTTGATTATATCTCAGGGACATGGCTGGCTGGGAATTCTGAGAGTTGTATTTAAAAAAAAACCAGTTTCTAGGTTCTGGAAAAAGCAAAACAGGTTCCACTAGTCATTAGACTGAGTACCCCACTGTAGGATATAAATGTGCAACACCAGCTTTGCATACAGCTGATATGAATTTAGTTTCCTATGAGAAAAGATTCTGAGCAAATAAATTGTACAGTTTGTTTAAATGGCTAAATCATACTGAAGAGGGTGGATTGCAAATTCAAATGCAAAGAAAAAGACAGGTGGTCACACACACACACACACACACACACACACACACACACACACACACACACACACACACACACACACACACACACACACACACAAGCTGAATAAAATACTGATTGTGGTGAATTTCAGGCATTTAGACCTGTAGTGAATAAACTCCATAGTTCCAGACAGGAACCATTTTTCCTGTCGTAGTATCCTTCAGGGAAGTGGAACTGTTTGGGGTTAAAAAAAATCCACCTTAGAGAGGAAGAGGGTAGATAGGGATATGTTTTGTATTAATGAAGAGCCACACTTCTATCTCATAAGAAATAGGGCATGAAAAAGTGGCTTCTGGAGGCTTAGATCTGTTCTAGAACTTTATCAGGAGAGGGTTTTAATTTTTTTCAGAGCAATAACATCTTTTGCAGTGATCTTACCTGATAGAAGGAAGGCAGCCTACAGGTGAAACTCGGAAAATTAGAATATCGTGCAAATGTTCATTCATTTCACTTATAAGGTGAAAAATATATGAGACAGACTCCCTACATGCAAAGCTCCCTACATGCCTTAATTCGTTATAATTGTGATGATCATGGCGTACAGCGTACATGAGATTATGTGATGATTATGGGGTACATGAGATTGGGGTTTTCATCAGCTGTAAGCCATAAGCATCAATATTATAACAAATTAAAGCTTGAACTATCTCTCTTTGCATGTAATGAGTCTATCTCATATATTTGTTGCACATTTTAAGTTGCATTACTGGACTGAATGAACATTTGCACGATATTCTAATTTTCCGAGTTTCACCTGTATATGGCATAGTGGTAGAGTCTTAAATATTATGACTGGGTGACTAATGGTGAAATTTCCTCTCTTTCATATCAGGCTTATTGGCTAATCACTACCTCAATGTACTGCACAGGATTTTTAATGCTCCAGGAAGGACCTTAATAAAATAGTAGCACATAGGTACCTAAAATCATTTTATGATGAATTGCATTAATGATTCTCCAGTGGTAAGACAGCTGTGGGGAGAGCGCAGGGAAAGGAAGTTGTTGCCAGGTAACAGGATCACTAGTGAACTCTTTCTTTTCTCTCTCTCTTGTTCTTATTGCACGGACTGACAGTAGGAGCTCTGAAATCTCTTCCCCTACCCACGCTGATCAAAACTCTCCTAGGTCTGTAGCACTCTACTTAGCATACTGAAAGCACTTTTTCGTTTCCATATTGTAGTCAGATCCACAAAAATGTTCTTGACTTATTATTTTTTAAAAGATTGGTGTAGAAAGCTGGCAATGTGTAAAGTTTGTCTAGAATTCTTGAGCATAAAGACTTACATGTATGTTGGAGTTGGGGATTCAAAGAGAGGCCTATTCTAGAGAAAGAAGGCACACAAGGTCTTCAGGTCTGCCTTCAAATGATTAATATCTTGAGTACCTATGGCAAGCATGTTGAGGCATTAGTTCCCACAGCAATAGCAGAAAGTACTAAATTTCTCTGCAAAGTGTTATGTCAACTGTATGTCACAGGCTGCTGTGACTTCATATAGCATGACAAAAGTCAGGTAACAAAGAAAATATTATTGTAAGTTAAGAATTTGGGTCAATTGCTTGGCTTTCCTGCACTCCAGAATATGTCTGCGTAAACTTGGTAGCAGAGCCATCAGAATACACTAGCAACAAAAAAAGGGAAGCAATCAGACTTATATACCACTCCATAGCACTTAGTGAACTTTCTGGGTGGTTCACATGTTAATTAGTATTTTGCCCCAAGCATGCTAGGTACTCATTTTACCAACCTGGGAAAGACGGAAGGCTGAGTCAAACTTGAGCCCTCATCAGGATCGAACTGACAACCTTTTGGTTGCAGTACAGTAGTCTGACCACTGTGCCACCAGGGCTCAGATGTAGTCCAGATGTAGTATAAACTCCCATAAATCCATGTCCAACAAATATGGCTGAAGGATTATGGCAACTATGTTCCAATTAATCTCAAAGGCACTGAGAAGGATTAGATTGTGATTCTTTATAGTTGTCTGGTTGAAGTCCAGTTTTAGTTTTTCAAGTTTTTGAAGGAAAGGTGATTAATATCTGGTAGAGATTTGGACAGATATAGTAGGGATTGAAAACAGTAAAGGGGGGGGGGGGGACTAGATTCACCCAGACAGTCTGAATGCAAAGCCTGTTTTGTATGTTGTTGTTCAGTCACACAGTCAAGTCTGACCCTTTGTGACCCCATGGACCATCATTTGCCAGGCTCCCCTGTCCTCCGCCATTCTCCGCAGCCCACACAGCTCTACGCCCATTGTGTCTATGATGCCATCCAGCCACCTCATCCTCTGTCGTCCCCTTCTCCTTTTACCGTCAATCTTTCCCAGCATCAAGGCCTTCTTGAGTGAGTCCTCTCTTCTCATTCGGTGGCCAAAGTACTTAAGCTTTATCTTCAGTATTTCTCCTTCCAATAAGCAGTCAGGGTTGATTTCTTTCAGGATTGACTGATTTGTTCTACTTTCAGTCTAAGGGACTCTCAAAGGTCTTCTCCAGAACCACAGTTCAAAGTTGTCTATTCTTCTGTGCTCAGCCTTTCTTATGGTCCAGCTTTCACAGCCATACATTACTACTGGAAATACCATTGCTTTGACTATGCAGACTTTTGTAGGCAGGGTGATGTCTCTACTCTTTATTATGCTACCTAGGTTTCTCATTGCTTACCTCCCAAGGAGTAAGAGTCTTTTTATTTCATGGCTGCAATCACCATCTGCAGTGATCTTGGATCTCAGGAAAGTAAAGTCTGTTACTACTTCCATTTCTTCCCCTTCTATTTGTCAGGGAGTGATGGGGTCAGTTGCCATGATCTTGGGGTTTTTTGATGTTGAGTTTCAGTCCAGGTTTTGCACTCTCTTTCATCCTCATCCGGAGGCTCTTTAGATCTTCTTCACTTTCTGCCATCAGGGTAGTATCATCTGCATATCTCAGGTTGTTGATGTTTCTCCCAGCAATCGTGATTCCAGCTTGTGCTTTTTTCAGCCCTGCATTACGCATGATGTACTCTGCATATAAGTTAAATAAGCAGGGTGACAATATGCAGCCTTGTCGTACTCCTTTTCCTAATCTAAACCAATCAGTAGTTCCATATCCTGTCCTAACTGTTGATACACAAAAGTTAATATATATCATAAAGAGATAATTAAGGAATAATTATCTTATTTCTGTTCATATATTATTTGGGATTGCTTTGGATAGATTCAAGTGAGGTTTTCACAGAGTTCCTTTGCTCAATTTTCAAGAGATGTATTGCTATTAATGCTTTGGACGAGGGTATTCAAGGAAGAGCTATGTTTGTTGCGCTTTCATGTACAAATTGTTGAAGAATAGGAATAAATACTACCGAGCATCGTAACATTTTTAACACTAGCACATTTATGACCGGAAAAGGTTTGTTGGAAATTGTAATGTTATATATTAGTTTTATAGGTACCAAACAAGTCTGTTATTTTGCTGAAATGTACCAACATGGCTATCCCTATGGAATTGCTTGGTACATTTAGCTATGCAGTAAGTAAAGTTTTTCATAGCATGATGATGTAATTGATGCGGAAAGTCTCATCCTGTTGCTTTTTGTTTGCTGTGCAACCAGTGCAGATCCAAGAACATAGAATGCTGCCTTAGTCAAGGTGAGACTGATCTAACAGAGTTTGGTGGTAATCCATCTTTCTCAGGCTGTGTACCATGATTTTGTGGAAGGATAAAAATAATAATGAGAGTCCCAAAATTTCATGGTGGGTGATTGTGCCAGGTCTGCTTCTTAAGGTGAGTTCAAGTGCTGGCTGCGGTGTTGTTAGAGAAATAGTTACCAATCATTTAGCATCTTCCCTGTTGCCCATGTATTGAAACACAAAGTTCCTTTTGGCCAGGGACTGAGGCACACCAAAATATGACAAACTCCACGTCTATATACTAGATGGGTCAATTGTAGCTAAATTAATAGCATTACCTAGTAACTGGAGGAAGAGTTTGTGTCAGTTTGTAGTCCTGCTTGGGCAGTGTTAAATATCCACATTGGGTTTTAGATACTTTTGAAAACTGGCTATTGACTGGGTCATTAGGGGGCCATCCTAGTGGAATTCAAGCAGAGTTCCTAATCAGGAATTCCCAAGGGAAAAGGATTATGGTTGTATGCTTATTACACCGGTGTTGACCTCTTCCAGGATAAGGTAAACCTAGTTAATACTGTGGGATCAGCAGCTAAGCTGGGGGGAGTGGGCAGGAGATAGGGGCCAACTGCTGCTAATAATTACGATTCAGAAGCATAGAGAAAATTACTCAATTGAGGTTACGGAAAGGCGCACTGTTTCAGTATTAGTACTGAATTAGTACAATTGCTTATTGTTCACAGGTGATGAAAGTTTTTAGCGGTTGTCTCTTGAGCGGAGTAGAAGGACTAGGTGAGGAATTTGAAGAGAGAGTTGTAATCCAAAAAAAAAAGAGTAACTTTTCCAAGGGCCGGCTTATTACTTCTGCTTTTTTCTTCTTCCGTGTCTAAGCCAGACATGAAACTGCCAAAATGAAGGCATGTTAGAGTTATCGTAGTGAGTCCAGTTATTCTTCAGAATCCATACACCAGAAATCTAGGTGAAGAAAACTAAAATATATTTTTATAAAGTCTAGGTTTCATGGTCCCTGTTTATTATGTATTCTGAAAATGTAAACAGACAGATCTTTGAAAATGTGCATGAATTACTGGTATGAAGGATCTTAAGAAATCTCAAGAGGGGAGGTGGGTGTAGAATCTGACCTGACCTGCTCTCTCCCGCAGGTTATTCCTGGCCACGGCTCAAACATATTATGAGGGAAATGTGTGTTCAGCTTTTGTTGGCAGTTCACTTGTTGATTCAGATAGTGTTATTTCTCCAAGTAGTTGATCCAACAAGCTTCTGGTAGCAATAAAAGTATTGAGTGGTTTTTGTCTTGTTTTTGTTGTTGTTGGTGGTGCACATCTGTTTTGTTTTTTTGTTGTTTCAGTGACTTATCCAGCAGACATGCTCAAAATGGTGTGTAATTGATAAACATGTGGTCCATTCTTATAGCTGGTGCAAGCAAGACAATTTGTTGTTGTTGTTCAGTCGCACAGTCGATTCCGACCCTTTGCGACCCTATGGACCATTGATCTCCAGGTACCCTTGTCCTCCACCATCCTCCTCAGCCCGCTCAGCTCGGTGCACGCTGCGTCCACAATGCCATCCAACCATCTCATCCTTGGCCGTCCCCTTTTTCTTTTGCCCTCCACCTTTCTCAGCATCAAGGCTTTCTCAAGTGAATTCTCTCTTCTCATTTGGTGTCCAAAGTACTTCAGCTTCATCTTTACTATTTGACCTTCTAAGGAGCAGTCAGGACTGATTTCTTTCAAGATTGACTTATTTGTTCTCCTTGCTGTCCAGGGTATTCTCAAAACTCTCCTCCAACACCACATCTCAAAGGCGTTTATTCTTCTGTGCTCAGCCTTCCTAATGATCCAGCTCTCGCATCCATACATTACCACCGGGAATACCATTGCTTTGACTATACGGATTTTTGTTTGCAAGATGATGTCTCTACTTTTCACTATGTTCCCCAGGTTTCTCATGGCTTGTCTCCCTAGAATCAGTTGCCTCTTTATTTCATGGCTGCAGTCACCATCTGCAGTGATCCTAGATCCCAAGAAAATAAAATCCATCACTACTTCTTCCCCGTCTACTTTCCAGGTGCTGATAGGGCCTATTGCCATTATCTTGGTTTTCTTGATGTTAAGTCTCAAGCCAGCTTTTGCACACTCTTCTTTCAACCTAATCAGTAGCTTCTTTAAATCTTCCTCACTTTCTGCCATTAGGGTGGTATCGTCTGCATATCTCAAATTGTTGATGTTTCTCCCAGCAATTTTTATCCCATATTGTGATTCCTAGCAAGACAATTAGCACTCCAATAAACACCTCTTCCAGACTCACTGCGAAGCTGCAATGTTGTTTGCAGCCTTCCATGTCAGCATATGGCTTGTAGCCACAATTCAGATAGTCAGTTTTACCATTACTGTACTTAGAAGTGAAAAGAAGGGATCATGTTCCTATTACAGGAAGAAAATCACATCTTTCTTTAAATCTGCTTTTGTTTTCACTGTCTGTTTACAAACTTTGCACCTATAGAAGAAACAATTTAAAATACACAGATGAAATTCACAAGATCTTTGATATCAGTTAAGAAATTATTCTGAGTCACATTGTCTAAACCCGTGGTTCCCAACATGTGGAACATGCCCCACAAGGGGGCAATTTGATTTTTAAGGGGGGACAATTCGAGAATGAGTTGTTAACAGTGAATGGCCTTTTAGGCTTTCTCCACGTGAATAGGAGTTCACTTTTTGAATAATAAGAAGTATATGTCATGGGTAGTGGTGGCATCAGGATTTTAGAAATGCTTAGGTGAGGCATGGCCAAAAAAAGGTTAGGGACCACTGGTAAAGTGACTGGGAACAGTCTTATCCATTCTTATTTGGTAAAGATCTACCTTGCTCGAAAGCCAGTCGTATCTGACTCTAGGGTTCAGTGCTCATTTCCGTTTACAACCAAAGAGCCAGTGGTGTCTGTGTCTACAGATGTTTCCATGGTCATGTGGCATGCATGACTAAATGCCAGAGCACATGGAACACTTACCTTTCTGCTGAAGTAGTACCTATTTATCTACTTGAAATCTCTTGCTTTTGAACTGCTAGGTTGGCAAGAGCTGGGACAGATGATGGGTGCTCACTCTGTTGTACAGCACTTGGGTCTTGAACTACTGACCTGCTGAACTTCCAGTCATCAAGCTTAGCATCTTAACCACTAAGCCACTGCATATCCTTAACTGGACATTTCAGTAACTTGAACTTTTGGGATCTTTTGCATGCCGAATATGTGTTCTGCTGCTGAATTTTGACAATAGCTGATAAGATCTTTAACAGTTGCTTCTAAGCCCTGATTCTTATCTGTCGGGGGTAATTGCCATAATTCATCTAGGTTAAGGTATAGTCAGTATGAAATTTAATTATTTTAAATATACATATAATTGAAAATACAGTGATACCTCAGATAACGAATGCATCGGATAACACTAAAATCGGATAACGATGCAAATATTTGGAAAATTTGGGGAGAAATTGCATCATATAACATTATTTTAGCATTATGCAATGCATCGTGTTTGGCCCACTGGGAAGGGAACCGGCCAAGCACCTGGCTGCTTCCCTTTCTGGAGGGCCGGTGGGTGAAAGGCAGCCGGTGTACGGGCGCTCCCTTCAGCCACTGCCTTCCGAAGAAGGCAAGGTGGGTCGGCCGCCTTGCCTTCTCCAGAAGGCAGTGGCTGAAGGGAGCACCTGTACGCCGGCTGCCTTCCGGAGAAGGCAAGGCGGGCTTGCCAACCTTGTCTTCTCCAGAAGGCAGCTGCCGAATGGAGTGCCCAGCCACTTCCCTTCTCCGGAAAGCAGCTGCCGAAGGCAGCCGGCGTACAGGCGGAAGGCAGCCGGCATACAGACGCTCCCTTCGACCGCTGCCTTCCTGAGAATGGAGCGCCTATACCAGCTGCCTTTCAGTTGGCTGGTTCCCATCCTGGAGGGCCGGAGGGTGTCTCTGCACTCATCCGCTGGCCTGTCAGGAAGGGAGGTGGCCAGGCTCACCCACAGCCCCTTCTCTGGGCTTTTTTTTAGCGTTATCCAATGCATGCATCGGATAACGCTAAAAATCGGATAACGCTAAGACTTGTGGATCCAAGTTTTAGCGTTATCCGAGGTATTACTGTAATTATTATTCTAGCCTGATATGATAGGTTTGACATTAATATGGTAATAATGATTATTAATAATGCTAACAATAAAGAATGCAAAAAAGCATAGAGGAAAGAATAAGCTTGTTCTTGACCCTCTAGAACTCTCCGAGTCTTACAACAGTAAATGGCTGCATAAAATTAAAATAGGATCTGGCAGGCTGGTTCAGTGGTCAAAGTAGAGGTTGGTAGTTTGATTCCCCACTGTGCCTCGTGTGAGTAGCACTGCATAGTCCCGGGGTATCCACAGAAGAAAGGAAAGATAAACCACTTCTATGTATTCTCTATCTAGATTCTAGGAAATGCTGGTAAGGGTTACTTTAAGTCAGAATTAACTTGAAGGCATGCAACAACAGTTAGTAGTCAGCAGCTTGCTCATTTCCCCCCTGCTGTGAACCTGGAATGATTTTTCATGTCCACACATGATATTTCCTTGATGTAAATTAATTTTAAATAGAAGGCAATGGGAAAGAGAAAGAAAGGCGATGTAGTGCTAGATTCATGACTAAGAACGGGATCATAGGGAATTAAGGCCTGGGTGTGTGGGGGAAATGTTCACATTCTAACCAAAAAGGCAACATCCTAAAAAAAAAATGCAGTAGTAAGATGGTGAGGCAAAATGACAGTTTTCTTCCTTTGACATTCAAGAAATATTAATGGGCTGAGTTACAGAGACATCACATGATATTCAGGAGGGCTTAATAGGCTGCTGGAAATGGGTATCATGCTTCAGGCATCACATGTTTCTCAGGAGGTTCATCATCATGGGTTATCAGCTCCATTTACTGTGCAGTACTGGGGCCGGAAGAGGGCAAATCACATTAGCAGCTCTTGATTATTAAATGTGACTTTGGGTATAAAATAGCTCATAAAGACTTTTAAGTCAGAAGTAATTTAGAGAAGATCTCTATTGCCTTGGCAGTGCAACTTTGGAATCTTATATCAGAGTGGAAGGAAGGTAGTTTTGGAGCTAAAGCCTAGCAGTTTGTTTGAATCTGCTCAACATTGGCAAAGAGATTCAACTTCCAGTTGTTTAACAATGGCAACAACAAAATTATTCACCTCTTGCCCTAAATTATGCTGATGAAATGAAGAGAACTAGGAATTACATGGCAACAGCCAGGAGTACATAGATGGAAGGACTGAGAGCAATTCTGGCAAATAAATAAATTCCTTGGCTCAATGTGGTTTTTTTCGCACCAGTTTTCTGCTTGGTGAATCTTTGGTTTCTAGCAAAACACAAAGAAAACTCTATGTGAACCCCACCCACCTATGGCTGATAGAATTGGCAGTCTCTCCCATAATTTCTAAAGAACTCCTATTTTTATTTTTAGCATTTAGGAAAATAATTTGCATAGCGGTGCTTGTCACTAACATTGTTCAAGTATTTGCTATATGTAGGTTGTTTGTATAGTAAAACTGGTTGGGTAGGAACACCTGGTTATGGAGCCAGGGGACAATGGAATCTGAATCAATGCTGTGCTTCCTGAGAAAGGAACCAGTCTGGATCACCTGCAGCATGTTTGACTAAAGGGGTACATATCTTGCCACCTGTGAAGCCTTGGGCACAGAGACCTCAAAGAAGAAAGACAAATTGCTTACCTGTAACTTACACTTCTTTGAGTGGTCATCTGTGAATTCACAACTCATCTATTCTCTTCTCAGTCTTTAATGCAACCATATATGTTTTGGACAGCAATGGACTGGGGGAACTGAGGAATAGTCATTGAGTGTAAGAACATGTACGATGGAGGGTTATTCTAATGGTTTCTTTTTTGAGCTCTAAAATCTCCCCATAAATTCTGCACAGGTGCAGAAAAATACATATGTATGCATTCACAGATGACTGTTTGAAGAACAACAGTTACAGGCAATTAAATTCCTCTTCAGGTTCCATCTTTGTGTGTCTTGAACCAGTTTTTCCATTTTTCTTTCTGCCTTAAATGAAAACATACGATACTGAACAGAACTATTACTAATGCCTAATTCCTATACAAGCTCATCTGCATTAGATTGTGGAATCTTTCATGATCTTGCATATCAGGGTTTAGCTGGGATTGATTGCTTCTACGTTTTAAGATTAGTCTGAGGAAGAGTGTGCTTCTACCATATGTAGATCATATTTCCATCCCCACTAGTTGTATTCTAATCAAGGTTGTGTATTTTAGTAAGATATAAGGGCCAGTGGCCCCTCGATTAACAATGCGTTTGAATAGCGTCATTTTCGATTAACGACGCTACGACGCTTCCAATGCGATTGTTCGAATAATGACATTATTCGAATAACGACACTACATTTTCCCGTTGTTATTTGAATAACGACATCATTATTTGATTAACGACTGTATTTTTACCGTCGTTATTCAAATAACGACTTTTTTGCCGTTATTCGAATAACGACATTATTCGAAGAGCGATGCTATTTGGGGAACCAAGTAACGTCGTTATTCGAGGGTCCACTGTACATCCAAATGTTTTTGGTGATTCTTAGCTAATTGTGAACCTGCATTCCTTTAGTGATTTCGAGAAATTCACATTTGACATTTTGCTAAAGTGCAGTAAAACCTTTCCTGTTTATTCATGGCCAGGGAGACATACAGTGAAAACTGTGAAGTTCTATAGTCTTCAGGTTCTGTAATATCTGAGGCTGTATAGATGGGGCTCAAAATGGTTGTTTGACAGTTACCTGTATTTACACTGACTCCAGACTTTTTCTGAGGCTAATTTATGGTACACCTCTTGACTTTCAAAGCTCCACATAGCTTGGAACAAGACCACTTGGTCTGCAAGACCACAGCTTTTCCCCATGAGTCCATTCCATTATGAGGGTTTGCTTCAGAGACTTCTCTTTGAGTCCTGCTATCTTGTCAGGGATTGAGGAAAAAATCTTTTGAATTGTGGGGCCCTGATTTTTTTGTCATTTTGTAGTTAAGATACCAGCAGGTCAGGCAAAAGGAACTGCAGAATGAACTCAACAAAAGGTGCCTTCAGTTTGGCAGTTTCATGTCTGGCCTATACACAGAAGAAGAAGCTCAGAGAATTTTGCCTGATACAATGTGATTTAAAAAAAGAAAGAAAAGAAAATATAGGAATTGAAAATGCAGAGGAGGAGACAAGTTTCTGCTTCAGGTTTTTATAAAATCCCAGGTTCTTAAACATAGAAACAGTCCTTGTGCGTGGTTGGATGGGGGAATCTTTATATTTTACCATTATTTTAGATTAGACAAAGAAATGAAACTTAATTTTCTATTGGCAGCCAAAATGTAACTCAGTCAACAAAAACAAATCAGAATTGAATTAAAATTAAATTGAAAATAAACACCTGACAAGACATTCAATGTGGTTGTGTCTGTTTTAGGGGGACATCTGGTATTGTTTCTAAGAGTTATGGACAGTAATGAAGATGGTCTATGTATAGCAAGATCTAGGTCCTCTCTGGCACAGGTTATAGCACAGTGCCGTCAACAACAGTTCTGTCAGTTCATTGAATGATAAATATGGTGTGTAAGTTACATATCTATGTGTACAATCTCATTCTATTGCGGGTGGGGGATCCCAATCTTCTGACCATAATCCCCCCCAGCAGCCATTTCTGAGCATCTGTCAGCGGTTAACTAACCTGACAACCCTGAGGACTAATTGCCTTGAAGAAGTCCACAGGGATGGGTGATGGTCCCCAAGTGGATTAAATCCCACTTGAATCCATCTTGATGGAGGGCAGCAGCTTCACCAATAATGGTCTCGGGCTAATGAGGACTTTGTGTGCCAAAAGGGCTCAGGACCAGAAAGTGACTCACTCTATATTGTCTAGACATCTCACTCCCTGAGTATGCCGACTTTTTTTTTTTGGTCCCGTTGTATATGGCCAAATATAACATGGATATCATGGGTTGACCATGTCACTAACATAGAAGTATTGTGCCAAATGGATAAAGAACGAGAACTATTTAAGACCATTAAGCAAAGAAAGCTCCAATACCTTGGCCATATCATGAGGAACAACACAATATATAGAATACTCCAACTCGCTCTGCAAGGAAAGATCTCTGGGAAGAGAGGCCCTGGGCGTAGACAGACTTCATGGCTGAAGAACCTGAGAGATTGGTGTCTCATGTTCTGAAGAGTTAAGAACAGAAAGACTATCACTATGATGTTAGCCAATATCCGGAACCCATGATGGCTAACCTTGGCACTCCAGATGTTCTTGGACTTCAATTCCCAGAAGCCCAAGCCCCTGTGAATCCACACAAATGGGTTTACTGCGATTCATCCGGCCCGCACTGCCCTCATCGCTCCCGGAAGCAGAAGTGCATTTTACTTCTGCTTCTGGGAGCGACGAGGGCAGCATGGGCCAGATGAATCGCAGTAAACCCATTCGTGTGGATTCATGGGGGCTTGGGCTTCTGGGAATTGAAGTGCAAAAACATCTGGAATGCTAAGGTTTCGCCATCATGGTCCAGAACGGATATGGCACCTGAAGAAGAAGATATGGCCAAATAGTAGAGCTGCCATTCATAACAAAGGTAAAGAAATTGGAAGAGAAGAATGTTAAATAATGGAGAATAAAACAAAAAAAGTGAATGACACTTGGAAGGCTGTTGTTTGAATAACAAAGGAAGAAATGAGATAACACATGGGAAAATGTGCTGCAGAGATATAGTAGGTGGAAGATTGAGTGGGCAGTTAAAAGTGATAGCATAAATAATACGAATTACGTACTAAAATTGCTGCTGCTCTTTTTAGCATATTCGACAAGAGATTAATTACTAGCTGAGATGGAAAACAATCCAGGGTACAGTACAGCCACATTGATGTATATCTTAGTGCTAGTTAGGGATGTGTTGTACTCTTTCCACTGGAATGTATAGGACTTCAAAGTGCTTATCTTTGGCTGGGTTATGTACTTGCTATTGATTCTATGTTTTGGGCTGAATTATATTAACCCTTATCTCACCTCCTTGTGTCCAGCTTTTCTCCATTGTTGTATTTGGTTGCATTGTGAATGAAGGCTATACTAATAAGTCAGATAAGATGGAAGAGTTCTGCATCTACAATCGCAACCAGAATGCCTGCAACTATGGTATCACCGTGGGAGTCCTTGCCTTCCTCACCTGCCTTTTTTACCTGGCACTAGATGTCTACTTTCCACAGATCAGTAGTGTCAAGGACCGCAAGAAAGCTGTGCTCTCTGATATCGGTGTATCTGGTGAGTAGTTCAGTATATTATCAGCTCTATGGATTTTCATAGGTAGGGTGTATATGGCAGTACATAAATAAGGCTACAATTCTTTGAACTTTTATTTTCATTGCAGTCATTAGCCAAAGACAATGTTTATTTGGTGGGTGGCAACAGATCCCTGCCATTGCATTTACCAAACACTTTGCAAATTAGATGATTTCTGTAAGCATGGCGACACCTCTGTTGTCATTTGGCCCCCACGAGCAGGCTTTGCTATGCATATCTTTTCCCAGGGCAAGACCCTGATCCAATCAAAGAGTGGTCATGTAGGTGATATCTGGGTCAGGGCTGCTTTCCCTTCAAGGGTCAGAACAGTTTTGCCCTTCATGTTGAGAAGACATAGTAGGCAAAATTCATTATTCTTTCATTAGATCAGGGGTGCCCAACCTTTTCGGGCCGCAGGCTGGTCATGTGGTTCAGGGGGCCAGCTACTATGGCCAGGGGGCTGGATCCAGCCCCCGACGCCAATTCATCCGGCCCGTGAAGCCCTCGTTGCTCCTGGAAGCGGAAGAAAAATGAGGGCTTTGCGGGCTGGATGAATTGGCATCGGGCTGGATCCATTCCCCGGGCCGTAGTTTGGGCACCCCTGCATTAGATGAACAGAGGTTGCTGTAATAAACTGATAAGGTTACACTTCTGGAAGATTTGACATTCTTATACAGTATATGCTTAAGAAAGGTGAGCAATCCAGATCACATGAGTTTTGGGAAACTGTTATGACAAAACTGCAATCTCCAGGTCTTTGTAAATATCACAGGGTGACACGGATTTTGTTAAAATTATGGGTAATGAGGGTGTTATAGGTAAAAATAGAGTAATAATATACAAATATATGTAGACATATTATATATATATATATATATACATATATATATTAAAATGTGATAAAATACAATAAGGATAAAATAGAAAGTAATACCCATTATGTTTTGCTTTGTCTTTATGTCTTTTTTGTTATGTTATACACTGTATTGTAATGTAATGTTTGTTTGTTTTTCTTACTATGTTTTAAAAATTCAGTAAAAATTATATTTAAAAAAAGGTGAGCAATTTCTTAAGGAGCCATCCAACAGTTACGTGATCCTCAAGTGGGGGGAGGAGGTTTGCCATCTGAATTATGGAAAATTACATGGGGGGTGTGGGTGTCAGGTTTTTTAGGTTTAAAAATGATCTCTGGGAATTTTGATCCGATTTTAGATTATTTAATTGCTTGTGCAGTCTATTTCTATTTCACCAATAGTGAAAAGCTCTAAAAATTAGAGTTCTGATACAAAAGCTCTGGATTACGCAATTTTAAAGGGAGGGGGATTCAAAGCGAAAATTACGGTCGGATTACATGGAGGGGAGGGGGTCATTTCCCCCCAAAAAATGGATTACGTAATTGTTGAATGGCCCCTAATGTCTTACCTGGCGGTATTCCCCTTTCAATTTGTCCTGGACCCCTCACTAGTAAGTAGTATGAGAGAAATATGAGGGTATGAATACCACATTTTATCTTTTAACCTGCAGATCTACAGTGCCATATAAGTCCTAGTAATTGGCTACACAATTGGAATTCTGTCCAGTCTGTAGTTCTTTGGAGATCTAGTGGTATACAATTTGCTAGGGAAATGTGAAAACTACAGCTTATATATTCTTTGTTCTGTCCCCTTATTTTCCCTTCTCTGGTTTTCGTGTTAAACTTCCTCAGGTTTCTGGGCATTCCTCTGGTTTGTGAGTTTTTGTTTCCTGGCCGATCAGTGGCGTGTTTCAAAGATCGAAGACAACCCACTCAACGAAGGAGCAGATGCCGCCCGAGCTGCTGTTGCATTCTCTTTTTTTTCCATCTTCACCTGGGTGAGTAATGCAGTCCTGGACTCTGGCTAATAACTATTCACCATTTATTTACTGCTTTTCTTGCCCACTCAGGGACAGTAAAACCAATCAGTAAAATCACAACAATGTAGTTTCAAAACAAAAATATTTTTTAAAATAAGCCCCAGACAGTTTTACCCAAATAGTTTCATAGGAATTTTCTGGGAGTTTTTTTTAAGTCTGTACAAGCATGTCAGAGAGTAAACAAAACAAAAAGATAAAAATGTGGCTCCTTAAACACTTAACTGCTTTATTTTAATGTTCATTGGAGCTGCGGTGACTCAGTGGTTAAGAAGCTCGCCTTGTAAGCTGGAAGGGCGTTAAGTTGGCAGTTCGAGACCTGGGTACTGCATGATGGTTTGAGTACCCGTCTCTGTCCCAGCTCCTGCCAACCTAGCAGTTTGAAAGCAAGAAATTGCGAGTAGATAAATAGGGGCCACTTTGGTGGGAAAAGATCTTGACATGAAAGTAGCCTTATTTGGGTGTCCCCTGAGTGGAGTTTCTCCAAAAAAAAATCCTTTAAACTCAGAATAATTTCTGACGCCAAATTATTATTATTAATGTTAGCTTTGTCATATGAAGTGGACTTGATCTGTGAAAGCTAACATCAAAATACAGCACCTGGTCTTTAACGTGCCACAACATTTTTGTTTTTTTGTTTTGTTTACTCTCTGATATTTCTGGGAGTTATGGTTCAAAAAAGTAACCTCTCCCTTCTCTAGATATGTGATATAACTTCATATACTAGACAGCTGGATTCTGGGTGTGTGTGTGTGTGTGTGTGTGTGTGGGGAGTTATCTTAGGGTTTTATTGGCCGCATGTTTTATTGGCCCAATATTTAGTGTATTTCATGCCTGTCTTTGGCATCTCTTTGAACTATGACATTGCTAACTACACTAATGAGCATAAGCATATGGGAACACTAGCCCTATGCTCCATGGCTGGGGTTGCAAACTGTACTTTAAAACTGCTCAAAATTTCCTAGACTGATAAAATCAACCGATAAAAGCAGCCTTTCCTGCCCAGGCAGTTGGCTGTGTTGGCCTGTGGGTTGGCCCCGACCCACGATGCCATTCCATCTAGCCTGTCACTGCCTTCGCCGCACACGGAAGTGGGTTGTGTTTACATCAACCATAAAACACGCCCAAGCATACACAAATGTGCCCTTGGCTGTCATAAACGTGGAAGTGGGCGCATTTACAACAGTTGTAAATGCGCTCACTCCTGGGATGTGTGGTCTGGCCTGCGGCATAAAAAGGGTGGCCACCCCTGGCATAGACTGATGACACCAGTGGTACAACATTTGGAGGGAACCAGATTGCAAGAAGTGAAGACTTATAAATCTAAAAGAATTTTGAGCCCACAAATTTATGAGAACTTTTTAAAAGTGCATGAAGGGAACAGTCTGTATGCTCATGGTGCCTCTGGCACAAAGAAAGAAGTCTGTATCTGTTCCTGTCCTTGCTACAACACATGGTTAACTCCAGCTTTGTTGGGTGGGTAAGGACAGCCACGTGTTGTTTGTAAGTGTCCTTTCAGATTAATTTGATTATGTTTTCAGTTTCCCATAAACATATTGGCTAACAGAAACTAATTCCAGTAATAACAGTGAAGTAACAAAACATACTTAAGATGGTTTAGAGTAGGCACCTATATACAGCCACTCACGATCTGATAGTCCTCAGTATTATTTTATGATTGTAACAAAGGCCTCCATCACGTTTGTTTTCCTTTATTATATCCTAGCTACCATGCTGCCAAAACTGAGTGGGACTCAAAGCAAGTTGTTACCCTGCAGGGTTGCAAACTTCCGTAAAAATGATACCCTTTTGATTATCATCTGCATGTATACATTTTTATAAATGGAAATTTGAAATACTGTAACCTTATTTGAGAGAAAGCACCCTTCTCCCTTTTTGTAGAGAAGGAAAAGAAGGTTTGAGATTGACAGATCCACTGTGCCTAACTAAAACTGTTCTGATGGCCACAATATGTACCTTTTGGCTCATGATGTGCTCCACTGCCTAGAATTCCTCCAAGGTTAGCAAATGTAATTCATTTATACTAGTTTTCTCCAACCTACAGATGTTTTGGATACAGCTGCCATCAGAATCAGTCAGGACAGCCAGTGATAAAGTATAGGAATTATAATCTGAAACATCTGGAGGATGTCAGGTTGGTGAAGCTCATGCTTCACTCATGAGAAAGTTGCAGGATTTTATTTTTATTTATTTTTTGCATTTGTAAATGCCACTTTCTCTTCTTTCATGTGGCTGTTTAGAAATAACATAGATGCCCTGATAAAATGTCTTTGGTCCTCTTAAATGCAGCTTATTGCATTTCACCTTAACTCTAGTACTGAGTTCTTTTTGGCCAAAGGAAAGAACTTTGTTCCTTAACAGTGGAAATAATTTACTTGCATGCAGAGTGACTGCAGTGGTTCAAGTGGTTAAGACACTGAACCTGATGACTGGAAGGTCGGCAGGTCAGCAGTTCGAGACCCAAATACTTCACGACGGAGTGAGCGCCTGTCTCTGTCTCAGCTCCTGCCAACCTAGCAGTTTGACAGCAAGAAATTGCAAGTAGATAAATTGGTACCACTTTGGTGGGAAGGTAATGCGGGTTCTGTGTCTAGTCATGCCTGCCACATGTTTATGGAAACATCTGCAGACACAGACAGTGTCTGTGTCTGTAAACAGAGATGAACACCAAACCCTATAGCCAGATACGACTGGATTTTGAGGAAGGGTGACCTTTACCTTTATTTGAGTCTTTGTGTAAAAAGAGTGGAGGCTCTTTGGTACAAGGATTCTGGATGTTCTTTTCCTTTTATTACATAGGATGCTTTATTTCCGTCATAGCCTCTTGCACAAATTCCCTATCCTGGTTCCTCTCTAATGCCCCTTATTCAAATCCTGTTTTCTTCCTACAGGGCAGCCTGACATTTCTGGCCTTTCGGAGACTTGGAGAGATTACTTTTCAGGAAGAATACAACACATTGTTCCCTAGCTCCCCACCGGTGCTCCCCTAATTCTATTCCTCATTTTCAAAATTGGAATATGAGGAAGGAAATAAAGTGAAAATATTTCTAACCCTCAAGCTCAGGGGCAGGAGAGAAAATGAGTAGGGTATTTGTGCAGGTGGTGTCAAGAGGAGAGAGAAAGTTCCTTGGAGTTTCCGAGAGTTGTGTTTCCCCTCTATCCTGTATTGATAGATAGTTGAATATAGAACATGTATGTTGACTTTCTCATGTTCTGGTCTCTTTTCTGCAAACTAATGATAAATAACACACATGCACCTTCTGCTCAGTCTGATTAGGATTGTTTTCAAAATGCATGTCCTACTTCTGTCTATTCTTGTGTCCTCTGGACTTGGGCTTCTTTGCCACATGGTGTCAAAAGGCTATGAAAAAACTGCAGTCTCTGAGTCTTTTTCACTTTTCTTCTGTTTCTCTTTCACCAAAGAGTATTGCACAAACCAGGCTTGGAAAAGTTATGTCCTTGTGTCATAGTGGCTAAACTGCTGTACTGTAGCCACAACTGCTGACATAGTGAGCTCGATCCTGACAGGGATGAAGGTTGACTCAGCCTTCCAAGGCTGGTAAAATGAGTATCAAGCATGTGGGTGTAAGGGATGCTAATTACATTGTGAACCACTGAGATACCATTCTAAGTGCTATGGGAAGGTATGTAAGTGTAATTGTTATTACCGGACTAAAACATTAAACTATCCCCACTGGCCATGCTGGGGGAAGACTGGGATGTACAGACAGTACTAGTGTACGTATGTACATATGTATGTACACACTCTCTCACTCTTTTCCAAACTTAAATTTTAGCAGTGGGTCTGGCCTCTCTTAACCACTGTTTTGTTCAGTTTTGTGTGTTGAAAGGATCAAGTTGCCTTATCTCAACATAGGTCAGCTTCTAAATATTGATCAGATGTATCTCTATGTTCAGGATGTTCTTTCCTCTCAGGGCACCCTCACCTTAGTGCTACTACTGCTGGCAGCCTCCATCTGGCATTGCTCCTGTAGTTACCTGTGTCATCCACATGAACGAATAGGAGGTTGGCCCAAGCTAAAGCATTTGGTATTCCTGGGCTATTGGACTTAGATATAACGAATGAACACAACAAGTCCCAGAGGTTGGTGCCATGCTGTGCATCTTGAATTGGAACATACATACCTCTGTTGTTGTCTGCCTTCTGTTACTCTTTTCTCAAAAGGGGTGAGATATGTGTGGCTTGAAACCAAGCCACCCCGCAACAAAAGATTTCTCCATTAAATTAGTTATTCTTCTCTGGTGCCTTTATTCACTTTATGCTCTCTTTCTGGAACTTGTTTTCTGTGAACTGTGCCAAATTTCCCTGCTGTTTAGAATGCATTTGCATTCAGCCTGTTAACGCCAGTATGTCTCATGCACTAATTATTTATGTCTTCTGCACTAACCATTACTAACCCAGGTTCTGTTTGTTTCTCTTTAATGCATTCCCACTCCCCCCCATCCCTTTCCTTCCCATTTTCCATAATCTCTCCCACATTGTCACATGCGCCCCTCAAGGTGGGCCAGTCATTTCTGGCATTCCAGCGATACCAGCTTGGAGCTGATTCCGCCCTCTTCTCCCAGGACTACATGGACCCAAGCCAGGAGGCTGGCATGCCTTACGCACCCTACACAAACGAAGATGACACAACAGCTAGCATGGGGACGTACCAGCAACCCCCTTCGACGGATGCTTTTGATGCTGAGACACAGGGGTACCAAGCACAGGACTACTGAGAACTGGTGGATCCCCTCCCCCTTCCTTCCCCCTCTACCCGTTCCCATCTGCCACCAACAAGCTGAGGTGCAAAACAGACACATGGGTACTGGAGCAACAGGTGGCAGTCAGCCACACTCTAGCCTTCTAGGGTCTCTGGTTTTCTTTCTTTTTTACAGAAGAACTAACACCTCCCTTCTTCTGAACCCTCTCAACAAAACCAAATGGTTCATTGCAAAAAAAAAAAATGTTTTACCTCCCTTGCTACAGTGAGAGTTCATCCTCTCTCTTTGCCTGTGGAGTCATTCAGTTCACACTTTCTTTGTGGGTGAGGGGGTGGGTTGGGAGGCAAGAGAGAAGAAAGGGCCTCAAGGTGGTGTGGGTTGAATATAGAATTGCTAGGAAACCAGCAGGATGAGTTGGTGAGATTGAGCCAGAGGCTTAACCTGTGTCCACGGGTGTCATGAGGGAGAAAAGATGATCTGGAAAGATAGCCGGGTAACCCTGTGAGTAAGGAGTGAGAGTGAGTATGCGAGCATGAGAGGGTGAGTGACAAATAGGAGCAGAAAGCGGCTGTTTGGTATGAAAAGAGAAATGGATCCCAAAGAGGGATTTACTCTTTAACTCAGGTTATAATAAGTTGGTTTTGGTCAGGTGTGACAGGATTGTGCAGAAAAAGACAGTGCTAATTTTGAGGAACATTTTGGCCATGCTAGAATGTGTGGGTTTCCCTCCTGTTTGTCTATTGTTTGTGTTACCTTAAGAAACAATGAGGAGACTTGTTGCCCGATCTGCTGTAGTGGTGGTGATAGGTGCCACACAGCATAAGAAGGGACTACTACTAGAGTACCTTTGGATTGTGTTTTGCCGATTAGAGTTACATGAAATTTGCTCCAAAAAACTTGCACCATAAGGCTTATTCTTTGACAGGGTGCCGTTCGGTCTCACTTTTGGGGAAATTCAGAGGAGTGCCCAACTGCTTGTGCTAGCTTGTGGTAGGATTATCCAGTGGTGGGCATCAGCAGGTTCGCACCAGTACACACGTACCAGTAGTAAAAATGGCTGGCCCCGCCCACCTCACTGCCGCTTCTCCTCCTCCTAGAAGAGGCTTCATAGGGGGTTGGCTCCATTTCCCCCTTCATCAAAGGCTTTTCCTGGGCTTGTTTCACCCCAAAGCGCATCCTCAACCACTCCAAAGCCTTGGAGGAAGGGGGAAATGGCTTCGGAGGAGGCTCTTCACTATAGAGCTATGAAAATAGAAGCCTATTTTCATCACTCTATACCGAACCTCTGAAGCCATTTCCCCCTTCCTCCAAGGCTTTGGAGTGGTTGAGGTGGCCCTCTGGGGTGAAACAGAGCCCCGGAAAAGCCTTGGACAAGGGGGAAATGACTTCAGAGGTTTGACATAGAGTGATGAAAATAGAAGAGGCTTCTATTTTCATAGCTCTATAGTGAACAGCAGTCACATGGCCAACAGGTCATTCACACTCAGTCACATGGCCACACCCACAGTGTGGTAGGAATTTTTTTAATGCCCACCACTGGGAGTATCGTGTGACAGCTTCACCAACAGCAAAAGCACGTGATAGTTAATGGAAAAGTACCAAGTGCACGAGAATAATTGTACCAGGTGTGAGACATTTTACTCCTGTTTGAGGGATTTAATTTCTGTACATTCCACAGCAAACTGATACACAGTGATGAATTAAATTTGTTATTAAAAATATCTGAAGAACAGATATAGCATTGATCTGTTAGATGTGTCTGGAGACATCTAACCCAATCAGTTCCCAATAGTATGTTGCCATCAGGCATACATGGTAAGAAGCAGGCTTTAGTCAAGGTGATAGCTATCGTTTGCTGACAATGGCTTAGAAAAATCCATGAAAACATCATCTTGACTGGGTGAACCAAGCCTTAGTTCCTTAGTATTACTGTGACTATTTTAAAATTCATTGTTTAATTCTTCTTCCCTCTGGAAGTTCCTTCTTAATTTGGTGACATGGACCTTGTTCCCTTGGGTCAGATGATTACCGTATATACTTGAGTATAAGTCGGTTTGTTGCTCCCAAAATGAGGTCCAAAAATGGGATTCGACTTATACTCGGGTCAGTATAAACACTCAAAAACATACCCACACAAATGTCTAAATTAATTAATTTTACCATATTTTCATGTATTTTAAGTAATGAAACTCACTAGCGGACGCTGCACTTTCCACCTCCCACTTATACTTGGGTCAATCTATTTTCCTAGTTTTAGAGGTCCAAATTAGGTACCTCAACTTACATTTGGGACGACCTATAGTCAAGTATATACAATAACATGTAAAAGCAAGGAGGTAATAATCAGGAGGATTTCCTAGGAATAAACCACATGACACTTGGGGTTTATTCCTAGAACTTGGGGTGCATATCTTGGAAATGCTGCTGTTTTTGAAATATAATTCTCAGAACTCCCAAGAAAGGAATTGTCATCTAAAAAAAATTATCCAAGTTGTGCTCCTGGTTTGTAAAGGTGCTCGTAGACAATTTACAGATTTACTCAAGCATTTCATCCGGTCCATTGGGACTTACTCTTGAGAAGATGGTCTAGAGCAGGGGTGCCCATACTATGTCCCGCGGGCCATATCAGGCCCCAGCATCAATTCATCGAGCCCCAAGTGCCCTCATTGCTCCCGGAAGTGGACACACCCACCAATGTGCATGTGCATCTGGAACCACTTTTGGGAGTGGTGAAACCACTTCTGGGAGTGGTGTGGATGCATTTGTGCATGCGCAGACGTCTGGAACTATTTCCGGGAGTGGCATGGATGCATATGTGCATGCGCAAATGCATCTGGAATCACTCCCAGAGGTGGTTCCTGATGCACATGTGCAAGCATACGTGCCCATTTCCGGGGGTGTGGTCAGGCCTGTTCAGCTGTGTCTGGGGGCGTAGTTAGGCCCCTGGTGCAAAATGTTTTGGCACCCCTGGTCTACAGAGGATTGTAGCATAAAGTTATTTTCAAACATTCACACAAAGGAATTACCAAAAAGAGCTGACTGACAGTACCAAAATCTGCCAGAAAAATTATATTCACACAAAAATAGGGCCAAATGGTGCAGATGCAAATGAGAGAAAGAGACCGTTTGAGGCAGGAGTATCTTTCAAGTCTCTTACTGCAAGAATGCGAAGGAGTGAAGAAATAAAATATCCAAACTGTTCTGGTATTGCCAGTTTTTCAAAAGAATTTTTCTTCATCAGGATGTAACCTTTTCAAGCCGAGGGCTAGGTCATTCTTTCTCAGTCAGCTTCGAGGGCCAGAGGGCCATTTTGCCTTGCCTGCACAATGGGGGCGGCCATTTTGTTTCTCAAATGCCCTTGGAGAGGTGGAGGGGACACATGAAATGGTGCAACAGCCTGAATCCGGCCCATTGGCCTTAGGTTGGGAACCCCTGTTCTAAAGCTTAAATAGGAAAATGCCCTCTTGAAGTAGCAAAACATTTGATTCCTCCATCCCTCCTGCTTGATTGGGTTTGGAAAAAGCTGGGGTGGTAAATAGATCTAAAGCAGGAATTCTCAACCTGTGGGCCGGATGCTGCCTGCAATGGCATTTCATGTGGCCCCCCACTGCCTCCCCCATACCAGGAAGTGCCATGTGGTGGAGGAAGGACAAAATGGCTGTCTGGCCCCCAAAGCTGTCTGAGGGAGCATGATCTGGCCCCCGGCTTAAAAAGGTTGAGAACTCCTTATATAAAAGATAAATTTCCTTTAAGTGATCAGAGATCCTGCACATTTGTTCAGTTTTTGCCCATTTTAAGAAAAGATGGCATGGGACTGCTTTCAAGGAGTAAAATGGGAGCAGAAGCTGAGCAACAATATTGGGTGTCTCCCTTGTGTGTGTGTGGTCTGTGTATGGAAACTTATCATTTCTACTGGCACATCCATCCTAGACATTCATTGTATGGACAGAATCTAGGAAGGTGTGAGGAGAAACGTAAAAGCCTGTTGCACTTAAAGCGCAAAGAGAAACTAAGTTCTTGCTTTATGTTCTGCTGAGAAAGCAATATTTAGTAGGACTTGGGGGAGAAGAGGATGTATTCTCTACCCCAAGGCCTCTCTTCTGTTGCAATAGCCTAATATTTAGGCTTGAGGGCGGGTGGGGATATTTTAATAAGTGGTGTTCTTTGTAGCAAGTCAGGGAAAGGTCCTTCCTTGTCAACACCCCCCCCCCCCCCCCCAGGGAAAGAGAATTACGGGATTGGTGTGTAGGAAGGGTGGAAAGTCCAGTGTTGTCACAAAGTGTTGTGAACTGCATGCTTTCATGTGGGGAGTGGAAAAGGGACATAATCCAACCTTCCACCATTTTTCTGGGTAGAGATTAAAACTGGGTTCTGCCTTGGGGCACAGAGTAAGACTGAATGAAATCTATTATTGTACTATGGGGATTGGTTTGTATGCCGTCTTTCCTGTCACATATGAATGGATTCCAAAGTCCACAGTGACACACAGTGCTCCTCACAAAATTAAGAGGTCACTCACCCAACCATTCATGGCCCACGAGATAACAGAGGGAGGCCTGTTGACCTTAAATTTTTTTTAAAAATGTGATAATGCTGGCAATCATGTGAGAAAATCCTGTATTGAATTCATATCCTTTAATGTGCCCAGTGTGTCAACTGCTGTCTACCCATACCTTGCACTACTTTGGTTGCTCTTTGTGCTTTCAGAAAAACTTCACACTCTGAATCCTTGGTGCTGTAGGTACATAAATATTTATCATATGATGCCAACACAGTGATGCAGATTTAGAGTAGCTCAGCAATACCAGTGTTTTCTTCAGTTAATGTGCAAAGTCTAGAAGTGAGTTGTGCTTCATTCACATACAGTGGCTATGTTCCAGGAAGACAGTCAAGCATGGTCATATGCTCCTTGGCCCTCCATATACTTGACTGTGTGCCTGCCTTTTAATACTATTGTGTTTCCTGAGGAAGCATCAGTTTAAATCTGGCTGTTGTTTTCAAAGTTGAAGGAGTTTTAAAATGGTATTACAAACCCTCTTGTTTAAAATACTGCATGGTATTTTTCAAGCATGAATGCAAACTTCAGATTTGAAATTCACAGCACAATGAGTGTGTGTCAGGAGCCAAGAAGTAACTACTGCAAAATTGTAGCTACTAACAGGCAGCATATTTCTTAATGAAACATGGTTGACCAGGCCTACACAACTTGGTCTACCATGCAGAGTGTGATGTATAGCTATGTTGTGGGTGGCAGCCCCCAGGAAGCAACATAAAAATCCAAGATGCTTTTTAGTGGCTACAGGTCAGTAGGAAGCTGTCTGCAGAGTGATAAGTCACAGTTTATTCTGGATTCCCAGTTGCCACCAAGAAATGAAGGAGATTTTTATGAAGCATAATGACATGTCAGTTCATTCCCAGGTAGATGCCAATTTGATAAACAGACAATCTAAATATTTTCCCCTTTGAGCAATAAGTAGCTGCTAATTAGCAAGTTTTATTTATTTATATTTTTATATCATAGTAGTGACTCAACTGTCACTCTGCGCAGTGAACACATAAAATATAAATCCCACATCCTGGACCCACCCTAAACTGAATACCGATGCATATTCCTGATAACTTGCAAAAAAAAGTGAAAGAAGGTGATGGCATTGAAAGTTCGGCAAACTAAAGTGTTAACAAAATCTGCTTGGAGACGAGAGGAGAGGTAAACAACTTTAAAAGCTCCTTGGCCAGTTTGCAAAATATAGCAAAGTAGAGAGCTTTGGTGGACATGCAGCAGGAGGGAAATCTACAGTTCCCAGTTAAATTTCTAGTACTGTAATATGACTTTGCACTCAATTAGGAATTAAGTCAAGGGTTCGTTAATTTTAATGAGCTCTCTGTTAAGTCAATACACCTACACAGGTAAGAATGTTTACTGGCTTCCAGCCAATGAAGCAGGTATGAACACACATGGACTCTAGTTGTCTACACAGTCTTTGACATACTTAGCCAAAACGAACCTTCCCAGACAGCTTTAAGACATACACACCCTTCATCAGTTTTTCCTTGTCTTGGTAATAATTAGGAGGCAGTCTCCATTTCTAATGCTACTAGTTCTTGGCATTCACAAGCACACAGGCCGATCTTCAAATATCTGGAGAGCGAGCTTGGTCTTGGGAAATGTGAATCTTTTTTCTGAATGAGGAATCACATGTTGGTTGGATTTGCACCACGTAACACATAAAAATGATTTGTTCTGACAATCTTGCTGTTCCTGGGATGATGGCAATGTAGTCGTGGTCTGTGTACCCTATACCTACAGCATTTCTGTCTGTATAGTATATATATACAGTATAATATATATTACAAGTAAAGGTATAATATACAACTATACACAAAGAGGTTTAAATATGTGACGATGAAAATGTGGCCTGCTGCATACAAGATCCCCCAGATGTCCAATTAATTCTGAGCTCTACCCTAAATGATCCACTTTCTCCTCTCCGTACACCTTCCCTCGTCCTCCACCAAATACCATAAATCTGTTATCTTGGCATCTGTACTTACGATGTCCTGTATATTTGTGGTTTTAAAAAGTGAAGGTGGTAACTACTGGTGTGTCTTATCAATAAAGTTATTACGTTTAAAAATTGTAATGGCAGGTGTTACGACTTTTTCTTTCTGGCTTTAAGAACTGCACAACTTTAATGCTGACAATGAAGAAATTGAGATAGTAAAATATTTTTTTAAAACCTAGGTTCTGTCATCAGTGCAAATGGGGACTTCAGCCAAAAAATCAGAAGGGCAGCAATGAAGTGATTAGAAAATATTTATTCAGATTTATATACCACCCCAATCAATAGACTCTGGGTGGTGTACACAGTCCAGCGAACACCTCACTGGCTGCTCAGCAAAACTTTAAAACAGTTAAAAGCCCTCATCAAGTGTAAGAACGCATCACTGGAGACCAAGACCATCCACACATTTGTAATCTCAAATCTCAATCACTGTATGGGTGTGAAAGCTGGACACTGAAGAAAGCAGAGAGGAAAAAATTGATTTGTTTGAACTATGGAGCACAAGAGAGCTTTACAGCTACTTTGCCATGGCAAAATGACAAGTGGGTCTTAGAACAAGACAAGCCTGTGAATTTCACAGTGTGAAATATCTCTGGAGACAAAATTGAGACTTTGAGCACCTCAATAAGGCAGGGATGCTCAACCTGCAGCCCACGGCACTATTTCATTTGGCACCACCACCACCTTCACCACAGCAGGAAGTGCCATATGGTGGAAGAAGGACAAAATGGCCATCTGGCCCCCAAAGCTGTCTGAGGGAGCGTGACCTGGCCCTCAGCTTAAAAAGGTTGAGAACTGTCATAAGGAAAAGACTACTGTACTGTGAAAAGAGGAAGACCAAATGCAAGATGGATTGATTCTTTAGCTGTTAAGGACAAAATAATTTAGAAATCTCATTCATAGGTGTGCCATAAGGTTGAGGTGACTTGATGGCACATGACAACAAATTTTGGAAAATCTTGTTAGCACAGCACATTATTTTTTCTGTACGTTAAGCTATGACACAGGTGAAATAACATACCGGTACCTATCCTTATCTGCATGAAAAAATATTGCATCAATTTCTAAATCACATTGATGCCTAGATATTGATAGACTTCTAGATTTTCAGAAAATAATGCCTGTCAATGAATGAAGACAGCTGGAGTACGCAAGACAATGATTTGAAAATGTTTTAACTGTGTTTAACCTAACCATGTCCCCAACCCCCTAGAAAAAAATATTGCATGTCAGTACTGTGTACAGTATTGCAGTTATTCGTTAGTACCCCCTAGTGGCATCCAGAAGTCCACCTCCAGAGCAATTTTGCACTTCAAATACAGTACAAGGTTTTTTTTTCTTGATTAATAAAAGAGTGAAATCGTTAAACAAATGTACAAAGAATCAGGCAGTTCATCTGCTGTTTAGCAAGGGTGAGGTTCCAAACTGAAGGAATGACTGGTCCAGTGCAATGAAGTTCTGTGCATATTACTAAAGAGGGGGAGGGAGAGAGGAACTTGCAGTGCAAGTAAAGCACACATTGGGTCCAGCTTTTGTATTGCATCTCTCTTCAATCTAGAATGCTAATTGACAGTCCTTTCATTTGAGAGACCAGTTTGGTTGATTGATATTCCAAGGGCCTAAGCAGTTTAATTTTATTATTGCTATTATTATTGTTTATATTTATCAGTGCCCCACACCTGCCCCACCAGCCAGGTTTCAAGTTCTTTCCTAAAGGGCAGCAGTTTTGTCTGTAGCCATAACTCCAGTGGTGGGCATCAGCAGGTTCGCACCAGTTCGCCAGAACCGGCAGCAGAAATTCTGGCTGACCCTACCCATCCAAGTTTTGAAATAAAGTATTCCTAATTCGAGTGCAACGCAGGGCTTTCCCACTGGCCACGCCCACAGTGTGGTAGTAAAATTTTTAGGAGCCCACCACTGCATAACTCTATTGGCAGGAGGTTCCAAAGGGCTGGTGCGGACACAGAGAAGGCCCTCCTTGTGCTAGAGAGATGAGCTCCTCTAGCCGATGGTACAATTAGAGAGCCCCTCCGCGCTGGTTGGACAGACAGACGTTCTTGGTGAGACGCGGTCTCTTAGATATCCTGGCCCACTACCATGTAGTGGGATAAAACATGGATCTACTATGTAGGGGGATAAAACATGTTTTATCCCACTCTAGGGGGGATAAAACATGGATCAGAGCACAATGGCCATTTACACCATGTCGCACAACTATCCTGGCTAACTCAGGACTCTTCCAAATGAAGCATCCTGCTAAATGTACAGTATTGGGTTTCACACTGATTTTCCCAGTATTGTTCTTACCATCCAAATGACATTCCTGCTATCTCATCCAATGCAATGACTTTTCCTGTGATTTTCCATGTTTTGGGGTCCATACAGAAAGCATTTGAAATATGGTGCTGGAGAAGAAGCTGCGGATACCTGGATTGCCAGCAAGACCAGCAAGTGGGTGCTAGAGAAAAATCAAACCTTAATTGTCACTGGAAGCAAAAATGATGAAGCTGAGGATGGTCCTACTTTGGGCACATCATGAGAAGGCAAGACTTACTGGAAAAGACAATAATGCTGAGAAAGGCAGAAGGAAAAGAGGAAAAGCAAACATGAAATGAATGGAACCCTTAAGGAAAATCACAGGCCTTATCTTAAAGTTGCTGAGCAGAGTTGTTGAGGACAGGTAATTTTGGAGATTTATCATACAGGGTCACCATTAGTCAGAGACAATTTGAAAGTGCTCAACAACACAGAAAGGAGAGTTGGTTTGGGGTTTTTACTTTGTTTCAGGGCAAAGTTTAGTCCTGTGATGCTTTTCACTGAAGTTCACACCTGCCACAAGAGCTTACCAGTCATAAGCATTCTGTTAGCACTCAAAAACAATAAAGAAGGAAAATGTTCCAGTAGAGAAGCCATAGCTAGAATTTTGATTTGGTTAACTTTTCTTACTAGGCTTATTAAATAAATGCCTCCTTAATAATAAAGAAGTAACTTTGTTTAGATTCAAATCCTCTTCAACAAATGGCAAAAAGTGGGGTGGGGTCTGCAACCACACTATCCAGGCAAATGCTTGCTATTCTCTTTAGCAGCAGTAGATCATTTGCAGCCTAACAAATGTTGGAGTTTAAGGCCTGCCAGCTTTGATCATGTAATGATGGATGGAACTGTAATGATGATGTTGGAAATGTAGTTCAAAGAATCTGGCAGACCTCGAGTTCTTTATTCAAAGCACAGAGAACTGGCATCTTTCTAGCTAGAGTCTTTTCCAGACTTAGATGAATATGCCCTGGATGAAGGTGGGAACCTTTTGCATGCAAGCACGTGGTTAAGTCACTGAACCTGACGACTGGAAGATCGGCAGGTAAGCAGTTCGAGACCCAAGTGCTGCGTGATGGATTGAACTCCTGTCATGTCCCAGCTCCTGCCAACCAACTTAGCAGTTTGAAAGCAAGGAATTGCAAATAGATAAATAGGTACCACTTTGGCAGGAAAGGTAACAGCATTCTGTGCACTCTGGCATCTTGTCCTGCCTACCAGATAACCACGGAAAACATCTGCAGACGCAGACACTGCTGGCTCTTTGGCTGAAAACGGAGATGAGCACCGCACCCTAGAGTCGCACACAACTGGCTTTCAAGTAAGGGAGACCTTTATGTGTATAAATGTTATAAAGGCTGCTACTGCAGTGGCTCAAGTGGCTAAGACACTGACTGGGAAGCAGAAGGTCAGCAGTTCGATTCCCGAGTACTGCAGGACGGAAATGAGCTCCCATCTTCTTCCCAGCTCCTGCCAACCTAGCAGTTTGAAAGCAAGAAATTGCAAGTAGATAAATAGGGACCACTTCGGTGGGAAGGTAACAGCGTTCCGTGCACTCCGGTGTCGTCATGCCTGCCACATGACCACGGAAACGTCTGCAGAAGCAGACAGCGCTGACTCTTCGGCTTAGAAACAGAGATGAGCACTGCACCCTAGAGTCGGATACGACTGGCTTTCGAGCAAGGGAAACCTTTACTGCAGCAGTAGCTAAATGGGCTGATAATGGTGTGTTTCGTGATGAGGCAGTTTTCAATAATGCCAGTTGAATCAACCCCCCCTCCCCTTTTCATAGGAAAACGTCTCTACAAATACAGATTAATCGCACGTTTGCATCCCTTAATGCTTTTAATGTTCTTTTTAACAATCGAGCACGAAAAGTCGGGCAAAGCGACAGAGAAGATGGGGGTCGGTGAACAACCTGGAATGCCTCCTCCCCACCCACCACCCATCAGGGGCGCTGTGGCGGAGTTCGCAAACGGACGCTCTAGCGCTTTCCTTCTCGCTCCTTTGCCAGGGGAAGGGCGGGGCGGGGGGATCGGGAGATGACCGCGCTCTTGGCGAAAGATGGCGGCGGCGAGGAGGAGTCACCTGCAGAGTGTGAGCAGCCCAGCCTGTTCCAAAGGGAAGCGGGGGGAGGGGGGGAACGGACGCTGGGAAATACCACCTCCTGGCTTCAAAGGAATGGGGGGGGGGGGCGTTGGAACGCCAAAACTTTCCTGGGGAAGCGGTGGCTTCTTTCTTGTTGATCATATCAGAGGAAGGGAAACCGAAGCACATTGCGGCACATGGGGACATTCACCGTTACTGTAGGTTTTTGTTACCTATACACCAGAAAGAGGCTGCTGGTGTGGTGCACATGAGCTATGGTGGCCCCCAATGTGTACGTCGGTGCAAGATTTGTAAAGCTTTTGCTGTATTCCTCTGCATCAACTTTTCCAAATTACGTCTTTTGAATTTTACGTCTACTGCTAGGATAATGACGTGCCATCCGATTGATAGCAAATGTTTCCAGGGTTTCCTAAATACTCAGAAATGGTTTCCTATTTTCTTCTTCTTGGGGATGGGTAGGATCTACGTGGCTTGCCCAGAGCAAAAGGCTGGCTTTGTTGATCCCCAAACTGCTTTTTTTCTGCCACTGTGTGTTTCTAATATTGAATGTAAAGGGAGAACTAGCTGGGTGACCAGAATGACCTGAGTTCAAGACCCGAGTGCTGCGTGACAGAATGCCTACCAGTTCAAAAGCAAGAAATTACAAGCAGATAAATAGGTACCGCTTCGGTGGGAAAGGTAACAGCATTCCGCGCTCTCCGGCGTCTAGCCATGCCTACCATACAACCATGGAAATGTCTGCAGACGCAGAGAGCACTGGCTCTTTGGCTTTAATCAGAGATGAGCGCCACACCCTAGAGTTGGATACGGCTGGCTTTCAAGCAAGGGAGACCTTTCGTTTTGGCTAGTAGGTCACCCAGATTTGTGTTGACCATCAGTGCCTTTTCTGATGTCCTGCTGAACATTACAGAATGGACGGTCTCCGAACACACAGTTTCTCTCTCTGTTTGTGTGTGGGATAACTATTCCTTACCCTCCAGTAATGGAGTTGCGGAGGAAATTGATGATTCCCCCTTGCAGTTAGTCTGGCTTAATAGAGGAAATCCCCATAGACTAGGTAAATCTAAAACATGTGTAAGGTCAGGTTTTGATTTGGTGAATTGTGCGAACCTCTTCCAGATGTTGGCTTCCCCCAACAGATCAGAGTTTTTGTGGATGACCATTATGTTGATATTTCAGGTAGCTGCATATGGGGAAAGAACTGGTCGATTACCCACACTAATCAGTGATGGTCGAAATATATTCGGTGTACAGGAAGTTCCGCAATCCTGCACAACTGATGACAATGCCTCTAAACACATGTACTTCTTTTGTGATCTATTTCTTGCTCAAGCAAATAGTTATCACTACATCTTGTGGAAGCAAACGGTATAGCTTAACCATGCATACCATGAATAAGGTTTCTTGTTGTCTATCCTGAGCACAAGGAACTAGGAATAGCACAATACCAAGCAGGGGCTAAAGTAGAGACATCACCTTGCGAACAAAAATTTGTTCCACATAGTTGAAGCAATGGTCTTCCCAGTAGTAATGTATGGCTGTGAGAGCTGGACCCTAAGGAAGGCTGAGCACAGAAGAATAGGCGTCTGAACTGTGGTGCTGGAGGAGACTTTTGAGAGTTCCCTGGACCGCAAGGAGATCAAATCAGTCAATCCTGAAGGAAATCAACCCTGAATGCTCCTTGGAATGACAAATACTGATGTTGAAGCTCAAGTACTTTGATCACCAAATGAGAAGAGAGGACTCACTGGAGAAGACCCTGATGCTAGGAAAGGCAAAAGGAGAAGGAGCAGCAGAGAATGAGATGGCTAGATGGCATTGTTGATGCATTGTGCGTAGATCTGGGTAGACTTAGGAGGATAGCAAATAACAGAGGAACCTGGTGTGCGGGTGGTCCATGGGGTTGCAAAGGATCGGGCTCGACTGTGCAACTGAACAACAAAAAAACAGGAATGAGGTAGGTGGGTATGTTGGAGCACTGTGGAATATATCCGGCTGAAGAAAGTGACAGCTGAGGGATCAGGTGTCAGGAAGAAATGAAGCTTAGTACAAGTTTATCAGCTAATTTGCTGTAGCCCCCAAGTTAAGAGGATAATATTTAAAACAATGTATCATTCTTGTCCCTGCTGTATTTGCTGGGAGACATTCATTGGCCGCTCTTTCTTGTTGTTTTATCCAGGAGCAACCATCAAGCTGGACAGATGACTTGCCCCTTTGCCAGCTTTCAGGTGTGGGCTCAGCCCCCAACCGATCCTACACTGCAGATGGAAAGGGGACCGAAATGCATCCCTTGGAGGATAACTGGTTGAAATTTAGGTAGGCAGGCTGCAGATATGAATGGAGCAGTTGATCAGCAAGAGTGATTCTTCTATGTATTTTGATGCTTTATCCTGGTAATTATTTATTATGCAGCTTGCAGGCCACGTTGCTACTACTAGGTCATGTCATATGAATTCTTCAAATGCCATATCCGATTCTGAATATTGGCTATCATGGCGATCAGCCATGAAGATTGTCCTGGGAACAATATAATGCAGTGGCTTTCCATTTGCCTTCAGCATTGCAGCGTGACACCCGTACCACTGATCCTGTTCTGTGAGTTTCTGGTCTCGAGCCCTTTTGGCACGTAAAGTTGTTCTTGGCCCCAGGCCAGTATGGATGAAGCTGCTGCCCTCCATCAAGATGGATTCAAGTGGGATTTAATCCATTTAAGGACCATCAACCTTCCCTGTGGATTTAGGCACCCAAGGCCTTTAGTCCTTAGGGTTGTCAGGTTTGCTAGCCATTTCCCCCCTGCTAAGCACAACCTGTCGATCACTGTTGAGTTGCTAGCAGTATGGTTTACTCTATTACCATAGCAGGACAACTTGGCCAGACTATTGTCATACGAATGCTGTCTATTAACTTTCTCTTCCCTTCTTGACCTTCTTATCTTATTCCCTTAATTCGACAGGAGTGAAAACAATTGCTACCTCTATGGAGTCTTTAATGGGTACGATGGCAACCGGATCACTAACTTTGTGGGGGAGAGACTCTCTGCAGAACTTCTTCTGGGACAGCTGAATGCGGACCATGATGATGCAGACGTGCGTAGAATCCTGCTGCAGGTAATGGGAGCTCTTTTTCTTTTCAGAAATGAGGCATCAATTTGTATGCCTTTTTGTTATGTCACAGAGCTGCACCCTTTGTTGAGCATGGAAGAATGGACCCAGTGGTCTTAGAAGCTGTGAAAGTTGGACGTGTGGAAGAGAATAGAACCTAGGATGGAACCCTTTGGGTGTCGAGGGAGATGCAAAGTTCTTGTTCTAGCACTTCTAGCGGCCTCCACCGGTGTTATTTGGTGTTCTTGTAATATTTCTTTGATGTTCTCTCTCCACTTTCCTCTGGGTCTGCTTCGTGCTCTTTGCCCATCTCGTCTTTCCACATATGTCTTGTAAGACTTCCAATATATTTTCTCCAAATGGGCAAACCACTATACTGCATTTGTTGTCTCTCTATGTAGTTTAAGATTGGTTCTGTTCCAGTTCTCTCCATTATAATCTCATTCTTGATTTTATCTTTTCTAGTCACACTGGCAGCATTCCTCAGACATCTCGCTTCCATGATAACCAACCTTATAATCACAGTAGTAAAGTTTCCTTTGTCATGGTTGTATTTAACATGGGTTATTCTTCTAAAAACTTCACAGAGTTAGGGCACTGTGCAATGCAGAATATACTTTTTAGAGTTCCACATAGTTGGCCGTGCAAAGATTTTGAGGTTTTGCAATATGTTCTTATAATAACTTCACATCTGGTGTCCTTTCAGGCTTTTGATGTGGTGGAACGGAGTTTTTTGGAATCTATTGATGATGCATTGGCTGAGAAGGCCAGTCTACAGTCACAGCTCCCAGAGGTAAACTCTTTTCCTGACCTTAAAAATAGCGTTGAGATCTGGAAGCATTTCCCAAAGCAACGCAAAGCAATCACACTTCTATACCACCGCATAGCGCTTAGTGCACTCTCTGAGCGGTTCGCAAGTCAACTAGCATTTTGCCCCCAACATGCTGGGTACTCATTTTACTGACCTTGGAAGGAGAGACGGCTGAATCAACCTTGATCCCTGGCCAGGATTGAACTCACAACCTTTTGGTTGCAGTACAGCAGTTTAACCACTGCGCCACGAGGGCTCCCCCATTTCCCACCCCCTGCAAGAATTATGGTCAGGTGAACTAACCAGATGGGATGGGAGAGGGAATCACTTTACTTTCGGTGTTTATTTTATTTTATTTTTTGCATTTCAAAAAGTCACTCTCACCGATATTATTTAGATAGTTGGTGATGGGCTCAAGCAACAATTATTGACAGAACAGTTAAAAAGTTAACTTGTCAGATATGCTTGCGGTTCCTATAGAAAAGATCCTGTGGTTACAGGAAGGTGTATGCAAACATGCACTTTGTTCTCCATATTAAATAATCTGTAAAGAATACAGTCCATTAGTCATTCATTTTAAGGTAATTAAAATCTTTATTACATTTCTAAAATATGTATCAAAATTGAGGTGCAGGAAAATTTCAAAACCTTTATTGTGAATTGTATAGGGCAGTGGTGGTGAACCTATGGCACATATGCCAGTGGGCAATTAGAGCCCTCCATGTGGGCATGCATGTCATCACCCCAGCATAGAGTTTGCCCGTCCCTCTGCCCAGAAGCCAATGGGAGTGCTTCCTCCCTCCCCCCAACAAAGAGTTCGGCCCACCCCTCTGTATTGCAGATAGCAGCCTGTTATGTTTGGGCACTCAGTCTCTAAAAGGTTCACCATCACTGGTATAGGGCAACTAAATGACTTTTTTCTACTTGAAATGAAATATGTTTCGCTGACTGTAGTGTCAGGTGAGCTGTCTAGTACCGTATGTACTCGAGTATAAGCTGACATTTTTAACCCCCAAAAGGGGATTTGGCTTATACTCGGATCAATGACTATGAGGGTCCAAGAACTGTGCCAGATTGAGACGTGCCAACAATTTACTTAATTTTACCATATTTCCATGTATTTTGATTATATAAACTCACTAGCAGCTGCTACATTTCCCACCCTCAGCTTATACTTGGGTCAATCTATTTTCCTGGGTTTTTAATTCAAAATTAGGTACCTCGGCTTATATTCGGGTCAAATTATACTCGAGTATATACAATACCTTTTAAATACTGCTGAGTGTTGCTTTAATATACAGTAAAACCCCGACTTACGTATGCCTCGAGTTACGTAAAATTTGACTTACATAAGAGTTTTTTGCTAAAATGGTGCCACGATTTATGTAAATGTCCCGATTTATGTAATGCAATTTCCTATCGATTTGCTTCGATTTACGTAAAAATTTCATTTTTTCCTATGGGTTTGCTTCGATTTACATAAATATTCATTTTCCTATGGGTTTGGTTTGATTTACGTAAAAATTCATTTTTCCTATGGGTTTGCTTCGATTTACATAAAAAAAGATTTACGTAAAAGGCTATGAAACAGACTTTTTATTTAAGTTGGGGTTTTACTGTAAAATACTAAAGAATCCTCTAGTACCTTGACTATAAACATATTTATTCAAGCATTAGTTCTTTTGGACTGGAGTCCATTTCACTAGATGCATAAACTGTTATATTTGGTATTCATATGCATGTGTTGGTGCAGAGAATAATGATGTAAACAGTGGGATTAGTCCTTTTGGTCTATATATACACAGAAGATGCTGAACGTTTCGTATTGATAATTTTTACACAGGTTTTCATAATCCTGTGTTCTAGGGGGTCCCCCATCATCAGCTGCCTTCTCAATACCAGAAAATCTTGGAGCGGTTGAAGGCGGTAGAAAAGGAAATCTCTGGCGGAGCCACAGCCATTGTGGCCGTCATTCTTAACAGCAAGCTCTACATCGCTAACGTAGGTGTGTTCCTTTTCAGTGCTGTTTTGAAGAAGTGCAACCCTGAGAATGGGTTTTGCTTCATTCTTTTTGAGAGAAAAGCTTCAGTGACCTTATTCATTGAAACTAACGGCAGGGCTCTACTCAATAGGATACTATGGGGAGAAGGTGGGATTGATGCTCTAAAATGGGTTTCCAATCTTTTCAAGCTGGGGGCCGGATCCTGCTCTCTCAGTCAGCAAGGAAGAGCCGGGCGGCCGTTTCCCCCCACCTGCACGATGGGGGTGGCCATTATGTCCCAACAGCTTCAAAGGGATGGCAATTTTGTTTCTCGAATGCCCTTGGAGGCTTGGGGGAACCAGGTACTCCTGCTCTAAAACATGGCTTTACGTTTTTGCCACTGGATAGTACTGGAGGATTTATTTATTTACAACATTTATATACTGTCTTCCTCACCATAGGTGACCCAAAGCGGTTCACAACACAAACTAAAACATCGATTAAAACATCAGCTAAAATCTTATCTAAAACCAGTTAAAATCACATATATAAAACTGTCTAAAACCACCCTAGACCCTCCCCAACCCTTCAAAAAGGCTGGGAAGCCAAACAGGGAAGTTAACAAACCCCCCCAGAGAGGCTACACGAGCCAACGGGATTGGCCTGTGACACCAGTCGTGCCCGCTGGCATAACCCTTCTTCCTGAAGGGGAGCAGCTCTGCCTGGAGGTGCAGTTTAGGTGGCAGGAGGTTCCACAGGGCCGGAGCAGACACAGAGAAGGCTCTCCTCCTGGTCCCGGTCAGGTGTGCTTCTTTGGTTGGTGGGACCACTGCAGAGCAGTGAGGGTGTAGGCTTGTTTTCCACCTGCCTTCCTTGGCCTCCCTTCATTCTTTCCCTCCTATTTTTGTTCTTCCCAGGCACAAACCGCGCGCTCTTGTGCAAATCAACTGTAGATGGATTGCAAGTGACACAACTCAACAACGATCACACCACAGAGAATGAGGACGAGCTATTCCGCCTTTCTCAAATGGGTGAGTGTTGCCTTCTGGCACAGCAGGGCTGCAAGTGAAACACAGATTGATGAGCCAATGAAGAAAGGGCTGGTAGAACATCTGGTGTGGTTCTGTAGTTGGCAGTGTGTTCTACCGAAGGGTGGCCAAGTTGACAGCTTATGTTGTTAGTCTCCCTTCGTCCACTGTTGAAGACTAGATGGTCCAGTATCTATACATTAGAAATGACAAGAGGAGAGAGTTTGTTGTCACTGTTTTTAAAAATGTATTTTCTTTCTTGCGCGGCTTAGTGGTTAAGACACTAAACTTGATGACTGGAAGGTTGGCAGGTCAGCCGTTTGAGATCCGAGTGCTGCATGAGAGAGTGAGCTCCCGTCTCTGTCCTAACTCCTACCAACCTAGCAGTTCGAAAGCAAGAAATTGCAAGTAGATAAGTAGAGTGCAAAGGTAAACAGCACACTCCGGTGTTTAGTCTTGCCTGCCGCATGTCCAAGAAAACATCCGCAGATGCAGACAGTGCTTGCTCTTTGGCTATAAATAGAGATGAGCACTGGACCCTAGAGTTGGATGTGACTGGCTTTTGAGTAAGGGCAACCTTTACCGTACCGATTTCCAATAGCCTCTTTGCTTAGTGCCAGTGTTGGAAAAATATGGTTGGTGACCTGAGCTGTGCATACTGTGTGGCTGATACATTGGAAGCCTTATTTTCGTTTGCCACAAGGCAGACCTTGGGGCCACTGAGTTGTTCTGTTTAGTCTGTCAGGATGTCAGTCATGTTGGCTGAAGTAGGTTAGCTTCCGTTTGCTGTACATTTCAGCCATGTTCTGTGGCTGTTAGGGAAGCACTGGAAAAGAGGAAAGCTGACTTGTTCACTTTCTCACAGCTATTGGGGATGCTAAAAACAGTAAATGCACATTTTCTAAAACAATAGTGAGAAACATGCATTTGGTGACACAGCTTTGGTCAGCCTGCTCTATGACAGTGGTTGTGAGGTGGATTAGAAAGGCCTCTATCACAGATAATGGGGGAAATTTGTAATGAAATTTTGTTGTTGTTCAGTCGCACAGTTGATTCTGACCCTTTGCGACCCTATGGACCATTGCCATCCAGACACCCCTGTCCTCCACCATCTTCCTCAACCCACCCAGCTCTGTGCCCATTGTGTCTACAATACCATCTAGCCATCTCATCTTTTGCCGCCCCCTTCTTCTTTTGCCTTCCACCTCTCCCAGCATCAAGGCCTTCTCAAGTGAATCCTCCCTTCTCATTTGATGTCCAAAGTACTTCAGCTTCAGCTTTACTATTTGACCTTCCAATGAGCAGTCAGGGTTGATTTCTTCTAAGATTGACCTATTTGTTCTCCTCACTGTCCAGGGGACTCTCAAAACTCCTCCAACACCACATTTCAAAGGCGTCTATTCTTCTGTGCTCAGCTTTCCTAATGGTCCAGCTCTCACACCCATACATTACCACCGGGAATACCATTGCTTTGACTATACATATTTTTGTTTGCAATGTGATGTCTCTACTTTTCACTATGTTCCCAGGTTTCTCATAGCTTGTCTCCCCAGAATCAGTCTCCTTTTTATTTCATGGCTGCAATCTCCATCTGTAGTGATCTTAGATCCTAAGAAAGTAAAATCTGTCACTGCCTCTACTTCTTCCCCATCTATTTTCCAGGGACTGATGGGGCCTGTTTCCATTATCTTGGTTTTCTTGATATTGAGTCTCAAGCCAGCTTTTGCACTAATGAAAAGCTCCATTTCAGGCTAGGTCCAATATCATCTTCAAATTTTGATCTATCTTTAATTTATTGTTTAAACCAGTGTTTCCCAACCTTTGATTTTTGGACTTCAATTTCCAGAAGCCTAAGTCAATTCCCCAAAGCACTGATCAGCCAAAGTACTGACTTAGGCTTCTGGGAATGTGGGGCATAAGCCCCACATTAAGAATCACTGGTTTAAGCAAAGCCTAAGCTCTATTGCTAGCCATTTCCCCCCTGCTAAGCACAACTCCTTTCTTTTGATGCCTCTTGGTGATCCTCACCCCTTTTCCTATTTAAGATTATTTAATTTTTCTTGACTTGGGAGCAGAGAGCACTGTAAGGAGAGAGGTGGTAGTATTTCACCTGTTTGGTTTGTTGAGCTTTCTTTAAAGAAAAAGAAAACCCTTGGTAGCTTTTGGGTGCATTTCCTAGAAAACATGCCTGAAGAGCCTTTTTAAGGCAAGGTAAGGGGAGTTCGAGTCCCGAGTACTGCATGGCGGAGTGAGTTCCTGTCTCTGTCCCAGCTTCTGCCAACCTAGCAGTTCAGAAGCAAGACATTGCAAGTAGATAAATAGGTACCACTTCAGTGGGAAGGTAAACAGTGTTCTGTGTTGAGGCACGCCTGCCACATGTCCACAGAAATTTCTGCAGATGCAGACAGTGCTGGCTCTTTGGCTATAAACCTAGATGAGCACTGAACCCTAGAGTCAGATACAACTGGCTTTCGAGCAAGGGCAACCATTACCTTTAAGGGGAGTTCACCCATCTCTGTCATTAATAGAAGCATCATCTACTGTTGTACCATAGCCGTCCCCTGGAGGGTGATCTTCTGTTGTTTCTGTGAATTTCTTCTCTCAGATTTGTGCTGAAATAGATTTGTTTGAAGCATGAGAGTTCTTTGGCTGCCCTTTTCCCGGATCAGAGTTTCTGCTTTGCAAAAAAACTCTGCTGTCTGCAGTGGATGTTGCATAAGAGACACCAGATTGCTTGTTTTGAAGACAGTGATAATCTTACAATGACATTTTAGGGAGATGGTTATGGCACTTTGGAAAGGAACACATATTTGTGGCGTATGCCAGCTGTCCCTTACCTCTTGCCCTGCAGATGTGTTTGACCACAACTTCCATCATCACCAGTTAGCAGATCTGGAGAGTGGCAGGTTGGAGAACATTGTCCTCAGTTGACATTTGACCATGCAGGAACATCAGCTGTACTGCCATAGAGGTGTTCGTACTACTTATATGCACAAGCAGAAGTAACTGCAGAGTAATTTCCAAATATGATCTTCTCCCACTGAAATACAGTAAAACCCCACTTACAAATGCCTCGAGTTACATACAATTCAACTTACATAGTGATTTTATGCTAAAACCATTTCCCGATTTACACGACTTCCTATGGGTTTGCTTCGAGTTACATAAAGATTCTTTTTCCTATGGGTTTGCTTCCAGTTACGTAAAAATTCATTTCCCTATGGGTTTGCTTTGATTTACATAAAAATTTCATTTTTCCTATAGGTTTGCTTTGAGTTACATAATAATAATAATTTTTCCTATGGGTTTGCTTCCTGTTACAGAAAAAACCGATTTAAGCAAAAGCCTACGGAACGGACTTTTTTTTATAAGTAGGGGTTTTACTGTAGTACATTACAAAGAGTATCTGATGAAGTAGACTCTTCCTTGTGAAACTTTATTTCAAATAGCCAATCAAAAGAGCCCTTGTGGGTTAACTAAATCAGCTGTTTCCAAAAGCAGAAAATCATCATCAACATCATCATCTGTTTATTTGTACTGCATACTGTTTTTCCATTAGTAGTGCTTGAAGTGACTGATAATATCAAGGGGCCTCAACTTTTTAAAGCCGAATTTGACTCACCAGTTCCCCACTGGTTCCGTGGACCTACTCTAGTTGTGACTTGCTCTTGGATTTTAGACATTGATTAACAACTAGTGGTTTAGGTCAGGAGTTCTCAATCTTTTAAAGCCAGGGGCTGGGACATGCTCCCTCAGATAGCTTCAGGAGCCCGATGGCCGTTTTGCCCTTCCTCCACCACATGGCACTTCCTGGTGTGGTGGAGGCAGTGGCAAGCCACATGAAGTGCTGTGGGCTGCATACAGCCCATGGGCAGCAGGTTGAAATTCCCTGGTTTAGGAATCTGGCTGCAGAACCAGAGGTTGGGAGCTTGATTCCCTGCTGTGCCTACAGGAAAAAGAGCCACCCTGTGTTGTCATCTACAAACTGCACAGTCCCTGGGTGCGTCCCAAAGAAGGGAAGGGCAAATCACTGTTGTGTATTCTCTACCTAAAAAAAAAACCTGGAAAGAGTTGGCTTAAGGCACACTTGATGGCACATAATGATTATTATTGTACAACAGTTCAAAAACAATGGAAATAGTTACAGGTAACTTCGTGAAAATAGATAAATAAGGTAAAGGTTTCCTTTGCTCGAAGGTCAGTCATATCCGACTCTAGGGTTCAGTGCTCATCTCTGTTTCAAAGCCGAAGGGCCAGCGCTGTCTGCTTCTGCAGACGTTTCCGTAGTCATGTGGCAGGCATGACTAGACACCGGAGTACACGGAACGCTGTCACCTTCCTACCAAAGTGGTCACACACACACACACACACACACACACACACACACACACACACACACACACACACACACACACAGAGTAGAACCCCAACTTGCATATGCCTCAAGTTACATAAAATTCGACTTACATAATGATTTTGTGCTAAAACCATGTCCTGATTTACATAAATGTCCCAATTTACGTAACACGATTTCCTATGGGTTTGCTTCGATTTACATAAAAAATTCATTTTTCCTATGGGTTTGCTTCAAGTTATGTAAAAAAACAATTTAGACAAAAGCCTACGAAACAGATTTTTTATGTAAGTAGGGGTTTTACTGTATGTAGAAGGAAAAAGACATGCACCCCAGACCCCCACACTTAGCAAAAGAACCACAAACAGACCCAGAAGGGCCAGAATACAGGCATGCAAAAGGCGAATCATGATCCCTACCTGTTCACCGCTGAAGAAATGGACTAAAACAAGCTCCAAACAAATCACAGAAAAATAACCAAAAAACCTCTAAAATGGCTCCCAGACTCTATTCAAAAACTACTCCAAATCCAGCAGTTGACTCCACGTGCTACTCACAGAGGCTAGCACTCATGGGCACGGCTTTATATACTCCGCCAGGTGCAATGCACCCTGGGGAAACGTTTTCATATGTCGATAAAATCCTATTAAAATGCCTATCTCGAATCCCCACAACACGTCTATTCATATCACAAGTTTTTCGTAAGTCAAACCGTTTGTATGTCGAGGTTCCACTGTATAGTAAAATAACAATATACTGTAACATTGAACAGAATGCAAATAAACTAGCAAAATCCAGCACTTTGAACAATAAGGTAAAGGTAAAGGTTTCCCTTGCTCGAAAGCCAGTCGTATCCGACTCTAGGGTGCAGTGCTCATCTCTGTTTCTAAGCCGAAGAGCCAGCGCTGTCTACTTCTGCAGACGTTTCCGTAGAGATGCTAAAAGTAGAACTCAGTTAGCAATAGCAATTACACTTACATACCATCCCCATGGCGCTTAGTGTACTCTCTGAACGGTTCATGATGTAATTAGCATTTTGCCCCCAACATGCTGGGTACTCATTTTGCCAACCTCTGAAGAATGGAATTCGGAGTCAGCCTTGATCCCTGTCAGGATTGAACTCACAACCTTTTGGCTGCAGTACAGCAGTTTAACTACTGTGCCACCAGGGCACTTGGCCAAATCACTGTAGTCACAGTTCTACTCAAGGCAACATGGGCTCTCCAGCATTTGTCCTCATGGTTTCATAGGCAAACACACCTCAGTTGTGACATTTCTACTCCCAGCTTTCTCCTGTGGTTCTCCTCTTGCTCCTCTCCCCGGCTCACACATGGGGGTGTTTTAAAGCAGTGGTCCCCAGCCTTTGGGTGTTGGACTTAAATTCCCAGAAGCCTAAGTCAATTCCCCAAAGCACTGATCAGCCAATGTACTGACTTAGGCTTCTGGGAATTTAAATCCCAAATCCCAAGATTGGGGACCAGTGCTGTAAAGTATATAGGGCAGGCAACCAGACCAAGAACAGACAACCCTTTGGTTCAGTGTCTTCTGCTTCCTGTACTTGCTTTGATAAACCACTTTATCAGGTTCCAGGATGGTAGGATGGGGCGAGTCGGTTGAAAAATAAGGTTAGCCTCTAAGATCTCTGGTTGCAGCAAAGCATTACTAGGGCAATGAAGGAACACCCTGAGTACGTTTGTGCATGTTCTTTCTTGTCAACAATTATGGGTGAAAAGCTCTTAATGTTGACTTTCTTATTCACCAGCTTTTCTTCTCAGTTGACAAGTCTATTGGGTGCATCTGGCATGTGTACAAAAAGTGAACCATCCCTTTTCTGGCAGGTTTGGATGCAGCCAAAATAAAGCAAGTCGGAACAATAGGTGGCCAAGAAAGCACACGGCGCATTGGGGATTATAAGGTCAAGTATGGCTACAGCGACATTGAACTTCTCAGGTGAGACGAGGCCCCATAGGCCTCCTCTTTCTTTCCTAGCCTTTCCACTGGGACGAAGGTCCTTTTCAGCGGCTGGTATTAACTCCACTTTCTCTTTTAAAGCGCTGCAAAATCTAAACCAATCATAGCAGAACCTGAAATCCACCGAGGCCTCTTGCTGGATGGAGTCACGGGTTTTCTGGTTCTGATGTCAGATGGGCTGTACAAAGCTTTGGAAGCAGCGCATGGCCCTGGGCAAGCCAATCAGGTAGGCGCTTCAGGCAGCACTTCCTTAGCCCTTTCTGCGTCGTCCTATGAATGTCTTCAATTCCATTGTATCTCCATATTATGCTTAGATAGTTAGACTGATTAAAGCAGCAGTTTGCCTCGGGAGCATTTTGATGTCTCCGTGCTCATAATTCATCACTGCGTAATTCTGCAGCTACAGAAGAAGAGGCATTTTCAGAGTTACACGTTCATAAAAACTAGACTGCATGTGAAGGAAGGAAAGAAGCTTCCCTAGGGTCTACCTCTTCAGAGGAGCTGTGCTGTTATTCTGGAGGAATCGTTTCATCTCTTCATCGCTCTCCGTGCTTCCACCAGAGGCAAAAACGGGGTGGTTTTTTGATCTTTTGGATCAGATTTTGAGATTCCAGTATACCACAGAGAACAGCATTCATCCCTTCATTTTCAGCAGAGCAGAGAAGAAGGCAAGAGAAATTACACCCCACCTCCACCCCTAAATTCTATTTTCCTCCCAGTACAGTATTAAGGGAAACTTAAATGGACAGGCAACCTGCTACTGTGAGATTCCCATTTTCTTCTCCTGACGTGTCTATGGCCGAAAAAGGTGACACCATTATAAGCATGAGTGGCGATTTGCTTGTTTATAGCAGGGGTGCCCAAACTGTGGCCCTTGGGCCGGATCTACCCTCCCGATGCCAATCCACCCGGCCCGCCAAGCCCTTGTTGCTCCCGGAAGCGGAAGTAAAAAACCCCTGTCCAGGCGTGTTTTATTTCCACTTTCGGGAGCAATGAGGGCTTGGTGAGCCAGATGAATTGGCGTCAGGGGCTGGATCCGGCCCATGGGCCATAGTGACTGGCTCACGGCTCAAAAAGTTTGGGCACCTCTGGTTTATAGGGACGCTTTCTCCACTTCAGCATCATGGTTCTTTCCAGCAACCTGCCAAAGGCTTATCTGGTTGTTTCCTGCTCCTTCCCTTCAAGGTCTTACTATTGATTTGAAACATCTTTATCCCATTTCTCAGTTAAAAAGGCTCTTAGAGTGGTTTACGTGACTGCAGTGGCTCAAGTGGTTAAGACGCTGACTAGAAGGTTGGCAGGTCAGCAGTTCAATACCCGAGTACTGCACAACGGAATGAGCTTCTGTCTCAGTCCCAGCTCCTGCCAACCTAGCAGTTTGAAAGCAAGACATTGCACTTAGATCAACAGGGACCATTTCGGTGGGAAGGTAAACAGCGTTCCGTGCACTCTGGTGACTAGGCATGCCTGCCACATGTCCACGGAAGCGTCCACAGAAACAGAGCGCTGGCTCTTCGGCTATAAAACAGAGATGAGCACTGAATCCTATAGTCGGATACGACTGGCTTCGAGCAAGTGTGACCTTTACCTTTATCTAGATTGGTTTACATACATTTTTTGGGGCAGGCTTATAGTCTGAAAAGCTACAACACAAAAGGGAAAACCAATGAGGGGTGTTGGGTGGACAAGAGGTCTTCCAGCTGGGTTGGTGCAGAGGCCTCGCTCCTCATTTCCATCTGCTGCAGTCTTAGATGGGTTACACAGGTGCCTTCTGAAGTTCTCCCACCTGTTTAAGAGTGGTTTCTCTGGGAAGAGCTTCTACATAGCTGTGATCTTCCCTATCTAGGCCAGATGTGAAACTGCCAACATGAAGACACTTTTAGGTGAGTTCATTCAGCAATTCCTTTCGCCAGAAAGGTTAGTTGGTAACAAGGTCTGTCGTCTAGTCATGGCTGCAAATGGGAATATGAGCTCTGCTCCCTAGAGTCAGACGACTGACTTTTGAGCAAGGGATACCTTTATCATCTTTACTATAGGCAGGGCATCGCTGTGTATTGCTTCCCCACAGGATCAGTCAAACAATGCCTACTTCTCCTGGTAGGCTGTTGACTTTGTGGTCATGAAGTACTGTATGATGGCCTATTGAATGATCTCCAAATGCAGTTGTAAGGACACCAGAAAAGCGCAGCAGTTCCCAAATCTTCGCTTGGACATTTCCCTTTTCCAGGAGATTGCAGCCATGATTGCCACAGAGTTTGCCAAACAAACCTCTCTGGATGCCGTGGCTCAAGCGGTCGTGGATCGAGTGAAACGCATTCATTGTGACACATATGCCAGCGGTGGTGAACGGTCCAAATTCTGTTCTCGGTATGAGGACATGACGCTGCTAGTGAGGAATTTTGGATACCCACTGGGTGAGATGAGCCAGCCTACGTTAACCCCAACACAAGGTATGCGGAAACTAAGGTGTGGGCAGGGGGGGGGGAAGATTAAAATGAGAGGGAGAGAGAGAGGGAGGGAGAATGAAGTCTCCCCATCTGACTTGTGAAAGGGAGGCACTAGTATCACAGGTTACATTGACAAAATTGACCTCTCCTTTGTGTGGACGTGTAGTTAGTTAGACCTAGGATACAATGATGCAGATGTCAGATAGATGTCCTAGAGTTGGGTTGGGGAATCTGAATCCTCAATGGCTTCAGTTGGCCATAGATCCATCTATTATTGTCAGTGGTAGTAGATTATGGGGATTCTAGTTCAAAATGTCTGGAGAGGCATACATTGCCCAACCCTTTCCTGATGTGGCCTGTGTAAGCCAGGGGTTCCCGACCTAAGGCCCGTGGACCAGATCTGGCTCCTGGTGCCATTTCATGTGCCTCCACCTCTCCAAGGGGATTCAAGAAACAAAATGGCTGCCCCCTTTGAAGCTGTTGGGACAAAATGGCCACTCCCATCGTGCAGGTAGGGCAAAATGGCCGGCCAGCCCTCGAAGCTGACAGAGAGCGTGACCCGGCCCCTGGATTGAAAAGGTTGGGAACCCCTGGTGTAAGCCATCCATCACTTGGGTTGCAAGACCATGGTTGGCATTGGTATGCCAGGTAGTTCCTGCCAGTTATGGAATGCCAGAGACGATGGCAGGGAAATGGGTTCCAAGCCCTTTATTCCATTCTCTGCTGTGAGTTGTTTTTACTCTGCATCTTTAGGTGGCCGTGTTTATCCTGTGTCAGTGCCATACTCCAGTGCACAGAACACAAGCAAGACCAGTGTAACTTTGTCCCTTGTCATGCCTTCCCAAGGTCAGATGGTGAACGGTGCCCACAGTAGCTCCACACTGGATGAAGCCACACCAACCCTCACTAAGTAAGTATCCCTTTACTCAGTAGGTGCCACTTTGCTTTTTGCTTGGTTTTCCAACTAGACATGTGGAAGGGATGCTTCAGTTTCTCTGTAGTTGCATCTTACTGCTAAATATTGCCCTCCTTCCACTTCGCAGCATTGATTTCATGTTTGGAACCACTTCTGACACTACATGGTCTAGTTGCCATGTTACGTTTGAATTTGTGATCTAAGTCTAATTATCACCTACTTCTATTTTCTGTCAGTGTGGCTCTTTCTGGTTGATATGATTCTTATGTATAGTGACTGAAATTCTGTTGGTTAGTCAGTTACATTAGAGCAGGTCCATTGAATCAGTGGGGATCTGGTGATTCAAGTTTCCCCTAGGTTCCACTGATTCAGATGGGCCTACTCTAGTTGCCTTGTACTTTTGTGCAGTAAATTGCAACAAGGGTAGCTCAATTTGAATCAATGGAACCTATGGAAGAGTTGACTCATCATATTCTCATTGATACAGGGGGCCTAGACCAAGCAACAAAATGTCAGCCATTCTGAATTGGCCAGATAGTTTGGCTTCTCACAGACTGTTCAAATATAGACAGTATGCAGTGTTAGATATTAAACCGTGTGGGAGTTTGTCCAGTATAAACGAAGAGTTGTCATTGTTAAGTGGAGTCAAGTCCCTGACTTTCAACGATCTTATGGAAGAACGATCTTCAAAAATATCTTGTCCTGAACAGACCTGCTCAGTTTTTGCAAGCTAGAGCCGGTGGCTTTCCTTAGGGCAGGGGTGCCCAAACTTTTTGGGCCACAGGCCGGTCACATAGTCCAGTGGGTGAGTCACTTGGTTCCTCCTACCAGAAGTGGAAGTAAAATGCGCCTTGCAATCTGTTTTGAAACAGGACAAGATAGGTTTTAGGCTGCCATTTTCTCTGCTTAAACTAGGGGTGCCCAAACTACGGGCCGTATCTGGCCCCGGACACCAATTCATCTGCCCTATGCTGCCCTTGTCACTCCTGGAAGTGGAAAACGCCCATATGGGCGCTTTTTACTTCTGCTTCCAGGAGCAACAAGGGCAGCACAGGGCAGATTAATTGGTGTCAGGGGCCAGATCCAGCCTGCAGTCTGTAGTTTGGGCACCCCTGATCTAACCATTGCATCTCCATGTCCGTAAATTGTATTTGACTGTCATTTGTGCTTATCAAAATAAATATCTTACTTTCCCTTCTTTTCCTTCCCCCCACCACATCAACAGTCAGAGTCCAACAGTGACCCTCCAGTCTACAAACACTCACACCCAAAGTAGTAGCTCAAGCTCTGATGGGGGCCTCTTCCGTTCCCGTCCCTCTCATTCTCTCCAACCGGATGAAGATGGGCGTGTTGAACCCTACGTGGACTTTGCAGAGTTCTACCGCCTCTGGAACATGGACCACAGTGAGCAAGGGATACTCACTGTGTAATCTCCCCTTGGAACTGCCAGCAGATGCAGGAAGGGTGCTTGAAAAACCAGGAACGGTTCCTATGGTCGGCCATATTACGCCGTAAAACATGCTCTTCTTGGGGGAATGAGACTGGTTGCTGATAAATGATTTTTCTTATCAACTCGCCAAGCATGTACCCCCTTTTTCAAACAACCCCTTCATCTGTGAAACCTTGTGGGTACTAAGAGAGGGTTGTCAACTCTTTCTGTACCTTGAGTATTATAGACAGCTGCCAGTCAGGGCTCTTGTTGCAGAGAAGACAACGGTCAAGCAATGTATATCTGTTGTGTGTCTGTCTATTTAAGTCAGGAAATGCTACATCATGATACAGTAAAACCCTGAGTTATGAAAAAAATCGGTTCCATGGCCTTTTTCGTAACTCGATTTTTTTCATAACTCGAGGCATCCCCATAAGGATGCATAGAAAAATTAAAATGGAGAAATGTCCTTACCTTTTGGCTGCTGCGTCCTTCCTCCTGCTGCTCCGGAGAGTGGGAATCGCTGCCACTGCCCCCACTGCTTCTATGGTCCAGTAGAGTGGGGGTGGGGGGGCATATCCATGTGCCTGGCCTCTCCAAAGCCCAGAGACTTTGCTGCGACCGAAAAAGCAGGGGGGACTTTTGTGGTCGCAGCGAAGTCTCTGGGCGTCGGAGAATGGCAGGGACCGAGGGGATCCCTTTCCCAGACCCTTCCGGAGCCTGTGGAGCTAGCGGACGGGCCAGCGACAACAGCAGAAACAGCCACAGGGACATCGTAAAAAATGTCCCCGTGGCTGTTTCTGCCGCTGACGCTGGGCGTCCACCAGGTCCACAGGCTCCAGAAGGGTCTGGGAAAGGGATCCCCTCGGTCCCTGCCATTCTGCATAGCCCAGTGCCTTTGCTGCGACCAAAAAAGTAAGAGGGGGGGGGGGCTTCTATCGCAGCAAAGTCTCTGGGCTTTGCAGAATGGTGGGGACCGAAGGAATCTTTCCTCCTGACCCTTGCGGAGCCTGCAGACCCGGTGGACAGGCCAGTGACAGCGGCAGAAACAGCCATTGGGACATAGTAAAAAAGTCCTTGTGGCCGTTTGTGCAGCTGTGTCTGGCGTGTCTGCCACCCCCTCCACCTCCGGAAGGCTCTGGGAAAGGGATCCCCTCAGTTCCTGCCATTCTCCGAAGCCGCAATTGTCACCGCCTCCACCGCCGCCAAGGTAAGTGGTTTTTTTAGATTTTTGTTAGGGTGGCGGGTGGTGGTGGATTTTTAGAGCTCAAAAAGGTGGCGCCACCCTTTTGAGCTCTAAAAATTTGATTTTTAGAGACCAAAATAGCGCCAGTGCCATTTTGATCTGTAAAAGTCTACACAAACCCCTTTAGTAAATTGGGCTATTTGCTTAAATCGGGACACCAATTTACACAAATAACCCTTTCATAACTCGAGTTTTTTCGTAACTTGAGGCATTTGTAAATTGGGGTTTTACTATACAGTACTTACATGTTCACTCCATGAAAGATGCCTCTGTTTTGTAGAATAAACAGTCACACTGGCTGTTAAATTCTGAGAGTAGTCATTCAAAAAACGAATATTGCTAAGCTCTGCACTGGTATTGAAAGCCATTGATCACAGGTTCCCAACCTAAGGCCCACAGGCCTGATCCAGCCAGTGGTGCCATTTCATGTGGCTCCCAACCCTCTAAGAGCATTTGAGAAACAAAATGGCTGCCCCTTTGAAACTTTTGGGACAAAATTGCCACCCCCATCGTGGAGGAAGGGCAAAATGGCCGGCCAGCCCTCCAAGATGACTGAGAGAGTGTGACCTGGCCCCCGGCTTGAAAAGGTTGGGAACCCTTGCCATTAAGGCTCACAAGTACTAGCAGGGTTTTATATGCTTTTTCTGGCACAGGGCATCCAGCCTGTTGACCATGACAGTCTTTATATCAAAGCATGGACTGAAAACAAACTCAGTTAAATCTAAATAATCATCTGAGAGTTGAGGATTAGCAAAGGTCTAATCCGTCGTTCTCCGACTTGAATATCTTACTTAAGAAAACCTCTAAAAAACAAGGCCTGGCATGAACATCTGCCATGAAATTGCTTAAGAATAGGATACTGGCATTTGGTTGATGATTGTTATAAAGAGAAGAGAATTTCTCCTAAGAGCAGGTTCATGGCTGCCTTGTTCAAGGAAAACAGGATCTTTTCCCTCAAAGACCTATTAACTCCTTCCTTGAATTTATATTCCACCCTTCTTCTAACATATAAAGTTACTCTGGGCAGTTGGCAAATTAAAAAGTACAATGTATTATAATCCACCCCATCTAAAAACAAAAGAAGTAAAATTGATCACATAAATAAGCATCTATAAACAAATAAGAGTACATAAAAGTGACGTGGAGAAAAGGGATAATTTTATTGGAAGGGGAAAAAACCCTCATGGTAATGAACTCATATCCAGATCATCTCTTTGTATGTCTTGACCAGGGGTTCTCAACCTTTTTAAGCTGGGGGACCAGGTCACACACACTCCCTTGGACAATTGAGGGGCTGGACTGGGGCGGGGGGGGCACTGCTGACAAAGGCAGTGGCGGTGACCACCCCAAGCCCACCACACCCCAAAAAATCCCCCCTCCCCTTCTTACCAGCCTGGAGGAGCTGCGTGGCATGGCGTGGGTGAAGGAAAAACTGCAGCCACTGGGAACATGGCTGCGGCCGCCAGGAGTGCGTCAACAGCAGCCGGAACCAAACACTCTACCCCGCAGCCACCAGGGACATGCCTATGGCCGCTTCCAGTGGCAGCAGAAGCAATAGCTGGAGTGAGGGTGGGGGCCGAATGATTTGGTGCCATGGGCCAGATCTGGCCCATGGGCCATAGGTTGAGAATCCCTGGTCTTGGCTATTAGAGAAGGATTGATTGTTGCAACCCAAAGGGTGATCAGTATGGTGACAAAAGGTGAATTCCTTGGTCCAAAGATATGTCCATTTCCACTTGATAAAGTGCCTCAACAGAGTTTGGGGAAAAAAATGATTTTGGGACTACAATCTCCCCAAAAACTGAATGTATTGGCTGGGATATTCTGAAAGTTGTAGTCCAAAAATACAGTAGTTTCTGCTAGACATATGGCTAGTGGCAGAATTTCTCTGGTACATGACTGGTGGCAGAAGCCAGGCTTATATCAATGTGATCTAGGGGTTAAAGCACTGGACTAGAGCTTGGGAGCGTTGAGGAATGTTCACCATCTGTTCACGAGAGTTTTCCCATGAATTTTCCCTCTAAAACCAAAAGACCAAAACCCAAGAATGTTCATGGGAGCCCATGGCTTCCTTAGTAGAGCAGAATAGTAATTTATTCAATGACTGAATAAGCAATGTAATTTATCAGGGCTTCAAAATGCCTTGGGATTTATTCCAGGATCTAGATCAGGGGTTCCCAACCTACAGCCTGCGAGCTGGCCCTGGCCCCCGATGCTATTCAATCCACCCCATCGCCATCTCCCTGGCACCCGGAAGTGGAAGCGGGCGCGTTTATGTCAGCCGTAAAATGCGCATGCGCAAATACGCCCGAGGCTGATGTAAATGCAGAAGTGGGTGCATTTACAACAACTGTAAATGTGCCCGTTTCCAGGGGGCGGGAAGATGGTCTGCTCCGCTCAGCTGTTCCAGGGGCATGATCAGGCGCGTGGCACAAAAAGGTCAGCCACCCCTGATCTAGATAGATATGTTATCTCTGCCTTTCCTTCAGAGCTCCTTTAAAAGCAAAAATATTTTGCATATCTGCAAAAGATTCTCAAGAGGAAAAGAAAGAGCCCATGAGATGGCACTGGTAAAATAGGCTGAAGCTGTCTGAGGTAATTTGCAGTAGGCTAGAATTTGCTAAGGGAGAGAAAGGAGAAACCACCCTAAGAATAAGGAGTTGATGAGATAAAATCAAAAGTGGTTTAATATCTAGAGCAGAGCAACCCGGTCGAACTGTAAGGGGAAAGTACAAGAGAACGGGATAAAACTCAAAATATCATGCTGGTCAAGCTAAATGTAGAATAAAGCAATCGTAATGACAATGATGTAAAATCGCAGTCATCTATAAATCAGAGAGTATCCCGAATACATATCAAATAATCAATATAACATGTAGGACAATTCTCTGGACACAACAACAAAATAGATAAGTCTATGAATGACACGATATAACACAGAATATATAAATGCATCAAGTCCGAGTCATAAAGTCCGATATAAGAATTCCAAGCAGAAGAGTCCAAGCAGAAAAGTCCGTAAGAATCAAACAGATCTTTCAGCCTTTCTTTGGTATTACTTTGATTCCCACCAATACAGAGGCTGTGGTCTTACTGTATATGTGTCTTTAACGTCAAGAGAGAGTATCTCTGTTTCATTATGATCCACAGGTGTGGATGGTATGCATGTGCTAGCTGTTAACTATATTTAGAGTTTCGTACTACTACCACCTCTTAATGCTTTGACCGAATATGAAACTACACTGAGAAGGTCATATAGAGCGCGTCTGTTTATTATTCAGGTACCTCCTTTTTGTATTTTGTTAGAATATTGCTGTTCAAGAATATTAGACTGTATTTAATATGTATTTATACTGTACTAGTAGTCTCATTACGCTTGACTGTTGCAGAGTCTTGACAAAGAACTTCGATATATCCATTTACCGGAAGGATATGGACGACTGACTATTTACCTTTCTGCTACGACTTACCTTCTTGCCACATTTGTAATTCGACTTTTGCTGTAGCACCCGGACCCTCGACTGTTTGTGATTCTTACGGACTTTTCTGCTTGGACTCTTCTGCTTGGAATTCTTATCTCGGACTTTATGACTCGGACTTGATGCATCTATATATTTTGTGTTATATCGTGTCATTCATAGACTTATCTATTTTGTTGTTGTGTGCAGAGAATTGTCCTACATGTTATATTGATTCTTTGATATGTATTCTGGATACTCTCTGATTTATAGATGACTGCGATTTTACATCATTGTCATTATGATTGCTTTATTCTACATTTAGCTTGACCAGCATGATATTTTGAGTTTTATCCCGTTCTCTCGTACTTTCCCCTTACAGTTCAACTGGGTTGCTCTGCTCTAGATATTAAACCACTTTTGATTTTATCTCATCACCTCCTTATTCTTAGGGTGGTTTCTCCTTTCTCTCCCTTGTGGTTACACCCTTGCCGTCTTTTCTGCTCCTCCTAGAATTTGCTAAGGACTGTGGTGGCTTAGTGGTTAAGATGCTGAACTTGACGACTGGAAGGTTGACAGGTCAGCAGTTCAAGACCTGAGTGCTGCACGACAGAGTGAGCGCCCATCTCTGCCATAGCTCCTGCCAACCTAGCAGTTCAAGAGCAAGAAATTGCAAGTTGATAAATAGGTACCACTTTGGTGGTAAGGTAATCAATGACTTTTGACTCTGCATGTGCTCTTAAGCAGAAGTGCTGCTGAGGAGAGCCAAACAAAGGAAGTGAGCACTGAGTACAGCCACCCCCAGCCGGGGGGGTGAAGAGGAGGAGGAGAGCCGGGCGAGCGGCGAGGAGGCCAGCCGCCGCCGCCGGGCAGCCACCCCCAGCCGGGGGGGTGAAGAGGAGGAGGAGAGCCGGGTGAGCGGCGAGGAGGCCAGCTGCTGCCGCCGCCGGGCAGCCACCCCCAGCCGGGGGATTAAGAGGAGGAGGAGAGCCGGGCGAGCGGCGAGGAGGCCAGCCGCCGCCACCGTCGGGCAGCCACCCCCAGCCGGGGGGTGAAGAGGAGGAGGAGAGCCGGGCGAGCGGCAAGGAGGCCAGGAGAAGACCAACTGACAGAAGGGAAGAGGGCAGAGGAGGCAAAGAGAGGCAAAGGATAAGTAGCTGATATGCAAATGTAGAAGACTAATATAACAACTGACATAGAGACTTTATACTGACTAAACATAGAAACTGACATAGAGACTGTGTTTTAAAGTGTGATAATATGCATGATAATATGTTGTCTTAAATGTTTTAAACTTTTAAAAACTGTGATAAAATGTATGAGGAGAGAAAAATGGCGTAGACACCGGCAAACCATGCCACAAAGCTTGCCAAGAGAACCCTATTGACCAAAACAAAAGGCAAAACAAAGGGGCAGGCTAGGTGATACAGGATGCTTAACACCACAGAGGGGAGGAAGGGGAGGGACAGGAAAGGGGGAGGGGAAATGCAATGTGGTAAGGAGCAATACTGCATAGGGTCATGGAATGTGAGATCAATGAACCAAGGTAAACTGGAAGTGGTAAAAAATGAGATGGAAAGAATAAGCATTGATATCTTAGGCATCAGTCAGCTCAAATGGACAGGGATGGGGGAATTCAGCTCTGGAAACCATCATATCTACTACTGTGGGCAAGAAAACCTTAGAAGAAATGGAGTAGCCATAGTTGTCAATAAAAGAGTGAGAAAAGCAGTAATGGGATACAACCTTAAAAATGACAGAATGATGTCAGTCAGATTTCAAGGCAAACCTTTCAATGTCACTGTGATCCAAATATACGCACCAACCACTGGCGCAGATGAAGCCACAATGGACCAGTTCTATGAGGACCTAGAACACCTCATAGAACAGACACCATATATTAGGAGACTGGAATGCCAAAGTAGGAAATCAAAAAGTGGAGGGAATAACAGGCAAATTTGGTCTTGGAACACAGAATGAAGCAGGGCTAAGATTCATAGAGTTCTGCCAAGAGAACGCACTGGTCATAGCAAACACTCTCTTCCAGCAACACAAGAGGCGACTTTACACATGGACATCACCAGATGGCCAACACCGAAACCAGATTGACTACATACTCTGCAGCCAAAGATGGAGAACCTCCATACAGTCAGCAAAAACAAGACCTGGAGCAGACTGTGGCTCAGATCACAACCTACTGATTGCAAAATTCAGGCTTAGACTAAAGAAAATAGGGAAAACACGGAGAACAGAAAGATATCACCTAGACAGCATCCCTAAAGAATACACGGTGGAGGTGATGAACAGATTTAATGGCTTAGCCTCAGTAGACAGAGTACCAGAAGAATTATGGACGGAGATGAGGGACATCATGCAGGAAGCAGCAAAGAAAACCATACCAAAAGAAAAGAAGAGTAAGAAAGCAAAGTGGTTGCCTGACGAGGCTCTTAAAATAGCAGAGGAAAGAAGGAACACAAAAGTCAAAGGAGAAAGGAAAAACTACAATCATTTGAACACAGAATTTCAAAGAAAAGCAAGGAGAGATAAGGAAAACTACCTAAAAGAACAGTGCAGAGAAATGGAGGAAAACAACAAAAGAGGCAGAACCAGAGATCTTTTCAAAAAAATCGGGGAAATCAAGGGAACATTTAAAGCAAAAATGACCATGATAAGGGACAAAGACGGAAAGGAGCTAGTTGATGCAGAAGAAATTAAGAAAAGATGGAAAGAGTACACAGAGGAACTTTACAAAAAGGACCTCAACACTCCTGACAATCACAATGATGAAGACATTGAACTTGAGCCAGACATCCTGGAGAGCGAAGTCATAAGGGCCCTAAAGAGCACTGCAAACAACAAAGCTAGTGGAGATGATGGTATCCCAGTTGAATTTTTCAAAGCGCTAAAAGATGACGGCGTCAAATTACTGCATTCAATATGCCAGCAGATTTGGAAAACAAAACAGTGGCCTCAGGATTGGAAAAGATCAGTATACGTCCCAATCCCAAAAAAGGGCAATGCCAAAGAATGTTCAAATTATCGAACAATCGCGCTCATCCCACATGCCAGCAAGGTGATGCTCAAGATAATACAGGATAGACTTCAGCAGCATGTGGAGAGAGAATTACCAAAGGTGCAGGCCGGTTTCAGAAGAGGCAGGGGGACTAGAGACCACATTGCCAACATACGCTGGATCATGGAGAAAACAAAGGAATACCAGAAACAAGTTTACTTTTGTTTTATTGACTACACTAAGGCATTTGACTGTGTGGACCACAACAAGATGTGGCAAGTAATTAAAGAGATGGGAATACCAGAGCACCTCATATGCCTCCTGAGAAATCTGTACATGAACCAAGAAGCAACAGTTAGGACAGAACACGGAATGACAGAGTGGTTTGGAATAGGAAAAGGAGTAAGACAAGGCTGCATTTTGCAGGCGCACCTCCCCAATAACGGACACAGACAACATTGAAAGTGGATAACAGCATCGGGCCACATTTATTGATTCAATGCCCTAGTCCGAATTATAAATTTGTATTGGTAAAACGACCAATCATAATTCTTAAGGCAAGCAGGCCGAAGTAACACTGGTAAGGTACCACCCCAAAATTGCCAACGGCAATTGGTTACAATGTATCAATTTGTATCAATTTGTTTGTTGACGACAAACAAATTGTTGACCGTAGTCAATATCTAACTCATGACCCCACCCTCTGACGCGTATCCGTGAAATCACGGGGTGATGCATGCTGGTTAGCTATCGTCATCACCCCGTCGCCTGGTTCGTCGTTGACCGGACAACGTTTAACTAATTTATTCCTGTCTAGTGTTGTCCAGTCAATTGCGAACCTGCCGGATACCTGTGGGTCATACTGTTTACCTTACCAGTGCTACCCGCCAATGTGACCAAAGTCAACATTAGGAACATAAGAAAGACCCCTATATCAAACCATAGCAACAGTGTGGGATGGGCAAAAAAGCCAGGACCCGGAAGCCAATGTGGGTCCCAGCCAAAAATTCCCACCCGGCCCCGAAGCGACCAAAATATCACACTGTTAACTAGGGAGGGGGTGGAGGGGAAAAGACTTCTCCGCTCCGTCGCTGAGGTAAAATGGCAGCTCGGCTGCCTCGTGGCCACCCCTTTTATAAGGGAGCTGGCCACGCCCCTAACTACCCGGATTCTCTGTCCTGTGGGGGGGGGGCCGCAAAGAGCGCGGCGGCCATTTTGGCGCCGCGCTTGCATTGCAGGCGCACCCCCCCAATAACGGACACAGACAACATTGAAAGTGGATAACAGCATCGGGCCACATTTATTGATTCAATGCCCTAGTCCGAATTATAAATTTGTATTGGTAAAACGACCAATCATAATTCTTAAGGCAAGCAGGCCGAAGTAACACTGGTAAGGTACCACCCCAAAATTGCCAACGGCAATTGGTTACAATGTATCAATTTGTATCAATTTGTTTGTTGACGACAAACAAATTGTTGACCGTAGTCAATATCTAACTCATGACCCCACCCTCTGACGCGTATCCGTGAAATCACGGGGTGATGCATGCTGGTTAGCTATCGTCATCACCCCGTCGCCTGGTTCGTCGTTGACCGGACAACGTTTAACTAATTTATTCCTGTCTAGTGTTGTCCAGTCAATTGCGAACCTGCCGGATACCTGTGGGTCATACTGTTTACCTTACCAGTGCTACCCGCCACACGGAGGGGCTTCAAAGAAGGCCTGACGCCCCCCCCCAGACCGTCAGCTCGGTCAACAGGCCTGCTCGCCAATCACCCAACAGGAGGTCCATACCTCCTCGCGACAGATGGACCCCATCCCCTACGTACAAGTCATAATTTTGTAGGCTAACAGCGGGGTGATGACTGACCCGTCCCCAAGCCCCGTCGGCAAGAAACCGCGCCACCGCCCTGTTGACCGTGCGCCTAGCGCGGTCAAGGGCCCGGAGGTTAACACCCTCTCCATAAGAATGGCGCGGGACAATGTCCGACCAAACCAGGGTTGTGGCAGGCCAGACATAATGCAAGTAGGCGAGGTCCTCGCAAATCGCATGCTTAAGCGATAAGCCGGTGACCTGGCCCAAATCAGTGCCCCCCAGGTGGATGATGAGAATGTCAGGCGGGTCAGCACCCAGGCCAGAAAAAAGGAAAGGCCGCAGTTCCCGCCATAACATCCCAGGCTTACCATGCCATGTGAGACTGGCGTGTTCACCCAGTCCCAGTCGGGGTCCCCACTCTGTCGCCGCAGCGTAACGCGCTGCCCTGTGCACATAGCTGTGGCCCACCAGCCATACTGTCACCGGTGTAATACGACACCCAGGGTCTGTAAGAAAATTGAGAAAATTGAGAAAAAGACGGGAAGGTGACTGGATTGGTACTCATGGTGGAAGTGGGCGCACATAAAACTGAAAACATTGCGAGCCCCACCTCCCCATGCTGCGTATGTCAGCCCCAGAGTACCCAAAAGCAGCTGCTGTAGAGGCTGCACCAGTACGAAATGAATGTGTGCCATAACGGGCACCTGTTAGGCCCTACCCTGGTGAGGGCACTGCCTGTCACCTTCCAAAACTGAAATTTAGTAAGGGGAGACCCATCTTGGTGACAGAAAAACGGGCCGTGGTGCATGCCACGCAGTGCCAGGAACTCCTGTAGGGCACCAACCGGACAGATGTCTGCCAAAGAACACCGTAGCAGTCTTACACCACTGCCTACGCCATGCTGATCTGTCTTAGAGGAGCGTATCCTCAACTGGGCCCAGTCTTTGGCGACATAGACATCCTCGAGTTCCAGTGCCCTACAACTTGCATCCGCCTTATACAGCATCTCAAGCTCGCCGGTGCGGAGCGCTCCAAAAAAGGCCACCGTTGTAGCCGCATGAAGTGGGCTGCCTCATTTCCAAAACAGAGGCCAGGCCAGCCCCGGGCCAATTGGGTAAAACCCTGGGGAAATCTTGCATCCGCCTTACTCAGCATCTCAAGCTCGCCGATGCGGAGGGCTCCAAAAAGGCCACCGTTGTAGCCGCATGAAGTGGGCTGCCTCATTTATCAAAACTGAGGCCAGGCCAGCCCCGGGCCAATTGGGTAAAAACCTTGGGAAAATCTTGCATCCGCCTTACTCAGCATCTCAAGCTCGCCGATGCGGAGGGCTCCAAAAAGGCCACCGTTGTAGCCGCATGAAGTGGGCTGCCTCATTTATCAAAACAGAGGCCAGGCCAGCCCCGGGCCAACTGGGTAAAAACCCCTGGGTAAATGGGGTGGCGGTCGGCCGGGAAACGCCCGCGCACGCGCACCCACCCCTCCCAAACATGTCTCACCCGGAAGTCATTGGTGCTGTCCACACGACCTCCCACTTTGGCCATAAAAGCCAACCCTACAGCTGAGATGCTATGGTGCGTGGTGCAAGGCCCTGGGCATACAGGTAAACCATGAACCGCAGAACATGGGCTACTGGGATCGGCCAGGTTCCTGGCAGTCGGAATCGGGTACATAATACTCTGAAGGAACTAAATGCGTGGTGATACGCCTTACTCATGCATGGCGCTAGTGACAGGCCAATCGCCCAGTTCACCTCTCCTTGCCAACGTTCCATCTCTCGTCCAGGAGTGGCGAGGGAAATTCCTCCGCATCCGGGGGCCGAGGCACGGAACCGGGAGATCTGCAGGCGGGACAAAGCAGCAGCAATATCATTATCAACCCTTGGGACATGCCTGGCCCTGTAGGGAACGTTGAGGCACAGGTTGCATAACACAAACCAACGCACTAGCTCCATAACCCCGGGCGATTTGGAAATCTGTGCAGTGACGATGCGGACAACAGCCGCGTCGCCAAGCCAAAATTGCACAACCGAGTTGGCCCACTCCTTGCCCCATAGCATCAAAGCACCCAGGATAGGGAAACATTCCAGATACGTGAGACCATGCAGGCGACCCTTGCCTGCCCAGGATGGTGGCCACCCACCATAGGCCCACTTCCAATTGAAGTACATCCCGTAAACCCAGGAATCCTGAGGCATCGGACTGCATCTGAAAGCAAGGGGGAGCCAGGAGATCAGACCCCAAAATGACACCCCGTTGAACTACCTCTGGATCTATGGCCAGACAAGCACGTCTGCCCCGATACCCCGGGTAAATCTGAGCCTGTGGTGGGGCCTGGAGAATCCAGCCATGGCATCGCACCAGCGCAGAGCAAATGCCCTGCCCGGTGCGACGACCCTGCCAGCTAAACTGGGGTGACCATGTAGCACCAAAAGTTCCCTCAGTGATGCCATGCGCTCGGCCAGCAAGACCGAGACAAGGGCCACTAGCCTTGAGACCTTATCCCACTGCAACCTAGAATCCTGCGCTACCGTGTTACTCTCCACCCCAGGAATACTAGCTGTGGAGATGGGCCCTCGGTCTTTTCGGGCGCTAAAGGGACACCCAGTTCCTCCATTAGCGTCTGAAATGTGTTGAGGAGACGTGTGTACGTGTCCCAGCCCCGTTCAGCCCCGAATAAAACCATCCAGGGAATGGGCTACAGACCGGGACCCTGACCTGCGGACAAAAGCGCAATCTAGGAAAGTGGTGAAACGCTCGAATACCGAGCCCCAATGGAATAGCCAAAAGGCATGGCATCATTGAAATAATATGCTCCCCGGGACGGGGGTGCAGGGACAGGGCCAGTGACCCTGCCCGCATAGACCCTTTTGTCAAAGCTAGCAGCAGCCACCTCCTCCCTCCCCTTAAGGGATAAAAGATTGGGGGCATCTTGAGGGGACCTATTACCCACGAAAGGGATCCGGAACCCCTGCCTAGAACCCTGAAGGAGAGAACCCACATCCTCTCCCTTCGGGTACCATGTGAGCCACGCTCCAACATGTCCACCTTAAATGGGGAGGGAGCCCTTCGGTGAACTAGATCCGTCTGCGGCAGTCTTGCCAGCCCCCTGTCTGCCCCACCCTCTGCCCCGCATCCTTCTAGGCCTGGGACAGGCAGAGGCCACATGGGGGCCAACACAGTTGGGATACTTCTGTCTGTATTGCAAGTCTTCCCATTAGAGGAACCATTGGACAAGAAAGTCCAGCACAGCAGGCGGGCTGGAACCCCCCGCCCCGCCCCCTGGCAGGTGACCTATGCTGGGGCCGCCTGCTGAACCGCATGCCCACAATGGTATATCTCCCCGGGCGCAGGGCGCGTGGGCGTCACGTACAAAAGCCGCAGCCTCTGGCCTGGCTCATCCCGCCTAATCTCGGGGTGCGGGGAAATCCGCCTACGGCATTCCCCGTCACAAGCCAACCACGCTGGGCCCGGAAAGTAAACCATCGCCCGGTAGAAGTTGTCCAAATACTGGACCATCGGAATTGCCAGATCCGGCCGGGCCCTAAGGTACACCGCCATGCATATGATGCAGGCCGGCAACCATTTGGCCCACATACTTGGTGGCTTGCAACAACGTGCCTGCCACTATCCTTCTCATTCTGCCCCTCCCTCTCTCCTTGATGGGCACCCTGTTTAGAAGCGCGAAGATATCCACGCACACCCCCCGCCAAATTTACTCTCTGGCGGCCTGTGCCAAGCGGTCACTCAGCGGTAAGGAATAGGGGCTTGGACCAACCCGGCCACCCAAAACATTCCCCTCAGGGTAGGGAACACCCCCCACCACGGGGCCCTGGGAGTTAGCTGTCATCGCCGGGTGAGGCGTCAGCGGGTGCACCGCCGCACCACCCGCGCGAGGCCAAGGCCATTGAAAAGCCCCCCCCCCCCTTTTGGGAATGTGTGTGGATGTACTCGCTTACACCGTATACTCACATGCTGCACCCCCGCGGGCCGCCCCCACCGGGGGTTCCGGCCCACTGGGGGCGTCGGAGCTCACGACCGACATAGAGCTCATCACCGGGGCCTGACCTGCACCTGGCTGCTGGCTGGGGAGCTGCGAGGCAGTGGGCGAAACCGCGCCACGCGCCTGCAGCAGCTCAACCCTCCCTGTCGGCTGTTGTCCTCCTGCCGGCAGCGCCTCAAAAGGAACCCCAAAGGGGGGCCCCCGCCTGACTGGCCCGAGCCAACGACGCTTCAAGGGCCGCCAGGCGGGCCAGTAAGGCTTCCACGTTGACCTGGGGCCAAGGGCCGGCCGGCCCGCACGGTCCAAGGCGTGGGTACAGGTCCCTGTACCCCAGGACCCGAATATGGCCATTGGCCAACACCGAAGCCCGGCAGGGTCGGTGGAGAAACCTGCCAAGGCAGGGGGCCGCACCACCCCCCAAGGCTAGAGGGCCCCGGGAGAGGCTGCGACCCAAGAGCAGCAGGCCCAGCCTGGTGGGCGGGTGCAGGAGCGGTGTCCACCGCATGCGGGCCGCGGGCCGGAGCCCCTACCGCGCCCGCAATCTGTTCGCCCGCTCCGGGCCAAGGGGCGATAGACCCCATTCCGCCGGTCCCGGCAGGGGCCTGCAAAGGCGGCGGCTGGGGAGGCGGCACCGCGGTCCTCCGACCCGGGTTGCGCCTCCTAACAGCGCGAGCCGCACTCGAAGCTGCCTTCTTCTTCGAAGGCATCTCCACCGGAGTGAAGGGAAGCCAAAAAGGAAAAATCGCCGCCAAAAGGCTTCCCGATAAGTTAAAGAGCGACGGAGACACAGGGGAAAAGACTTCTCCGCTCCGTCGCTGAGGTAAAATGGCAGCTCGGCTGCCTCGTGGCCACCCCTTTTATAAGGGAGCTGGCCACGCCCCTAACTACCCGGATTCTCTGTCCTGTGGGGGGGGGGCGCAAAGAGCGCGGCGGCCATTTTGGCGCCGCGCTTGCATTGTCACCATGCCTATTCAACCTATACACAGAGCACATAATGCGCAGTGCAGGGATGGAGGAATCACAATATGGGATTAAAATCGCTGGGAGAAACATCAACAATCTGAGATATGCAGACGATACCACCCTAATGGCAGAAAGTGAGGAAGACCTAAAGAATCTCTTGATTGGGCTGAAGGAGGAGAGTGCAAAAGCTGGCTTGAGACTCAATATCAAGAAAACCAAGATAATGGCAACAGGCCCAATCAGTTGATGGAAAATAGATGGGGAAGAAGTAGAAGCAGTGACAGATTTTACTTTCTTAGGATCAAAGATCACTGCAGATGGGGATTGTAGCCATGAAATAAAAAGGCGACTGATTCTTGGGAGACAAGCAATGAGAAACCTGGGGAACATAGTGAAAAGCAGAGACATCACATTGCAAACAAAAATTAGAATAGTCAAAGCAATGGTTTTCCCCGTAGTAATGTATGGATGTGAGAGCTGGACAATTAGGAAGGCTGAACGCAGAAGAATAGATGCCTTTGAAATGTGGTGTTGGAGGAGGGTTTTGAGAGTCCCCTGGACAGCGAGGAGAACAAATAGGTCAATCTTAGAAGAAATTAACCCTGACTGCTCATTGGAAGGTCAAATAGTAAAGATGAAGCTAAAATACTTTGGACATCAAATGAGAAGGGAGGATTCACTTGAGAAGGCATTGATGTTGGGAAAGGTGGAGGGCAAAAGAAGAAGGGGGTGGCCAAGGATGAGATGGCTAGATGGTATTGTAGACACAATGGGCACAGAGCTGGGAGGGCTGAGGGGGATGGTGGAGGACAGAGGCGCCTGGAGAACAATGGTACATAGGGTCGCAAAGGGTCGGAACCGACTATGTGACTGAACAACAACAATCAATGTTTCATGCACTCCGGTGTCTAGTCATGCCTGCCACATGCTCATGGAAACATCTGCAGACACAGACCGTGCTGGCTCTTTGGCTATAAACAGAGACGAGCACTGAACCCTAGAGTTGGATATGACTGGCTTTCGAGCAAGGGTGACCTTTACCTTTACCTAGAAGTTGCTTGAGCAACATATGTCAGCAGCATTGGCAAATGGGTGTTACTGGTTTTTCAGCAGGAACAGTGAGATCAGCAGCCTGTGCCACAGGGCCAGGAACACCAATGCGTGGGCTGCCATTTACATCCCGAGAAGTGCTGCTCTTCTGTTGCGACACACCCAAGAAATGGGGCCTCCCTTGTTTTGTGGGTGGTAGTTCTTGGAAGTCAAACAAAAACACACCTATCTTCACCTTCCTAAACTTGGATTAGCATCAGAATGACAGCTTTGGTAAACCCCGCCATGTGGGGAAATTCACTTCAGTACATCTCCTAAATAATGCAAAGGTCTCTTAGTGGGACCAAGCACACTTAAACTTTCTTTTCGCTAATTTCTTTTGAACCTGGCAAAGAGGTGACACCCATGAAGAAAGGCTAAATGGCAGAGCAAAAACAACTATCCCAACTGATACTCATCAAACTCATCCTCCTTCTGCCAAATCCAAATATTGGTGATCATCATGACGATCAGCCATGAAGACTGTCCTGAGAATATAATCAGTGGTGGGATTCACATTTTTTTACTACCTACTCTGTGGGTGTGGTATGGTGGGCATTGCCAGGGAGAAAGCCCTGCCTTGTACCCAAAGTAGGATTACTTTATTTCAAAACTTGGATGGGTGGAATTTCTGCTACCAGTTCTGGTGAACTGGTGCGAACCTGCTGAATCCCACCACTGAATATAATGCAGTAGCCTTTCATATGGCTTCCGCATCATAGCATGACACCTGTACCACTGATCCAGTTCCACAAGTCATTTTCTGGTCCTGAGCCCTCTTTGCATGCAAAGTCCTCATCACCCCCAGGCCAGTATTGATGAAGCTGCTGCCTTCCATCAAGAAGGATTCAAGTGGGATTTAATCCACTTGGGGACCCTCACCCTTCCCTGTGGACTTCAGCGCCCAAGGCTATTAGTCCTCAGGGTTGTCAGGTTAGTTAACCTCTGCCTGACGATTGGCATTGAGTCTCTGGCTGTAGGGTCTATTCCTGTGATGGCAAACCTTGGCACTCCAGGTGTTCCTGGACTTCAGTTCCCAGAAATCCAAGTCAGCACTCCTACTGATCAGGACTTCTGGGAAATGAAGTTCAAGAACACGTGGAGTGCCAAGGTTCACCACCACTGGTCTATTCTATTACCATAGCAGGATAACCTGGTCAGACTGGCCTTTTAAAAACCAAAGTAAATCTAAGGTGAGCAAGATTTGAGGTTTGCTCTAATGAAATAGCTAGCCCAAGGTTGAGATGGAGGTCAAATCTTTTCATTTCATTTCCTTCTTTTCATAAGTATATACCTTTTTGGTGTCTTGCACAGGAGACAAAGAAGGAGTCGCAGGAAGGACTAACACAGGTTTATTCATTGATGGTCAGTATGAACATGTGGTAATGGCGGAGGTACATCTCATTATATACAGTACATAATACATTTGAATGTGATTGCACGGTAGCTCATTGGCTGCTACCGGCGTGGCCTCGCCCAGGTCACGCCTCTCTTCTGGTAGTTGTTTTCTGTAGTCCTTTGTCATGCGGGGAATCTCCCGCGGCTGTTCGTGATTTGGGGGATGTGGACCATGTGAGACTGAACGCTCGCAGCTGCCCTCTGTGGGCGGCTTGCTCGCGTTCCTTAGCAGCTGAGATACATTGTGATTGTGGCTGGTTACATTCATACATTTAAAGAGACATTGTATATGCATACATAACATCCCTCCCCCCTAGGATGGGACGAAGTCCCTCAACCATTGTGGCTTGCCGCACGTGCGCCTGGGGCGTGCGGCCGCCTGACCTAATACAGGGGAGCCTGTGACTCCTGGCTCTGTGGAGTCTCGTCCTGCAACGGAAAATGGAGACTCGTTAGTGGTTCCGTGGGGAGCTTGCGATGCCCTTGTCTTGGGGGACGGGAATGGAATGAACAGCTGGGAAGTGAACCCCTGTCTATTTCCTGAGGAGCCCGGGGACCCCCCCAGCACGAACCTCGGGACCGACGAGGATGCCCTCGCGGTCCCGCCACCTCCTGCTGTCTGTTCGGGAGTTTGGGAGATTGCGGCGGGGGCGGGCGAGCTCCCGCCGGCTGCTTGTCTTTTAGGGGCCGGCGCTATGGTGTACTCTAGGATACAGGAACCGGGGGGGCTGGAGGTACCAGGGGCTGAACTGAAACCCCTCTTCTCGCTAGGACGGGTGGGGGACCACTCCGCTAACTCCCCCTGGTACGGAAAATCAAAATCATTACTAAACTGATCCCTCTCTTTCAAAGTATCCTCCTCTGTGGATGGGAACCCAGGATACGCATTTGAATCCGCGGGTTCCACCGTGTCTCCCCCTTGGGTAATGCGGGTGGGGGAGGACCCTAACGCTGATGCCCCCTCCCCTGTGACTCACCTTCTGAGTTGGTCGGCGTGCCTTCTCCAAAGTAGGCCTGAATTGGTTTCGACCCTGTAGGATACCGGCCCCGTTTGCTCCACAATTGTGCCCGGTACCCACGCTGGTCCCGAGGCTGCGTAGTTTCTGCAGTGAACCGGGTCCCCTATCGCAAAACTTTTGGAGCTCCCTCCCCCTATGCTTATATTCTTCCCTTCATCCTCCACCCTGGACGGATCCATCCGGTCAAAAAGTGTTACCGGACGCCTCCTCATGAGGAGTTCGGCTGGGGAAAAACCTGAGGCTAAGGGGGTTGTCCTGTAGCAGATGAGGAACTGGCACAGATGCAGGTTCAACTCACTGGGACCCATGCGCCGCAGTGCATCCTTCGTAGTGCGCACTTGGCGCTCTACCTGACCGTTTGTGGCGGGGTGGAACGGGGCAGCTGTGATGTGCCTAATTGCGTTTCTTTCCATGAACGTCTTGAACTCTGCAGACGTGAAGGTACTCGCGTTATCGCTCACGAGAACGTCTGGCAGGCCGAAGCAGGCAAAAAGCTTGCGCAACTGCCTAATGGTTGCCGCGGAGGAGGTGCTGCTCATAGGGATTACCTCCAACCATTTGGAGTAGGAGTCGACTACCAGTAGGAACGTGGCCCCGCGGAACGGGCCAGCGAAGTCGACATGAATCCTGGACCATGGCCCACGGGCCGTGTCCCATTCCCTGTGGGGTAGCTTGGATTCCTCGGGCCGAGAGCTCTGGCAGCTCTCGCACGTGCCCACTAACCGTTCTATATCTGCGTCTATCTTGGGCCACCAAACGAAACTCCTGGCTAGGGCCTTGGAGCGCACGATTCCCGGGTGACTGGTGTGCAGTAGCTTTAGCACCCTGGCCCTCAACTTTTCGGGAATGACTACCCGCTGTCCCCAGAGTAAGCAACCCCTTTCCAGGGAGAGCTCCACTCTGCGTCTGCAAAACGGCTGGAATTCCTCACCCGGGGAAGTAGTGGGCCACCCTTTTCTAACCCAGGAGCTGACTTGGGCTAGGGTCTTGTCGGCCGCCGTCGCCTTGGCGAGGTCGGCCGGAACAATGGGGGGTGAGTCGAGGGCCTCGATCAGCAGGACTTGGTGGTCCTGCTCCACCTCGCATGTGGGGTCTCCTAGGCTAGGGAGAGGGGATCGGGATAGTGCGTCTGCATGGGAGATCTCCTTCCCTGGGCGGTAAATCAGCTCGTACTGGTAAGCGTTGAGGAATATAGCCCAACGCAGCATCCTGGGGGATAAAATTTGGGGGGTCGGTTTGCCGGTAGTGAAGATCCCCAGCAACGGCTTGTGATCAGTCACCACCGTAAACTCGCGGCCATACAAAAAGTCATGGAACTTTTTCGTTCCCGCAATTATGGCTAGGGCCTCCCTATCCGTTTGCGCGTAATTGCGCTCAGCCTTTGAAAGGGACCTTGAATAGTACGCCACCGGGGCCTCCCGCCCGCTCTCTAGCACGTGGCACAGGACCGCCCCCACCCCCACCGGGGACGCATCACATACTAGAACCACTGGTTTTCTCGGATCGAAGTGGGTCAGGACAGCATTCGAGGAAAGGAGTGACTTTAGCTCTTTAAATGCTTTCTCCTGCCTGTCCCCCCACCGCCAAGCCGCGTCCTTTTTTAGTAGGGAGTGCAGTGGCTCCGCGACCGATGCCTTCCTTGGCAGAAATGAGTGATAAAAATTGAGGAGCCCTAGGAAAGACTGCAACTCTGGCTTTGCGGTGGGGCCGGGGGCATTCTTTACGGCCGCGACCTTGGACTCCGAGGGGCGAATTCCCTCTGGGGTTACCTTAAACCCGAGGAATTCGACCTCTCTTGCGAAAAATACGCATTTGTCTTTTCGGAGGCGAAGCCCCGCTTTTTCGAAAACTGAGAGGACCCCATCTAACCTCCTGGCTAGCTCTGCCTCGCTCCCCGCTGTTATCAGGACATCGTCGAAGTAGGGGAGAACACCTGGGAGTCCCTTTAATAGGCGTTCCACGAGGGCTTGGAAAATCCCGGGGGCCGAATTCACGCCAAACTGGAGGCGCGTCACTTTAAAGGCTCCCTTGTGGGTTACAATCGTCTGTGCGGCGGCAGCAGCTGGGGTTACCGAGAGCTGCTGATATGCCTGCGCTAAGTCTAGCTTGGCGAAACACCTCCCCCCATGTAACGTGGCCAGTAGGTGGCTGACCACAGGCACCGGGTATGCATTTGGCCGAATGGCCTTATTAATTGTACATTTATAATCCGCACAAATCCTGACCTCCCCGTTTGATTTAAGGGCCGTAACAATCGGCGTTTCCCATTCCGCCGAATCAACTGGAACCAAAATCCCCTGCCCCACCAGTTTGTCCAGTTCTGCCTCGATCTTGTCCTTTAGGGCGAATGGCACTCTCCTTGGCTTGAGGCGGATGGGCCGGATCTCTGGGTCCAGATCAAAGGAGACTGGGGGGCCCCTGTAGGTTCCGAGCCCCCTTTTGAAAACGTCCGGGTGCGCATTGCACACATCCCGCATTGGGTCAGTCTCGATGGCGTTAATGCCGGACAGTTCGATTCCCAGGGGAGCAACCCACTGTGTTCCCAGAAGGCAGCATCTCCCCCCCTTGAGGACGACTAGGGGCAGTCTCTCGGAATAGTTCTTGAATTTTACTTTGAACTTTCACACCCCCAACACTGGGATCCCATTTCCCTGCACGTCCCGCAAGTTTGACCTTAGGGCCCGCAGTTTGGTCCGCGCCTCTGGGGGAATGCGCATGTACTCTCTCTGGGATAGGATGGAATAGGATGACCCCGAGTCTATCTCCATTCTCACTGGGAGCCCCTGTAACTGTACCTCAACGAAGAAACGCCGGTGCTCCAGTCCCACGCGGTTGACGCCTTCCTCGTCGAAGCCGGTTGAGACCTTCCTCGTGCCGGTCGCCTTTCGCTGGTGTCCCCGGGGGTGACTTGGGCCGCTCCTGTCCTCGGTCCGTTCGCGCCTGCAAACTCTGGCGATGTGCCCTTTCCGGCCGCAGTTGTGGCACTCGGCCTTGCGAAACGGGCACCTCGTGCTGTCGTGGGGCGCCCCACAACCGTCGCAACGGCGGTCTTGCCTGTCGCGGGTCTCACGCTTCTCCCCGCGCTTCCGTATGCGCTGGACGTCGTCGTCCTCGCTGGAACAGGGGTCTGCCGTCGTAGACGATTCCTCGGATATCGCTGGTGAGCCGGTGGGCGGCTTGGGGGCCCGCCAGGCAGTCTTTGTTGGTGTCCGCCGGGCCGCTTGCACTGGCGACTTGGCCCTCTCGGCCGCGGCCCCTCGGGACTTAAACAGCCTGACCCCGCTCCTGGCCTCCTCGGCTGCTTGGGCCTCCCGCAGTACTTCGTTGAACGTGAGGCGGCTGTCGCGGGTCATCAGGCGCCTCTGCAGCTCCTCGTCCCTCAAACCGCACAACATGCGGTCTCGGAGGGCCTGGTCCAGGTCGTCCCATTGGCAGTGCACCGCTGCCAGCCGGAGGGCCGCCGCGTAGGCGGACACGGATTCGCCTGGGCGCTGGTCTCGCCGGTGGAACGCGACCCGGGCTGGGAAGATTGAGACCGGCGGTTGGAAGTGCTCACGAAGCTTCTCCAAGATGCGGTCGATGGGCACTTCGTCCACCTTTCGGGGGGCCACGAGGGTCATCAAGATCCGCATCGCGGCCGGTCCCACCTGGGACAGGAAATGCGAGCGCATTTTCGCGTCGTCGTCGACGCCGGCGGCCTCCATCGTGTGCCGAAACTGGCACTCGTAGAGCTCCCACTGCTCGGGTTCGCTGACATCGAACTGGTACGGCTTGACCTTGGGATTCGCCATCAATCCCATCCTCGTCGCCAATTTGGTGTCTTGCACAGGAGACAAAGAAGGAGTCGCAGGAAGGACTAACACAGGTTTATTCATTGATGGTCAGTATGAACATGTGGTAATGGCGGAGGTACATCTCATTATATACAGTACATAATACATTTGAATGTGGTTGCACGGTAGCTCATTGGCTGCTACCGGCGTGGCCTCGCCCAGGTCACGCCTCTCTTCTGGTAGTTGTTTTCTGTAGTCCTTTGTCATGCGGGGAATCTCCCGCGGCTGTTCGTGATTTGGGGGATGTGGACCATGTGAGACTGAACGCTCGCAGCTGCCCTCTATGGGTGGCTTGCTCGCGTTCCTTAGCAGCTGAGATACATTGCGATTGTGGCTGGTTACATTCATACATTTAAAGAGACATTGTATATGCATACATAACAACCTTTCATTAAAAAGATCGGAGCAAAGAAAAATATAGAATCCCCCCCCCCCCCCCCCCAATTTGATGGCTCCATGAGTTGCATTTCCATCTGCAATTCCAAGTTGCTGCATGTGCCATTTCTGGTTTGAGAGATTTGAAGTAGCCATTGCCAAGGTCTTTTATAGGATAACAAAATTTTTGTTTGTTTGCCAGTGTAGAAAGTTTTAGGAGTAATTTCAGCAAAAACTAACCAAAAATGTGCACTGAGGTCTGGCAAACAGAATTTCGTCAGCAAAGCATTCTAACTTGTTAGTCTCTCTAAATATTTTCCAAGACAATGTATGAGGATATTAACCCCAAATATTTGCTATGGGGAATCTACGCAATATCATTGGATAGATATTATGGAACACTGTGGGTTATACAAAATAATCCATCACAGAAGCATACCTGTTAAGTATCCCATATTGGTCAGGATTTCCCATATTTCAGCGCTTGTTCCTCCCCTTTCCCGCTGCTGTCCCGTATTTTGAACAGCGGGGAAAGGGGTTCTGCACATGCGCAAAGGATTTGTTGCTGTGCATGCACGCCCGGGGCCAGAGCAATTCCCGTATTTTCCAGAGCCGCACTTAACAGGTATGCACAGAAGTGTGTAAGGAAATTTATTTTTATCTTGTTTTTATTTTATTTGTATGCCACTCTTCCTCCCAGAGGTCCAGGTAGAATAGCTCACAATCCAAATTTAAAACAACAACACTAAAACCTGTCTGATACAATATAGTTAAAACAATGAAACCACAAAGCAGAACAGAGAAAACAGTGAAAGCATGCAGGTAAATGTATGTTTTGAGCTGATTACAACAACATTGGGGGAAGGGGCACTAATTCTCAAGTAATTTTAGTTTTATAGCCAAAGCTCAGAATGGCATGGCCCATGAACCTCACATGCATCACCAAGGCCATTTTTGGGGCTGCCAAAGCAAACTCCCCATTTTAATATCTTTTTTTAATCAAAGGGGATATCAGGCCTTTAGAAGGCATTATTCTATGGAAGGCAAGCAAGGAGTTACCAAATAATTGGGCAGACCCACATGAATCTCTACTGCCTGGCCAAGAGCAACCATGGCCTTTGTGGAAAGCTTTAAATAGACTGTGCGCAGGTGTAGGGAGATCAAGGACTAATTTGAGAAAGTGGGGTTTCCCTGTAGATGACATCCTGTGTGAATACAGAGAAGTATAAAATATCTCCCATATGATACAATGCACACGATGCCCCTCAACTTGCACTGAGGAGGACCTTATGTTGGCAAGAGGAATTGCTGTTAATGTGGTTCGATATTGGGCAGATGTCATCTAGTCCTTTTAATTCTATTTTGTTTTAGATGTGTTAATTTTAGCTTTGTATGTTATTATATGCGGGTGGTGCATCTGACATGAATAAAGAAAGAAATAATTCCCTTCAAAGCACGGTGTGCCCTTCCACCTTGCTTTAAGGCAGGGATTCTCAACCTGCAGCCTGTGGCGCCATTTCATGTGCCTCCATTACACCAGGAAGTGCCATGTGGTCGAGGAGGAAGGGCAAAATGGACATCCAGCCTCTGAAGCTGTCTGAAGGAGTGTGACCGGGCCCCCGCCTTTAAAAGGTTAACTCCTGCTTTAAGGTGACATACAAAGGTTGCACTTATAAATCTTTGCTGCTCTTGTTGGTATGCCATTTTGTTCCATGAAAAATAATTCCAATGTGCTGAATTTTATCTGATCCATTATGTAGGAATGGCCCTTGATGATGGGAAGGCTATTCCCACATGGGTTTCCACTGAATTGTAGTTCGTTCTCTTCTACAGCCAAGCTTTCTAAAGCAGGCATTACACAAGAGCCAGAGGATTTCACACATATATACCTCATTCACAATACAGTACTGTAATCTATCAGACTGCAGTGTGGGCTTTTATATCATATCTGTTAGCAATAGTAGGGGACTGCAGTGGCTCAAGTGGATAAGACTCTGACTGGGAGGTGGAACTTAAGGTCAGCAGTTCGATTCCTGAGTACTGCAGGACGGAATTAGCGCCCATCTTTGTCCCAGCTCCTGCCAACCTAGCAGTTTGAAAGCATTGCAAGTAGATAAATAGGGACCACTTCGGTGGGAAGGAAACAGCATTCCGTGCACTCCGGTGTCTAGTCATGCCTGCCACATGACCACAGAAGCGTCTGCAGAAGCAGACAACGCTGGCTCTTCGGCTTTGAAACAGATGAGCACTGAACCCTAGAGTCGGATACGACTGGCTTTCGAGCAAGGGAAACCTTTACCTAGCAATAGTAAAAAGAAACAAGTGCAACTATGAAGGAACTATGAATGTAGCAACATGCAGCTTTGTATATAACCAAATACAGAAATAATAGCTAACATTGAACAAAAATCATGGACACATTGGTGAGGCCTTTCTCTCCTAATTTTATTTTGGCGGGAAAGTGTTTCATGTAGAAAAGAGAAGTGGTTTTGCCAGAAGCTGCCAACAACTCTTTATCCTAACCTGCCCCATCTCAATCTTGCACCAAATGCTCCAGAAACTTTGAAACATTACAATAGGATAATAATTTATGCAGCGAAAAATAGTGCCACAATTTGCATAATTTTTTCCAAGCACAAAATCGGGACTTTCTATTCCACACAGCGCACATCTCAACCTTTGTACTAGCTGCTCATTAAGGTGTGTTGCTAGTACCTAATTAATGTGTCTTATTTTCACTTGGGCCCAGTTAAACATAAGACAGCCAGTGATTAGCAGTTTCTGAGGCAATGTATAAGTGCGGTTTCAAATGCAATATAAATATAGGTCAGGCTATGTTCCCTTTGTACAACATAATTGCCTGCTTAGTAAATATCACAATTCAACGTGGCTTTAAGAACAGCATGGGGGCCGGACTGACAAATTCATGGAGCACCGTGAGAAGAACAAGACAAACCATTTGCTTTGGTTAAATTTCACACAGGGATTCAGAAGTCTCGCTAGCGATCCTGGAGGGAGAGTGTAGGTAAAGTGCAGCAAACTGGATTGTGTTGTAGTCTCTTTCACTGGAGCAGTGGAAGGGAAGGTTGATAAAAGAGGAGATCAGATTCCCATATGGAATTCCAAACATATCAGATGTACCTTACGAAGGTGGAACTGGACAACAATATGATCCCAGGGAGGTCAAGAACGCACAGACCCTTTATGGAGAAGGACAAAACTCACTCCCACAGAAAGGCAAATGTCCTGCTCAGGAGGGGAGGAAGATTAAGCACAGCTGCCCAGTGGGAGACAGCTTTTTAAAACCTTAAAGAACTGCCAACCAAATGGACAACATGCTGAGCAAGGCTGGTGGTACAAAGAAAAACAGCCAATATTCTTATTCATAGCATTGTTCCAAACGATGTCAAAATAACTTAAGAGAGTAACCTCCAAAGAGGAGTAGGGTGAAGTTTGAATCTGCTTTTGAGAACAAGGCTAGCAAGGAAAATGCAAACTGATACCAAGGTCAGGGAAGGAGGTTTGTAATCTCAACCAGATGCTGCTTGAGGCAAGACAAATGCAGTCTCAGTGCACCTTGAGTGGGGGTGTGTGTGGTATAAATCAAGAAAAGTGATTTGATCCTGGGGCCTCCTGTTCTTTTCTAGATGAAACCATAGGAATAATGTGCCCCTAGCAAAAGCAATGTGAGTCTTTTTCAAAAATCGGTTTACTTAGTAATTCATACTTGGTAATGAATTACTGAGGTTGGGACACACGTCTTGCTTCCAGGGATAAAAGGAGGAGGGCAAAGAATAAAACCACAGCTTCAGATGCTATCTGTGGCTGAGCCTGTCTTAGTAAAGTGAGCTCATCTCTTGGGCCTCCAGCTGCATTTTAGGCAGTCAAGCAAAGAACTTGATAGAGCTGTCTAGCGTCTCCACTAACCTTTGAGCCCCACATTGCTTAAGGTATAGATCTGCTGACTTCAGGTAGCAAGAAAACACATCCATCATGGTGTGAGAGCCATGGGGCTTCTCGTAATTTGTCCATTGCTTTGCTATATTCTGCCCTGCCTTCAAGAATGAGCAGTAAATTAGCTACCGTATGAGCAGAATTTAGGAAACATACTTTTTTGGACTACAAGACCCAGAATCATCTTGTTAATGTCTCTGCTCAGAGAGGGATTCTGGGAGCTTTAATCTAGCAGTAACATTTCCAAATTATGAATATTAGTCTCTATGGTAGGTGAAAGCCAAACATGTTCTTCTAGAAAGGAGAATTATCTGTTTGAAGGGCTGTCAACAGGACAGTCTTGAAGATATCCTCCATTTGAAGGACTGCCCAGTTTAAGTTGGATTTAACGATAAAAAAAATCATATCACACGAGATTGGATACCTTGACATTGTCCATCCCCAAATGAACACCTGGAAAGCAGCGGACTCAAGTGGTCACACTGCCTGAACCAAAGCAAATGCATTTGATTCCAAACAGGTAAAAATCCCAGGAGCGGAAGAAAATAAATAGTACAGATTGGAGGGAAATTCAAGAGCATGAGCTAAACCTGAAAGTCTGGTGCTTTTCAATATTTTAGGCAGTAATATGCTGCCAACCTAGCAGTTCGAAAGCAAGAAATTGCAAGTAGATAAATAGGGACCACTTCGGTGGGAAGGTAACAGCGTTCCGTACGCTCCGGTGTCTAGTCATGCCTGCCACATGACCATGGAAATGTCTGCAGAAGCAGACAGTGCTGGCTCTTCGGCTTAGAAACAGAGATGAGCACTGCACCCTAGAGTCGGATATGACTGGCTTTCGAGCAAGGGAAACCTTTACCTTTACTTTAATATGCTGTAGTGAAGAGCCTTCTGAATTTCTAGCCTCTTTTATTCTGTGCTTCTCTGTACTTAATTTAGTGGTATTTCAAGCAGACAACACTGTTAGTTCTTCAGGTTTAATGACTGTGCATGTCAAGATTTTTTAAAAAGTAGATTTTCCAACTGCACAAATGTCTAGTAGTCAGACAACCACCACCACAATCTTCACCTGCATCTCATTCAGAACTTACGCCATTGATATCAAGAGTCCCATAAGTGCAAATACTACACTCAAAAATTCTTAATACAAATTTGCATAACTTGTCTGTTTTTTTTCCTATTTATCTCGCTGCACATCTCTTAGTTTCCAACTACACATTTTGTGTCCACCTGCATGCTAGGAAAGCTCTGGTTCCTGAGTGAAAAAGAAATATATGAAATACACAAAGCAGCTCCTTTATATTCTAGCATAGGGGTTCTCAACCTATGGCCCTGACACTCTATCCACACTATACCATACTGGCTGTTTTTCCTCCTCACAGCTATTTTCCCCTCTATTGCTGGGCACCCTAATATTGACTAATGTGGGGATGATTTCATTGGTTTTTATAGACTTGTTTCATTTTATTTGATTTTACTGGTTCTATTATTAAATTTTTCTTTACCTGTTGATTTTATTATGTTCATGATGGTTGCTATCTACCTTGAGCACTACACTGTAGCACAGGGATTCTCAACCTGTGGCTTGTGGGCCGGATGCGGCCCATGGCGCCATTTCATGTGGCCCCCCACACCTCTCTGCCACACCCGAGGGTGCCATGTGTGGCAGGCAGGGCAAAATGGTTGTCCAGCCCCCGAAGCTGTCTGAGGGAGCGTGTTCTGGCCCTCAACTTGAAACGATTGAGTTCTCCTTCGTATAGTTTGTGAATCCCCACTCATGGGTTATGCGCCTGCACAGAACGGAGATCGGAGGCTTGAAAAGCTATTGGTCTAAAGTTTTGGCGGTAAGACCGCCCACTGTACCGCCCACCCTGAGGCGCCCGCGCGCCATTTTACCTCAGTTCTCTTCTTTCCGCCGTAGCAGCAGGACGATCGTCGAGAGCTTCTCAGTTTTTATCTCCCTTCTGAGGGAAAGCTTTAGCTAATTCCAACAATTTTTGCCGGCAATCTTGTCCCACGGGCAGGATTGCCACCCCGGCGCTGTTTCTTCTTTCGAGTGGACTCAGTAGCCAATTTTTTCGCATCGATCACCGTCTCCCCCCTCAAGGGGGTGGCGGCTGGTCCGCCCTTCGGGGTATTTGCTTCCAGAAACTTCCACTGGAAGAATTTTTTCCGCGGTTGATGGCTGCAGCTTTTAAACAGTGCACGGCTTGCCTTAAGAAGTTCCCGGCTTCCGACGGCCACAGCCTGTGCCTCTTTTGTTTGGGAGAGTCGCATCAGAGCCAGTCCTGCCCGCATTGCAAAAAGTTTACGCGCCTCGAGGTGCAGAACCGAAGCAATCGCCTCAAGGCTCATCTGATGGAGCTCGCTCTGGCTCCTGCTGCGTCTGCTTCCACGTCTGCCGCTGCCTCCCAGCCGCCGCCGGCTTCTTCCTCCATGCTTCCGATTAGGAAGAAGAAAAAGAAGGACAAGAACGGTGAGAAGAAGCGCAAGCGTGGGTCGGAGAAGAGACGGTCGCTTCCTCCCACCCCGCGCACACCCGCCTCACCCGGGCCTTCGCCGCCGTTCTCGACTGCCCGATGTCCTTCTCCGGGATCCTCCATCTGGGGAGGACGGTCATCTTCCGGGTCACCTGAGAAAGGACGCAGGGCTGGGGCTCCAGCTCGCCCACTTCAGGTGCTCCCCTCTCCTCCTCGGGGAAGAAATCGTTCGCCGAGGCAGGCCTCCGTCTCCCCAAGGCCCAGGACGCCGACAGACGACGCGGTCGTCACAGTTCCGATGACCGTTTCGCCGACGCCGACGCCGGCCACCGTTTCGACGCCCACCGTTTCGTGGGACACCATCCCACCGGCCACCGTGGCTCTACCGTCAGCGGACTCGGACGCATCCCAGATGGCTCTCGTTCGAGAAATGTTCCAGGTCATGGCGTCGTTTGCAACCAAGTTCCAGACCTCCATGCCTGCGGCCTCTGCGGCTCCGGTTCCGACCACCGCAAGCCCCGGGCATGCCGGCCCTGCCGTGGCCCCACCGACCTCCCGTGGGTCGAGTGCCCGCTCCGCCGGCCCACCCAAACCGTCGTGGTGTGGTCCGGACGTTGATGCGGTGGACTCCCATCCCGCCGGCCCGCCCAGGCCGTACTGGTGTGGTCCCGATGTGGATGAAAGAGTTCCTCCTTCGTCCTCCGATGAGTCCAGCTCGTCGTCGGAGGAGGACGAGGGAGACGTCGACGCCGAGCGCACGCCGGAGCAGACTATCGGCGCGGTGGACCCACCGCGTGGTGAGGACCAACGCTCGCTGACCGCCATGCTCACAAGGCTGGGCACCGCACTCAACCTCAAAGTCGATCAACCGCCGCTGGAGGGTGAGGATCAGATGACCGCGAAGCTCGACAGACGTGCTGTACGGCCGGTCCACATAACCATGCTCCCCTCCATGATGACTTCGGCGAGGGCGACATGGAGAAAACCATTGGCGGCGCACTCCGTTTCGTCCAGGCTCGACAGCATGTACCGAGTCCTGGACGAGAACGTCGAGTTCCTGCAGGCTCACCCCCTGCCGAATTCCCTGGTGGTCAAGGCCTTCCAGCATAGGACGGCCACCAGCGGGTTCCCGGTCCCATCGACGCCGGAGGGAAAGAAACTGGACGCAGTGGGACGTAAGTTCTACGCCACCGGCTCCCTATTCTTCCGTGCCGCCAACTACTCGGCCGCCATGGGCCTGTATCAATCTCGCCTCTGGGAGCAGGTGAAGGTTGAGACGGCGAAACTGCCCGCCGACGCCCAGAAGCGGATCGACGCGCTGGCCACCGAGGGGGACTTCGTCGCCGAGCAGCTGATGCGCACTGCCCGGCATATCAACGACTATGCGGCGAAGGACATGGCCTCCGCAATCTACCTCCGTCGCCATGATTGGCTCAGGGACACCTCCCTCGATGACGCTATGAAAAAGCTCATCGAGGAGTTTCCCTTCGACGGGCAGGGCCTCTTCGGTCAGGATACCGATAAGGTCCTGAATGAGATGCGCCAGACCAATTCCACGGCCAAGTTCCTGGGGCTCACCACGCCGGCTCCGCCCGCCAGGCCGAGGTTCCAGCCTTTCACACGGCGATTCCAGGGCAACCCGCAGCAGCAAGGACCGATGGAGCAGCCTAGATCCAGCTCCTACAAACAGCGGCGTCAGCACAAACCCCGCTACCGACCCTACGGACAGGACAAGCGTTCTGGCGCGAGGTCCAAGTCCCGCGTTTGAAGCTGCGACGGCCGAGTCTCTCTCGCTCCACATCCCGTACCTCCCCCTCCGGAACTTCCTCCAGGTATGGTCGGGCATCACGGACGACCAGTGGGTCTTAAAGATCTTGTCCTCTGGCTACGCCATCGAGTTCGTGCGGGTGCCTCGGGTAGGAAGACATCGTCTCACCACCTCGTCCCCCCATTTGGAGGAAGAAATATCAACCCTTCTCTCCAAGGGAGCCATCGAGCGGGTAACACCGTCCGACTGGGACAACGGTTTCTACTCGAGGTACTTCGTGGTCCAGAAGAAGGACGGAGGCCTTCGCCCGATCCTGGACCTGCGCCGCCTGAACAAATGCATCCACACCAGGAAGTTCCGGATGGTGACCCTGCAGACCGTCCTCCCCCTCATCAACAAAGGGGACTGGTTCACAGTCATAGACCTCAAGGATGCTTACTTCCACGTCTCCATCCTCGAGGAACACAGACGGTTCCTCCGCTTCCGCATCGACAATTCCGTGTACCAGTACCGGTGCCTACCGTTCGGTCTGGCCACGGCACCGCGGGTCTTCACCAAATGCATGGCTCCGGTGGCTGCATTCCTCCGCCAACGGAGCATCAGGGTCTTCCCGTACATCGACGACTGGTTGATCGTCTCCCCCACCAAATCGTCAGCCGTTCGGGACACACAATATACGGTCCACCTCATGGAGAGTCTCGGCCTCAGGATCAACTTCACCAAATCGAAGTTGACTCCCTCTCAACGCGTCGAGTACATCGGAGCGGTACTCGACTCGCTTGCTACGAGAGCCTACGCCCCCCAGAAACGCTTACAGGACATTGCGCAGGGGGTGAGCGAATTGCGCACCAAACCGTGCATCCGGGCGAAGAAGGCTCAAAGACTTCTAGGCCTGATGGCCTCAACGACGGCAGTGATTCCCCACGCCAAGTTGAAATTCAGGTCCCTGCAATCGTGGCTCCTGCACGAGTTCGACGCACTTCAGGAGAGCCAGTCCAAACGGTTGACCCCGTCTCCAGAACTGAGGGACCAACTGCTGTGGTGGTCTACACCACTCAACGTGGCCATGGGGAAGAGCTTCTACCCCCCGCAACCCTCGTTGCAGATACTGACCGACGCAAGCAACCTCGGCTGGGGCGCTGCTTGCGGGACTCTCACGGTCAACGACACCTGGACACCACACGAAACGGTGCACCACATAAATTACTTGGAACTGCTGGCCATTTGGAAGGCCCTGCGTTCCTTCGAGACTCTGCTCACCGGCAAGGCGGTTCAAGTGGCCTCGGACAATACCACGGCGGTGGCGTACCTCAACAAGCAGGGAGGAACACGGCCCACCACCCTCCTGTACCTTGCAGTGCAGTTGTGGGAATGGTGCCTGGAGAGGCACATTTTCCCAATTGGAGTGCACATTCCGGGCACACTGAATGTTTTGGCAGACCACCTGAGCCGTCTCACCTCGACGACCCACGAATGGGAGCTGGACGACGGGGTGTTCCAGTCGCTTTGCGAGGCCTGGGGAACGCCGAGCATCGACCTCTTTGCATCGGAGTCCAACAGGAAGCTCAGCAGGTACTGCTCCAGAGCAGGCATCGGACTGAACTCCGAAGGCGATGCCTTCATGAAACGGTGGGATCAGGACTATCTCTATGCCTTTCCTCCGTTTCCTCTGGTCCAGAAAGTACTCACCAGGATGTACCAACACAGAACCAATGCAATTCTGGTGGCGCCGGCATGGCCGCGCCAACCCTGGTTTCCGCTACTGTTGCGCATGTCGTCACAGTATCGCACACTGCCGGAGTCACCGACGCTTCTCCAAATGGAGCACGGCCAGCTGCACCATTCGGACCTGCCCAGCCTCCACCTCACCGCGTGGAGGATAACCCCAGACTGTCCAGGATCCTTGAGCTAGCGCGGCGCCCTTCCACAAGGAGGTCCTACGCTTCCAAATACAGGCGCTTTTGTGCTTTCCTGGCTTCCCAGCACATGGCCCCCCCGCAGGCGGGACTGCAGGACGTTTTAACCTACCTCCTCCATTTGGCGGAGTCTGGCCTTAGCATCACCTCCATCCGAGTGCACCTCGCAGCAGTGGTGGCGCACTCCCCGGCTGGTTCGCCCGCTGCTGGGGCTTTCCGTGACCAAACGGTGAAACGTTTTCTCAAGGGACTACGGAACGCTTTCCCTCCGGTCAGGACTCCTACGGCTCAATGGTCACTGTCTACCGTGCTCAACGCGCTCACCAGGACCCCTTTCGAGCCCATGGCCACCAGCGATGTTCGCCTCCTCACATGGAAAATGGCATTTCTTGTGGCTATCACGTCAGCACGACGAGCTGGAGAACTGGTTGCCCTGAGAGCAGACGCACCATTTCTCCAATTCTTCAACGACCGCGTCGTTCTCCAAGCGGACATCACCTTCCTGCCCAAGGTGGTCTCCAAGTTTCACATGGCACAGACTATCTCCTTGCCAGCTTTCTTCCAGAACCCCTCTAACGTCCAAGAAAGGATTTGGCACACGCTGGATGTGAAACGAGCCTTATTGTTTTACACCAGCAGGACAAGAGAGTTCAGGAAGTCACAACGCCTCTTTGTGGCTTATGGGGGAAAGTCCAAGGGTGAACCCATTTCTGCTCAAAGGTTCTCCAAATGGATCACTTCTACCATCTACCTGGCCTACGAGTCAGCGTCACTGCCACCTCCACCGCATGTCAGGGCGCATTCCACCAGGGCGGTGGCCACATCCACTGCCTTCCTGGAGGGCACACCGCTTGAGGACATTTGTAAGGCTGCCACATGGTCCAGACCTTCTACATTTGTCCAGCACTACAGGGTGGACACCAGAGCCACTGCGGACGCCAGGCTTGGCCGTGTCGTCCTCACCAGAGGGCTCCGGACTCATCGCCCCTGACGGGTCAACCAACCGCATCTTCATCGCATCGTGGGATCATCTCATCCGACTGCCCACCGACCAAGTGAGTGTGAGCTTGCTAATCTCCCATGAGTGGGGATTCACAAACTATACGAAGGAGAAAGTTCGGTTTCACTTACCAGTGATAACTTTCGTTCTTCGAGTATATAGTTTGTGAATACACACTACCCACCCTGCCTCCCCTCTTGAGCTGCACGGATGAGATCAATTGGTTTATCCTGTGCTTGGCTTAAGTATGGAACTGAGGTAAAATGGCGCGCGGGCGCCTCAGGGTGGGCGGTACGGTGGGCGGTCTTACCGCCAAAACTTTAGACCAATAGCTTTTCAAGCCTCCGATCTCCGTTCTGCGCAGGCGCATAACCCATGAGTGTGTATTCACAAACTATATACTCGAAGAACGAAAGTTATCACTGGTAAGTGAAACCGAACTAACCCCTGTTCTAGCAGATGGCACTAATTGACAAAACACCTCAGTGTCAACAACTTACAATGAGAAGGGGAATGCTCTACAGCAGGGGTGGCCAACCTTGGTATTTATTTATTTTTTCCCCCACTAAACATGAGCATTTATTTATTTTATTTAGATTTATATCCCACCCTCTTGCTCCAGGGCAACTCAGGGTGGCGTACAACATATAAAAACATTACAATATAAAACCCCATAAAAAACTAAAATAAAAACTCTTTATAAAACCACCCCATGTCTAAAAAGACCCACCCCTTCTCACAATCATTGAAAGGACATGTGGCATCAACTGAGCCAATGTGCAGGAGTCAATACCCCGTCGGCCCCCCAAACTTGCCCTGCCAGCCAGGTTTTTAACCCTTTTCGAAAGGGCAGCAATTCTGACTGAAGCCTTAAGTCTGCTGGCAGGAGGTTCCAAAAAGTTGGGGTACCAAGGTTGGCCACCCCTGTTCTACAGAGTTGAGCTGTATTATTCATGCCTTACCTGTAAGCCAGGGAATGAGCTGGCTGATCTTGCTGCTACAGTATTGACTAAACATGAGCACCAATGCCTTCAATGGTGCCTCTCTGTTGTCTTTATTACACATTGTCAAGTTGACTCTGGCTTCAAGGTCCCCTATGAGTAAATGATCTCCTAAATGTCCTGTCCTGTCCTCAACATCCCTGCTCAACTCTTGCAAGTTATAGTTTGTGCCTTCCAGCTGCCTCCAACATTCCCAACATCATTGACGTGAATAAATAAGTACTTTATCTTACTTTCTTATGATGTGCCCAAAGTAGGACAGCCTCAGTTTCATCATTTTTGCTTCCAGAGATAGTTCAGGTTTCATTTGCTTTAGGATCCATTTGCCTTCTATAGTGGATGAAATGCAGGGCCGTGGCAGGGGTGGGGGGTGGGGCGAAAACCCTCCTGAGCTAACAGCCACCCAATCCACCCCAGGATGCCAATGTTATATGTGTGTGACATTGCTGCCCCTCCTGGACCCCCCACCCCCTAGAATCCTGGCTATGGCCTTGATGAGATGGCATCATTGTCACAGTGGGCATAGATCTGGCTAGATTACGGAGGATGGCAGATGACAAAGGAGCCTGGCGTGCGGTGGTCCATGGGATCACAATGGATTGGACTTGACTGTGCGACTAAACAAAAACAAGCGGCAGCACAAGGTATCCTCAAAGCATTCATCTGGCACCATATTTCAAATAAACCATATTTTCCCTGTCAGTTTTCTTTACTGTCCAGTTTTTTCACACCCTTACATAGTGATCAGGAATATAATAGTGTTTATGATTTTGATCTTGGTCACCAGTGACACATTCTTTTATTTTGATGATATTTTCTAATTCTTTCATTGTTGCCCTTCCAAGTCTCAGTCTTCTTCTGGATGGAATTAAAGTCCACATAAAGGAACAGATTTAAATGACTTAACCTAATGCTACTTACTATAGAAGGCAAATAGTTTTTCAGAGAAAGGGCCTTGTTTCCCCACATTCTATTCAGTGCCACCCATGAAACAAAACATGGACAACACCAACAAGACCCATTTCTAGGCACAGCATTTCTTCTCTTAATATTGTAGCTGCTAAAAGTAACCAGATTAGTGTTTTGGAACTCCAATTCTCAGAATTCCTGTGGGAACTGTGCTTCCTGGGGAATTCTGGGGCTTGTAGTTCAAAACCACATATTCACACTTTTAGTGTATGAGAACCAAGACAAAGGAACAGCCGAAGGATTGGCTTAACACATCTTTATTGCATAGTGGTCAGGGGGAACATGAGGTAATGGCGGACGAGCAGCTCAATATATACGGTGGTTATATATTTGAATGTGGCTCCACGATAACCCATTGGCTACCGTTGGCGTGACGTCATTTCTGGTCACGCCCTTCTTGTCCAGGTTATGTAGTGGCGGGAATCTTCCCGCGCTGTGGTTCCTTGGGGAATTGGGACCTGTGAGCTGGGCGCTCGCTATTGCCACCAGGTGGTCATTAGCTCGCGTCCTGATTATAACGGGTTACATTGATATATGTTAAAGGCACAGTATTGAGAACACAAAGCATAGTATTGAGAACACATGATATATATGTTAAGGGCATATTATTGAGAACACAACATCCCTCCCCCCTAGGATGAGACGAAGTCTCTCATCCAAGATGGCTTATTGCAAACGCGCTTTGGGCGTGCTGCTGGCTGGCTTGTCCCGGCTCCTTGTCCTGCAACGGGAGAGGGAGACTCGTTAGTGACTTGCCGCGGCTCTGCGGCTTGTGGGGAAGGGACGGGAAAACCGGGGGCACTAGGGACTAACGGAAAACCCCGCTTCTCGCTTGGATGGGTGGGGGACCACTCCGGAAAACCCCCCCGGTTTTGTAAATGAAAATCAGAAGCATCCCCTAGGGGGTCATGAGAAGGATCCCGCAGGATATCTATGAGGACAGATTCGGCCTCCTTTCCCTCCTCCCTAGGCGGGGACCACCGGCCCCCCTCTCCTCCCCCTTGGGCTAAACGGGTGGGGGAGAACCCTAACGTTGAATCCTTATTTTCGCCGTCCGCGCGTCGTTCATCCGGGACCCGGCGCCGGAGCTGGTCCGTGTGCCGCCTCCATAGTAGACCCTCACTGGTCTCCACACAATACGACACGGGACCCGTCTGCCCCACGATGACGCCCGGGACCCAGGCTGACCCCGCGCTAGCGTAGTTCCTGCAATGCACCGGGGCACCCACTTCGAAACTCTTCGTGACCTCTAACCCGATGTTTCTCCCTGTGTCCTCCACCCTCGTTGGGTCTAGTCTGGTCAGGATTGTGGTCAGCTTCCTACGCATTAAGAGCTCTGCAGGCGAGTACCCTGAAGCTAGGGGGGTCACCCTGTACCCTAGCAGGAACTGACACACCTGTAGGTTGAGATCCCCGGGGCCCATGCGCCTCAGCGCGTCCTTGGTGGTGCACACGAGGCGCTCAACCTGGCCGTTCGTTGCCGGGTGGAAAGGGGCGGAGGTGATGTGCCGAATGGCGTTGATCTCTGTGAACGCCTTGAACTCAGCGGACGTGAAGCAACTAGCGTTATCGCTAATTAGGGTGTCGGGTATACCGAACGTGCTAAAGACCCTCCTCAAATGCTTCACCGTCGTTGCTGACGAGGTGCTCGTAACTGGGATTACCTCCAACCACTTGGAGTAAGCATCCACCACGAGGAGAAAAAGTGTCCCCCTAAATGGCCCCGCAAAGTCGATGTGCACCCGCGACCATGGCCCCTTTGCCGCATCCCATTCCCTGTGCGGCAGACGCGCCTCTTCGGGCCGGGAGCATTGGCACCTCTCGCAAACGCCCACCATGTGCTCGATGTCGGCATCCAACTGGGGCCACCAGAAATAGCTCCTGGCCAGAGCCTTGGAGCGCACAATCCCAGGATGGCTGACGTGCAGAAGTTTGAGCACCCTAGGCCTCAGGGATTCGGGGACTACCACCCGCTGGCCCCACAGAAGGCACCCCCTCTCTATGGACAACTCTAACCTCTTCCTGAAAAAAGGGGCGAACTCTGCCGCCGGGGGGGACGCAGGCCACCCTTTCTGCACCCAGGAGCTGACTAGAGCAAGCGTTTTGTCCCTGCCAGTCGCCTTGGCGATGTCTGCGGGTACAATGGGGGGCGAATCTAAGACCTCTATCAGGAGCACCGGGCGGTCTCGCTCCTCCTCGCCCATGACGCTGCTAGCGTTGGGGAGGGGAGACCTCGACAGGGCGTCCGCATGGCTTATCTCTTTTCCCGGTCGGTACACTAACGCGTGCTGATACGCGTTCAAGAAGATGGCCCACCTTAACATCCTAGGGGACAGGATTTGAGGGGTGGGTTTGTCTGCAGTGAAAATGCCTAGCAGGGGTTTGTGGTCGGTCACTATGGTGAAGGGGCGGCCATAGAGGAAATCGTGGAACTTTTTGGTCCCCGCGATTATTGCCAGCGCTTCCCTGTCTGTTTGAGCGTAGTTTCGTTCCGCTTGGGACAGGGATCTGGAGTAGAATGCTACCGGGGCCTCTCTCCCGTTCTCCAATACGTGGCACAGCACCGCCCCCACCCCCACTGGGGATGCATCACATATCAGAACCACTGGTCTCTTGGGGTCAAAATGGGTAAGAATGGCGTCAGACGCCAGGAGTTGTTTCAGGTCACTGAATGCCTTCTCCTGGCTCTCGCCCCACTTCCACGCCTCGTCCTTCTTAAGTAGTTTGTGAAGTGGCTCTGCTACCAATGCCTTCCACGGCAGGAAGGAATGGTAAAAGTTTAAGAGCCCTAGGAACGACTGCAATTCGGGCTTGGAGGTGGGGCGAGGGGCATTTCGAATGGCGGCTACCTTTGATTTGGAGGGTTTGATTCCCTCGGGGGTCACCCGGAAACCTAAGAACTCAACATCTTTGGCGGAGAAAACACATTTGTCTCTCCGCAACCTCAATCCCGCCTTTTCGAACACCGCCAGCACTTTGTCCAGCCTTTCAGCCAACTCCTCCTCGCTCCCCCCCGTTATCAACACGTCATCAAAGTATGGCAAGACCCCCTCCAGTCCCTTTAAGAGGCGTTCCACGAGCGACTGGAAAATACCCGGCGCCGAGTTCACGCCGAACTGTAGGCGCGTCACCTGGAACGCCCCCTTATGAGTGACTATCGTTTGCGCAGCAGCTGCAGCTGGGGTTACTGAGAGTTGCTGATAGGCTTGCGCTAGGTCAAGTTTGGCGAAACACTTTCCCCCATGTAACCTGGCCAACAGGTGGCTGACTACCGGCACCGGATACGCATTTGGGCGGATCGCCTTATTAATGGTGCACTTATAATCAGCGCAAATGCGAACCTCCCCGTTGGCCTTTAGCGTAGTTACAATCGGAGTTTCCCACTCCGCGGAATCAACAGGAACAAGAATCCCCTGGCCCACCAATTTGTCCAGTTCCGCCTCTCTCTTGTCCTTTAGTACGAAAGGCACTCTGCGCGGCTTGAGTCTGATAGGGCGGACCTCCGGGTCCAGGTCGAACGCTACTGGGGGTCCCTTGAATTTTCCGAGTCCTTTCTTGAAAACTTCGGGGTGCGCGTCACACACCTCCTGTATTGGGTCAGTCCCGACGGCATGCACCCCCCAATGAACAAACCCAGGGGCTTAAACCATTGAGTCCCGAGGAGGCTGCAACTTCCCCCTTTTAGAACAACCAGGGGAAGTTCCGCGGCGTGTTGCTTGTATTGGACCTTGAATTTTCCAACCCCCAACACCGGAATGCTATTTCCCTGCACGTCCCGCAGCGTGGACCTCAACGCTTTGAGCTTAGGGCGCACGTGGGGGGAAATTCCCAAGAACTCCCGCTGGGACATAATTGAATAGGAAGAACCCGAGTCTATCTCCATCCTAACAGGGGCCCCTTGCACCAGTACCTCGACAAAGTAACGTGGGTGTCCCAAGGACACGCTGTACACGGGGGCCTCGTCGCTGCTGTCGTCGGAGATGCGGCCTACGCCATCCTGCTTCCTCGCGGGCCAGGCGCCCTCCTTGGTCTTCGGCGGCCGGTCTGACAGGCCTTTCTGGTCTCTGCACCGCCGTGTGCAGACCTTGGCGATGTGTCCCCGGCGTCCGCAGTTGTGGCACTCGGCCTTCCGGAACGGGCACTTGATGCGGTCGTGGGCTGCTCCACAGCCGTCGCAGCGTCGGCCGTCCTTCCGCACCTTCCGGACGTCCTCGTCGTCGCTACTCTCCGTGGACGACTTTGGCGTGCGCCTGGCCGCCTGCACTGAGCCCGCTGCCTTGTCGGGCTGTGGGGGCCTTTCTCTGAACCCTTTGACTCCGGCCCTAGTGGCCTCCGCGGCCTGGGCCGCCTTCACGACCTCGCGTAGCGTCAGGGGCGGCTCCTGGTTCATCAGTTTCCGCTGCACCTCTTCGTCCCACAGGCCGCACAGCAAACGGTCCCTGAGGGTGATTTCCAGATTTTCCCACTTGCAATGGCCGGCGGCCAACCTCAGGGCCGCTGCAAAAGCGGCGATGGACTCACCAGGCGCTTGAACTCTCTTCCAGAACGCGTCTCGAGCCGAAAACATCGAGACCGTGGGCTGGAAATGGTCGCGCATCACCTTCAGGAGTTGTTTTGCCGTTAGCTCGCTCACTTTCTTCGGTGCTACTAGGTCCACCAATACTCGTTTGGCGGCATTTCCTAGCATCCGAGTGAGGATGGCCCTCTTCTTTCCCTCGTCCGTAATGTCGGACACCACCAGCATATCTTGGAAGTCCATTTCGAAGAGCTCCCAGTCTTCCGGCTTGTTGATGTCGAAACCGGCATGTGTCTTGGTCTCGTGGGAAGCCATATCCCACCTTCGTCGCCAATTTAGTGTATGAGAACCAAGACAAAAGAACAGCCGAAGGATTGGCTTAACACATCTTTATTGCATAGTGGTCAGGGGGAACATGAGGTAATGGCGGACGAGCAGCTCAATATATACGGTGGTTATACATTTGAATGTGGCTCCACGATAACCCATTGGCTACCGTTGGCGTGACGTCATTTCTGGTCACGCCCTTCTTGTCCAGGTTATGTAGTGGCGGGAATCTTCCCGCGCTGTGGTTCCTTGGGGAATTGGGACCTGTGAGCTGGGCGCTCGCTATTGCCACCAGGTAGTCATTAGCTCGCGTCCTGATTATAACGGGTTACATTGATATATGTTAAAGGCACAGTATTGAGAACACAAAGCATAGTATTGAGAACACATGATATATATGTTAAGGGCATATTATTGAGAACACAACAACACTCCTCTAGGTTTTTATGCAGGGTCACAATGACTTAATGGTTAAAATGCTGAACTTGACAACCGGAAGGTTGTAGCAGGTCAGCAGCTTGAGACCCGAATACTGCAGGACAGAGTGAGTGCCCATCATCTGTCCCAACTTCTGCCAACCTAGTTTGAAAGCAATAAATTGCAAGTAGATAAATAGGTACAGCCTCAGAGGGATAGGTAACAGCATTCCATGCACTCTGGTGTCTAGTTATGCCAGCCACCTGACCATAGAAACATATGCAGATGTAGACAGTGCTGGCTCTTTGGCTGTAAATGGAGATGATGAGCACCACACCCTAGATTTGGACATGACTGGCTATCGAGCAAGAGAAACCTTTACCATTACTTAGGTTTCTGTGCGCTTCATAAAGCTACCTAACTACTAGCTGTTATATACAGTACCTACTGTTTCTAACAGTTTGACTTGACAGTTTCACAACTTTTCCAGACTTTCTTTGGGTATCCAGATCTATCACATCCCGTGTATGGCAGGGTGGGGCACATTTATCACTCCAATTGTGAAGCTTTAGTGTCTTGCACGGAAGACAAAGAAGGAGTCGCAGTAAGGGCTAAAACACAACTTTATTGCATGGTAGTCCGAGTGAACATGAGGTAATGGTGGACCCAACAGCTCTATTTATAGCACATTGTACATTTTGAATAACCCGGGTGATAGTCCCGGGTGATAGTTCATTGGTTACTGTCCGCATGACGTCATGGATTGTCACACCCATCTTCTCCAGGTGCAGTGCGGCGGGAAGGTTTCCCGCCCTTCAGATATTCAGGGGAATCTGTATCATGTGAGCTGGATGCTGCTACTGGCACAAACAGTATTATCCTTAACAGTTTGCTACAATGTGTTTCTGATTAGTTACAATGGATACAATTTCCGGATACAATCAGTTAAAGAGTACTTGTCACATTCTATTCAGTACATAACACCCCTCCCTGCTAGATGAGGACGAAGTCCTTTAGCCATTGAGGCTTTCCGCACGTTCGCTTTGGGCGAGGGGTGGCCGCACCTCGGGCTGGAGTTCCTGCATTGGAGGAGAGTGACTCGTTAGTGATTGGCTGCGAGTCGTGAGCCGGGGATTGGGAAGGTCTAGGTGTGGGAGTAAACTCCAGGGATGTGAGACCGGGGACTCCAGGGACTAAAGAAAAACCCCGCTCTTCGCTTGGATGGGAGGGGGACCACTCCAAAAAATCCCCCCGGTCTCCTAACTCTAACAATTCTTTGGGATCTCTCTCTTCCAAGTTGTCCCTGTTACCTGGGAGGTCAAAAGGATATGGGTTTGTCTCATTTCCCTCCCCCCTGTGGTCTGTGTCTCCCCCTTGGGATAAGCGGGTGGGGGAGAACCCTAACGCTGACCACTCCATTTGGTCACTCACGTCTTGCCTTCCCACTACTCTACTTCGGAGTTGGTTGGCGTGCCTCCTCCAGAGGAGTCCTGTGCCTGTCTCGACATTGTAGGAGACTGGCCCCATCTGTCCGACCACTATTCCAGGTACCCAAGTGGGGCCACCAGCTGCGTAGTTTTGGCAATGTATTGGCTGGCCAATTTCAAAACTCTTGGTGCCCCCCATTTCTATGTTTCTACCCGTGTCCTCCAACCTGGTTGGGTCAAATCTCGAGAGAATCGTGGTGGGTTTCCTCCGCATGAGGAGCTCAGCGGGTGATAGCCCTGACGCTAAGGGGTTACACGGTACCTTAATAGGAATTGGCAGAGCTGCAAGTTCAATTCCCCGGGGCCCATCCTATGCAGTGTGTCCTTTGTTGTTCGCACCAGGCTTTCCGCTTGACCATTTGTAGCGGGGTAAAAGGGGGCCGCAGTTACGTGGCGAATTTTGTTAATCTCTATGAAACCCTGGAACTCCGCTGATGTGAAAGTTGTGGCGTTATCGCTCACAAGTATGTCAGGTAAACTGAAGCAGCTGAATACTTTGCGTAATTGCTTAATCGTTGCAGCTGACGATGTACTGGCCATCGGAATTACCTCCAACCACTTTGAGTAGGAGTCCACTATTATAAGGAAAAGGGTACCCCTGAATGGACCCGCGAAGTCCACATGTAGACGTGACCCCGGACCCCGGGCCTTGTCCCATTCTCTGTGCGGAAGTCGGGACTCCTCGGGCTGGGTGCTCTGGCAGCTCTCGCAAGTGCCTACCATGTGCTCAATATCTGTGTCCAGTTTGGGCCACCAGACGTAACTCCTAGCTAGCGCCTTGGAGCGCATGATCCCTGGGTGACTGATATGCAGCATCTTCAGTACCCGGGACCTCAGAACTTCGGGGATTACTACCCGCTGCCCCCAGAGTAGGCAGCCAATTTCTAGGGAGAGCTCGTCTCTCCGCCTACCGTAAATCCTGAATTCCTCCGTAGGGGAGGTTGCAGGCCAGCCTTTCTGTACCCATGAACTGACTAAGGCCAATGACTTGTCTTTCGCCGTAGCCTTGGCGATCTCAGCCGGCAGAATTGGGGGCGACTCTAGGGCTTCAATCAGGAGCACCTGGTGGTCCTGTTCTACCTCGCACTCGGGGTCCCCTGCTTGTGGGAGGGGTGACCTGGAAAGGGCATCGGCATGGCTGATCTCCTTGCCGGGGTGGTAGGTCAACGCATACTGGTACGCGTTGAGGAAAATCGCCCATCGCAGCATCCTTGGGGACAAGATCTGCGGGGTTGGCTTATCTGTGGTGAAGATTCCTAAGAGGGGCTTATGGTCGGTCACGACTTTGAATGGCCTGCCATAGAGAAAATCGTGGAACTTCTTGGTTCCAGCAACAATCGCTAGGGCTTCCCTGTCTGTTTGCGCGTAGTTGCGCTCTGCCTTGGACAGGGATCTCAAATAGTATGCCACTGGGGCTTCTCGCCCGCTCTCTAGCACGTGGCAGATGACTGCCCCCACCCCCACCGGTGAGGCATCGCAGACCAACACAATGGGTTTCTTTGGGTCGAAGTGGCTCAACACAGCCTCGGAAGATAGAAGCTGTTTGAGCTCCTGGCTATCCCCCCCTCCCCCCCACCAAGCCACATCCTTTTTGAGTAATCTATGCAGCAGTTCTGTTACTGAGGCCTTTCCCGGGAGAAAAGAGTGGTAGAAATTTAGGAGTCCTAGGAAGGACTGTAGTTCGGCCTTGGTGGTGGGGCGAGGGGCATCTTTCACTGCCGCTACCTTGGACTCTGCTGGTTTTATGCCCTCGGGGGTTATTTGGAAACCCAGAAACTCTACCTCTTCAGCAAAAAACACACACTTATCCTTTCTCAACCTGAGCCCCGCTTTCTCTAACACTGTTAGTACCCGGTCTAACCTCTTGGCCAATTCCTGTTCCCCTCCTGCTGTTATCAAAGTAGGGGAAAACACCTGGGAGCCCTTTCAACAATCTTTCTACGAGGGACTGAAAGATCCCCGGAGCCGAATTTACACCGAATTGGAGGCGCGTCACTTTAAAAGCTCCCTTGTGGGTAACAATTGTCTGAGTGGTGGCCGTAGCTGGGGTTACTGACAATTGCTGGTATGCCTGGGCCAAGTCCAGCTTGGCGAAACACCTCCCCCCATGCAAGGTTGCTAGCAGGTGGCTTACTACCGGCACCGGATATGCATTTGGGCGAATTGCCTTGTTAATCGTGCACTTGTAGTCAGTGCAGATTCTGACCTCCCCATTAGCCTTAAGTGCCATAACAATGGGGGTTTCCTACTCGGCAGAGTCCACGGGCACCAAAATCCCCTGACCCACTAGTTTGTCCAGTTCAGTCTCTATTTTGTCATTTAGTGCGAAAGGCACTCTTCTTGGCTTCATCCTGATAGGTCAGATGTCAGGGTCCAATTCGAAGGAAACTGGGGGCCCTTTGAACTTCCCTAGCCCCTTCTCAAAAATGGCCGGGTGTGCGTTACACACCTCCATGATTGGGTCAGCCTGTACGGCGTGTATGCCTCCAATGAAAACCCCCAGGGGCCCGAACCACTGTGTACCCAGGAGACAGCAGGACCCTTCCTTTAGAACTACTAAGGGCAACTGCGCGGAGCACCTTTTAAACTGGACCTTGAACTCTCCCACCCCCAACACTGGTATACGTCCCGCAAATTAGTCTTAAGGGCCTTCAGCTTGGGGCGTGACTTTGAGGGAATGAGCAGAAATTCCCTGTGGGAGACGATGGAGTACGATGACCCCGAATCAATCTCCATCATTACTGGGACCCCCTGTACCAGTACCTCAACAAAAAAATGGGGCGCCGCAACTGCATGCTGTGGACCGCCTGGTTGCGGTCGTTGGGAACCCGTCGAGACATGCGGTGCTCCTGGGGCTCATCGTTGTCGAGGATGTGCCCGACCCCGTCTGCCTTTTGTTGGGGCTGTTCCGCCTGGCCCTTGCCGTCATCTCGACACCGCCTGCAGACTCTTGTGATGTGCCCACGCCGCCTGCAGTTGTGGCACTCCGCCTTCCGGAATGGGCATCAGCTCTGGTCATGGGATGCCCTGCATCCGTCGCAGCGGCGGTCCTCTCTGGCGCGGTCTCGAACCTCAGGCCTCCTCTGCACCCACTGCACGTCCTCGTCCTCGCTGAAGTCGGAGGTGGACGTGGTGGACTCGGAGGGCCCCTGCTCTCCGTGGGAGGAACAGCTGTGGACTGGGACTGCTGGCAGGGGCCCCCCAACCGCGGCAGTCCTGGCCCGGCACACCCGTTCGCCTTGTTGCACTGACTCGGTGGCTTGGGCGATGCGCAGGACATGCTCGAACGAGATGCTCTCGTTTTTGGCTAGTAGTTTTTTCCTGGCCCCCTCATTTCACAGGCCTAGCAGGAACCTGTCTCTCAGCGCCTCACTCAGGGATGCTCCCCACCGGCAAGGTATGTCAGCTTCCCGCAGGGCTGCCACAAAGTCTGCCATGGACTCACCGGCCCACTGGCACCACTGCTGGAATGCCAACCTTGCCGGGAACACCGACACTTTTGGGCAAAAGTGTTTCCTCAGCTCGGCGAGGATCTCATCTAGGGGCACGGCCCTGAGCGGTCTCGGCATCAAGAGGTTGGTGGCTAGTTCCAAAGTCTCTCGGCAGCACTGGGCCAGTAGGAATGCCCGGCGCTGGGCTTCCTCCTCGATGCCTTCAAGGTCCATAGCGTAGAGGAACTGCTGCTCGTAGAGTTCCCATTTTTCTGGCTTCGTGGTGTCGAAGGGCGCGATGTTCACTTTTCGGGACGCCATCCCACCTTCGTCATCAATTTAGTGTCTTGCACAGAAGACAAAGAAGGAGTCGCAGTAAGGGCTAAAACACAACTTTATTGCATGGTAGTCAGAGTGAACATGAGGTAATGGTGGACCCAACAGCTCTATTTATAGCACACTGTACATTTTGAATAACCCGGGTGATAGTTCATTGGTTACTTTCCACGTGACGTCATGGATCGTCACGCCCATCTTCTCCAGGTGCGGTGCGGCGGGAAGGTTTCCCGCCCTTCAGGTATTCAGGGGAATCTGTATCATGTGAGCTAGATGCTGCTACTGGCACGAGCAGTATTATCCTTAACAGCTTGCTACAATGTGTCTCTGATTAGTTACAATGGATACAATTTCCAGATACAATCAGTTAAAGAGTACTTGTCACATTCTATTCAGTACATAACAGAAGCATACAACTAATAGCACATCAAATATACTCCTCTGTTTCATGAAAACCAGCAGATTCGCTTATAAAGCTTTATGGCTAGCTCTGACAAACCAAGCACAAGAATGTGTGGGTGAGCCCAAGGGCTTCCAAAACAGCAAGAGCTTAAACACAGGGAAGGGAGATGGTGTCCAACCCAAACAGACTGAGAAGCTGTGAAGCCTGAGGAGCTCATGTCTGGCTGTCTTTTTGTCCAAAATCAATATGTAAACAAACAGCATGGGGGGAAAGTTCTCTTGCTTTTCAAAATGAAAGGCTATTTTCGGGGTGGGGTGGGGGTTGAATTCAATTATTTCTTTTGTGATCAGAGTGGAGTAGCTAATGTATTTGATTTGACAACCAGTCATGTTAGTGTTGATGCCTACTGAGATACTGTAGCATGGTGCAGCAACATGAATGAATGGTCCTAGAGCAGAACTGGATTACTGTAGATGTTGTCTTGCAGATGTCACTGGACCATAGCACTAGACCCAGGTGTAGCCAGGGTTGAGGAATGCTGGAAGCTGAGTTTGGAAATGTACTTTTTTTTGGTAAGCTAAGCTAGTTTGGAGGTTCCAGGAGTTGTTCCCAGAAGAAGAAAAGTCTGAACTCTGTCTGAGAGTTGGAGATCACTGACATCTGGAAGGTCATGTTTCCCCCCCCCCCCCCCACCCTTTGTATGGTGGGGAGGGGCACATTTATCACCTCAGTTGTAAAGGACACAATTAAGATTTCCCATCCTCTTACCTCATAATTCCATGCTTTACAATTACTTCTGCATTCCTGATGTGCTTGAACAAAATGAACACGACACTGTTTGCTAACCTTGACTCAAAAAAGGGCAGGGTAATTGTTGCATATTACATTTACGTAAGTCACAGCAGGATTGTGAATAGAAGAACAAAACCTGCAGCAACAAAACACATTTACTTTGCAGTAAGTGTTGTTGGACTGTATAAAAGAATAATGTATGTTAACGCTGAAAATAGTAACATGAATATCTGTAATAATTCATACCAGCGGTGGGCAAGCTATGGCTCTCTGATTACAAAGGCCTTTAATAGAATTAGAAACAATTAAGAGTTAGCATGGCCAGTGGTCGTACTGGCAGGGGGATTCAGGGAATGATGTTTCGAAAAGTAACTTTCTTAACTGGAGCCCTTGGGTACACAGAAAGAGCCTCTTCAAAGATGGTGGCATTTTTCAACTACAATCAGGCGTAACCCAGACAACAGCAACCTTGTGCCGGCCAATTGTTCTCACACTAGGCCTAGCGAAAGCAACTGAGGAAATGAATTTGCCAAAAAGTGGGTACGTTTTGGCAGCTTCACTTCTGGCCTAGACAAAGAAGAAGTAAAAGAAGAACTGGAACTCTCAGTACTGGAGCCCTCACTCTGTTGCAACTACTAAGCCCCACCTGAGAGCCCTGGGAAGGTTCTGGACCTTCATAAGTTCCTCCTGGAGACCCTGGATGGCTTAGCTATATAACAGGGGTGCCCAAACTTTTCAGGCCATGGGCTGGTCACATGGTTCAGCAGGCCGGTCACGTGGTTCCTCCCACCAGAAGCAGAAGTAAAATGTGCCTTGCAATCTGTTTTGCAACAGATATGTTTTGCAACAGGATGAGATAGATTTGAGGCTGCCATTTTCTCTGCTCAAACCAGGGCCCCAAATACTACCTCTTGTGGGCCAGATCAGGCCCCAATACCAATTCGTCCGGCCCATGCTGCCCTTGTCACTCCTGGAAGTGGAAGTAAAACACAATGAGGGTGGCGGAAGCCAGATGAATTGGCATCGGGCGCCGGATCCGGCCTGTGGGCCATTGTTTGGGCACTCCCAAAGGTTAGCAGACTTATAGTTGCTTGGTTCCTGGATCTCCTGCCTGGTTCCTGTGGACATTTTTTTTTTTGCCTTGTTTGGATTCACGTTCTTGCCTTGCTCCAGACCCAGAGAGGCTATTCTCCCGATTGCCTGAGTTTTCATTTGTTTGGACTACATTTTTGTCACCTGGACTAATTCTGCATCTCTGGTTTGACTTGGACTTGGACTCTGGAGTCTGGACTGAGATTTGGTTACTGTTCAGGCTGTCTAGTTGTCCTAGTGTTTGTGTTGCCTGTCAGCTGCTCACCCCAGACCATGATAATCAGACTTGAAAGAGCCTAACTTTACCTAGATTGTGCCTGTACATTTAATGGGAACAGCTTTGTGCTGAGTTTCTCAAATCTTTATTTTAGTTTTGTTTGTTTGTATGTACCCAAAACAAAACAGGATCTATCACGAAGTTAGGTATATCTGTGTGTTTCTATTGCAGACTTTGTTCAGAAACATTTTGTACTTATTATCCTATTTGGGACTACCCTCTCATGCTTAATGTTTGCCAGGGTTGCTCATTTCAAGACATTCTCTGCTCCTGATAATAAGCATTTTGGCGTGGTTCCAAGCCACAAAAATGTGTTTTTAATGGGAATAAAGTATGTTGTCACAGGACTCCAAATCCATAGTAACATTTAAATTTATAGATGAATACAGACTCAAGCTTCAGTCAGGCATTTCATAAGACTTTATGAGATTGGTGCTGTCGTTACGTTGTTTATATTTCCATCTGTTTTATAAAAATCATAATATGACTCAGTTTTTTAAAAAAAGAAAATCAATAAAATATCTATACTAGAATACAATCACAAACATGTTTCAAAACAAACTAAAAGGAACTACCAAAGGACAAATTAAACCAAAACGATATAATATATATGAGGTGAAGTTTTGAGACTAACCTTATTTCTCAAAGGTTAGCCTCCTGCCGTAGTAGTTTTCCAAATTATGAAAGCTGATAGGAAAATGCATCAAAAAAACAAACAAAGCCATAGTCTTGGCAGTGCCTGTTACCACACTGTGACCTAAATTCAATCGCTAACCTCAACTAGATTAGACCCATTCAACCAAAAGGATGTACTGCAAGCTGATGTATTTTTGTCATACTCCTTCAAATGCTTAGCAACAATTGATTAGGTGGGCCTACTCTAGTTGGGGCTAGCTGTGGATTTTAGGCCTATGTCTTTTGGAGTCCTTGTGCAACCTTGAGACATGCCTCTTGCCAGTGGATGGAAAAGACATAATTATTAAAGGTAGGACATTTGGTAAAACTAGCTGTCATCTTGAACCATAGAATACTTGAGTTGGGGTGGGGTGGGTGGGGATGATGCAACTGAAGCATCATAAGGACCCCCAAGCGTTCCACTGGTTAGAGGGGCAAATACTGCACAAAGTGGGTGACCTTTCTCTCCTGGCTGTGGGCAATGCAGTGGCAACCTGTGAAGTGTGAGAGAGTGAGGACAGTATTTGAAAATGGACTTCCATTCATTCAAGGAGAGTCCAGTGTAAGTGGAGGGCACAATTTCCCTTCTTTGCCACAGAATCCCCACTCCATCTACTATCAAATACAGAGCAGAGTAAAGCAGAGAACAGAACAAAATAAAATCTAAGGATCCAAAACTCTCAGGAGCATGTTTTGAGGGACAGGAGGAGTAAATATAATTGTGAGCTTTCCAGTCAATCCTCATCCATGATGACTCCTTCCTGGGCTTTTTAGGTATAGCATCCTCAGAAGTGGTTTACCTTTTCCTTCTTCTGGGTGTATCCTGGGACTATCCAGCTTGCCCAAAGTCACCTAGACTTTTCTGGATGCACAGTGAACTCCACAGCCAGATATCTAACTCACTAAATGGCACAAAATTCTGACATGACTGTGAGCAGCATCTTGGCTTTAGGCTTGAGTTTTCCATCTATGTGAAGGAGAACAACTATACCTTCTTATAACAATGAAAGGGATACACAATATATATCAAAGAAGCATGCCATACATCAACACATCATGTATCTCAACCAACTGATACAGTGAAATCAATATGCAAATAAAATACTGTCTATTCATTTCTTTATTAAGAACTAGCATATTTTGCCCGGCAGTGCCGGGCTTTTAAAAATTGTGTTGGATAGTACAGGGTTTCGGGTTTTTTTCTTGAACAAATGGTGCCAGGCTGTTTTAAATGGTGTTGAAAGGTTTTGTGATTTTGTGGCTTTGAGCCGCTGTGTCCGCCTGCGGCGGACTTGCGCTCCCAGTGTGTGTTTTATTTTTATTTTTTGTGCTTCCTCAGTGCCGGGCTCTTTAAAATGGTTTTGGCAGGTTTTTGTTTTATGTTTATGCAAATGAGGTTAGTTTTTAATTTTGGTTTTTTAAATATTTATTTTTACACATTTTTTATTTTTTTGTTTTGGTTTTTTGGCTTTTCAAAAGAGGAAAGGATGATAAAATATTTTATAATTATTGTATTTAACCAAATAATGTGTTACTATGTGTTTTTTTAAAATAGTTGTGCTTTGGATAATCATTTTTAAAATGTGGAAGAATATGTTTTTTTTTAAATCAATGTTTTCATACTGTGTTTAGATGGGGTTTTTTTTTTTTGAGTGAAAAGTTATTTCTGGTTTTTTTTTGGTATTTTTTGTGATTAGTGTGAATATTTTTGAATGTTTTGATAACTTATTTGATTAATTTGGGAATTAATCTTATTATTTTCAATATTTTGAATGCTTTTTCTCTTGTGGCCTCTGGGTGGGGGTGGTGAGCTTTTCTTCTACTCTACAATTTTTCTCTACTGTCCTCTGGGTGTCACTTCTTCTTCCGGTAAGTATTTTCTTTATTTTCTCAGTTGAGTTCCAGTCATCATGGAGTGAAGACATCTCCTGGTAAGCTCTCTGGTTTTATTTTTTTTGGGGGGGTCTGTGTGATGCTTTTGTGCTTACTTTTTGGATGTTTTTGTGTTTCTTTTTGACTATTTTTGACTGGTTTTGGATGTTTTTGTGTGAACTTTTTTTTTGGTGGGGGTCTTTTTTTTCCACGGGCCAGGCTCGATCCCTGGGCCGTGGAAAGAAAAGGGTGGGTGGTGGTGGTCTTTTTTTTTTCACGGGCAGGGCTCAATCCCTGGCCTGTGGAAAGAAAAGGGCGGGGTGGTGGTGGTCTTTTTTTTCACGGGCCAGGCTCGATCCCTGGCTCGTGGAAAGGAAAGGGCATGGGGGGGGTGTCTTTTTTTTCACGGGCCAGGCTCAATGGCTGGCCCGTGGAAAGTAAGGGGAGTGGCAGCGGGGGGGTGTCTTTTCTTTTTCGCGCACCGGCTGCCTCAGCGTTCTGCATGCTCATGGCATGCAGGACACTGGGGCTTGTAGTTTGGCATGCATGATTTTGGTTACTGCAGCGGTTTTTTTCCTGCGGCTTATTTTTGATTGGCTGCGGCGCATTTCCGAACGTTCCTTTTGCCGCGCCGCTCAGCCTGATTGGCTCTGGTGTGGCGCAGCGCAAGGAATGTTGGGAATTGAAGTTCCCCTTTTTTTTGCATCCAGGGGGTTCCTGCCCCCCTGGTGCAAATTTCAACCCGACAGTTACCTGCGAACCCTGGTCGGGCGAGTGCACGGAGGCTCGGACGGGGCTAGTGGGGCCTGGTGCAACATCCTTTGTCACATTCCAACAGTTAACGCACCATTTTATAGGTATAGATCTAACTGATAATGTATGTTATGCCCATAGCTGTCAAGTATCCCTTATTGGCCGGGAAAACCCCTTATTTTACCCTCTTTCCCGCCGTCATCCCTTTTTAATTAGATTGCAATGCCCTATTGCCGCCATTGGACAGCAGCACAGGATAAGCATAGCTGTCAAGTATCCCTTATTTGTCAGGAAATTTCCCTTATTTCCAAATCCAAAACTTGACAGGTATGGTTATGCCATACCTCCTAAAACAGGAGTTCTCAACTTTTTTAATCCGGGGGCCGAGTCATGCTCCCCAGACTGTTTCAGGGGCCAGATGGCCATTTTACCCTTCCTTTCATCACATGGCGCTTCCTGGTGTAGTGGAGGTGGTGGGGCCCCCACATGAAATAGTGCCGTGGGCATCATCCAGCCCACAGGCCGCAGGTTGAGAATCCCTGTCCTCATATATATAGTTAAGGATGATGCATAGAACCTAGTGTGTTAAAGTGGAAAGATAAAATTAAACAAGGGGTGGGAAGACAGACACTGTAAGGGTTCTGTGACCCTGAGGTTATTGCTAATGATCAGAAGGTTTTCTATTTACATGACCACTAGAAAAAGAAGAAAGAGAGAAAAGGCTTCAACATTATTTTAAATTCAGGATGAATGAGGACAGAGTGACACAGGGCAAAGGCTAGTTGGCAACGAAAGAATGGTGGAATAAAAAAGAAAGGGCATTCAGTAAAAGTCAATGGAGGGAGTACAATCATGGGAAACAAGAAATGTTTTAGTGTCATGAGGACATCCTCTACCAGAATGGTGCATTGTAGAGAGGGAAAAACAGAAAGGTAGTAAGGAAGACAGAAAAAAAGATTTGGACTGCGGTGGCTTAGTGGTTAAGGCACTGACTTCACAAGTGTAAGGTTGGCAGGTTGAGATCTGAGTGCTGCACAACGGAGTGAGCTTCTATCTCAGTCCCAGCTCCTGCCAACCTAGCAGTTTGAAAGCAAGAAATTGCAAGTAGATAAATAGGTACCACTTCAGTGGGAAGGTAAACAGCATTCTGTGCACTCCAGTGTCTAGGCATGTCTGCCACATGTCCACAGAAATAACTGCAGATACAGATAGCACTGGTTCTTTGGCTATAAACAGAATCTGAGATGAGCACTGAATTCTATAGTTGGATACAACTGGCTTTCGAGCAAGGGTAACCTTTACCTTTACCAGTCATGAAATGCATGTGGTTTTGTTCAGATGACTGGAAGGATTGGAGACTTGGTTTTATGACCAAATGGAGCATGAAAAACCTCTGGGACTGTTACCTTGGGCTAAAAATTTCCTGTTGAGTTATATAGGATTACATAAGATTTCTTCATCTTTTAATTAATTCTTTCCTTATGCTTACCTATCAATGCTAAATTGAATACTGTTCTCTTACTCCCTCATCTTTCATTCAATGTGTCATTAATTTGGAAAAGGAAGCACATTTATCTTAACTTGGCTGATGTGATCTCTCCATTTTTGGTTTATGACTGTTCCAACTTTCATACCTAGTTTCTACAATGTATGTGTGTGTATGTTCTGTAGGGTGGCTTTCTATGGTTAAATCAGGATTGCTACTGTTATGGGGTATGTGGTTTCCCTTGGAGTATCAAAGATACTCCATAACAATCTAGACTAGGGTGCAATAAAGGCAGAAACAACAAGCAGAAGTTGGGGAAATTCTATTTTTGGACTGCAGCCCTTAGATTTCCTCAGCTAGCATGACTGGGGAGTCCTAGTTGTTGGAATCTAACAAAGTAACTTTTTCAGACTCTGGTAATACATTTGCAATGTGATATCTCCAGTTTGTTTTGTAATGAGGACATAATAAAAGTTATGTTTCAGAAAACAACAACAACACAAATGAGAATGACTTTTTGCCCTCCCAACCCCTGAAGAGATAGACATAAGATTGGAGTTTTAACTAAGGGCCACTTTATTAACCTGTAACTTAACCAAACAATGGGACTCCTTCTTACTGCAGTGGGGCCCATGTGGTGCGGGTAAATGGAGATAGGACAAGAGACTTGTCTTTACCCCTTTCTGAACTCTCTCCAGGTGTGTTCCTCTGCTCTGGAAGTGGGCTGTCCTTAAACACCCTCCATCCTGGCTAGCAGTTTGGGTACAAATGACCGGTGCATCCCCAAGCATCCTCGCTTAAGGCGGTCAGCCCCAACAGTGGGCCACCAGAGTAGACTCACATCCAGGATTTGAACCTCCCGATTCTGGTGTCCCGGAAGTTTGGCACCCCATGACCCATTCCCGATTAATCCTGTGACTCACATATCTGTGCTCTGACCTGCACTACCCATCAATATGATCTATTTATCATATATACTTGAATATAAGTCGGGTTTTTTTAGGCCCCAAAATGAGGTCCAAAAATGGGACTTCACTTATACTCGGGTCAATGTAAACACTAAAAACACCCACCCACACAAATGTCTAAATTAATTAATTTTACCATATTTTCATGTATTTTAATTATTGAAATTCACTAGCAGCTGCTGCATTTTCCACCCCTGACTTATACTCGGGTCAATCTATTTTCCTAGTTTTAGAGGTCCAAATTAGGTACCTCGACTTATATTTGGGATGCCTTATAGTCAAGTATATATGGGTAATCCCGCCCAATCCAGATATAGGGCCCTACGGCAACAGTGTGGGATAGGCAAAAACACCACCAATAGCCCATCAGGGGTGAGTGCAAAAATTCCTACCTAATCTCACACTGCTACTTGAGGGCTGGTGGGTGGGAATCAGGTTTGCTCTGCTGAAAAGGGTGATGGATAGAAGGAGCCGATTTATAAATCCTTTGCCTGGTTCCTCCCCTCCCCACCCAAAATGCCCTTGGGTGTGCCGCACTTCTGGTCTGTCCCCTTTGGAACTAGGTAGACAAAACCGAGCCCTTTCATATGTTGCTTTTGGGCATGGCCCCTTTGTTGTTGTTGGTATATTGTGTAATATTTTCTAGTTACTTCATATCTGAGAGTAAATGAAACAGAACAGCAAAAAAGAAAAAAAAAGAAAAAAGAAAAAAGAAAAAAAAGACAAAAAATGTTGTGGCACCTTAAAAAATAATTCCTGTATTTAACTGTCAGCTTTCATGGACCAAATCCACTTCACCAGGAGTTAGTCTTTAAGGCAGGAGTTCTCAACCTTTTAAAGCCGGGGCCCGGGTCATGCTCCCTCAGACTGCTTTGGGGGCTGGATGGCCATTTTGCCCTTCCTCTACCGCATGGCACTTCCTGGTGTGGTGGAGGCGGTGAGGGGCCACATGAAATGGTGCCATGGGCCACATCCGGCCCATGAGCTGCAGGTTGAGAATCATTGCTTTAAGGTGCCACAACATTTTTTGTCTTTTTTTTTTGCTGTTCTGTTTTATTTACTCTCAGATATGCTTGCACAGACTAACATGGCTACTTCAAACATTTCAACTAGTTATCTCAGTTACTTTTAACAGCTATTTTAAGACATTTCTTTTGCCTTCTTTTATTCTGTTACACAAGTAACCAATAACAAAAACAATTCCACATAGCATAGTCAGCAGTATGAGTTACTTTTAAAAAAACTAATATCAAATTACTGTTGGGAGCTTTTCAACAAGATACAAAATTACCTTAACTATATAGTGTACCTACAGACAGTTACACTAAAAAGGCACCTGTTTTAATCTTTAAAACCATGAAGGACATGCTTTTCTGTTGAGCTCACAAAAACTGGCACTGTTCACATTCTGTCAAGCAGAGTGTGTCTTCGTCAGCTCATTTTCCCATGATAAATTGTTGAAGATGATGGCGTGGATTGCATATATGTTATCAAAACTTCCACTTTCTGGTTGCCTGGTATGCATAACTGCAACTTCATTAAAAACCACACAGAAGCCCTATTCAGGTGTTGAGCCTGAAAGCATGTGGGCCCAAGGGACATGGAGTAATTCCTGCCTCCCACAGCCCCACCCACCTTATTCAGAAGTCCTACAGATCTTTGTGTGCTCAGCATGGAGTTATGCAGAGGCAGTCCTAATGCATTCATTTGAACATGCTGTCATCTGTGCCCTCACCTGCTGCCTTATCAAGGAAAGTATCTTGTTCACAGAAACACTGTGTGTTCATTCCAGCACATTTATAGTACCTATGCTGAAGGGGTCCAGGATGTGAAGGCTGGGCTTATTGGCATTCTCAGATTTCCATAGCAATTACACTTATATACAAGAACATAAGAACAGCCTTGCTGGAACAGGCCACAGCCCATCCAGTCGAGCATTCTGTCTCACACAGTGGCTCACCATTTCCTTCAGGGTATTCCCAAGGAGATGCCTTCACCTGCTTAGGATTCCCTGGAAATGGCATTGAGAGATATCCTGCCTATCTCTCCAACCCCGAGGTTGTCCTTAAGTATCCATAATTATAGCCATTGATACCCTTGTCCTCCATGAATTTGTCTAATCCTTTCTTAAAGCTGTCAAGACTGACAGTTGTCACCACTTCTTCTGGCAGGGAGTTCCATAGACCAGTAATCCTCTGGTCTATACCACCCCATAGTGCACTCTCAGGGCAGCTAATAATTTGAGCCATACATTATGAGCTCTGGTGGCACAGTGGTTAAACTACTGTGCAGCAGCCAAAACTGCTGATGTTGTGAATTTGATCTTGATGGGTCTCAAGGTTGACTCAGCCATCCATCCTTCCGAGGCTGGCAAAATGAGTACAGTACTCGGCATGTTGCTAATTACCTTGTGAACTGCCCAGAGAGTGCTCTAAACACTATGGGGTGGTATGGCTATTGCTATTTGAGGCTGGATGCTTGAATAGGGTTAATGTTTCTTGATTATTTAAAGCTATGGAAAGTACTAATTATGGATCTATATATTCTGGAAATTATGCCTCTCAATAGCAACTGCTGGAGGATGCAAGCAAGAGAATATTGTTGTACACCTATCTGACTGGTCAGCTTTTCCAAGGCACCTGACTGGCCCTTGTTGGAAACAAGAAGCTGGCCTAGGTAGGTCTGATCCAAAACAACTCCTCTGGGGTTAGAACAGTGTTTTGGGACTTCAATTGCCAGAAGCCTAAGTCAATTCCCCAAAGCGCTGATCAGCCAGTGTACTGACTTAGGCTTCTGGGAATTGAAGTCATCCTGTGGGGCATGAGCCCCATGTTGGGAACCACTTGGATAGACCAAACAACAACAACCAAACAAAAACCAACCACAAACAAAAAGCACATTTATTTAAAAACACTAGCAATTCCAATCCCAATTTCTTTGCTTATCTTGGTTAATCAAAATGACCAGGGCATGATCTTAGAGCATTTCCAGAGTGCTCATTGTTGGGTGGTCTGGGATTGCTGTTTTTGAAGTTGCTTGAAGACAGGGGAGGGGCTGTCATGTTTAGTTGCTCGTCCTATCCAAATTAAAAACTTCCCCTGCTCCTTTACAAAGAAGCAGGGGAAGTGTAATTATTTCCCCCCTCCTATCTGATCACTGTGCTGTGTCAGATAGGAGAGTTTGATAATATTTTCCTTTATTTTTCTTTGCAGTGCACATTGTGAAACTGTCCACAACTGTGGCTTTGATCAGAACTACAGAAAAAATGAAGGGAAAAATATTTTCCTCTCCTAACTGGTGCAGAACTACAACCTCAGATAGAAAGAGGAAATAATGATTGCATTTCCCCTGCCCATCTGCAGAGAAGAGGGGAAATGTTTAATTTTAACATCTGATGTGTAGAAGGGGTTTGTTAAGGATACAAGGCTGCTTCTGGAGGGATAAGATTGTGAGTCTTGCTGCTGTCAATGGCTGCATCTGAAGGAATTTCTAGCCACAGGTGCTGGGCATGGCATATATGGGAATGCACTCCAGTAGTTGAATCGTCTAATGGGGGTTCAAAAAGGAGCAGGGTGGTTGTTGTGTATTGAATGTATTTGTAACCACACGAATGAGTGGATGTCTCTTCTTCAAGCCCCTCAAGCAGGCGGGGCTCTAGATGGGCGGAGTGGTGGTGCCGGTCACACCTGCCTCCCATCCTCGAGCCGATGCCCTGTCTGGACATGCTCTTATATACAGAGACAAGATAACACATGATGTGACAGACAGACATCTTTTACCACTTGTGTCTGCAAGAGACAAGAACATGATGAACATACTGTCCAGTTTGACTCATGAGTCATACAGTCACATGACAATGCAGACAATGTCAGTTGCCTGGAGCAACAGGGAGTAAGATTTTAATGGGCGCCACCCAAAGTACAACAAAAATCCTGAAACACTGGTTTGACAGCGGCATTCTAGAAGAAATAACAACAATGAGAACATGAGGCAATTGTGTGGTACTTTCCTGGCACTATACAATTATTTGATATATCCCCTGAGGAGAACCTACTCCTTCTACTCCCTCTTTCACTTCTTTTTGCTGCAAAGAGCTGGTTGGTTTTCTCTTGTGTTAGTTGCAAAGGCTTAGGCCCCACTGTTGAGGAAGCAGTATTCAAGTGTAAAAAAGTGTTTTGTTTTGTTTAAATGAAGCGTAAATGATATTTAACCTTGTAAACGTGCAAAGTCTTTACCAAAAGGAGGGCATGGTGTACCTGAAGAAACAAAACAAACAACACAGTTTAGAAAGCTTTTTAAAAAGTACTTTTATTTCCTTCTTACAGTGTTTGAATTTGTTGTACTTGGTTGTCAGTGTTAGAGGGTGTCTCCATGGGCATTTAGTCCACGGTTTAGTCCTCGGTGGGCACCATCTGGTTTACTACTAAAGTAAACCTGTTTGCACCCAAAGCAATTCTACCTACACCTATCTGCCTCCAGAGGCTTCTATGTTTCTGTACTTTCATGATAGTGACAAATTGACAGTGGGCTGGTGTGACCAGATAGGGTCACTTGAGGTCTGTACACCATTTAGATGAAAGGTTTGCATCAAAAAGGCCTACCAGATCTCCTGGTGACCTTACTAAGCCTCTACCAATCCATTCCAGCCAAGTTATGTAGCCAAGCCTTGACTTACAATGATTTTTTAAATAAAAAATGCACTCTTTTGTTGATTGCTTTTTAAATTATTTTTCATTAAAGCCTGAGCTTGAAATAAAAGATGGAAAATTCATGCCAAATTGCTTCTTTAAAATGCCCTTTAAAAGTAATTTAAGTAATCAGGAAATGTTCAGTATGCTGATCAAAGGATTTTGTTCAGGCTTGATCCATTATTTATGTTCTTGTTACCCATAAGTAATACCAACCAGCATAAAGAAAACAAGTTATACAAAGCATATTCACTCTCACCTTATGTTGCCAGGGCCAAACATGGACACTGACAACAAAACATAGATGAAAGTTTTTCACCATGGAAATGAGATGTCTGGGGAAGGTTGCTGGAGGATAAAAAGGATAAAATCAGGAATGAGATTTTAAGGGAAGGAATTTGAATAGAACCAATCTTAAACTACATACAGAGACAACAAATAAAGCGGTTTGCCCATTTGGAAAGAATGCCTTGAAATTCCATACCTTACAAGGCATATGTGGAAAGAGGAGAAGGACAGAGACCATGAGGCAGACCCAGAGAAAGTTGGAGTTAACATCAAAGACATATTACAATACCAAATAACACCTGTGGAGGCCACTAGAAGTACTAGTGCAAGAACCTTGCATCTCCCTCAACACCCAAAGTGGGGAAAGAGGAAGCAAAGAAGAAGACCCACAAGTTTCTTTGCAACTGACTTGTGTTACTTCCAACATGTTCTTTCCAAGCTGTCAAAGGCAGATGATATTTACTTTGGAAGCTTATTTCCTTACAAAAAAGCTGAAAGTGAAATCTATCTTACAGTAAGAAAAACTCAATCCTGCTCTGGTTTGTGTGAATGCTGCTAAATAGCCAGTATTGGAGGGGGTGGGGGAGAGAGATAGGAAGAAAACCAGCATTCTGTTGTCATAATAACCAACCAGGTGTCTCTGGTAGATGTTGTCAAGCAAGATAACTGCATCAGCCACGAATCTGTCCAGTTCTGTTTTAAAGCCATCTGAGCCACTGTAGTGGAAGCAAATGCCATTGTTTAGCAATGCTGTTGCATTTGATGTTGGCAAAATATTTCCTATCTGTCTTGACTCTCCTCCTGCCATTCAGTTTCACACACACACCAAAAAAGAAGAAGGGGTGGTGGGATTTTCACATCTCTGCAAACATGTAACTTTAACAAGCTTTACATGATCTTCAAAGACACAACATTATAGCTACTAGAAATGTACAGATTTTGTGTTTATGGACTACACTACAGTTCCAAGAATTCTCCAGGTAGCTTCCAGAATTCCTCGGGGAATTTTGCTTTGGGGTTGCCTGGAACGTTCCAGGAGTTGTAGTTCCAAAGCACAAATGGGCACATTTTTGATCTTCTTTTTCTTCTGCCATATCAGAATCTGTATACAGGTGATCATCATGGCAATCAGCCATGAAGACTGTCCTGAGAATATAATGCAGTGGCTATTCATCCGCCTTCCACATCGCAGCATGACACCCATAACAATTATCCAGTTCTGTGAGTCACTTTCTGGTCCTGAGCCCTTTTGACAAAGTGCTCCTCGGGCCCAGGCCAGTATTGATGAAGCTGCTGTCCTCCATCATGATGGATTCAAGTGGGATTTAATCCACTTGGGGACCATCACTCTTCCCTGTGGACTTCAGCACCCAAGGCCATTAGTCCTCAGGGTTGTCAGGTTAGTTAACCACCACCTGATACTTGGCTTTGAGTCACTGGCAGTATGGTCTACTCTATTACCATAACAGGATAACCTTGCCAGACTGATTTGTTACATTTTTAATAGCTATTGCAAATGGAACCTACAAACACAAGCAAATAATGCAGAAAGGAGTGGGCCTTTCAAGGCCTTTGCCCATTACGACAGCTCTCCTAAACCTGGTACCCTTCAGATGTATTGGATAGCACCTCATGTCACCCGGGACTTGATGGCATGCCAATTGGGGCATCATGGGAGCTGTAGCCACCACATTTGGAAGTCCTCAGTTTGAGAACACGAGTTTTACTGCTTAGTGGAGTGCTAGAAGCCTGTGGCAATCTATTAGTTCCCACCTCTCCACCCGGTTCCTGGCAGTCCTAAAGTTCCCTGGGGATAAAGAACATTTTAACTATCAAATCAGATTAAGCTTCTACATCACAGGCATTTTCTGTTTTTCCTCTTCATCCTTTAAAGATCTGAACAGCTCTGAAACATGTGTCTGTCCGTCTGCCTGTGATTATATATTTTTGAAATCCACAAATTCTCCCACCTCTTCCTAAGAACTGTTTATCTGCTTCTAAGAACAACTGCATATTTATTCTTCTTTTAAGCATGAAAAGGGCTTGGTTCTGCTCCTGTTGCAAAACACAGGAATTTTGCCATGGGGTTCTATGGAAATAACACCTGCCTGCCTTGATGCAAAGAACAGGAATGGAGAAAGATGATGTTAGTTTATAAATATAGCAAGAAAAACAACAGAGACAGAGAAGATTTTAATAAATCCTAGTAAAAATAAAGACATGCTTACACAACCAGCAGTTATAAACTGAATTCTGGTTGTTGTTTTTTTAAACTCATTGCACAAACAATTATTTCTTGGCTGTTTCAGGCACTCCGTCTTTGCCATCTAGGGTTATTCATAGGCCAGTATCTCTTGAAAACTTTAAATATGGCAGACACAAATTAATAACAATACTAGGGTTTAATAAATGAGGTGAGGCAGGAGACCTTAATATTTCTGGGAATCGATCAGTGGGGTCAGGTGTCAGAGGAATAGACTAAGGAGGTCCTTAGATTATCAGGAACAATGCCAACATCTATACAGCCCCTCAGGCTTTCCTTTCCCTTGGGCGCTTCACTGCAATCTTCACTGTAGCTGGAGGGAAAAAGAATTTCCTCAAGAACAATATTTTGCTGTGAGTTATACTTGTTGTAATGCCAAGCCCCAGACACTGACATTGTGGTCAGATAGCTGCAAAAGCAGGTTCCTGATTGCACCAGAAATGGTCACTTTAATGGGAGCAATCTCCTTTAAAGCAACCCTTCCATGTGCCAGGTGAATTGCTCTATCCCAGCTCCCAAAAGTAGGAGTTTTACAGCTGGATCAGAAAGTTCCAGATATGGTATGGATTGGGTTAGGGATGAAGCACATTTCCCCATTTGGAGTGTGATCTATTGCAAATACATTGCATTGGATTGATACTCAAGCATTCAAAATTGTGGTCTATGTTCCAATTGATCCTGACTTAAGAGCTATCCCCTTTGCTTCGGGCATTGCTAGTGATTAAACCAGGGGTGCCCAAACTACGGTCTGTAGACCAGATCTGCCCCCGCCCATGCCAATTCATCCAGCCTGTGCTGCTTTCATTGCTCCTGGAAGCAGAAGTAAAATGCGCCTGTATGGGTGCATTTTACTTCCACTTTCGGGAGCGATGAGGGTGGCGTGGGCTCAATGACTTGGTGTCAGGGGCTGGATTTAGCCTGTGGGCCATAGTTTGGCCATCCCTGGTTTAAGCAGAGAAAATGGCAGCTTAAAATCTATCTCATCCTGTTGCAAAACAGATTGCAAGGCGCTTTTTACTTTTGTTTCCGATGAGAGGAACCACATTACTGGCCCATAGCCCAAAAAGCCTGGGCACTCCTGGATTAAAACCTGTTACCTTTAACCTGCTCCTGGTGGAAATGAAAACAGCTAGAACTGGTTCTTGATGTGGATTACATACACAGGCAAAGAAGTTTCCCAATGATACTCAATTACTGGTGTCAGAAGTAGCCAGTTTGCCACTTCACCAATACTGGATATTGTCAGAGTAAGGCCCCCTTTTACTTCATTCCTCAGTGCCCACATTTGCAGGGAGCAGAACAAAAGGGAATGCTACCAAAAAGTAGAATCCCCTGATAGGTAAAAGTTGCTCTTGCTAGAAAGCTAGTCATATCCAACTCTAGTGCTCATCCCCATTTATAGCCAAAGAGTCAGCGCTGTCTGCGTCTGCAGACTTTTCCATGGTCATGTGGCAGGCATGCCTAGACTTCCAGGAACAACTGGCAGGCCACATACACAAGGTATAAGTCTGTGCATTCTTGGGTAATGGTTAACAGATTCTTCATCGACACATGGTTGTGGATGGTGCATGATAAGTCATTTCAAAAGAGTAATTCCTGTCTCTGTTAGACACCCTCTGAGCCAGCCTGTGTGCATAAGCTTCATGAAGCCAATGCTGTGGTAAAGGCAAAGGTCTCCCTTGCTCGAAAGCCAGTCGTATCCAACTCTGGGGTTCAGTGCTCATCTCTGCTTATAGCCAAAGAGCCAGCGCTGTCTGTGTTTGCAGAAGTTTCCATGGACATGTAGTAGGCATGACTAAACACCGGAGTGCATGTAACACTGTTTACCTTCTCACCAAAGTGGTACCTATTTATCTACTTGCAATTTCTTGCTTTCAAACTGCTAGGTTGGCAGGATCTGGAACAGAGATGGGATCTCACTCATCATGTAGCACTCAGGGCTCGAACTGCTGACATGCCAACTTTCTGGTCATCAAGTATAGCATCTTAACCACTAAGCCACCGCAGTCCCTGGATTCAACTGCAAATGGTTTTTTTCAAAAAGAAAAGTGTTTTTTTAAAATTTAATATCTGACTTAGCACATCAGTGATAGTCTTAAACAGTCATAAAATTCTTTTCATTTCCCCTGCCCTCTGCAGAGCTGAGGAGGTGATTAATTTGTCAATATCCAGAAGTGGTTCACTTATTGGGTCACCTCACAATATTGGAAAATTCAGAGTAGAGGGCTTGCCTTGGAAACGGTTCTAGCAATCACTTGCGCTGGAACTAATCCAAACCAGAGTGATCCAACTCACATCAGAAAAGTAGAAGCCTCTTCATGGGTTGGAAAGGTGCCCCTTGAAAAATGTGGGGTAGGAATGCTCTGGGACTTGGTTGGTGCACTCTGGCAAGGATGTTGTCTGATTGCTGTCTTTAAGAGGGTACCAGCTCATCCCAAACTATGGCCCATGGGCAGGCTCCAGCTCCTGACACCAATTTATCCAGCCAACACTGCCCTTATTGCTCCCAGAAGTGGAAGCAAAACGTGCCCATGTGGCAGGGCCTGGATCCAGCATGTGGGCTATAGTTTGGGGACCCCTGGTTTAAGCAGAGAAAATGGCAGCCTACAGATCTATCTCATTCTGTTGCAAAACATATTTGTTGCAAAACAGATGGCAAGACATGTTTTACTTCCACTTCCGGTGGGAGGAACCACATGACCGGCTCACTGAACCACATGACTGGCCCGCTGAACCACGTGACCGGCCTGCAGCCCGAAAAGTTTGGGCACACCTGGTGTAGTCAGTCTCCCACTTTCCATAAAGTAGCTTTGTATCTACTCTTAATAAGTGTGTCAGAACTGCATTGCCAGATCAGATTTGATCCACCTAATTTCATACTTTTTCTCCCAAAGTGGATGGGCAGCTATGCTCAAGAAATACTAAAATGCATCACTACAGATATAGTCACATAGACTTCTTTTCTAAGAGAAGAAAGCTTTGTTGTCTTCTGAAAACTCTTCTCATTATAATTCTCATAACTGTACATTACACAGAGAGAGAGAGAGAGAGAAAGAGAGGGAGAAAGAGAAACTGGTAAAAAGGGAAAAGAAAATATTGTTGCAAACTAGGAGCCAAAGAGCCCCAAAGGCATTTGATGCCTGAATGCTCAAATCAAAAGCCATTGTTCAGGGCAAAACAGTGGGAAGCCAGTTATTTGTTTAAAAAGAGAACTGGAATAATACTTAAGTTTCCTGCCAACAGCTGTCAATCTGCCAGTATTTTTGAAGAGAAAAGGAAGGGAAGGTCATAAATGTAACTAATATGTAGAAATAATTAAATGAATAACAAGCAAGCCCCAGAGACCATTGCTACTCACCATTGGCAACACTGGGCTGGACTGATGTATTCACAGGATTTTCAGAAGGCTGTTTTTAGGAGATCAGATGCATCGGTTGGATTCTTCCTGTTTAACAGAAAACATTTTGAACTTCCAACACATTATTCCTAAGCTCTGTATTGGAACCGTCATCTTTCAGCCCAGTAGGAATCAGCATGTGCTTCTTTGTTTGAAGTTTAACCCACCATAAACTGCACATCCTTGAACCTGGTGAACTGTGTGTAGAGTTGCAGGAGCATCAGCACTCTGGTCTGGGGGCACAGCTCGCTTCTGCATCAAAAGGTTTTTATGTGAACAAAACCGACATTCCTTTTTTGCTCCATCAATCCCTATCACAGAAAGCTGAAAGCAGAGGCATGAAGGTGTTAGGAACAAGAACTGCCATTATCCAAACAGAAGCTACCTTGAATAGATGGGGCAGGAAATCTGAACAATTCAGTGGAGCAGAAGACAAGCCCACAAGAACAGAGCCCCATAAATTCACAGCATCCCAACACTGAAGAGCATTCATCTGTAGGAACTCATTCTACAATGTGATATAGTCTTTCACAACTAGTGATAGGTAAAGGTAAAGGTTGCCCTTGTTCGATAGTCAATTGTATCCGACTCTAGGGTTTGGTGCTAATCTCCATTTACAGCCAAAGAGCCAACACTGTCTGTGTTTTGCAGACATTTCCATAGTTAGGTAGAAGGCATGATTAGACACAGGAGTGCATGGAATGCTGTTACCTTTCCTACAAAGATGGTACCTATTCATCTACTTGCAATCTCTTACTTTCAAACTGCTAGGTTGGTGGGAGCTAGGATAGAGACAGGAGCTCAATCCATCGTGCAGTATTCAAGTCTCGAACTGCTGACCTGCCAACCTTCCAGTCACCAAGTTCAGCATTTTAATCACTAATCCACTGCAGTTCTAAGTAATATATTCTTTTACAACTAGTAATACAAGATGGTTAATATAATGGCAAACATGGTAACTCTATGAAAATATCCCACATGACATTCTTCACACCAACATCTTTCTTATTTGTATAAGAAGGAATAATGACACCACAGAAATCTGGTCCTCAATGGAAAAAAGACACCTTAAAAGTAATATTAAAAGATTTACCCCAATGCTTCAGGATCAAAACAAGGACAATAAATTGTCTAGTTCTATGATGGTGAACCTTGGCACTCCAGATGTTTTTGGTCTTCAACTCCTAGAAGCCCAAGCACCCTGTGAATCCACACGAATTGGTTTACTGCAATTCATCCGGCCCATGCTGCCCTTGTCGCGCCCATATGGAGGAAGGGGTAACCCGGAAAAGCCTTAACCATACGGGCGCATTTTACTCCCACTTCCGGGAGCAACGAGGGCAGCGCAGGCCGGATGAATCGCAGTAAACCCATTCATGTGGATTCACAGGTTGCTTGGGCTTCTGGGAATTGAAGTCCAAGAACATCTGGAGTGCCAAGGTTCGTCATCACGGGTCTAGCTGGATTACTCATTATTGTAACAAGAAACTGGACATGGAATGACCTCAGAAAGCACTTGGGAAAGATGAGTGATCAGCATTCCCACTGGTTCCTGTTTCTTCAAAATGGAAACATCCTCTTTTCATTGGCCATGTTGAAATTCATGCTTCTGTCTTCAAAGAAACGGTGGGAACTTCACAGTAATTCGAAGGCATGCAGTGTGCTCCCACCAGTGCATAGTCAGAAGAGGATCAGCCTGCTTCACAAGGTGGTTGTGTGAGGATAAAATGAAGAGAGGGTGAATCACATATATCACCTTAAGCTTATTAAAGAAAATGTGGGATAGGGATAGAATGATACAAACAAATAAATACTAAATGGCTTGTGGGCATTTCTCTGCCAGTAGCATGTTATTGAACACCAAACGGTTTGAAATTATCTGAACTAGGAATTAGTTAACATACCTCTCAAAAGCTTGAGCCCATAAGTTAAAGCCAAAGCTCCACTATTCACCAAATTTTACTCCCCTAGCCAATAGTTTTATAAAAACTTTTATTGACACTCTTTAGAACACATGGACACACACAAAAGGTGTGTGTGTGTGGTTATACTATAAAATCTATAGCCCAATTACTCATACAATCACATACTCAACAATTTATCTCTGTGGATAATGCAATCAATTCTTATAACCTGGTAAAGTGCACATTCTGTGGAGTTTAAAAGATAGCATAATGGAACTACAGGTGACTTTTCAGAATATCATCCTCCCCATTTAAATCCAAACCAGAAACCAACAAAGGATACCAAACTTAAATGAAATTATCTTTTTTTTATTTCTCCTCTAAGTAGTCTAAGACAAGTAGTCAGTTTCTCCATCAGTGATACTAGCATATCCTATCCAAATATTTCCAAAAAAGAGAGCATTTTTCCAAATTCCATCAATGTCAGTTCTCACAGTCCCTACAAGGATCATCACCAACTCTTTTCATTCGATATTCAGTAAAACCCCAACTTATGTAAAAAGTCTGTTCCGTAGGCTTTTACGTAAATCGGTTTTTTACTTAATTTGAAGCAAACCCATAGGAATAATATTTTTTATGTAAATAGAAGCAAACTCATAAGAAACATGATTTTTAACTCGAAGCAAACCCATAGGAAAATGATTGTTATGTAAATCGAATCAAACGCATAGGAAAAATGAATTTTTTTATGTAACTCGAAGCAAACCCATAGGAAATTGTGTTATGTAAATCGGGACATGGGTTTAGTGAAAAAATTATTAAGTAAGTCAAATTTTATATAACTCAAGGCATATGTAAGTCAGGATTTTACTGTATTCTCATTCTCTCCAGTGAACAATGAGAAAAAATATCAAGGTTTTATTGGGATTGGTTTTTTTTTTGTGTTAACTTGCTCATCCAGTCTATTACTTCATGCCAGAGTGATTTGGCCTTTGAACAGGAGACCCATGTAGGCCCGAATGATCTTTTTGAGTTGCAGTTTGTCCAACATATGTTTGATATCTCCTTGTTCATTTTAAGAAGTTTTATGGGGCACAATTGACATCTATGAATGGTTTTTAATGCCATTTCCTTTGACTTGGCTGATATTAATTTATACAGCCGCAATAGTCTGTAATTTTGCATAAGAATCTTCTGACATATTAATATTTAAGTTCATTTCCCAAATTGTCTTAACTCACATATAATTACCATATTCATCATTAACCAGCCTCACCAATGGTGAAGAATGAAGCGAGTTATAGCTTATCAAATTTTCTTAATACACATTGGGGGGGGGGGATGTTTGGATCACAGCTACCACCTCCCAATCTCCTTATTAGAAGATTATTGAGAAGGTAGTTCTGAAAGTAACTTTTCAGATCTCTGCAAACTTTTTCATAAGCTATACTGGACTTCCTCATGATATGGTCATATCATGAGGAACAACATAAAGTACAGTATAGAATACTCCAACTTATTCTGTAAGGAAAGATCCCTGAGAAGTAGATGGACTTCATGGCTGAAGAACTTGAAAGACTGGTGTAGACTGTCCTCAGAAGAACTGTTTCAAGAAGTTAAGAACAGGAAGATTATTGCCATGATGGTAGCCAATATCCAGAACAGATATGGCAGAAGAAGAAGAAGAAACTTCACCAGTAATGTGAATGGCAACCATGAAAGGGACAGATTGGACTGAAGTTAACACTATACTGTCCTTAATAGCCATTTCCCAACAGCTTTAGGGGGTGCTTTTTATGTGGCTACCAAAAATCCAAAAGCCAGGAGTGCAAAAAAGAGGGAAAGTCAAGAAAGAACAGAGGCACCTTCAATCACATTGTTCCAACATGTGTAACTATACACAACAGATGACCCACCTGTTCCTACAGTGAAACCAAGCACTTTGGGAATGGGAAATAGTAAGTAAGTAAGTATTTGCACCTCTCCAGAACCATGGATTCTTTACAATGAATTATGTTGCCTTGTCATACTCACATACTTTAGTGTCTTGCACGGAAGACAAAGAAGGAGTCGCAGGAAGGACTAACACAGGTTTATTCATTGATGGTCAGCATGAACATGTGGTAATGGCGGAGGTACATCTCATTAAATACAGTAACACAATACATTTGAATCTTGCTGCACGGTAGCTCATTGGCTGCTACCGGCGTGACATCGCCCAGGTCACGCCTCTCTTCTGTAGTTCTTCTTCTGTAGTTCTTGACCATGCGGGGAAGTTCCCGCGGCTGTTCGTGATTTGGGGAATGTGAACCATGTGAGACTGAACGCCCTCTATGGGCGGCTTGCTCGCGTTCCTTCCTGCCGTTTGAGGAGTTTGGGGACCCCCCCAGTACGAATCTCAGGACCGACGAAGAGGCCCTCGTGGCCTCGCCACCCCCCGCTGCCTGTCCGGGCGTTCTAGAGACTGTGGTGGGCGGACTCGCCCCTGTTGCCTGTCTTGGGGGTGTTGGTCTCCGGGGAGCAGGAGCTATGGTATATTCTAAAACAAAAGGGCTAGGGGGACTGGAAGTACCAGGGGCTGAACTGAAACCCCTCTTCTCGCTAGGACGGGTGGGGGACCACTCCGCTACACCCCCTGGTACTGCAACTCATAATCATCGTGAAACTGATCCCTCTCTTTGAAAGTTTCCTCCTCTGTGTCTCCCCCTTGGGTAATGCGGGTGGGGGAGGACCCTAACGCTGATTCCCCCTCACCGGTGACTCACCTTCTGAGTTGGTCGGCGTGCCTTCTCCAGAGTAGACCTGAACTAGTCTCGACCCTGTAGGATACCGGCCCCGTTTGCTCAACAATCGTCCCTGGTACCCACGCTGGCCCCGAGGCCGCGTAGTTCCTGCAGTGAACCGGGTCCCCTACCGAAAAACTTTTAGAGCTCTCTCCCCCTATGCTTATATTTCTCCCCTCATCCTCCACCCTGGACGGATCCATCCGGTCAAAAAGTGTTACCGGACGCCTCCTCATGAGGAGTTCGGCTGGGGAAAAGCCTGACGCTAAGGGGGTTGTCCTGTAGCAGATGAGGAACTGGCACAGATGCAGGTTCAACTCACCGGGACCCATGCGCCGCAGTGCGTCTTTCGTAGTGCGCACTTGGCGCTCTACTTGACCATTTGTGGCGGGGTGAAACGGGGCAGCAGTTATGTGCCTGACGGCGTTCCTCTCCATAAACGTCTTGAACTCTGCCGACGTGAAGGTACTAGCGTTATCGCTCACAAGGACGTCTGGCAGGCCGAAGCAGGCAAACAGCTTTCGCAACTGTTTAATGGTTGCGGCAGAGGAAGTGCTGTTCATAGGGATTACCTCCAACCTCTTGGAGTAGGAGTCGACTACCAGTAGAAACATGGACCCGCGGAAAGGTCCAGCGAAGTCGACATGTATCCGGGACCATGGCCCGCGGGCCGTATCCCATTCCCTATGGGGTAACCGGGACTCCTCGGGCCGAGAGCTCTGGCAGCTCTCGCACGTGCCCACTAAGCGTTCTATGTCCCCATCTATCTGGGGCCACCAAAAGAAACTCCTGGCCAGAGCCTTGGAGCGCACGATCCCGGGGTGGCTGGTATGCAGTAGCCTCAGCACCTTGGCCCTCAGCTTCTCTGGGATAACTACCTGCTGGCCCCAGAGTAAGCAGCCCCTTTCCAGGGAAAGCTCTACTCTGCGCCTGAAAAATGGCTTGAACTGTTCCTCGGGGGGAGAAGTGGGCCACCCTTTCCTAACCCAGGAACTAACTTGGGCCAGCATCTTGTCGGCTGCCGTGGCCTTGGCGAGGTCGGCTGGGACAATTGGGGGTGAGTCGAGAGACTCAATCAGCAAGACTTGGTGTTCCTGCTCCACCTCGCATGCAGGGTCCCCTAAACTAGGGAGGGGGGATCGGGACAGGGCGTCCGCATGGGAGATCTCCTTCCCTGGGCGATAGACCAGCTCATACTGGTAGGCGTTGAGGAAAATGGCCCAACGCAGCATCCTGGGGGATAATATTTGCGGGGTAGTGAAGATCCCCAAAAGCGGCTTGTGATCCGTCACCACCGTAAACTCGCGGCCGTATAGGAAATCGTGGAACTTCTTTGTTCCCGCGATTATGGCTAGGGCCTCCCTATCTGTTTGCGCATAATTGCACTCTGCCTTCGAGAGGGACCTTGAGTAGTACGCTACCGGGGCTTCCCTCCCGCTCTCCAACACGTGGCACAGGACCGCCCCCACCCCCACCGGGGACGCATCACAGACTAATACCACTGGCTTTTTTGGATCGAAGTGGGTCAGGACAGCATCCGAAGATAGGAGTGACTTGAGCTCCTTGAATGCCCTCTCCTGCTTGTCCCCCCACCGCCAAACCGCATCCTTCTTAAGTAACGCGTGCAGTGGCTCCGCGACTGATGCCTTTCGAGGCAGGAAGGAGTGATAGAAATTTAGGAGCCCTAGAAATGACTGCAGCTCCGGTTTCGCGGTGGGGCGAGGGGCGTCCCTCACGGCCGCAACCTTGGACTCGGAGGGTTTGATTCCGTCCGGGGTTACCTTAAACCCTAGAAACTCTACTTCCCTCGTGAAGAATACGCACTTGTCCCTCCTCAATCGAAGTCCTGCCCTCTCGAACACTGAGAGAACCCCATCTAGCCTCTTGGCTAACTCTAATTCGCTCCCCGCTGTTATCAACACGTCGTCGAAGTATGGGAGGACGCCTGGAAGCCCCTTTAAAAGGCGTTCCACGAGGGACTGGAAAATTCCGGGGGCCGAATTCACGCCAAACTGAAGGCGCGTTACCTTAAACGCCCCCTTGTGCGTTACGATTGTTTGCGCGGCGGCAGCAGCCGGGGTTACAGAGAGCTGCTGGTACGCCTGGGCCAGATCTAGCTTGGCGAAACACCTCCCCCCATGTAGCGTGGCCAGCAAATGGCTGACCACGGGCACCGGGTATGCATTTGACCGAATGGCCTTATTTATCGTACATTTATAGTCCGCACAAATCCTGACCTCGCCATTTGACTTGAGGGCTGTAACAATCGGCGTTTCCCACTCCGCCGAGTCAACTGGAACCAAAATCCCCTGCCCCACCAATTTGTCCAGTTCCGCCTCAATCTTGTCCTTGAGGGCGAAGGGCACTCTCCTTGGCTTGAGGCGGATGGGCGGATTTCTGGGTCCAGCTCAAAGGAAACCGGGGGCCCCTTGTATTTCCCGAGCCCCTTCTTGAAAACGTCCGGGTGTGCGTCGCACACATCCCGCATTGGGTCAGTCTCGATGGCGTTAATGCCGGACAGTTCGATCCCCAGGGGAGCAAACCACTGCGTTCCCAAAAGGCAGCACCTCCCCCCCTTGAGGACTACTAGGGGCAGTTTCTCGGAGTAGTTCTTGAACTTCACCTTGAAGTTCCCCACCCCCAACACCGGGATCCCATTTCCCTGCACGTCCCGTAGACTGGATCTCATGGCCCGCAGTTTGGGCCGCTTCTCTGGGGGAATGCGCATAAACTCTTTTTGGGACAGGATGGAATAAGATGACCCCGAGTCTATCTCCATCCTCACTGGGACCCCCTGCAACAGTACCTCTATGAAGAACCGCCGGTGCTCCAGGCCCACGCGGTTCACGTCTTCCTCGCTGTGGCCGGCTGAGACCTTCCTGGTGCCGGCCGCCTTTCGTTGGTGCGTCTGGGAATGGCTGGAACTGCCCTTGTCCTCGATTCGCCCCGCGCCTGCATACTCGGGCGATGTGTCCCTTTCGGCCGCAGTTGTGGCACTCGGCCTTCCGTAACGGGCACCTCGTGCGGTCGTGGGCCGCCCCACAACCGTCGCAGTGGCGGTCCTGCCGCTCATGGGTCTGCCGCTTCTCACCTCGCTTCTTGATCCTCTGGACGTCGTCGTCCTCGCTGGAGTAGGGGTCCGCTGTCGTGGACGACTCCTCGGACGACGTTGGTGTGGTGGCGGGCGGCTTGGGGGCCCGCCAGGCCGTCTTCGCTGGTGTCCGCTGGGCTGTCTGCACTGGTGACTTGGCCCTCTCGGATGTGGCCCCTCAGGACTTGAACAGCCGGACTCCGCTCCTGGCCTCCTCGGCTGCTTGGGCCTCCCTCAGTACCTCGTTGAAAGTGAGGCGATGGTCGCGGGTCATGAGCCTTCTCTTCGCGTCGTCGTCGACGCCTGCAGCTTCCATGGCATGCCGAAACTGGCACTCGTAGAGCTCCCATTGTTCGGGCTCGCTGACATCGAACTGGTATGGCTTGACCTTGGGATTCGCCATCGATCCCATCTTCGTCGCCAATTTAGTGTCTTGCACGGAAGACAAAGAAGGAGTCGCAGGAAGGACTAACACAGGTTTATTCATTGATGGTCAGCATGAACATGTGGTAATGGCGGAGGTACATCTCATTAAATACAGTAACACAATACATTTAAATCTTGCTGCACGGTAGCTCATTGGCTGCTACCGGCGTGACCTCGCCCAGGTCACGCCTCTCTTCTGTAGTTCTTCTTCTGTAGTTCTTGATCATGCGGGGAAGTTTCCGCGGCTGTTCGTGATTTGGGGAATGTGAACCATGTGAGACTGAACGCTCGCAGCTGCCCTCTATGGGCGGCTTGCTCGCGTTCCTTAACAGCTGAGATACATTGTGATTGTGGACTGGTTACATTCAATATTTAAAGTAACATTGTACATGCATACATAACACATACCCAACATTGTGAGCTAGGCTGTCAGAAACCTCTTCCTTCAAAGATCATGGTCAGCAATATCAGTTCTGATAGCCCCTACAAGGATCACCACCAACTGAAGGTGTCCTGGACATAAAGACATCTGTTTGGGAGTCTCCACTGTCAGTAAGCTTTGATAGGTCCAAACTATAGGTTAGACTACAACTCCCAGAACTACACAGTCAGCATGGCCAGTAACTATGCTGTCGTCCCTTAAGGCTTATATCAAATAAAACTTAATATTATTTAAAGAAGCACAAGATTCTCTCTCTGTTTTTGGTACAAATTATTGCTGAAATACAGGGTATCCCAAAGGTAACAATATATAGGAACAATTGCATAACAGCAGATATCTTTGAATGTGTTGGTCATGAATGGGGGACAAGAATTCGTGTGTGTGTAAAAGAGATGTCCAACACATAGAGAATATTTTGTAAACATTTTATAAAAATTTGCAATGAATATTTTGCATATAAAAGTACATTTAGCTACAATTTTCCATTTTCCCTGTGTTTGGTGACTTTTGGGACACTCTGTATTCTTATGACAACTAACATAATGAGTAGTCAAGAAGATTTTGTGTCTTCTACCAGATGTTTCAACCTATATAATACTGTAGAACTTCTTAATAGTGTAGGACAGAGAGCACTCTGATTTTATATGATGGAAGCTGTAGTCCTTTATGTCTGTAGGATAACAGATGTTGTTATATGCTGTTAAGCTACTTTGCAGTTATTGTGACCCTATGAATGAGTGACCTCCAAAATGTCCTTCTTTCTACAGCTCTGGCTCAGCTGCTGTGAACTCAGGGCTGTGGCCTTCTTTATGGAGTCAATCCTCTTTTCTTGCTACCTCTAACTTTTCCCAGATATTATTGTCTTTTCCAGTGCATCTTGCCTTCTGATGATGTGTCCAAAGTAGGACAGACTCAGTTTTATCATCTTTGCTTCCAAAAGAAAGTTCAGGCTTTATTTGTTCTACCATTCATTTGTTTTCTGACAGTCTAGGATAGCTGCAAAGCTCTTCTCCAACACCATATTTCAAACCAATATTTTTTTTCCTGGTCAGCTTTCCCCCAAATATCCAGCCTTTCCCACCCTTGCATAACAGTTAGAGAAATATTAATAAAGGAGGTATCCTTCTGCCTTATTGGAGGGTGACATTCTGGCTCTGAATGATGTGAGCGGTAGTTAAACACCTTTAGAGGCTGCCAAGTTGTGAAAGGCTGTTATAGGAAGAACTCACCTTTCACTCACATACAGCAGCAGATCATAACAATACATATATATGAAATACCCAGAATCTGCAGGAGATATTTGCATTTTATAATCACCGAAAACAATCTCTGCTATTGAAGTGGGGAACTAAAGACGTGAAAGGTGAGATACAAAACACACCCCAGGCTGAAGCTGGCATTTACAGGCAGATCAGATTGGAAGTCAGGAAGGATAAACTAATTGTGTATTCACAACTCTAAAGAAACAAAGACAAGGAACACAGAATGAAGCAGGGAAAAGATTGATAGAGTTCTGCCAAGAGAACACACTAGTGATAGCAAACACCATCTTCCAGCAACACAAGGGGTGACTTTACACATGGACATCACCAGATGGCCAGCATCGAAACCAGATTGATTACATACTCTGCAGCCAAAGATGGAGAACCTCCATACAGTCACCAAAAACAAGACCTGGAACAGACTGTGGCTCAGATCATAATCTACTGATAGCAAAATTCAGGCTTAGACTAAAGAAAATAGGGGAAACAATTAGACCAGACAGATATGACCTAGACAACATCCCCAAGGAATACACGGTGGAGGTGAGGAACAGATTCAATGGCTTGGACCTGATAGACAGCGTGCCAGAAGAATTATAGACAGAGATGCGGGACATCATGCAGGACACAGCAAGGAAAATCATAGCGAAAGAAAAAAACTGTAAGAAAGCAAAGTGGCTGTCTGATGTGTTAGGAGGCTCTTAATGTAGCAGAGGAAAGAAGTAACACAAAAGTTAAAGGAGAAAGGAAAAATTACAATCACTTGAATACAGAATTTCAAAGAAAAGCAAGGAGAGATAAGGAAACCTATCTAAATGAACAGTGCAAAGAAATGGAGGAAAACAACAGAAGGGGCAGGACTAGAGATCTTTTCCAAAAAATTGGGGAAATCAAGGGAACGTTTAAAGCAAAAATGACCATGATAAGGGACAAAGACGGCAAGGAGTTAGCTGATGTAGAAGAAATTAAGAAAAGATGGAAAGAGTACACAGAGGAACGTTACAAAAAGGACCTCAACACCCCCAATAATCACAATGATGAGAACATTGAACTTGAGCCAGACATCTTAGAGAGTGAAGTCAGAAAGGCCCTAAAAGCACTGTAAACAACAAAGCTAGTGGAGATGATGGGATCCCAGTTGAATTTTTCAAAGCCCTAAAAGATGATGGAATCAAATTATTGCACTTTATATGCCAGCAGATTTGGAAAACAAAACAGTGGCCACAGGACTGGAAAAGATCAGTATATGTTCCAATCCCCCAAAAAGGGTAATGCCAAAGACTGTTCAAATTACGGAACAATTGCGCTCATCCCACACACTAGCAAGGTAATGCTTAAGATAATACAGGACAGACTTCAGCAGGATGTGGAGAGAGAACTACCAGAGGTGCCTCTTCAGAAGAGGCAAGGGGACTAGAGACCACATAGCCAACATATGTTGGATCATGGAGAAAACAAGGGAATATCAGAAACAAATCTGCTTCTGTTTTATTAACTACACCAAGGCCTTTGACTGTGTGAACCACAACAAAATGTGGCAAATAATTAAAGAGATAGGAATACCAGAACACCTTATATGCCTCATGAGAAATCTGTACATGAGTCAAGAAGCAACAGTTAGGACAGAATACGGAATGCCAGAGTGGTTTGGAATAGGAAAAGGAGTAAGACAAGGCTGCATTTTATTCAACTAATACACAGAGCACATAATGCGCAATGCAGGGATGGAGGAATCATGGTAAGGGATCAAAATTGCTGGGAGAAACATCAACAATTTGAGATATGCAGATGATACCACCTTAATGGCAGAAAGTGAGGAAGACCTAAAGAAGCTCTTGATTAGGTTGAAGGAGGAGAGTGCAAAAGCCGGCTTGAGACTCAATATCAAGAAAACCAAGATAATGGCAACAGGTCCCATCAGTTCCTGGAAAATAGATGGTGAAGAAGCAGAAGCAGTGACAGACTTTACTTTCTTAGGATCCAAGATTACTGCAGATGGAGATTGCAGCCATGAAATAAAAAGGTGACTGATTCTTGGGAGACAAGCTATGAGAAACCTGGGGAACATAGTGAAAAGTAGAGTCATCACCTTGCAAACAAAAATTCGTATAGCCAAAGCAATGGTATTTCTGGTGGTAATGTATGGGTGTGAGAGTGGACCATTAGGAAAGCTGAGCGCAGAAGAATAGATGCCTTTGAAATGTGGTGTTGGAGGAGAGTATTGAGATGTCCCCTGGACAGCAAGGGGAACAAATAGGTCAATCTTAGAAGAAAACAACCCTGATTGCTCATTGGAAGGTCAAATAGTAAAGATGAAGCTGAAGTACTTTGGACATCAAATGAGAAGAGTTAACCACCAACTGACGATTAGCATTGAATTGCTGGCAGTATGGTCTACTCTGTTAGCATAGCAGGATAACCTAGCCAGACTTATGCCCCTTCATGAGTAAAAAAGCTAAAACCCACACTGGAAGATTACTCATATTGTTCAGGTCTGCATTTTGTTTTGCTCTGGTTTTTCTCTCATAAAATTGTTGGCTGCCATTTATGAAACCAATTTGATTCTAAGATTCCTGTAAGTCTTGACAATAGCCATTAACAGAAGCCTGAGATGGCTGAAGAAGGCATAGGAGATAGTGGAAATGACTTGTCTTGTTCTTGCCCTCTCTCTTCTCCAGTTATATGAGTTATGGAAACAGGCTTACTTTTTCTTCATTCTCCCTCCCTCCCTCCCTCTCTCGCTCCCTCCCTCAGCAAGGAATGTGTTGTTTCAGATGTCTGTGAGAACAATAGAAGCAAGTGATATCTGTGGGTGTAGCTGAGAGTCTGTGCTGGGACTGAGATGACAGGAGGCAAAAATCCAAATTTGATCTCTGTAGGAAATATTTCTATGGCACAGTGGACTGCCCTAGACATGTGCTGGAGAGCAGGAACCTGCTGGAATGTTAATGCTGTAAGCCTTCATTCTATGGCTCAGGCTGCATATTATGTGTCAATAAATCCAAAGGACAGATGTGTTACACCTTTCCTGTTTAGCTAGAGCAGCTTATAAGGTAAATAGTATGATATTCTACCATTTGGCTGAGTGCAGCAATTGGCTCACAGTATGTGGGGGCAGATGTGGCAGCTCCCTCCCGCAGCTGTTTCTCCTGAGCTCCCTTTTTTGATATGTGCCATCAAGCTCATTTTGACTTATGGCAAAACTAATGAGGTCCTCAAGGTCTAAGGTGCCCAAGGATTGGTATTGTCATCACTACTCCCTCTCTCTGAGTTATCTTGGCTAGGTGTGGATTTGAAGCCATGTTTCCTGGGTACTGTGGTTGCTTAGTGGTTAAAATGATGAAACTTGATAACTGGAAGGTTGGCAGGTCAGCAGTTTGAGACCCAAGTACTACACAATGGAGTGGGCTTCCATCTCTGTCCCAGCTCCTGCCAACCTAGCAGTTCAAAAGCAAGAAATTGCAAGTAGATAAATAGGTATCACTTCGGTGGGAAAGTTAACAACATTCCATGTGCTCCAGTGTCTAGTCATGTCTGTCTCATGTCCACGGAAACACCTGCAGGTGCAGACAGCTCTGGATCTTTGGATATAAACAGAGATGAGCACTGAACCCTAGAGTTGGATACAACTGGCTTTCGAGCAAGGGCGACCTTTACGTTTATCTTCCTGAGTACTAATCTGACATTCTATCCACTGTACTAGACTTAGCTGACTTTCCTCACAGCTACTACTCTATTGCTGGGCACCCTATTATTGGCTAATTTGGGGATGATTTTAATGGGTTTTTATAGACTTGTTTCATTTTATTTGATTTTACTGGTTCTATTATTAAATTTGTCTTTACCTGTTGATTTTATTATGTTCATGATGGTTGAGAGCTACCTTGAGCACGACATCATAGCATAAAGGCAGAGAAGAATGTTATAATTAACAATAACAGTATCAGTATTGGCCACTAGTGGGCAGAAGAGAATATCTGCTTCAGTCATGTTTCTGATCTCTTGGTAAGGGCAACACAAGGGTTTAACAATGTATGAAACAGTTGATTGCGCAACACGATGAGTTGAATACCAATGAAGACCACCTAATTTTCATGAGGTTGCAAGCCAGTCAATAACTTTTCAATTCAATTCAATTCAATTTATTCAATTTATATTCCGCCCTACTCAACACATGGCCGACTCAGGGCGGCTAACAACATATAAATGACCCCAGGGCAACTCAAGGGGTTTACATATAAGATACAAAATACAATGTTCAAAATACAATAATAAATACAATGTTTCAAGTAAATACAATAATACAAATTACAATATTAAGCAAAACAATCCACAAAATGCAAAATATCAGCACCACATCATTAAATCATAAAATTCAAAGCTCTGTTCTTGCTCCTTCGCTCTCTGTTCACATGCCTATTTTAATCATGGCTTTGACTCCATGTTTCTCTGTTGTGCTTTCCACCTCATCAAACACAATGGATACCAGGGATCTCTGCTTTGGCTTCAAACCTTGGATTGCCATGCCAGTCAGGATTAACAAAAACTGGAGCAGATGGACCTGCTTCCTCTGTTCCAAGCTGACCTGTTGTAAAAGTGCATTGACAACTGATATACCCAAGCCAGTCTAATGAGCAACACTTTTAGCGAAGACTAAACAACAGTCTCCAAGTATGCAGAGACATGATTAATATCTAAGTCAAGGTGCCCCAAACTTCGGCCCAGAGGCTGGATTTGGCCCCTGATGCCAATTCATCCAGCCCACGAAGCCCTCAACGCTCCCGGAAGCGGAAGTAAAATGCGCCTGTACGAGCGCATTTTACTTCCACTTCTGGGTGCAATTAGGGCTTCGCGGGCTGGATGAATTGGCATCGGGGGCCGGATCTGGCCCCCAGGCCATAGTGACGGGCCCCCTGAACCAGGTGACCAGCCCGTGGCCTGAAAAGTTTGGGCACTCCTGATCTAAGTTCTCTATATGTTCCTGTTTTCCCAGTGTTTGTCTGTGCAAGCATATCAAATGAGAAACAAAAAAAGCAAAGGAGAAGGAGAAGAAGAAGACAACAAAGGCAAAAATAATGTGGCACTTTAAAGACCAGCTGTTATGTTTCAATGTGAGTTTTCATAGACCATGTCCACCTCATTAGATACAACACTGAAGTCTACAGGGTAAATTTGTATACATTTATACATGCCCCCAAAATGAGGGGACAGTGGTGGGTTAATAGACACAAGTGGCAAATTGTGTGAGTCAATGTGCCATTCATGGTAATCCACGATTATATTCTAAGAAGGATTACTAAACTGATTGTGACAGAAACACTGCTTTGTCAGTACAATGGGAAATACATATGTAAAATAAGAAGAGTGTAGAAGTATTGTGCCAGATGGATAAAAAAAAGAACTCATTTAGACCATTAAGCAAAGAAATCTCCTATTGTTGTTCAGTCGCACAGTCGATTCTGACCCCATAGACCATTGCCCTCCAGGCACTTCTGTCTTCCACCATTCTCCTCAGCCCACCCCGTTTTGTGCCCATTGCATTTACAATACCATCTAGCCATCTCATTTTTGGCCGCCCCTTCTTCTTTTGCCCTCCATCTTTCCTAGCATCAAGGCTTTCTCAAGTGAATCCTCTCTTCTCATTTGATGTCCAAAGTACTTTAGCTTCATCTTCACTATTTGACCTTCTAGGGGGCAGTCAGGGTTGATTTCTTCTAAGATCGACCTATTTGTTCTCGCTGTCCTGGGTACTATCAAAACTCTCCTCCAACACCACATTTCAAAAGCATCTATTTTTCTGGGCTCAGCTTTCCTAATGGTCCAGCTCTCGCAACCATACATTACCTCCGGGAATACCATTGCTTTGACTATGTGAATTTTTGTTTGCAACGTGATGTCTCTACTTTTAACTATGTTCCCCAGGTTTCTCATAGCTTGTCTCCCAAGCATCAGTCGCCTTTTTATTTCATGGCTGCAATCCCCATCTGCAGTGATATACCTTGGCCATATCATGAGGAACAACATAAAGTATAGAATCCTCCAACTCTCTATGCAAGGAAAGATCCCCGGGAAGAGAGGCCCTGGATGTAGATGGCTAAAGAACCTGAGAGACTGGTGTAGCATGTCCTTGGAAGAACTGTTCTGAGGAGTTAAGAACAGGAAGACTACCGCTATGATGATAGGCAATATCCAGAATGGATACAGCACCTGAAGAAGAAGAATGAGCAGTTGCTAAAGAGACTAAGCTCAAGGCTGGATGTCTAAGTCATTTAGCTATTGAACAGCAGCTGATGTAGTTCTTGTAAGAAGCCAGGGAACCTTCAAAGAGGACATTTCATTTCCATGTGATGTAAAGATTGTGGGGCATAGCCACAGTCACAATTATTGACCAACCCTAATTTATACTTCTACCATGAAATATTCCATGAAATATAGGTCTACAGGATGGGTTGGACATGCAAAGCACTCTAGGCTTCTGCTCAAGTAGATGCAGCATTTTTCAAATCTCGTGAGTGAACTGAGCTTTTATCATGTTGGGCTGTAAATCAGAGCTGACTTCCAAGCCTTGCAGGCTTCAAACAGTTTCTTATCTCTTTTGCCAACAACAGATAACAACAGAAGAAACCTGAGGGTCAGAAGGGAAAGTCCCATGGGCTAAATTCAGTTCAGGGTCAGAGATTCCCCTTCCTTGTTCTAGGATATGATGGAATTTTATTTTGTTTTCTTTTTAGTTTAGTTTAGTTTCTAAGAGTTATTAGTCACTCTGTTAGCAACAATTCTCTGGTCAAATAAATACAAATAGAATCCCAACCCATTGAACTGAAAGCAAAAATTGACTAAAACAAACACTTGAATAGTTAGCTGAAAGGTGACAGGATACTGAACTGAGAGACTGTGACAGATAATGCGAGCGCGGCGCCAAAATGGCCGCCGCGCCCTTTGCGGGCCCCCCCATCGGACGAAGGCATCCGGGTAGTTAGGGGGCGTGGCCAGCACCCTTATATAAGGGGCGGCCATGAGGCAGCCGAGCTGCCATTTTGCGAAGCGACGGAGCGGAGAAGTTTTTCCCTCCTACCTCCGTCGCTTTTACCCTCACTGGGAAGCCTCTTGGCGCTGATTTTCTCCTTTTTCGGCTTCCCATCGGCTAGCTGCAATGCCCTCAAAGAAGAAGGCGACTGTGAACACGGCTCGTTCTGCGCGGAGGCGCAATCCGGGTCGGAGGACCGCGGCTGCGCCTCCCCAGCAGCCTCCTATGCCCAAGCCCACCGGGACTGGTGGGATGGGGTTAGTTCCCCCTTGGCCGGAGGCTGGGGGTCCACGTACGGGCCCAGTAGGCGCCGCAGCCCTCGGCCCGCAAGCGGTGGCCACCGCTCCCTTTTGCCTCCTTGGTTTAGGTGGCTATGTCGGCGTGGAGGTCCTCCTGGCCCGCGTTGCGGCCCTTGGGGCACCCCTGGCCCGGGTTAGTCACCCTGGGGCCCCTTTTGGGGTACAGGTCGATGCATCGTCTGCTGGGCAGCGGCAGGCGACGGGACGGGTCGAGCTGCCTGAGGCGCGTGGCCCGGCTTCGGCCACTGCCTCGCAGCTCCCCAATCCACAGGCCGGTGCTTATCAAGCCCCGTCGACGAGCTCTATGGTGGTCGTGAGCTCCGACGCCCCCAGTGGGTCGGAACCCCCGGTGGGGGCGGCCCATGGGGGTGCAGCATGTGAGTATGCGGTCCAAACTAGTGCACCTACACACATGGCCACGTTTGGGGGGGCTTTTCAATGGCCTTGGCCTCGCATGGGTGGTGCGGCGGTTCAGTCGCCGACGCCCCACCCGGTGACTTCAATTATCACCCAGGGCCCCGTGGTGGGGGGTGCTTCTTACCCAGTCGGGAACCTTCTAGGGGTGACCGGGTTAGTCTAGGCTCCTTTACAGATGCCCGCAGTTTCCACCGTACCGGTGCCGGCTTAGCCGACAGCAGGGTATTCCTTGCCACTGGGGGGACCATTTGGCCCAGACCACCAAAGAGAAGATCTGGCGGGGGGAGTATGTGGACATCTTCTCCCTCCTTAACAGAGAGCCCACCAAGGAGGAGAGGGAGGGGCAAGATGAGAAGGATAAGGAGCAGGCGCGTCGTCGCATGCCAACACGTACGTGGGCCAACTGGTTGCCGGCCTACCTCATATACATGGCGGTCTGCCTCAGGGCTCGGCCGGATTTGGCAACTTAGATGGTCCAGTATTTGGACAATATTTACCGGGCGATGGTTGACTTACCGGGCCCGTCGTGGTTGGCTAATGACGAGGAATTCCATATGCGGATTCCCCTGCACCCCGAGATGAGGTGGGATGAGCCCTGCCAGAGGCTGTGGCTTCTGTACATGACCCCCACGCGCCCTGCGCCCGGGGAATGATACCTTTGTGGACATGCGGTCCAGTGAGCGGCCCCAGCACAGGCACCCCGCCAAGTGGCGGGGCAGGGGGTTACAGCCCGCCTGCTGTGCTGGACTTTCTATCCAATGGTTCCTGCAACAGGAAGAATTGCAAGTACAGGCATGAGTGTCCCTCCTGCGCTGGCCCCCATGCGGCCTCCGCCTGTCCCAGGCCTGGAGGGATGCAGGGCAGAGGAAGGGGTGGACACGGGACTGGCAAAACTGCCGCAGAGGGAGCTGGTTCACAGAAGGGCCCCCTCCCCAATTAATGTGGACACGTTGGAGCGTTGGCTCGCATTGTACCCGAGGGAGGAGGATGCAGTTTACCTCCTTCAGGGTTTTAGACGGGGGTTCAGTATTCCTTTCGTGGGTGACAGGTCCCCCCAGGATGCCCCCAACCTTTTGTCACTAGGGGGAGGGAGGGGGTAGCTGCTGCCAGCATTACTAAGGAGGTCGATGCGGGCGGGGTCGCTGGCCCTTTCCCGACACCCCCGTTCCCTAATCTTAAGGTTTCACCCTTGGGCTTAGTGCCCAAAAAATCACCGGGCGAGTTTCGCCTGATTCATCACTTGTCCCACCCAGCCGGCCGATTGGTCAATGATGCTATCCCTGATGACCTTTGCTCAGTCGGGTATGCATCTTTTGGCCGGGCGCTGCGCATGGTGCGCTCATGTGGCCCGGGTGCGCTGTTGGCTCAGTGCGACATCAAGTCGGCGTTTCGCCTCCTGCCGGTGCGCCCGGGCGACTTTGAGTTGCTGGGTTTTTAAGTTCCGGGATGACTATTACTTCGAGCGTTTCAGTACATTCCTACAGTGGGCTTTCGTCCGCAGGTCAGGGTCCCGGTCTGTAGCCCATTACCTGGATAAATTTTTATTCGGGGGTGAACGGGGCTGGGACACGTGCACACGTCTCCTCAACACATTTCAGACGCTAATGGAGGAACTCGGTGTCCCTTTAGCGCCCGAAAAGGCCGAGGGCCCATCTACTAAGCTAGTATTCCTGGGGGTGGAGATTGACACGGTAGCGCAGGCTTCTAGGTTACCGGGGGATAAGGTGTCAAGGATAGTGGCCCTTATCTCGGACTTGCTTGCTAGACGCAAGGCATCACTGAGGGGACTGCAGGTGCTACATGGTCACCTCAATTTCGCTTGCAGGGTCGTCGCACCGGGCAGGGCATCTGCTCGGCGCTTGTGCGACGCCATGACAGGCTTATTTAGGCCCCACCATAGGGTTAGACTCACCCGGGGTATCAGGGCAGATATGCTTATCTGGCTCCAGTTCCTGAGGGAGTTCAATGGAGTATCATTTTGGAGGTCTGACCTCCTGGCTTCCCCTCGCTTTCAGCTACAGTCCGATGCTTCGGGATCCCTGGGTTATGGGATGTACTTCAAGGGGAAGTGGGCCTATGGTGGGTGGCCACCAGCCTGGGCAGGCACGGGTCGCCTGCGTGATCTCACGTACCTGGAATTTTTCCCTATCCTGGGGGCTTTGATGCTATGGGGCAAGGGGTGGGCCAACTCGGTTGTCCATTTCTGGTGTGACAATGCGGCCGTTGTACACATTGTCAACTCACAGACTTCCAAATCGCCCAGGGTCATGAACCTAGTGCGCCAGTTTGTGTTGCGCTGCCTGCGCCTCAATGTCCCCTTCAGGGCCAGGCATGTCCCGGGGGTCAATAATGATATCGCTGACGCTTTGTCCCGCCTGCAGATCTCCCGGTTCCGTGCCTTGGCCCCGGATGCAGAGGAGTTTTCCTCGCCACTCCCGGACTACATATGGACCATTGGCAAGGAGAGGTGAACCGGGCGATTGGCTTGTCACTGGCGCCACGCACGCGTAAGGCGTATTACCATGCATTCAATTCTTTCGTAGATTTCTGTACCCAATTCTGGCTGCCAGAGACCTGACCGATCCCAGTGACCCATGTACTCCGGTTCATGGTTTACCTGCATGCCCAGGGCCTTGCACCTCGCACCATAGCATCTAGGCTGTCAGCGTTGGCTTTTATGGCCAAGGTGGACGGTCCTGTGGATAGCACCGCTGACTTCCGTGTGAGACATGTTTTGGAGGGGTGGGTGCAGGAGCGTGGGCGTTGCCCGGACGACCGCCACCCGATTTCCCCAGGGGTTCTTACCCAACTGGCCCGGGGCTGGCATGGCCTCTGTTTTGATAAGTACGAGGCAGCCCAATTCATGCGGCTACGACGGTGGCCTTTTTTGGAGCGCTCCGCATCAGCGAGCTTGTGATGCTGTCTAAGGCGGATGCAAGTTGTAGGGCACTGGAACTCGAGGATGTCTATGTTGCCAAAGACTGGGCTCAGTTGAGGATACGCTCCTCTAAAACAGATCAGCATGGCGTAGGCAGTGGTGTAAGACTGCTACGGTGTTCTTTGACAGACATCTGTCCGGTTGGTGCCCTACAGGAGTTCCTTGCACTGCGTGGCATCCACCATAGCCCGTTTTTCTGTCACCAAGATGGGTCTCCCCTTACTAAATTTCAATTTTGGAGGGTGCCGGGAAGGCACTAGACAGTGTTGGCCTCTCTGGGGCTCGTTGCGGCACCCATTCGTTCAGGATAGGGGTGGCTTCTACTGCAACTGTTTTTGGGTACTCCGGGGCTGACAAACGCCGCATGGGAGGGTGGGGATCACAATGTTTTCAGTTTTGTGTTCGCCCTCTTCAACCGTGAGTACCAGTTTAGTCACTGCACTGTTTCTCCCCCACCCCTTTTTTCCTTGACAGACCCGGGGTGTCGTATTACACCGGTGACAGTATGGCTGGTGGGCCATGGCCACGTGCACAGGGCAGCGCATTACGCTGCATGGGGCAGCGCGTTACGCTGCACGGGGCAGCCCGTTACGCTGCACAGGGCAGCACGTTACACTGCACAGGGCAGCGCGTTACGCTGCGGCGACAGAGTGGGGACCCCGACTGGGACTGGGTGCATCCGCACGTCTCAGGTGGCATGGTAAGTACGGCATGTTATGGCGGGAACTGTTGCCATTCCTTTTCTACATCAGGGATGCTGACTCACCTATGTCCTGGTTATGTACCTTGGGGGCGATGGCTTGGGACATGTCACTGGCCTATTGCGCAACCTTGCGATTTGCAGTGACCTGCCCTACTCACGTTATGTGTGGCCTGCGACAACCCTCATTTGGTCGGACACGATACCGCGGTACGCTTACAGGGGAGCGTTCGGCCTCGGGGCTCTTGACTGAGCCGACGCTCCGTGAACGGGGCTATTGCCCGGTTCCTTTTCGACAAGGGTGGGGGACGCGTCATTAGCCTCCCCGCCATTAGTCTGCAAAATTACAAGCTTTACTCAGGGGATGGGGCCCATCTGTCGCAGGGAGGTATGGACCTCTGGTTAGTGGACTGGCGAGCAGGCCTGTTGACCGAGCTGACGGTCGGGGGGGGGGGGCGTCGAGCCTTCTTTGAAGCCCCTCCGTGTGGCGGGTAGCACTGGTAAGGTAAACATTTATGACCCACAGGTATCCGGCAGGTTCGCAATTTACTGGACAACACTAGACAGGCATAAGTTGGTTAAACGTTGTCCGGTCAACGACGAACTAGGCGATGGGGTGATGGCTACAGCTAGACAGCATGCATCACCCCGTGATTTTACGGATACGCGTCAGAGGGTGGGGTCATTAGTTAGATATTGACTACGGTCAACAATTTGTTTGTTGTCAACAAACAAATTGATACAAATAGATACATTGTAACAATTGCCGTTGGCAATTTTGGGTGGTACCTTACCAGTGTTACTTCGGCCTGCTTGCCTTAAGAATTATAATTGGTTGAATACCAATAGAAATTTATAATTCGGACTAGGGCATGAATCAATAAATGTGGCCCAATGCCGTTATCCACTTTTACCAGTGTCTGAGTACTTTATTGGGGGGTGCGCCTGCAATGCGAGCGCGGCGCCAAAATGGCCGCCGCGCCCTTTGTGGCCCCCCCCATCGGACGAAGGCATCCGGGTAGTTAGGGGGCGTGGCCATCACCCTTATATAAGGGGCGGCAATGAGGCAGCCGAGCTGCCATTTTGCGAAGCGACGGAGCGGAGAAGTTTTTCCCCTCCACCCCCTCCCTAGTTAACAGTGTGATATTTTGGTCGCTTCGGGGCCGGGTGGGAATTTTTGGCTGGGACCCACAATTGGCTCTCGGGTCCTGACTTTTTTGCCCATCCCACACTGTTGGTATGGTTTGATATAGGGATTTCTGTTGCTGCTGTTGACTTTGGCCACATGGGCGGGTAGCACTGGTAAGGTAAACATTTATGACCCACAGGTATCCGGCAGGTTCGCAATTGACTGGACAACACTAGACAGGCATAAGTTGGTTAAACGTTGTCCGGTCAACGACGAACTAGGCGATGGGGTGATGGCTACAGCTAGACAGCATGCATAACCCCGTGATTTTACGGATACGCGTCAGAGGGTGGGGTCATTAGTTAGATATTGACTACGGTCAACAATTTGTTTGTTGTCAACAAACAAATTGATACAAATAGATACCTTGTAACAATTGCCGTTGGCAATTTTGGGTGGTACCTTACCAGTGTTACTTCGTCCTGCTTGCCTTAAGAATTATGATTGGTCAATTACCAATAGAAATTTATAATTCGGACTAGGGCATGAATCAATAAATGTGGCCCAATGCCGTTATCCACTTTCATCAGTGTCTGAGTCCTTTATTGGGGGGTGCGCCTGCAAAGAGAAAGTTGGCCAGATTCCTCATAACAAATAAGGCTCAGATTAAGTTACTAAATTCTCCACTTCAGCATTTCAAAATCTATAGCAGGGAAACACGTATTTCACAAACCAAATAACCCAAATGAAAACATAAAGGCCCTGATGTTGTGCTGAATTTGTGGTATCATGGTGGTATTGGGGTTGGGGGTGGGAGGTGGGTGAGGGAATGTTGTGTATTAAGGCACAATTGCAAGTAGCGCAGGCAGCGCCTTGCAAAAGGAAAATGGCGGTTTCCCACCATCCAAATTACAAGCCTAAAGTGGCGCGAAACCCCCTGCACAGGGCGCGCTCATTATGCTAATCCAAGCCCTGTGATTGGTTACAGTTTTGGATCCTGTTCTCCATTAGTTAATTACATATATACCCTGTTATGATTGGTTAGTCATGGTTATCTGGCGGATCGCTACTTTGTATCAAGGAGACACCGCCAAGGAGACACTATATAAGCCCCACGAGTAAACAAAGGTGGGGCCAGGTCGGATCTACACTTCCCACTCCATGCAGGTAGCCAGCAAGTGCTAAGCCTGGGTCTCCTCCATTATGCTACGCTTCTATGGTAGCTAGCTTTTGCCTCCTATATCCGGAGGGACTGATTCCACTGGGATTGTATATCCATCTCCGTGTCCGGAGCACCTTGTAAGCTCATCTCTAAAAGACTGTTGAATAAAAACTTGTTGCTGTTTTGTTCATCGTTGTCTGAACTAGTGCTTGTAAGGGCCGGACATAACAGGGAAGGGGGAAAAAAAGAAAGAATAAGAAAAGGAAAAAGTCAGTGCAACAAAGAACATGAGAGGAAAATATCATGGTGGGAAAATTGGAGGATGTGGGGGAAAGAATGCAGTCAGTGAAATACAGTATTTAGTAGCCTTAGGAATCTGTTCAGCAATTACCACTGCAGAATTCCATAGAATGGACTGTAGTGGCTCAAAGGTTAAGAAGCTTGTCTTGTTAGGTGGAAGGTTGGCAAGTGGGCAGTTCAAGACTCGAGTACTGCATTACAGAATGAGCGCCCGTTGCCTGTCCCAGCTCCTGCCAACCTAGCAGTTCAAAAGCAAGAAATTGCAAGTAGATAATTAGGGACCACTTTGGTGGGGAAAGATCTTGGGGACAAGAAAGGAGCCTTGTCCCCTGAGTGGAGTTCCTCCAGCAAAAACCCTCTCAATCCAGAAAGCACTTTTGTGTGCTTCTGACATGATTTTTTAAAAAAAAAAATGCCACAGAAGCCTCAAAATTACATAAAAGCTTCATTAGAAAGAATTGCTTGTTTCCAGGAGCTGAGAAGGAACACCCCGAAGGACAAAATTGTATAAACCAATATTATAACAAATGGAGTCTATTTAATAAGTGAAAATGTAAGTAAAAATGCAAGTAAAACAGTAGTGGAGACCCGAACGAACAAAGTACTATAATGCAGTAAAAATATATATAGCGGCGATATGATAATGGCAACCAGTTGCTAAATGGGGGGACACCCTAGGTGACTCTCCAAAACAGGGAGAAAAAACAGTTAGAGCCCGTCAAAAGTCCGAAACGGCTCCAAAATAAGCTAAGAGCAACCTGTAGAAGTGTCCAAGAAATGGTAATCAGTGCCAAGCTATAATAACACAAGGATTTCGTAATAGTCCAAGCACAGACGGTGATGTCAGTCAAATCAGCTGTATCAGCGAAACACGTAACTATAAGGTGTTCATGCAAGATGCAGTACGAAATCCAAGGGAGGTCAGTAAGTTCGGTCCAATACTGCGGGGGGAAAATGTCTAACAGTCGATATAGTCAGGAATAAGTCACGAACAGGTATAGAGAGGAGTAAAACAGGTCAATATTCCTCCGGTAGAGAATATTTCGAAAATCTTTGTCAAGATCTGTAAAACACACAACCCGAAGTGACATGAAATACAGAAACAGAACTGTAAGTATAAGTGAATGTAAGGTTAGTATGTAAAGAATTAATCCAAGTATAGAAGCCAGATAAGGAACCCGGGTTAGTAAAAACGAAAAATACTTCACTTATACTTACAGTTCTGTTTCTGTTTCGTTCCTTGATTTAGAAATTTTCATTGCTAACAACCAGCTTAACATGCGCCTTTTCAACAAACCTACTGACAGGTATGCCTATCTTCAATTTCATTCTTATCATCCGCTTTCTCTAAAAAACAATATACCATATAGCCTATTTATTCGAGCAAAAAGAAACTCCACACTGCATTCCGATTTCGAATCATCTGCCATCAAAATCCGACAGTCTCTTCTTCTCAGAGGATATCCAGCTCATGTCATCGATCATGCTTACCAGAAAGTCTCTAACAGATCTAGACAGTTGATGTTTCAACGTAAACCGAAAAATCCACATAATAACAACATTTTCTGGTCAATTGATTTCACCCCACTTGCACAACAAATCAAGAATACTGTACATCGCCATTGGCATATTCTGGATTCGATTTCCGCTTGCAGGGACAAACCGACTATAGGTTTTAGAAAGACTAGAACTATCGCTGGCATCCTGTCTAAAACTGATTGTATGTCTCCTGTCTCCAGACTCTCGGCGTTTCCTATTGGCCATTTTCCTTGTGGTCACTGCAAGTTTTGTTCTTGTATGCTGAGAACTGATACGATCTCTGTCTCTACCTCTAATTTTACGCATCGTCTCTCACAGTTCTCAAATTGCAATTCCCACGATATTATATATATTTTAATCTGCCCTTGTGGCTTACCCTATATTGGTCAATCTTCTAGACCACTCAAAGTTCGACTTGGAGAACACATCTCCCGCATACGCAACAAGATCCTCACAGCACCCCTTGTTGCACATTATCTGGACAAAAATCATGCCTCAACAGATTTAAAGGTTGCTGTTCTGGAATTATTCTTACCACGTAAATTCCACACCATCAATAAAGAACGGTTCCTCCTGCAACGAGAGGCTTTTTATATACATCGCTTTTCCACATTGCATCCCCATGGTTTAAATACTGAACAGGACTATGCCGCTTTTCTTTGAGTCGGTACTCCTATCGGTTCCAGTTTTTCCGTGCAATGGTCCTTTAAGAATACTTCACTCCTCTACTAATCATTGGTATCCTTCCCACATGTCCCCTCTGCAGAGTTTTATATATAGTTCAGATTTGTTAAGGTTATTCAACGCTTCCACCCTTCAGCATATGTTATATAGAGGTGTATTTTAGCGCGATATTACAGGTAATATTATTGTCTGATATGTTTTATAACTCTGTTTTTTGAGTGCTGTTCTTGTACTTGATTACATATGCTAGTTTGTATTTACATGTAAAACTCTATTGGTATTTCATGTCACTTCGGGTTGTGTGTTTTACAGATCTTGACAAAGATTTTCGAAATATTCTCTACCGGAGGAATATTGACCTGTTTTACTCCTCTCTATACCTGTTCGTGACTTATTCCTGACTATATCGACTGTTAGACATTTTCCCCCCGCAGTATTGGACCGAACTTACTGACCTCCCTTGGATTTCGTACTGCATCTTGCATGAACACCTTATAGTTACGTGTTTCGCTGATACAGCTGATTTGACTGACATCACCGTCTGTGCTTGGACTATTACGAAATCCTTGTGTTATTATAGCTTGGCACTGATTACCATTTCTTGGACACTTCTACAGGTTGCTCTTAGCTTATTTTGGAGCCGTTTCGGACTTTTGACGGGCTCTAACTGTTTTTTCTCCCTGTTTTGGAGAGTCACCTAGGGTGTCCCCCCATTTAGCAACTGGTTGCCATTATCATATCGCCGCTATATATATTTTTACTGCATTATAGTACTTTGTTCGTTCGGGTCTCCACTACTGTTTTACTTGCATTTTTACTTACATTTTCACTTATTAAATAGACTCCATTTGTTATAATATTGGTTTATACAATTTTGTCCTTCGGGGTGTTCCTTCTTGCCTCCCCCTGTATTTTGACACCCCTGCCGTCTTCCCTTCCTGCTTGACTTTTCGGCATGACCGATAAGGGTTTCGCTTTTTCGACCCTCGAACGGGATCGCATTCTCAATAGCACCAATTCCATTTTCTCTCCTGGGGACTCCAATGATGACGACATCTTTAACAACTTGGAAGCTTTGGAGAAGAGACGCATCAGAATGAATTTACATGCTTCTTTCCTGTCCGAGTATTACAAATCCTCTATAATCCCACGTGGGTTACGCATGCCCAAAGGTCCTACTCTTTTTGCACACAATAAACAGTTTTTGGATAAATGGACCCTTATCTTGGACAGGTGCTCGTTCGATCTTATTCTTTTGGTAATAGATCAATGCAATCATGAAGCTGATAACATTGGGACTGAGATCGACAATATTAAAGAAGCGATCCCTTCCTCCAGCCTTCCTTCATTCAACAGCAAAATAGATTTATTGACCAATAAAATTAAAGAGTTCAAAGATGGACTACTCTCCTTCAAGAACAAAAAGCTGAATCGTGACCGTAATGATTACAAAACCTCTAGAATCTACAAATGGCAGTTTGCCCGCCCTACTACATACAAACAGGTTACCTGGCGCCGACCCCTGGAAGACACCGACTTCGAGACTACAGATTCTGATATTGCCGATTCTTCCGCCGACGAGAGGATTCGCACTCCCTACAATACCAGGCTTCATCGTAACAAACAGTCTGCTTACAAACACAACCCTTCTAATGATTTTTTAGGCCAGCGCAATATGCGCAAGAACAAGAAGAAATAAGACCATCTCTCGTGTTTAATCTCTCCCAGCGTATCTTGACGGTAAGAGAGATAGAACTTTTGGATTTAGGTTTAGGGTTCGTTCCCACCCCAAAATATTCCTCATTTAAAACCCGCATTGACATTTATAAACTCATCCGTCTACTGAAATTACGCTGTTTCTTTAAAGATTCTTCTTCCAGCCCTAACCCTTTTTCACCCCGTTCCACCTTTACACCTGCTATTGATAACCCGGCAATTGAAGTTTTTCGCAGAGTAGTTCTTAGAGATATCTCTGCCTTAGAAGAACGTTTTCATGTCTCGTACAACATTTCTCTTAATGACATGCACCTGCTTGAAAATCTCGGTAATGACCCAGACATCATCATCAAAGCAGCTGATAAGGGTGGTGGTGTAGTGATCATGGATAGGACAAACTATTTAGATGAAGCACAGCGACAACTCTCCAATCCTCTTTTTTATACGACATTATCTAAAGATCCTACATCACATGTTTCCAATGTTATCAAAGTTGTTTTACAAGAAGGTCTTTCCCTTGGCTACATTTCAGAATCCACTTTTCGCTTTCTTTACAGACCTCATTCACGTGTACCTATTTTTCATTTATTACCTAAAATTCATAAGCTTAAACCCGGTTCTAACATTGTTCCATGTCGACCTATTATAGCTGCTAACGAAGGTCTTCTAGAACCCATTTCAATTTACATTGATCATCACATATGTTCTTTTGTTACAAACACTCCCTCTTATGTCAAAGATTCTTCTAATTTCATCCAACTTTTGGAACATTTCCCCGTGCCTAATGACTGTTTATTAGTCACCATGGATGTGACTTCCCTCTATACGAACATTCCTTTATCAGAAGCCAGGGTCTTGATCGAACATTTGTTATCCTCACGTACCAATCCGGACCCCCCTACACATTTTCTCATGGACCTTTTAGACATAGTATTTGAGCACAATTTTTTTCGGTTCTTGGACTCTTTTTATTTGCAGACACACGGTGTGGCTATGGGTTCAAATTTCGCTCCCTCAGTTGCAAATATTTTCATGAATAATTTTGATCTTACTTTCATCCTGAATCCCACTGTTAATCCGTTCTTTTCTGATATTTTGGTCTACAAACGTTATATCGACGATTTATTTTTCGTTTTTACTAACCCGGGTTCCTTATCTGGCTTCTATACTTGGATTAATTCTTTACATACTAACCTTACATTCACTTATACTTACAGTTCTGTTTCTGTTTCGTTCCTTGATTTAGAAATTTTCATTGCTAACAACCAGCTTAACATGCGCCTTTTCAACAAACCTACTGACAGGTATGCCTATCTTCAATTTCATTCTTATCATCCGCTTTCTCTAAAAAACAATATACCATATAGCCTATTTATTCGAGCAAAAAGAAACTCCACACTGCATTCCGATTTCGAATCATCTGCCATCAAAATCCGACAGTCTCTTCTTCTCAGAGGATATCCAGCTCATGTCATCGATCATGCTTACCAGAAAGTCTCTAACAGATCTAGACAGTTGATGTTTCAACGTAAACCGAAAAATCCACATAATAACAACATTTTCTGGTCAATTGATTTCACCCCACTTGCACAACAAATCAAGAATACTGTACATCGCCATTGGCATATTCTGGATTCGATTTCCGCTTGCAGGGACAAACCGACTATAGGTTTTAGAAAGACTAGAACTATCGCTGGCATCCTGTCTAAAACTGATTGTATGTCTCCTGTCTCCAGACTCTCGGCGTTTCCTATTGGCCATTTTCCTTGTGGTCACTGCAAGTTTTGTTCTTGTATGCTGAGAACTGATACGATCTCTGTCTCTACCTCTAATTTTACGCATCGTCTCTCACAGTTCTCAAATTGCAATTCCCACGATATTATATATATTTTAATCTGCCCTTGTGGCTTACCCTATATTGGTCAATCTTCTAGACCACTCAAAGTTCGACTTGGAGAACACATCTCCCGCATACGCAACAAGATCCTCACAGCACCCCTTGTTGCACATTATCTGGACAAAAATCATGCCTCAACAGATTTAAAGGTTGCTGTTCTGGAATTATTCTTACCACGTAAATTCCACACCATCAATAAAGAACGGTTCCTCCTGCAACGAGAGGCTTTTTATATACATCGCTTTTCCACACTGCATCCCCATGGTTTAAATACTGAACAGGACTATGCCGCTTTTCTTTGAGTCGGTACTCCTATCGGTTCCAGTTTTTCCGTGCAGTGGTCCTTTAAGAATACTTCACTCCTCTACTAATCATTGGTATCCTTCCCACATGTCCCCTCTGCAGAGTTTTATATATAGTTCAGATTTGTTAAGGTTATTCAACGCTTCCACCCTTCAGCATATGTTATATAGAGGTGTATTTTAGCGCGATATTACAGGTAATATTATTGTCTGATATGTTTTATAACTCTGTTTTTTGAGTGCTGTTCTTGTACTTGATTACATATGCTAGTTTGTATTTACATGTAAAACTCTATTGGTATTTCATGTCACTTCGGGTTGTGTGTTTTACAGATCTTGACAAAGATTTTCGAAATATTCTCTACCGGAGGAATATTGACCTGTTTTACTCCTCTCTATACCTGTTCGTGACTTATTCCTGACTATATCGACTGTTAGACATTTTCCCCCCGCAGTATTGGACCGAACTTACTGACCTCCCTTGGATTTCGTACTGCATCTTGCATGAACACCTTATAGTTACGTGTTTCGCTGATACAGCTGATTTGACTGACATCACCGTCTGTGCTTGGACTATTACGAAATCCTTGTGTTATTATAGCTTGGCACTGATTACCATTTCTTGGACACTTCTACAGGTTGCTCTTAGCTTATTTTGGAGCCGTTTCGGACTTTTGACGGGCTCTAACTGTTTTTTCTCCCTGTTTTGGAGAGTCACCTAGGGTGTCCCCCCATTTAGCAACTGGTTGCCATTATCATATCGCCGCTATATATATTTTTACTGCATTATAGTACTTTGTTCGTTCGGGTCTCCACTACTGTTTTACTTGCATTTTTACTTACATTTTCACTTATTAAATAGACTCCATTTGTTATAATATTGGTTTATACAATTTTGTCCTTCGGGGTGTTCCTTCTTGCCTCCCCCTGTATTTTGACACCCCTGCCGTCTTCCCTTCCTGTTTCCAGGAGCTGTCACGTGAGCATATTTCATCATTAAGTTTTTTAGGAATACAGTACTAGAAAACTGAATTGTCAAACCTGGAAACATACACAGTATGTGCTACCCTGGAAATTGTGGATTTTCATCAAAGCAGCCGCTTATCTAGACCAGCATCCTGTTTACAATGGTGACCACAGCTTGAAAAATTACTTTTTTGGACTATTCTTCCCAGAATGCCCCCAAATAGTATGGTTTGTGGGTACAAAGAGCTATTGGCACATCCATCCTAAAGATGGGGGGGGGGGGGGGGGAATTTTAAAGCAGAGATTTCAAGATCAATCAGCCAGAATGGCAGTAGGCGCTACTGATTGAGATATCCTGGGAAATATAGTCTAAGAAAATAACTATTCATGCCTCTGAGGTACCTTGTCATATATTATGGATTGCAGGGCAAAGTATTTTTTATGTCCTTACTTACCATCACCATTGCATCCAGAGAGGCCCACGGGGGAGGTGAGTAAAGGATCCTGCCCCTCCCTCCCCATCCAAATACCTGGGCCTGGAGAGGAAGAAAAGGCTTCAGGTAGGCCCAGCTCTACTGCCCATTCCATCCAGAGAGGCCCACGGGGGAGGTGAGTAAAGGATCTTGCCCCTCCCTCCCCATCCAAAGACCTGGGGCCAGAGAGAAGGACACCTCAGGAGACCCCCGACCACCCCCAGGAGATACCATCCACAACCACCATCACAGCGAGGCCCGAGCCGGCGCCTTTGACCGACTCCATGCGGCCGAAGGGAGGCAAGAGCTGCTGCGTGCATGCAAAGGATAAGTAATCGAACTGAAATAATACAGTTGACTAAACATAGATGGCTTATGGCAACTGACATAGTGACTGTACAAGAAACTGACTTACATAGAGACTTGATATAGTGGACTTTTTCTTTCTTTCTTTCCCTTTCATTAATTAGTTCAACTTTTACTTTGATACTATGTGATAAACTGTGATATTGTGCATGATAATACTTTGTTTTAAAACTGTTTAAACTGTGATAACATGTGTGATGGGAAAAGACTGGCGTAGAGACCGGCAAGGCACGCCACAAAGTTTGCCAAGAGAACCCTATGGACCAAAACAAAAGGCAAAACAAGGGGATGCTCAGCACAGCAGATCTGAAAAGGGGGAGGGATATGAAAGGGGGGGGAGAAATACAGTGTTGCAGGGAACAATACTGCATAGGGACATGGAATGTGAGGTCTATGAATCAAGGAAAACTGGAAGTGGTTAAAAACGAGATGGAAAGAATAAGCATTGACATCCTGGGCATCTGTGAATTAAAATGGACAGGGATGGGTGAATTCAGCTCTGGAAACCATCATATCTACTATTGTGGGCAAGAAGACCTCGGAAAAAACGGAGTAGCCATAATTGTCAACAAAAGAGTGAGGAAAGCAGTAATGGGATACAACATCAAAAATGATAGAATGATGTCAGTCAGAATCCAAGGCAAACCTTTCAATATCACTGTTATCCAAGTCTAGGCACCAACCACTAGTGAAGATGAAGCCACAGTTGACCAGTTCTACACCTACAACACCTACATAGAACAGACACCAAGAAATGATGTCCACATTATCTTAGGAGACTGAAATGCCAAAGTAGGAAATCAAAAAGTAAATGGAATAACAGGCAAGTTTGGTCTTGGAACACAGAATGAAGCAGGGCAAAGACTGATAGAGTTCTGCCAAGAGAATGCACTAGTCATAGCAAACACCCTCTTCCAGCAACACAAGAGGTGACTTTACACATGGACATCACCAGATGGCCAGTATCGAAATCAGATTGATTACATACTCTGCAGTCAAAGATGGAGAACCTCCATTCAGTCAGCAAAAACAAGACCTGGAGCAGATTGTGGTTCAGATCACAACCTACTGATCGCAAAATTCAGGCTTAGACTAAAGAAAATGGGGAAAACAATTAGACCAGACAGATATGACCTACACAACATCCCTAAAGAATACACAGTGGAGGACATGAACAGATTTAATGTCCTGTACCTGATAGACAGAGTACCAGAAGAATTATGGACAGAGACGCGGGACATCATGCAGGAGGCAGCAAGAGAAATCATACCAAAAGAAAAGAAGCGTAAGAAAGCAAAGTGGTTGTCTGATGAGGCTCTTAAAATAGCAGAGGAAAGAAGGAATGCAAAAGTCCAAGGAGAAAGGAAAAAATACAACCACCTGAATACAGAATTTCAAAGAAAAGCAAGGAGAGATAAGGAAAAATACCTGAACGAACAGTGCAAAGAAATGAAGGAAAACAACAAAAGAGGCAGGACTAGAGATCTTTTCAAAAAAATTTGGAGAAATCAAGGGAACATTTAAAGCAAAAATGAACATGATAAGGGACAAAGATGGAAAAGAGTTAGCTGAAGCAGAAGAGATCAAAAAAAGATGCAAGAGTACACAGAGGAACTCTACAAAAAGGACCTCAACACTCCTGATAATAACAATAATGAGAAATTTGAACTTGAACCAGACATTCTGGAGAGTTTATTTATTTATTATTTATTTATTATTTAAATTTATACCCCGCTCCACTCAACCCACGGCCGACTCAGAGCGGCTAACAACATATTAAGATACATACTGTTACAATAAAATGATGCAAAAACACAATAATAAATCAGTACAATTACAGAAAAACAATAATCACAATAATACAATATCAACCCTCCAATAGCAAGCATCAAGACAAAAGGGAAGAGAAAAAAAAACTCTTTTCAGAAGCCCCACATGTCCAAGTACAACAAGGCCACCACAAAAATAATCAAAGTCAAAACTACCCGCCCTAGTCAACCTCCAAGATGAACAAAGGGCCAGGAGGGCACGATGCTTCGCAGCAGCGGCGTCCTTCGGAGCCTCCCGGGCCATGGAGGCTCCCTTTATCGCCCCGCCGATGGTGGGGTGGGGAGGACGCGGCTGCGGCGGCATCTTAGCCACGGGGAGCCCTTTTAAACTCCCCGCCCGATGGTAGGGGGCGGGGAGGGACGTCCGTGCACAGCGGCAGCGTCTTCGGCTCCCCATAGCCACGGGGAGCCCTTTTAAACTCCCCGCCCGATGGTAGGGGGCGGGGAGGGACGTCCGTGCGCGTCATCGTCGTCTTCGGCTCCCCATAGCCACGGGGAGCCCTTTTAAACTCCCCGCCCGATGGCAGGGGGCGGGGAGGGACGTCCGTGCACGGTGGCGGCGTCTTCGGCTCCCCATAGCCACGGGGAGCCCTTTTAAACTCCCCGCCCGATGGCAGGGGGCAGGGAAGGACGTCCGTGCGCGGTGGCGGCATCTTCGGCTCCCCATAGCCACGGGGAGCCCTTTTAAACTCCCCGCCCGATGGCAGGGGGCGGGGAGGGACGTTCGTGCACGGTGGCGGCGTTACACTCTTGTGTTTCGCGACCTCTCTGTCTCTTCTGTAATTTCTCTATGGTTGCTAAGGAGTTAAGTCAGAAAGGCCCTAAAAAGCACTGCAAACAATAAAGCTAGTGGAAATAATGGCATTCCAGTTGAATTTTGCAAAGCCCTAAAAGATGATGGAATCAAACTACTGCATTCAATATGCCAACAAATTTGGAAAACAAAACAATTACAGAAAAACAATAATCACAATAATACAATATCAACCCTCCAACCCTCCAATAGCAAGCATCAAGACAAAAGGGAAGAGAAAAAAAACTCTTTTCAGAAGCCCCACATGTCCAAGTACAACAAGGCCACCACAAAAATAATCAAAGTCAAAACTACCCGCCCTAGTCAACCTCCAAGATGAACAAAGGGCCAGGAGGGCACGATGCTTCGCAGCAGCGGCGTCCTTCGGAGCCTCCCGGGCCATGGAGGCTCCCTTTATCGCCCCGCCGATGGTGGGGTGGGGAGGACGCGGCTGCGGCGGCGTCTTAGCCACGGGGAGCCCTTTTAAACTCCCCGCCCGATGGTAGGGGGCGGGGAGGGACGTCCGTGCACAGCGGCAGCATCTTCGGCTCCCCATAGCCACGGGGAGCCCTTTTAAACTCCCCGCCCGATGGCAGGGGGCGGGGAGAGACGTCCGTGCACGGTGGTGGCGTCTTCGGCTCCCCATAGCCACGGAGAACCCTTTTAAACTCCCCGTCCGATGGTAGGGGGCGGGGAGGGACGTCCGTGCGCGTCGTCGTCGTCTTCGGCTCCCCATAGCCACGGGGAGCCCTTTTAAACTCCCCGCCCGATGGCAGGGGGCGGGGAGGGACGTCCGTGCACGGTGGCGGTGTCTTCGGCTCCCCTTAGCCACGGGGAGCCCTTTTAAACTCCCCGCCCGATGGCAGGGGGCGGGGAGGGACGTCCGTGCACGGTGGCGGCGTCTTCGGCTCCCCATAGCCACGGGGAGCCCTTTTAAACTCCCCGCCCGATGGCAGGGGGCGGGGAAGGACGTCCGTGCGCGGTGGCGGCGTCTTCGGCTCCCCATAGCCACGGGGAGCCCTTTTAAACTCCCCGCCCGATGGCAGGGGGCGGGGAGGGACGTTCGTGCACGGTGGCGGCGTTACACTCTGTGTTTCGCGTCCTCTCTGTCTCTTCTGTAATTTCTCTATGGTTGCTAAGGAGTTAAGTCAGAAAGGCCCTAAAAAGCACTGCAAACAATAAAGCTAGTGGAAATAATGGCATTCCAGTTGAATTTTGCAAAGCCCTAAAAGATGATGGAATCAAACTACTGCATTCAATATGCCAACAAATTTGGAAAACAAAACAGTGGCCACAGGATTGGAAAAGATCAGTGTACGTTCCAATCCCCAAAAAAGGCAATGCCAAAGAATGCTCAAATTACCGAACAATTACGCTCATCCCACATGCCAGCAAGGTGATGCTCAAGATAATACAGGATAGACTTCAACAACATGTGGAGAGAGAACTACCAGAGGTGCAGGCCGGTTTCAGAAGAGGCAGGGGAATAGAGACCACATTGCCAATATACGTAGGATCATGGAGAAAACAAAAGAATACCAGAAATAAGTCTACTTTTGTTTTATTGACTACACCAAGGCTTTTGACTGTGTGGACCACAACAAAATGTGGCGAGTAATTAAAGAGATGGGAATACCAGAACACCTCATATGCCTCATGAGAAATCTGTACACGAACCAAGAAGCAACAGTTAGGACAGAACATGGAATGACAGAGTGGTTTGGAATAGGAAAAGGAGTAAGACAAGGCTGCATTTTATCACCCTGCTTATTCAATCTATACACAGAGCACATAATGCGCAATGCAGGGATGGAGGAATCACAATATGGGATCAAAATTGCTGGGAGAAACATCAACAATTTGAGATATGCAGATGATACCACCCTAATGGCAGAAAGTGAGGAAGACCTAAAGAATCTCTTGATTGGGTTGAAGGAGGAGAGTGCAAAAGCTGGCTTGAGACTCAATATCAAGAAAACCAAGATAATGGCAACAGGTCCAATCAGTCCCTGGAAAATAGATGGGGAAGAAGTAGAAGCAGTGACAGATTTTACTTTCCTGGGATCTAAGATCACTGCAGATGGCGACTGTAGCCATGAAATAAAAAGACGACTGATTATGGGGAGACAAGCAATGAGAAACCTGGGGAATATAGTGAAAAGCAGAGACATCACCTTGAAAACAAAAATTCACATAGTCAAAGCAATGGTATTCCCAGTGGTAATGTATGGGTGTGAGAGCTGGACCATTAGGAAGGCTGAGGGCAGAAGAATAGATGCCTTCGAGATGTGGTGTTGGAGGAGAGTCCTGAGAGTCCCTTGGACAGCAAAGAGAACAAATAGGTCAATATTGGAAGAAATTAATCCTGACTGTTCATTGGAGGGACAAATAGTGAAGATGAAGCTAAAGTACTTTGGACATCAAATGAGAAGGGAGGACTCACTTGAGAAGGCCTTGATGCTGGGAAAGGTGGAGGGAAAGAGAAGAAGGGGGCGTTTAAAGATGAGATGGATAGATGGTATTGTGGACACAATGGGCAGAGAGCTTGGTGGGCTGAGGAGAATGGTGGAGGTTAGAGGTGCCTGGAGGAAAATGGTCCATGGGGTCGCAAAGGGTCGGAATCGACTGTGCGACTGAACAACAACAACAACCATCACCAGGCAGGCATACGTCTCATGCTGAGACAGCGCAGCACATTTCTAGGTCATGTGCAGCTCATGTTAATGAACTTCCTCCACAGCCCTGGGAGAGCAGCTTTATGATGCTTGCAAAAGGAGGAAGAGGCAACCAATCTTCAGGGAATTGTGAAAGAAGTATGCATGCAACCACCCCAGTGTGTAGAAATCATAGCTGGAAGCCTGTACAACTGGATTTCTGAAAAGAGGAAACAAAATGCAGACTTCATAAACATTGACTGTTACACTGACATAGCTAAAACATTACCCATGTAGTTTTTGTTACACTCCAGCAGCACTTGCGGGTTCCGCGAGCACAATTGGCATGAAACAGCCCCTGGCAGAGGTTACACCGGATGAGGAAGATCCCTGGTCACTGGCCCTTGCCAGTATGGAAATTGGGGAGCGGATTAATAATCATAGGGTTGATTCACCCACATCTGACCTGACCGGCAGTTCTGCTGAGGGAAGCGAATCACTAACCTCCGTTAGACATTAGGCAATTACTCACTCACAGAAGAGCCTAAGCTCTAGTGCAAATAGTGGCCATATTTACCCTGGTGTAAGCCACGAACAATGGATTTCCCCTGTCAGTGTTTGCCCTAGTTAATTAACTTCCCCAAGAGAGATTCCCCATTAACCTGGGTAAATGGGTGATGTGATTGTTCTGTCAGATGAAGATTCTATCACACGTTGCCTTGAATTCCTATATATGATGATGTCTTTTCCTCAATAAACCACTGGTCTTCGCTCCATCTTGCCTCGTGTCGTTCCTTGACCAGTCTCCTCCGGGACCTCACGGCCGCCCTCCGCGGCCCCAATCCAACAAGCACTGGTGTGGTAAGCAAAAGAAAAAGGTTGGTTGATGCATAATATATGTATACATATAAAGAATTTTCAGTGAAATACATAGAAAACCATGTTATTGTGTGCCATCATGTTGCTTCCAACTTATGGCAATTGCAATAGGGTTTTCAAGGTATGTGAGATGTTCAGGGAGTGGTTTACCATCACCAAACACACCCTGTGAGTTTCCATGGCTGGGAAGGGATTTAAATCCAGGTATCCGGAATCCTTCTTCTTCTTCTGTGTCTAGGTCAGATGTGGAACTGCCAAAATGAAGGCACCTTTTGGTGAGTTCATTCTTTAGTTCCCTTTGCCTGACCCAGTGTGAGAAAGATTAGCTGGCAACACAAGGTGGCCGTTAACAGGGTACGCCCAATTGTGGTTCAAAAATACCACTAATCCACCTCTATCCACTACACCAGACTGGCTATCAAAATGTTACATTTCATGTGGAAAAACAAACAAAAATAATATCAAAAGTATTATGGCTCTTTAAAGATTAGCAGATTTATTTCAGAGTGAGCTTTCATAGGTTACAATTCACTGCTTCAGATTACTGTATGTATATTGTATTAGACTATTAACATGTTCACACTGCTCCTTGCGAGGTGGTCTGGACTTATTCATTTTTGGGTCCTTTGAAGATTTTAGCTTGCTTCCTGCATCCAAACACCCCAAGTGACCTTTGTCCATATGATGAAGTGCCGGAATTGGAACAGTTCCCCTGCTCCTCTGTAAAGGGGTTGGGGAATTATTTAATTATTTTTACCCCTCTCCTAGCTGATTGTTGTAACGCTGGATTGGATAGGAGGGTAAAAATATATTTTTCTCCTTCTCCTCTTTTATCACCAATCGAAAGGATAAAAGGGGAAAACTGAGAATTTTTTTACCTTCCTATCTGATCCATCACCACAACAGTCAGGTAGGAGGGGGATAAAAATAATTAAACACTTCTCCTACCTCTTTGCAGAGGAGCAGGAGAACTGTTTAATTGTAACATCCGATATGCCAAGGGTGTGTGTGTTAACTCTAGCAGCATATCAGACATTTACCCTGGAATCAGACTGTCTGGCCAGCTTACCCTGCTATAGTAATAGAGTAGACCATACTGCCAGTGACTCAATGTCAAGTGTCAGGTAGTGGTTAAGTAACCTGACAGACAACCCTAAGGACCAACGGCCTTTGGTGCTGAAGTCCACAGGAAAGGTTGATGGTCCCCAAGTGGATTAAATCCCACTTGAATCCATCTTGACGAAGGGCACCAGCTTCATCAATTCAGGCCTGGGGCTGAGAAGGACTTTGTGTGCCAAAAGGTCTCAGGACAAGAAAGTGGCTTGCAGAACTGGATCAGTGGTATGGGAGTCACGCTTCAATGTGGAAGGCAGATGAAGGGCCACTGCATAATATTCTCAGAACAGTCTTCATGGTACGGGTACACAGAAAGAGCCTCCCCAAACATTGTGTTATTTTTGAACCACAATGGTAACAGTAACCTTGTGTTGCCAGCTAATCTTTCTCACACTAGGTCAGGCCAAAGGAACTACAGAATGGACTTTTCCAAAAGGTGGCTTCATTTTTGCAGTTTCACGTCTGGACTAGACACAGAAGAAGAAGAAGACCCTGGAAGTTGGCTTTCGGCTATAATTCTTCCTTATACTGTACTTAGTTTCCTGGTATCCAGGTGCTGAGAATGGCATACAGTATATGGCAGGTGTTGAGAAATATTGGATATGTAGTATTGTATAGGATGCATGTAATGCTTTAAGCAGCCTTGCTCGTTATACGCAGCTGAGCTCATGACCCAGCAAAAGTGACTGTATGAAGCAAGGACTATTGCACCCTCTTCTTTGGAGGAGTGGAGAAGCAAGGGAGGTCTTTTGCTGGGGTCACACTAGACCCATGTCCACCCACCAACAGACTGCATGATGGAATCCTGTCCAGTGGAGCCAAGCCAAGGAAGGAAGGGGACAGAGAGATGTGGAACTGGGAATTTCTGCCTGCCGAAGGGATACAAGCAACACACTGCAATCCCAAGGACAATTTTGTAAGCACTTACTGTACTTCTAACAGGGTGTGTGCGTGTATTTTTGTCTGGAGGCACTGTTGTGTATGGATTGTAATGTGCCTTTAAGTAAATGCAACCACACGAATGAGTGAATGTAACAATCTCTAAAAGTAACATTGTAACCTGTATTAGGATGCGGGCTAGTTACCACTGGGGGCAGTAGTGAGCGTCCAGCTCACATGGTACAAATTCTCCAAATACCTACAGCCGCGGGAAGATTCCCGCCACTGCCTCACCTGGACAAGAAGGGTGTGACTAAGGGTGATGTCATGCGGACAGTAGCCAATGAGCTACCGAGGAGCCACATTCAAATGTATAGCCACTGTATATAATGAGCTGTTCGTCCGCCATTACCACATGTTCCCCCTGACCATCATGCAATAAAGATGAGTTAAGCCAGACTTTGGCTGTTTCTATTGTCTTGGTTCTTCAACACTAAAGGCATGAACTGCATTTCTCCTACCAGTGCCTATTTGCTTGCAAACCCAGAGTTATTGCAGAGCACACTCGGTGTACCAAAGAAGCTCTTATCTGCCACTCATTAACCTTGCTGGACTTTATTGCCAAGGTTTGGTGTACATATGTTATCCAAGAGAAGTAACCTATTTTCTGTTGTTGCACAAAGACTGAGAGCACTTGCTGAGTAAAGCCATTTTTCTTTTCCTTGTTCAATCTGTGTGTCACTACTGTGTGTGCAGAAGTTAAGTGCCCACCTTCTGCAAGCCCTTAGCCTTACCGCCACTCTGCTGACACGCATGCACAGATATCACCCCAATAGCAGGGGTGCCCAAACTATGGCCTTGGGGCTGGAACCAGCCTCCGACATCAATTCATCTGGCCCGCGAAGCCCTAACATACAGGCACATTTTGCTTCCACTTCCGGGAGTGATGAGGGCTTCATGGGCTGGATGAAATAGTGCCGGGGCTGGATCCGGCCCCCAGGCCATAGTGACTAGCCCCCTGAACCACATGACCAGCCTACAGCCCAAAAGGTTTGGGCACCCCTGGTATAAGGGATTGCTGAAAAAGGCAGAGCCTTCTGACTAAGGTTTAGAAAGAAGTTTATGGAGGGAGGTTGTGGTACACAAATGCCCATGAAATCTGGATGCATGAAGCTTGGACTGACTCCTAACACTTCAGAAGAGTGAACTAAGCACCCATCTGGACATGCTCCATATCTTGTATGCTACAAAGGATGGAATCATGGCAGAATTTACATCTGTCTTGAATTACTTATCTTTGGGAGAAAGGCAGGATACAGGATAAATAAAACTGAGGAAGGAATTAAAACTCACCAGTGTTATGCTCCTTGGCAGACAATGGAGCAGGGATTCTAGGTAGCAACGTTTAAAAGCTCTTTAACACAAATCTTGTTGCTCATTTATAAGATTTTGCTTGTAAAATTGAAGTCATGGCATGACTTGATTTAGGTCAACTCATGTATTTTTTAATGCATGTTTACCTTTTAGGAATTCAGGAGTTCATTTATGAGGTGTATACTTACAAAGGGGCCTCAATAACTTAGTGGTTAAGAAACTGAGCTTGACAACTGGGTTAGTAGTTCAAGACCCAGTGAGTGCCAGTTGCCTGTCCCAGCTCCTGCCAACCTAGCAGTTCAAAAGCAAGAAATTGCAAGTTGATAAATAGGTACTGCTTAGGTGGGAAAAATAATAGTGTTCTGTCTGCTCTGGTATCTAGTCATGCCTGCCACATGACCACAGAAACGTCTGCAGACAGCCCTGACTCTTTGGCTATAAACAGAGATGAGCACTGCCCCCTAGAGTCAGACATGACTAGCTTTCAAGTAAGGGAGACCTATACTTACAAAACATACATGTTTCCTACATTTTAACTGATGGCAATGATATGACTCACCAAGACAAACTGTAGACATCAAGAATGTTAATTATTAATTTATTGAGTGCTAATTCAGAGTGTAGCACTCTTGTACTAATGTACTAATTATTAGGTGAGGCCCTAAATGTCAGCCTTTTCCTGCCTATTATACAAACATACATTCCAATTTTCCACTCTCAACTCTGAGGGAAATATGTACATGGAAATTCTATATGTATATGTAAAATATAACTCAAGTAATCACGTTTGTTTTTCAAATTGTTTTTATTAGAGTTTTGTTCAAGCTTAGTATTACTTTATTTAAGTGTAGCATTTTCTGGTAGAAAAGTACTATCTAGTGTCTATTGTCCTGATTTAACTAAATTCAACTAAATCCACTTAAAAGTCTCATAGAATCGTCATGAAACTAGGGTATCTATCTCCTGAAAGCATTGCCTGAAAAACCAGAAGAAATTGTTCTCAGTTTTTCCAGATATATGGCAGTAAACATGTTTGAATGCAAGTTTTACGAGGATGAATAGGTTTAATCGTTTTTCCCATTGGGACAAATACTTGGGGAATTTTAGTCATTCCTCTCAATTAGCAGAATATGAGGCACCAAAAACCAAAAACAGCAGCACAGAGAAGTGTGAAGAGATTAGCTCAGTCTTTACACCCACTACTCCCCTCGCACTGATTAACAGTAAAATCACTCTAGAAGCATTTAAAATAGAAAGCTTAACGTACAGTTACCATCTATAGTTAAAGTTAGAAATAAGGAAAATGGAATATCCGGCATGCGGAGAAGATATTCCACATTTACTGCTTGGTGGATGGTCATTTAGGTTCATTTCCCAAATTGTCTTAACTGACATATAATTACCAAATTCATCATTAACCAGCCTTACCAATGGTGAAAAATGAAGCAAGTTATAGCTTAACAAAACTTCCTCATTCTCACATACGGATGGGGGGTGGGTGGGTGGGTGCGGTTTAGATAGCTTAATCTTTGGCTTTTGAGACATTTTAGATTTAGAAGCTCCATGACCAATGATCAGTGATTTTAGGAATTTAAGAGGGTAAAGATCAGTGCTAGACTAGACTCAAGGAAGCTGGGTTCAAATCCCTGCTTGCCCATGCATCCTCACTGTGGATCCAATGTTAAACCATTTCACAAACATCTGACATTCCGCAAATCAACTCTTAGGGTTAGCATACATTGGAAAAACTCTACAGGACATTATGACCAAAAAAGAGAGGTCCAAAATATAAAGTTGAAACATGTTGATCTAAGGCAATGATGGTGAACCTTTTAGAGACCGAGTGCTGGGGAGGGAGGAAAGCACTCCCATTGGGCTGCTGGGCAGAGGGGTGGGGTGAACTCTGTGCTGGGGGAGGGAGGAAGCACTCCCATTGGGCTGCTGGACAGAGGGGAGGGGCGAACTCTGTGCTGGGGCAAAAGCACATGTGCCCACAGAGAGGGCTCTGAGTGCCCCCTCTGGCATGTGTGCCATAGGTTTGCCACCACTGATCTAAGGGAAGCTTGCAATGAGAAAGTTCATCAGAATTCCTAAATTCAATTCTATGGTAAAGCAGGTAATGGTAATTAACTCCAGTTCTTTTATCACAATACTATAAATGTTTTCCCCTTCTTATTCAATACTCTTATCCCAGCAGCTGGGAATATCCTCATCAGCTTATCTCTGGAGAGTTCTATGCCTCCTCCTTTTCTTGCTTAAGGATGTTGATATCAATAATTGTTTTCTATCACATATCCCCTTAAATATAGTTCTACCTCCATAGGGGAGGGTACTTCAGCTTCTTCCTCTGTGGAATGAATGAATTCTCACAAGAATAGCTAAATTTCAGAATGTTGCTGAGTGGATATTGCCATACATTCAAAATTAAGATGGGTAATACATTTACTGGAACATGAAAATACAAAAAACAGGTCACTATTCAAGTCTATGAAGACTCTTCAGGCTTGGATGTGAATGAAAGAAACAGAAAAGTTCAGAGACCAACCTATCTAGACGTATAAGCTTCAGAATGTTTAACTAGAATAGCGAGATGGTGGATGACTGAATTTATTTTCTTCCTCAGATGGGCCACTGCAGAATTTGGATGAGGAATGAAGAGGAAATATCTAACTCCAAGTTGTTGTTGTTTTTGCAAGAGTTACCCAAGGAGCCAAATCCCATCTCCATAATGAATTCAGTACCCTGGAAAGCACCACAAATTTTTGGATTAACACCTAGATCTGAAACATTTCCCCTGTAAAATCAGAGTCACCAAGCATCACTGATCCAATCATTGATCCTTACAGGCACTGAAAGATCAACTTTTATAAATCCCCAGGCAGTTGAAATAGTGGATGGAATGGCTGTTCATACACTTTCAGAATAATCTAGCCTTTTCATAAGACCCTACTTCAAAAAGGGAAGGCAAAGAACAAGAGCCAATAGCAACACTACCAGTCTCAGGTAACAGCGTAAGGTTGAAGACATGGATAGCATGCATTCTGTTGGCAAAAACCTTTGCAGCTATAATATTGTCAAGGTACCAACACACTCAAGAGGACTTCTCTAGGTTGTCAGGTAGATGACTACAGAGAACTGTCTTCTTTACAGTGGGGCATATGGTCATTCTACACCTCTTCCCTAGAGACATTATAGCCATTGGTGAGTGCAATAAGCCAAGACGGAAAGGGACACAGGTCCCAAAGATGAGCATTTCAGAACAAGATTCGATTATTTGTTTCCAGTTGGATAGTTAGTCTGATTTATAAAATTAAGTTTAGACTTAAAGGTTTGGCCTGCCTCTTGAACAGACAGCATTCAAAGGAAACAACATTTCAGGTATAATATAAGCCATATGCTGGAAACCATTGCATTGCTCATAACATTCTATATTTAAAAGTGGGGAAAGACACAGTATTCATAAAGTATTTGCAAAGTTAGAACACAAGGGACTTACGTTGCTGATAACAGACACTGTACAAGAGACTCAATATTTGCCAATACAGGAGTGAAGTGTCACAATGACTCAGAAACAACATGTCTTGAATTAAGGCATTGCCATGAGCAATATCACTCAGAGCTTACTATGGCTTTTCATAGGGAGACTTTGGCAACTTCAGAAGAGAACCTGGAAGTAACTCATTACATATTACCTAGTTAAACTGTATTTTATTACTTTGGGGAGTAATAAATACAGTAAAACCTCGCAGAAAGAGCGCCTTGCTTAGAGACTAACTCATTTAAAGAGTAGAATTTTCTCTGAATGGTTGCCTCGCTTAGCAACAAAAAACTTGCTTAACAACTAAATTGAGGTTCGCAATCCCTCCCCGCCAGAAGTCACAATTGGTCATTTACAATGGTGTTTCGCTTAAAGAGCAAACTTGCTTAAAGAGCAATCCCATGGAACGCATTATGCTCTTTAAGTGAGGTACCACTGTAACATAATTAGTAGTCACACTGCTACAGTAAGTGTAATTATGAAGTATTTCCAATGTTATCTTTTAGGTGAAATGACTAATATTTTGTAGTAACATTTAAGGGGATTTTAAGACATTTGAGAGGCATTTTAATGGGAATATTTCAGGAGAGATGCCATTCTTTTATAAATCTTAAATCACAAGTTTGGTATTTGATTTTTAAAAACATCTTCCTGCTTCATTATTATGGAATGCACTCAATTTTTCCCCTTTACCCCCAAGTGGCAGAAAGTGAGGAAGACCTAAAGAATCTCTTGATCGGTTTGAAGGAAGAGAGTGCAAAAGCGGGCTTGAGACTCAATATCAAGAAAACCAAGATAATGGCAACAGGCCCGATCAGTTCCTGGAAAATAGACGGGGAAGAAGTAGAAGCAGTGACAGATTTTACGTTCTTAGGATCTAAGATCACTGCAGATGGGGATTGCAGCCATGAAATAAAAAGGCGACTGATTCTTGGGAGACAAGCCATGAGAAACCTGGTGAACATAGTGAAAAGCAGAGACATCACATTGCAAACAAAAATTAGAATAGTCAAAGCAATGGTTTTCCCAGTAGTAATGTATGGATGTGAGAGCTGGACAATTAGGAAAGCTGAACGCAGAAGAATAGACGCCTTTGAAATGTGGTGCTGGAGAAGAGTTTTGAGGGTACCCTGGACAGCGAGGAGAACAAATAGGTCAATCTTGGAGGAAATCAACACTGACTGCTCATTGGAAGGTCAAATAGTAAAGATGAGGCTAAAGTACTTTGGGCATCAAATGAGAAGGGAGGATTCACTTGAGAAGGCCGTGATGTTGGGAAAGGTGGAGGGCAAAAGAAGAAGGGGGAGGCCAAGGATGAGATGGATAGATGGTGTTGTAGACACAGTGGGCACAGAACTGGGAGGACTGAGGGGGATGGTGGAGGACAGAGGTGCCTGGAGAGCGATGGTCCATGGGGTCGCAAAGGGTCGGAATCGACTGTGCGACTGAACAACAAACCCCCAAGTGCATTCTATTGGGGCTTCTCCTACCTGGCGCAAGCCTCGGTTCCTCTGATTCAGAGGCCCATAGGTGCGGCACAGGCAAAAGGCCTTGGTGGTTTGGCTAATGCGGCCGAGAAGGGTGTGCTTTCTCGAAGTTGGGCCAAGAAAGGCTGGTCCAGTGGAGCTGGTTAACAGGTTCGCAGGGAAATGGCGATCTGTGACTAATGTCATAGAAGAAATTAAAACTGCAAAGCCCCTTGGGATGGGACTCAAGATTCCCATGCGAAAAACACCCTTATCTCTTTTTGGGGAACATAACGGCTTTGGTGCTGTATAAGGTGTGGGATACCAGGTGGGTACCTTATCTATGTTCCATCTCAGACTGTGAGATAGAACATCTTCCCAGACACTGACCTTGGGAAGAAGAACCAAAATGTACTTTCCCAGAGAAAAAGGATGATGCCACTCAATGGCAGGTACCAACTAAAATGGATCTGGTTAGGCTAAGCAGAGAATATCGCAGAAACAAAAGAAAAAAAATTAAAATCCTTACTTAATAACCTTCATAAGTATCATGTAATAATTATAGAAAAATGATGTCATCCCAGATAGAATCACAACACATTTTGCCGGCTCATTTTTTGGTCTGACACAATGGACCCTTTAATGTATCAATGTAAAATTGATAATGGAAATGGCTGAAATATCTCCTTGCAGTCGAATGATTTCCACTGATGTGTTAATTTATTTTTTAAAAGCCATCTTGACAGAGCTTAGGCACTTCTGGTACAGTATTGACTGAAATCAGAAGTAGAGAGTGTATGCCCCTCCAGATTTGATTGGATTGCAACTGGCCATGCTGTCTGGTGAGGACAGTGGCCAGAGAGTTATCATACAAAAAATGCAATGATTCACAACTCAGCTGTGAACATCTGAACATCTCAGTTGTCATGTCTGTATCAGTAATCAGCCTGTGCTTTTCATATTGTCCCAATATTTGGAAATTGAGGAACTGGAACTTCCTGCCATCCCAGGAGAAACAATAGCTCATTAACCTGTGTTCATTAAGCAGCAGTGAAAGACATGAAGTCTCATTGAATGATAAAATATGGCTGCACTATCTACATGAGTGATATGTTTTGATCCTCACTTGGTCTGGAAGCTAAGCATTGGGTATTGCCATCTGACAGCTGTTCAATAGCCTGTGTAAAATGAATAAATGGACTTTGCTTATTTCCTAATGGGATCCATGTTTGCATAACAGAAACTACCAGCATAATTAGGCCAAATTGGTCCCACTTACCAGCAGTCTCAGAAGAGCAGTCAAGGATGAAATAGGAAGGCCATGATGACTAAACCTCTCTTGGCCTTTCCAGAGCTTGGGAATTTTACCATTTGGACTACAACCACCAGCATTCCCCGACTGGCCTAGAGAGAAGGATGGCTGCCATGGATCATGTAGCTTGCCTAAAACTGCACAGGCAGGCTCTTCTCCCAGGAGGCACAGTGTGGGAATCAATCTTCCAACCTCTGGCAACTAGATAGCTACAGTAATTCACAACAACATCCTGCAATGCTATCAAGCCTACCTCTCACATTTTGCACTAGAGCCTGTGGATTTTTGTAAGAGAAACTACGTGTAAAAAGAAGATAAAAAAGAAAGACTATTGAAAACGTCTTTCTCCTACCATAGAGAGAAAATATAGTCTGGAAGGACTGGCAGTCCTAACTTCTTTATCTTCCTCTCTCTTGTGACACATGCTTAGGAGAGCTGGAAAAATTCTTTGTAAACAAAGGACTATCTTGATGCTCTGTTAAAATTAAGCCGTTGAGATGCAGTTTAAAGGTTTCTGGGTGGATGGACTTTAGGACTGTTTAGAGATCTCTGGTCATCTTCCAGGATATTCTTTCTTTCACTTTTCTGAGTGTGAAGTTTGTTTGCAGCAGGTAAATGTGGAAGAATGGAGAGCAGTCATGGGAGAAGGATATACTCAGGAGTTCATTAATACCTTTTCTAGATTTAATAGAAGGGTAAAGAAACCTTCAGATGAAACACTGGGATTCTTCTGTTGAGAGAAATCAAGGCAGGTCACAGATCAAAGAATGTGTGTTCCAATGGGACAAGTTTTAATTCAGCTGTGAGGTATATTGGTCCAAGAGGCTACATGAGACTGATATACTCCATGAATTCTTGTAGGAATCGGGGCCGCTGAGGGCCGTAGGTCCCGGAGGAGACTGATCAAAGAACGATACGAGGCAGTATGGAGGAGGATATGATCAGTAGTTTATTGAGGGAAAACTTCAACATATATAGAAGGAAAAGCGCAACGGTGGCAAAACCGTCACCAGGCAGAAATCACATCACTTGTTTACTCGGGTTAATTGGGAATCTCTCTGGGGAAGTTAATTAACTGGGATAAACATTGACATAGGAAGCACCATTGTGCAGGGATTAGGCAGGGGTAAACATGGCATCTATTTGTGCCGGAGATCAGACTGAGACTCGGAGATGAGTGATTTACTCTAATGGGTAACAGAGTAGATATTTGCTCTCTCAGCAGGTCCGCTGGTCAGGTCAGGGAATTGGGTGAATCAAACCCTATCATTTATCCACCCCCCTTAATTTGTCTGCCCGCAGAGCCCACGGCTCAAGGAGCGTTCTCCCGAAGTGGCCTCTGCAAGGGCCGTTTCCATGCCAGATGGGCATGGGGAAACCATAAATTCTGGCTGCATTTATAAGCAAATTGGCATTTTGGAACTCCAGGATCAGGGGGGCAGAGGCTGCATGAAAAACTATGAAAGATGTGAAGCAACTAAAGATCTCAATCTTCTTGCTAGCACCATAGCCGCCACACTGCAGTTCTGCTGTCTGAAAAAGGCATCACTGTGGGACCAGTCACCACCACTGCCACCACTGCTGCTGGAACACTGCAGCTCTGCTAAACCAAAAAGGATGCTGTTGTGGGGATCGGTTGTGGAGGAATGGTGGTCTAGGAGAGCCAAACGCAGGTATTGCACCATGCTTCTGAGCCAAAAGGCTACTGAAGCACAAGAGGGCAAGATGGGAAAACAACCTAAACTAAACCACCAACAAAGTAGTTGCCTCCAGTTTCCAGTGCTTAAGTGATGCAGCACTAAATTAGAAACACATTGGGGGGTGGGGGGTGGTGGGAGAGAAAGGATTCAGTCTGCAAGATATCTTGCAGACCAAAACCTGTGAATTTGATATCCAAAGCTTGGTAAACCCTACAGCCGTGATGGCGAACCTTGGCACTTCAGATGTTCTTGGACTTCAATTCCCAGAAGCCCAAGCACCCTGTGAATCCACACAAATGGGTTTACTGTGATTCAATTCAACCCCCCCCCCCCCCGTCCCAGTACGGGCATGTTTTACTTCTGCTTCCGGGAGCGACAAGGGCAGTGTGGGCCGGATGAATTGCAGTAAACCCATTTGTGTGGATTCACAGGGTGCTTGGGCTTCTGGGAATTGAAGTCCAAGAACATCGGGAGTGCCAAGGTTCGCCATTATGGCCCTAAAGATACAATTTATTCCAACACAAAGGATCACACATGACAAAACAATTTTACAAAACGTGTGACTCAAATCAATTCAAAATAAACAACCCTCTGTCAGGATATTTTTAAAAAAACCCATCCTCCTGGCAGAAAATGGTGTGCTTGGCTGTACATCATGTAGTTGCCAATCTTTAAATTGATTTCAAGCTTGACGCAAAAACAGTAGTCGAACCCTTTGTTATGGTTATTAAAAGCCTGCCTGAAGAGGTGAGTTTTTGACTGTTTGTGAAAGGATGAAAGGGGGGGGGGGCAACCCAAGTTTCTCAGGAACAGCATTATGTACAGTAACCTGGGAACAGCCACAGAGAAGTCTCTTGAAGTGAAAACAAACAGAGCATGTTTAGTGTATGAGAACCAAGACAATAGAAACAGCCGAAAGGTTGGCTTAACACATCTTTATTGCATGATGGTCCGGGGGAACATGTGGTAATGGCGGATGAACAGCTCAATATATACTGTGGCTATACATTTGAATGTGGCTCCTCGATAGCCCATTGGCTACTGTCTGCGTGACGTCATTCCCCGTCACGCCTTTCTTGTCCAGGTGAGGTGGTGGCGGGAATCTTCCCGCGCTGTAGGTATTTGGGGAATTGGAACCATGTGAGCTGGGCGCTCGCTATTGCCCATAGTGGTCATTAGCTCGCGTCCTGATACAGAAGGTTACAGTGTTACAGCTGGTGGTTATTATATCAACTCATCCGAGTGTTACATTACTTAAAGGCACAATATTTCAAACACAACATCCCTCCCCCCTAGGATGAGACGAAGTCTCTCATCCAATATGGTTTATTGCAAGCGCGTTTTGGGCGCAAGGCTGGCTGGCTTGTCCCGGGGGCGCTATCACTTCTGTGTTCCCTGGTCTCTTGTCCTGCAATGGGAGAGGGAGACTCGTTAGCGACTTGCCGCAGTTCTGCGGCTTTCGGGGTAGGGGTAAACTCCATTGTGGGAAAACTGGGGGCACTGGGGGCTAGCGAAAAACCCCGCTTCTCGCCTGGATGGGTGGGGGACCACTCCAAACCTCCCCCGGTTTTGTAACTCAAACTCAAAATCATCTTCTGGGGTATCTGTGGGGGTATCCCTCAGGATATCTATGGGGACAAACTTATTCCCTTCCCCCCTTGGTGGGGACCACTGGCCCCCCTCTCCTCCCCCTTGGGCTGAACGGGTGGGGGAGAACCCTAACGTTGAATCCTGTTCCGCGCTGTCCGCGCTCTGGTTTCCGGAGACCCGGCGCCGGAGTTGGTCCGCGTGCCGCCTCCAGAGTAGACCTGTGCTGGTCTCGACGCAGTACGACACGGGACCCGTTTGCCCAATGACTACGCCCGGAACCCAGGCTGGCCCTGCGCTAGCGTAGTTTCTGCAATGGACCGGGGCACCTATTTCGAAACTCTTCATGCCCGCTAACCCGATGTTCCTCCCAGTGTCTTCCACCCTCATAGGGTCTAGCCTGGTCAGTACCGTAGTCAGTTTTCTGCGCATTAGGAGCTCTGCGGGTGAGTATCCTGACGCTAGGGGGGTCACCCTATATCCCAGCAAAAACTGGCACAACTGCAGGTTTAAATCCCCGGGGCCCATGCGCCTCAGCGCGTCTTTGGTGGTACGCACGAGGCGTTCTACCTGGCCATTCGTCGCCGGGTGGAAAGGCACGGAGGTGATGTGCCGGATGGCGTTGATGTCGGTGAATGCCCTGAATTCGGCGGACGTGAAGCAACTAGCGTTATCGCTAACAAGCGTGTCGGGTATACCGAACGAACTGAACACCCTGCGCAATTGTTTAATTGTTGCGGCTGAGGAGGTGTTCGCAACTGGGATAACCTCTAACCACTTGGAGTAAGCATCCATTATGAGGAGGAAAAGAGATCCTCTGAAAGGGCCCGCAAAGTCAATGTGCATGCGGGACCACGGCCCCTTTGCCGCATCCCATTCCCTGTGCGGAAGTCGAGCCTCTTCAGGCCGGGAGCCTTGGCAACTCTCGCAAGTGCCCACCATGTGCTCGATATCGGCGTCCAACTGGGGCCACCAGAAGTAGCTCCTGGCCAGTGCCTTGGAGCGGACAATTCCAGGGTGGCTGACGTGCAGCAGCTTAAGCACCCTAGCTCTCAGGGATTCAGGGACAATTACCCGCTGGCCCCACAGGAGGCACCCCCTCTCCAAGGACAGTTCTAGCTTTTTCCTAAAAAATGGGGTGAACTCTGCCGCCGGGGAGGACGTTGGCCACCCTTTCTGCACCCAAGAACTGACCAGGGCCAACGTCTTGTCCTTGCCCGTCGCCTTGGCGATCTCTGCGGGCACTATGGGAGGTGAATCTAGGACCTCTATCATGAGCACTTGGTGGTCTTGTTCCACCTCACACACGTGGCTGCTTGTGTGGGGGAGGGGTGACCTCGACAGGGCGTCCACATGGCTTATGTCCTTTCCAGGGCGATACACCAGCGCGTTCTGGTACGCGTTTAAAAAAATGGCCCACCTGAGCATCCAGGGGACAGAATCTGTGACGTGGGCTTGTCTGCGGTAAAAATGCCTAGCAGGGGCTTGTGGTCAGTCACGATGGTAAAGGGGCGGCTATAGAGGAAGTCGTGGAACTTCTTCATCCCAGCAATTATCGCTAATGCCTCCCTGTCTGTCTGTGCTTAGTTGCGCTCTGCCTTAGACAGGGACCTGGAGTAGAACGCCACCGGGGCCTCCCGCCCATTTTCCTACATGTGGCACAGGACCGCCCCCACCCCCACTGGAGATGCATCACATACCAGAACCACTGGTTTCTTGGGGTCAAAATGGGTTAATATGGCGTCTGAGGATAAGAGTTGTTTCAGCTCATTGAATGCCCTCTCCTGGCTCTCGCCCCATTTCCACGCCTCGTCCTTTTTTAGTAACTTATGAAGCGGCTCTGCTACTGACACCTTCCTAGGCAGGAAGGAATGGTAGACGTTTAAGAGCCCCAGGAACGACTGCAACTCGGGCTTGGAGGTGGGGCGAGGAGCATTTTGAACGGCGGCCACCTTTGATTCGGAGGGTTTGATGCCTGCAGGGGTTACCCGGAAACCCAGGAACTCAACCTCTTTTGCGAAGAAGACGCATTTGTCTTTCCGCAACCTCAACCCCGCCTTTTCAAATACCGTCAGTACTTTGTCTAGCCTCTCAGCCAGTTCTGACTCACTCCCCCCCGTTATCAATACGTCATCAAAGTATGGCAAGACCCCCTCCAGACCCTTTAAGAGGCGTTCGACGAGCGATTGGAAGATGCCTGGTGCCGAGTTCACGCCAAACTGTAGGCGCGTCACCTGGAACGCCCCCTTATGAGTGACTATCATCTGCGCAGCAGCTGCAGCTGGGGTTACCGAGAGCTGCTGGTATGCCTGCGCCAGGTCAAGCTTCGCAAAACACTTTCCCCCATGTAACCTGGCCAACAGGTGGCTGACTACTGGCACCGGATACGCATTAGGGCGTATCGCCTTATAAATGGTACATTTGTAATCAGCGCATATTCGAACCTCCCCGTTGGCCTTAAGCGCTGTTACAATCGGAGTTTCCCACTCCACGGAATCAACAGGAACAAGGATCCCCTGGCCCACCAATTTGTCCAGTTCCGCCTCTATCTTGTCCTTAAGTGCAAAAGGCACTCTCCGTGGTTTGAGTCTTATTGGGCGGACCTCCGGGTCCAGGTCGAACGCAACTGGGGGCCCCTTGAATTTTCCGAGTCCCTTCTTGAACACTTCGGGATGCGCGTTACACACCTCCTGTATTGGGTCAGTCCCAACGGCATGCACCCCCCCAATGAACAAACCCAGGGGCTTAAACCATTGAGTCCCGAGGAGGCAACAACTCCCCCCTTGAGAACAACCAGGGGAAGTTCCACGGCGTGTTGCTTGTATTGGACCTTGAATTTTCCAACCCCCAACACCGGAATACTATTTCCCTGCACGTCCCGCAGCGTAGACCTCAGTGCTTTGAGCTTGGGCCGCACGTTGGGGGAAATTCCCAAAAACTCCCTCTGGGAAATGATTGAATATGAGGAACCCGAGTCTATCTCCATCTTAACGGGGACTCCTTGCACCAGTACCTCAACAAAATAACGTGGGTGTCCTAAGGACACGCTGTGGATTGCCGTGTCGTCTTCGCTGTCGTCGGAGATGCGGCCCACGCCGTCCTGCTTCCTCGAGGGCCGGACGCCTTCCTGGTTTTTCGGTGGGCGGTCTGTTGAGCCTTTCTGGTCTCTGCGCCGCCGTCTGCAAACCTTGGTTATGTGGCCTCGGCGCCCGCAGTTGTGGCACTCGGCCTTCCTGAACGGGCACTTGATGCGGTCATGGGACGCCCCGCAGCCATCGCAACGCCGGCCATCCTTCCGCACCTTCTGGATGTCCTCGTCCTCGCTGCTCTCTGTGGAGGAGTGTGGTGCCCGCCTGGCCGCTTGCACCGAGCCCGCTGCCTTGTCGGGTTGCGGGGGCCTTGCTCTGAACCCCTTAACCCCAGCCCTCGTGGCTTCCGCCGCCTGCGCCTCCTTCACGACCTCTTGCAGCGTCGGGGGCGGCTCCTTGTTCATCAGCTTTCGCTGAACCTCCTCGTCCCACAGGCCGCACAGCATGCGGTCCCTGAGGGCGATTTCCAGGTTCTCCCACTTGCATGGGCCGGCGGCCAACTGGAGAGCCGCTGCGAAGGCAGCTACGGACTCACCAGGCATTTGGACTCTCTTCCAGAATGCGTCCCGAGCCGAAAACATTGAAACCGAGGGCTGGAAATGGTCGCGCATCGCTTTCAGGAGCTGCTTGACCGGCACTTCGTTCACCTTCTTCGGAGACACCAGGTCCACCAATACCTTCATGGCGGGGAACCCGAGCATCCTGATAAGCATGGCCCTCTTCTTCCCCTCGTCTGAGATATCGGACACCATCAGTGCGCTTTGGAAGTCCATCTCGAACAGCTCCCATTCTTCCGGTTTGTTGATGTTGAAACCGGCCTGCGTTGTCTTGATTCCATGGGGATCCATTATCCCATCCTCGTCGCCAATTTAGTGTATGAGAACCAAGACAATAGAAACAGCCAAAAGGTTGGCTTAACACATCTTTATTGCATGATGGTCCGGGGGAACATGTGGTAATGGCGGATGAACAGCTCAATATATACTGTGGCTATACATTTGAATGTGGCTCCTCGATAGCCCATTGGCTACTGTCTGCGTGACGTCATTCCCCGTCATGCCCTTCTTGTCCAGGTGAGGTGGTGGTGGGAATCTTCCGCGCTGTAGGTATTTGGGGAATTGGAACCATGTGAGCTGGGCGCTCGCTATTGCCCCTAGTGGTCATTAGCTCGCGTCCTGATACAGAAGGTTACAGTGTTACAGCTGGTAACACTCATCCGAGTGTTACATTACTTAAAGGCACAATATTCCAAACACAACAGCATGTTTGTCAAACATGGTTGTTTTGTGTAGGTTTCTTAGCTACTCCAGGCCACTATGAACAAAGCTCTTTTTATCTCCATCAAGATCTAATTTCCAACAAACAGGTTCCAAATTGCGGTCCTTCTTTCTTTTCTGTTTTATTTATTTTCTTTATTTTATGTGCTCATTCCACTTTAGGTTCACAACCTGCTCTTAACTCTAGTTATTTTTTTAAAAAAATTCGATTTACACCTATTGCTTGTTACTTGTCTAGCAACAGATTGAAGGAATTGAGATGCAAACATGTGACCAATGCAGTAGCCTAATCATGTCATAAAATTGTTCAGGATTATTTCAGGCTGATTTTTTTGTGGGAGCTTTTCCTTTTCACTTTATTTCTTTACATAGAACAGAGATAGGCAACCTATGGCCCACAGGCTGGATTGGGCTCATGGTGCTAAATCAACTGGCCCACACCCTTGTTCCAGGTCCCGCCACCGGAATCAGCTACAGACTTATTTACGGCTGTTGTAAATGCGCGTTTGTAAACATGATGTTGTAAACATGTTTACAGCCTCTCCCCCCCCCATCCGAGAGTTCCAAAATGCCAATTTGCTTATAAATGCAGCCAGAATTTGTGGAGTATGTCAGTCCCATGTAGCCACTTGGACCAATATACCTCACAGCTGGATTAAAACTTATCCTATTGGAACACACGTTCTTTGTTTACAACACATTTACAACAGCTGTAAATGAGTTCATGGCCAATTCTGGAAGTGGCGGCTGGACCACCAGTCTGGCCTGCCAACTGTCTGAGGGAGCGTGACCTGGCCCCTGACTTCAAAAGGTTGGCAACCCCTGACATAGATGGAGACTGTTCATCCCAAAATGAGCATTTGGGTTTTCAGGAAAGTGTCACAACACAAGGCCTTTTGGAATTTTGTGATCTTCATTGATAACATTGTGAAGCCTCTAGAGATGCACTGTGGAATAATTCTTTTCAGAGCCAACCCTCTTCGATAATACACGTGTGAATTTGGAATACACGTTGATAACTGTTCACAGACCCTCAAGCTTCTCCCAAAAGGTCTGTCAGATGCTGTGACTAGAATCTTTGGAACAATCTGAGTTGCCCTAGGGCAAGAGGGCGGGATATAAATCCAAGTAAACAAAATAAATAAATAAATAAATCTGCCAGTTGAACTAGGATGCAAATTCATCCGTAAAGGTTTCCCTTGCTTGAAGGCCAGTCTAGGGTGCAGTGCTCATCTCTGTTTCAAAGCCGAAGAGCCAGCGCTGTCTGCTGCTGCAGACGTTTCTGTGGTCACGTGTCAGGCATGACTAGACACCGAAGCACATGGAATGCTGTTACCTTCCCACCGAAGTGGTCCCTATTTATCTACTTGCAATTTCTTGCTTTCAAACTGCTAGGTTGGCAGGAACTGGGACGAAGATGGGAGCTCATTCCGTCCTGCAGTACTCGGGAATAGAACCACTGACCTTCCGCCTCCCAGTCAGCGTCTTAGGCACTTGAGCCACTGCAGTCCCTTCATCCGTAGCTTCATCCAAAAGAATCTCTTCATAGTTTGGATCAACTGTAGTTTCATCATCCACACGCTGGTTATCAATTGTCTTTGGTACAGGCTTTGGTGATTTCTTATCTCCAAGTACTTCTCGCTCCTTTCTTCCTCTTTCTCTTAATGGCTAGTTTCTCCATCCTCTGCTTCTGCATATTCCCACCAAAGGAACATGAAATGCTGCTGTTACTTGTTCTTGATTTTGGAGACACTGAAAGATGGCAGGAAGACTGCAGTCCAGTCTATTTGCAAGCTTGAACAATTGTGTGTGTTTGGTTTCCAAAAGGGTTTTAACTGTTTGAACGGCTATTAATATAAAATTATATACTGTATTTGTATAGAGATTCTGTTTTATATGGGTTGTATATATATTTTTGAGAGGGATGGCAGTGGCTTAGTGTCATGATGGCGAACCTTAGCACTCCAGATGTTCTTGGAATTCAATTCCCAGAAGCCCAAGCCCCCATGAATCCACACAAATAGGTTTGCTGCGATTCATCCGCCGCCGCCGCCGCCGCCGCCCCCGCCGCTCCTGGAAGCGGAAGTAAAACACGCCCATACTTCATGGGGGCTTGGGCTTTGGGGAATTGAAGTCCAAGAACATCTGGAGTGCTAAGGTTCGCCATCACGAGCTTAGTGGTTAAGACATTAAACATGACAATTGGAAGTTTGGCAGGTCAGCAGTTCGAGTGCTGCATGATGGAGTGAGCTCCATCGTCTCACCCAGCTCCTACCAACCTAGCAGTTTGAAAGAAAAAAATTACAAATAGATAAATAGGTACCGCTGTACCTGCCACAGCATTCTGTGCCTGCCACATGACTACAGAAACATCTGTAGATGCAAACAGCACTGGTTCTTTGGCTGTAAATGGAGATGAGCACTGAACCCTAGAGTCAGATACAACTGACTTTCCAGCAAGGATGACCTTTAACTTTAACACTATATATATTTTCAATGGAAATATATTTTTGTGTAGCTAATCCTCTGTGCGCAACTTCACACCATCCCAATGGACCCATTTTGCCTCCCACTTACCACATGATTGCACATGGCCTGTAACACACACAAATGCCTCCCCCCCATATGGTTATGTGCCAGAAGTCATTTTCTCCCTTCCCTATTTTTGACAGTTATCAACAGCATTCAAACATTCCCTTTTTCTCCTCCACTATCTTATCACCCACACGCTGTCACGTCACCCCTCTATCCTGCTCATGCCTCACAAGCTCACTTTCTATCCAGCACAGTAGATATCACATTTCCCCCGTTCTTCCTCCTTAACTTCTGTCTAACCATCCAATGCATTTGCAGGCTTCACTAACATAGTGCTGGATCTTAGTATTTTCTTAGTATTTTTAAGTGCTTTTGCTCATTTGATATAATCTATTCTTGTTCATCTGTAGAGCTAACTTAAATTTTAGCTAATTATTTCTAGATTTGTTAATTTTAGTCATAGATTTTGATATGTCTATAGCTTGTGCATGTGTGTGGACACGTCTGCGCACATGCTTGCACAATCAAGTCAGTTCTGACTTATAGCAATTCTTTTCAGGCTTTTCTAGTTAGAGAATACTCAAAAGTGGTTTGCTATTTCCTTCTTCTGGGGAATGACCCGGGAATGTGCAGCTTGCCCATGACTGCAAAGACTGGCTGTTGTCCCAGGAAGCACAGTGGAGAATTCAACTACCAACCTATAGCTCCCTAAGCACTGAGCTATCTAGCCAGCTCTATAGTGCAGCGTGGGGCAACATGAAATGGTGTCATGGGCTGCATCCAGCCCATGTTCTAGAGTTTGAACTGTTCAATAACAAGAGTCATACACTGAGCTTTCAATGAATACAATATTATTTTGCTTAAGGGCATATATGGATCTACAATGAAAGTATGGGTGTTTTATTTTTATATATATATTCATTGTGATGTTTTTATTACATTAAAGGTAAAGGTTTCCCTTGCTCGAAAGCCAGTCGTATCCGACTTTAGGGTGCAATGCTCATCTCTGTTTCTAAGCCGAAGAGCCAGCGCTGTCTGCTTCTGCAGACATTTCAGTGGTCATGTGGCAGGCATGACTAGACACATGGAACGCTATTACCTTCCCTATTTATCTACTTGCAATTTCTTGCTTTCGAACTGCTAGGTTGGCAGGAGCTGGGACGAAGACAGGAGCTCATTTCCGTCCTGCAGTACTTGGGAATCAAACTGCTGACCTTCTGCTTCCCAGTCAGCGTCTTAGCCACTTGAGCCACTGCAGTCCTACCAACTGCAAACTGCAAACTGATCAAACCCTGGTCTGCCAAAATGAAGCCACTTCCTTCACTTTGTCTTTGCCAAACCCAAGAGGTTGGTAGTTGCAGTTTATTACATTAAGAGTAGAGAATCTCACAGTTGTTGTCATTATTTGCAGCCAAGTTATTTCCAGTTTCTGCTGATCCTGCAATCCTATGAGGATGTCTTTTCATCTTCTCCTGAGATAATCAAAATACAATAGCCTTGGTTTCACCAGTTTACCTTTTAGTTAGAACTGAGGCTTGATTAAATTTAGAACATATTTATATGTCTTTCTGGTGGTCCAGAATACATGTAAAAGCTCTCCTCCACTACCACATTTTAAAAATTGAGGGGTCGACCATCTGGTAGTGTTTGACTGTGAGCCTTCTTCTCTGTCCTGTTTTCACATATGTGCATAGTCATCAGGAATATCATAGTCTGAATTATTTTTGCTGTGGCATCCTTACTTTTAAAGATGCTTTCTAATCTAGGTACTCTTCCAAATCTCAGTCTTCTAATTGATTGGCTACACTTTCCATTTTTATTGATTGATTCCTGGAAGGAAGGAAGAAGATTTCATTGCAATGTTTTACTGGAATAGTGATTATTTGGAAAGGATTGCAGACCTTCTAGCTAGCCTCATGGAACATATTCAGAAAAGAGCAATTATCTCTGCTAAAAAGGGGAAGTTGGGTTGCTCTCCAACACAGGTTATAAACGGTGTGCCAATTCACCACATATCTGTACTAAAACATGATTTTCAAATATGAGGGAGGATATTTACTCTGACATTTCAGTTCTTATTTTCACCACCGAAAGCACTCAGGTTTATTTTAGACCAAATGAAATTTTCCTTCCAAAATGTCAGTGCAATCACAACAGTCTAAACTGAATGTGGTGGTGCTGGAGTGACAGCATCAGCATAAAAAACCCTGCTTCTTTCCCAATGACAGTCTCCTTTCTTTCACACACTCCTTGTTTCATTTCTTTAATAGTACCCCTCTGTCCTGTCCTTCTTCTTCTTTTGTGTCCCGATCAAACCCTGGACTGCCAAAATGAAGCCACTTCCTTCACTTTGTCTTTGCCCAAACCCAAGTCCTCATCAGTGCATGCCTCTGGCAGTAATTGGCAGACCAGTAAATGAGCTGGATGCTATCTCTCCCCACATTCACATCATGTGTTGTTGTCTGCCAGCAGAGCCCACTTGAGCATGTTGGCCTTACATTTAGGGACTCCAACTCTCATCCTAGTCAGAGTCCTCCAAGTGACATAGGGGAGGTTGAGATCCTCAGCTATATCCTCCTTTAATACAGTTTCTGGTCCAGTGAGATCCTTCCACCATCTTCTGATTTGGTTTTGCTCTTGTGTATACTCAAGAATTTATTTATTTATTTATTTTGTTCAACTTTTATCGCCACCCCCTCATCTAGGTGACTTTGGGTGGCTTACAGTCAAACCAATAAGAATACTTAGAGTATAAAAGCATTTCTACAATACAATTAAAATCATAAGCATTAAAAATCATTAAAATACCCCTCAACATTCACAGTTAAAGACTAAAACCCAGATGGCCATTCATATGAACCCCAGGGGGGAAGGGGGCTGCTCCACAGGCAACACCCCACAACTGCTGGGCCAGCCAAGTTTTGAGGCCTTTTCTAAAGGCTATTAACTCTGACTGGAGGTGTAGTTCGGTCAGCATGAGATTCCACAGGGCCGGAGTGGATACTGAAAAGGCTAGTGCTAGAGAGGTGAGCCTCTCTAGCCATTGGTACTATTAGGGAGCCCTTCCGGTCTGCTCTAGTGGGATGGGCAGATATCCTTGGGGTGATGTGGTCTCTTAAGTAACCTGGTGTAGCGATCAGTCCCGGGGGTTGCGGAGGGCAAGTAACGAGACACGCACGAAGAGGGTCAGGTTGACGGCTTGATTGCTTTATTTTACAGCAAGTATTTATAATCAAACTTTTAGGAGAATCAAACGAGATGCTCGCAGAGATTTTCTCTGCCTACATGATTAATAACTAACAAATGTAATTAACCGTTGATATTGACAGAAAGGCTTTCCTGGCTCTGTGGCTCCAGGAAATGTAAAGAAACAAGACTGGTTAATATTTTGGTACAAACCTGAAACAATAGGATTAGTATGACCCATGCCAAAAGGTCGAATGTTGGTCAGTAAGGATTAAGGGACTGTTTGCCCTGTTTAATTAGTTTTTGGGTTCCTCCAAGTTGTGTTCCACGAATGGAATGTAGAGTTAAGAGTGTATCATTGACTTTCACAGAAATAGCTGGCCGAGAGATTTTTCTCTGGCCCAACTGATCAAAACCCAACTTAACCTATAAAACCAAGGGTTAACCATTGGAACTTGCTATAGGTTCCTCGCCTGGCCCTACTTGCCTGCACTCACCCTTCCTGCACACGGGCGGACTGGGTCCGCAGGTCAACGAAGGATTGAGTAAAGCAGCAGTGGGGCAACAGCCCCACAAATGCGAAAAAAGGGAAACAACTTCATTTCCCAACGTTCTTTGAGCTGCACTGCGCCTCAGCCAATCAGGCTGAGAGGTGGGAGCACAAAGAACGTGGGGAAACGCGCAGTGGCCAATCAAAAACACATTATGTCGACAAATAGATTAAACCTCTTAGAGGATATCTTTGTATACAAGATATGGGATACAGATGATAATATGTTGCAAAGTGGCAAGAAATAATAAAATCAGTATCAGCTGTAGATCATTTCAGTAAATATAATTCCCAGAATACACAATTATTCATTCAAAGTATTGTGCTTCCAATTCTTACCATTTTGGAGATCTGTTTGTTTTTGTTTCTATCAAAATTTGAGAATGATCAATGAGGTTGGACAACAAAAGAATTAATAGTTTCAAAATTAATGATAGCAAAGAATTAAAAAGTAAAACGTGATTCTCAACTGTTTGAATGGTATAAAGAAGTTTGGAATATGTCTATTAATTATAAGGGGTTGACAAATAACAACATTTTTAATTATATTTGGGGAGATTTTATAGATTTTTCATTACTAAAAGGGAAGGGTTGTCTACATTTGCAGGAATCAATGCTGTTTTGGAAGGGAAATGAGGGTCTATAAATGGAGGGGAAATATTGATGATATCTCCTTTGGTGCCATTAAGAGAAAGAACAATTTATATAATTGTATTACTTCCATTGATTATGTTGTTGTGTTTATCATGTTGCTGCTTACTATATTTTTTCTTTTCTTTTTTTTTAGTTTAAATTCCGTAATTATTTTAGCATGATCAGATTCCTTAATCATGCCAATTTCAATATTTTCAACCTTATCTATCATGCTTTCTGAAGCCAAAACATAGTCAATTCGTGAATAAAAATTGTGCACATGCGAAAAAAAGTATATCCCCGTTCTGAGCCTCTAATTTTCCTCCAAACATCCTGTAGTCCCATCATTTTTAACCACCTATCCATCACCCTATTAGTACATGTGCGTTTAGCCACGTTTGTAGTATCCAAACCTGATCTAATCAGATTAAAGTCTCCAACCATTATTAACTTGGACACCCTTTCTGATTCTATACTTTGATACACCTTATCTAAAAATTCCTCCTGTTTTTCGTTTGGCGCGTATACATTAACAAAGGTTATATCCTCATTATTAATAAATCCCCTTGTTATAAGAAATCTCCCTTCTGGGTCTACAATTTACTTTTATAAATCCTAACTTTTTTGATATTAATATGGCAACCCCTCTTGCCTTAATCGTACCCAATGCCTTCTCATAATATTCTATCCCCTTTATATACAAATTATTTACATCCTCACTTTTTTGATGCGTTTCTTGCAAGCATATCACATCTGGCCTATCTTTCCTAATTACCGCTTCTAAACGTTTCCTCTTAATAATACTGCCCGTGCCTTTAACATTCCATGATAACACCCTAATTGATTTCATGATTCTTTATTGTTTCTCCCTTGCAATAAATTCCATCTCCTACAAGCATGTGCTAATCCAACCCACAAAACATAAAAAAACAATTGAACACAAAACATAAAACAATAAATCATCACCCTCCCCACCATTTCGAAACGAAAAAGAAAGACACCCCTGTAAAACAAGAGAGGGAGGGGGAGGGGAAACAACACTCACAAACCAAACCACCACTTCTCCTGCCTAATTACCCATTCTAAATACTATTTAATTTTTCATGGCACCAATTCCACTTGAGGATTCTATCATCACTTTATATTGTGCATTACAGTTACTTCAATTGCAAATTTTACGCCATTATGTCATTCCACGCTACCTAGTTCTTCCTGGCCAGACAACGCAACCCTAATATCCTTCATCCATTCTTCCTCTTCCCTGTCATACGTTGTGTAAACCCCTGCTATTATCAGCTCCTCTTTAAGATCTTCCCATTCCTTGGAGTTTCTGTCAATTATCTTTGCCTCTGCAAGTATGTCTAAGACATATGACACATCCCTCAACACATATGATTTTCCAGATACTATGAATTTTAGTTTTTTTAAGGCAAGCCAAAAATAAACAATTCCTTTTTCCCTCAACTTCCTGGTTACTGGTTTGATTTGTGTTCTCCAAGTTCTCTCACTGATGGAAATATCACTATAAATCTCTATGCTATTCCCTTCCATTTTCAAGGGTCCAGGTGGAGCCAGTGCGCAGTCTTGCGGTGTTACCTGGGATCGGTTTGATCCAGTTGCCCCGGATGAAGTGGACAGGCTCCTTGCGGCGGTCCGTGCCACTAATTGTCCATTGGATCCCTGTCCCGCCTGGCTGGTAAAAGGCTCTAAGACAGTGACAGGTGGCTGGGTCGGGGCTATAATTAACGCGTCTTTTCGAGAGGGGATGTTTCCTGCACTGCTGAAACATGCTCTTGTGCGCCCCCTCCTGAAGAAGCCTTCCCTCGATCCAGCAATCCTAACCAACTACAGACCTGTCTCCAACCTTCCTTTTTTGGGGAAGGTTCTGGAGAAGGCAGTGGCACGTCAGCTGCAAGGGGTACTGGATGAAGCGGAATATCTGGACCCATTCCAGTCAGGATTCAGACCTGGATATGGTACTGAGACTGCATTGGTCGCGCTGATGGATGATCTCTGGCGAGAGCGGGATGGCGGTCATCCGTCCGTCCTTGCTCTTCTTGACCTCTCAGCGGCCTTCGATACCGTTGACCACGGTATCCTTCTGGAACAGCTCCGAGGATTGGGGATCCAGGGCACTGTGTGGTCCTGGTTTTCCTCATTTCTGAGGGGCCGGACCCAGTCGGTGTGGTTGGAGAGTGAGATGTCAAGTCCTAGGCCCCTAAAATATGGGGTGCCTCAGGGCTCAGTACTCTCTCCTCTCCTATTTAACATCTACATGAAGCCGCTGGGTGAGATCATTCGTTCCCTCGGGGTGCGGTACCACCAGTACGCGGATGGCACACAGTTGTACATCTCGGCCCGTGGGGACCCCAATGATGCAGTCAAAGTCCTTTCAAGCTGTCTGGAGGCTGTTGGGGTCTGGATGGGGGCAAATGGGCTACAGCTGAATCCTAGCAAGTCTGAGTGGCTATGGATAGGGGGTCCTGCGTTATCCCGGGAGTTACCATATTTGGTTTTGGATGGGGCTGTTTTGCCCCAGACCAACCCGGTGCGCAACTTAGGGGTCCTCCTGGATTCGCGGCTGCTGCTAGAAGAACAGGTGGCGGCTGTGGCCAGGAGGGCCTTCGCCCAACTTCGGGTGATTCGCCAGTTGCGCCCGCTCCTGGACTGGGACTCTTTGCTCATGGTCACTCACGCTCTGGTGACCTCCAGACTAGACTACTGTAATGCACTCTACATGTGGCTGCCCTTGATGACCATTCGGAGGCTGCAACTGGTCCAGAATGCTGCGGCCCGGGTGGTGATGGGGTGTGGACGTTATGCCCATGCCTCACCACTGCTTCGGGGGCTGCACTGGTTACCAGTTTGTCTCCGGGTGCAATTTAAGGTGCTGGTTTTGACCTTTAAAGCCCTACATGGTAGTGGGTCAGGGTATCTTAGAGACCGCATCACCCTAAGGACGTCTGTCCGTCCAACCAGAGCGGACCGGAGGGGCTCTCTAATTGTGCCATCAGCCAGGGGGGCTCGCCTCTCTGGCACAAGGAGGAGGGCCTTCTCCATGTCCGCACCGGCTCTTTGGAACCTCCTGCCTGTGGAACTGCGTCTCCAGACGGAGTTGTTGCCCTTTAGGAAGGACCTGGCTGGCGGGCCAAGTTTGGGGTGCGGGTGGGGTGCGGGTGGGGATGGGGGTACCATTGGGTGGTTGATATAGAGAAGTGTGCCTTCCCCCAGGGTCCCTTTGGTTCTTGCGCACCTTTTAGGGGTGGGGTTTTTTTTAAAAACTTTTAACTTTTTTATCATGTGTCTTTTATGTATTTACTGTCCGCTATGTAAACCGCCCTGAGTTGGGTTGTACCTGAGTGGGCGGTATATAAGCGTGAAAAATAAATAAATAAATAAATATACTTGGCCCAGATTTCCTGATATGCTGCATTAACATCACCTTCAAACCTTCACTGGCAAACCTCAATAGCACATTTCTATCTCCTGCATTATGTTTCTTAGACCCTAATCTATGCACACTTAATACATCTTCAGCCTCGAACATCCTACCCACACCTAAATCATTTAACCAACTCATTATTCTGTGTAGGAATGTATCTGGTTTCTGTCTTGCCTGTCTTCCTAAACATATTGTAAACAAAGGCCTCTTTGCTTACTGAGAGACAACGCTTGATTGTGGGCATGCGTAGAATAGTGAGAAAGTATTCTCCTTATTTGGGTTCTGACATTCTGATTGGCTATGTAGCTTAAGTTTCGTTTCTGATATACTCTGTTTGAATAAAGAGACTCCATGATTATGCCTTTGTTCAGCCCCAAAACTGCAGTCGTGTGTGTATGCTTTGCTCTCTGCTTTTCTCTCTATCTCTGTTCCCTCCTTACTCTGTCTAATGAGCTGGACTCTGTTAGACCTTTTAACTCTCTCTCTTAAAAGATCTGGGGCTATAAACTGCTGCTTCATGAGACTGATTGAAGAGATCTTTACATGGATCAGATTCCTACAAGTGGCGCTCCGTGGGAGGCTTTGAACTACAATGAGAGCCTTCTTTGAACTCTGCTTCAGCAATTAACACCTCATAATTAGCGACCGGGACAAGGTCTCACTCATTCACGACCAGAGAAAAAGGTCAGACCGGAGGAAAGGTCCAATCAAGCGCTTGAGAATTACAACAGGGTGAGTGAAAAGAAAAAAAAAAGAAAAAGAAAAATTTTTTAATCATGGGGTGTGTGTTTGCTTCGCAAGGGCAGGAGCTTTGTAAAGATATCTCACATCTTTTGCATATGAATGGGAGACGAGCTGATGAGAAGGAAATACAACAGCTGGTCAAAGCTATAGAAAAAAACTGTCATTGGTTTAAATATGACTGTTTGGGCTTAAAACAGTGGGAACAGATTGGGAAAGAATTGCAAAAGCATGAGAGAATTTCTGTTTCAGTGCAATATACTTGGAGTGAAGTTAGAAACTGCCTTCAAAGACTCACTCCAAAGAATATGTTGTTCTCACAAAGGCTTGATGGTCCCCTTCCAAAGCTTTTGCCTCCAGCCAAGGGAGGGAGTCCAACTGCCCCTCCATCATATGAGAAACAACAGCATAAGCCCCCTGATGAGGATGGGGGTGGAAAAGGAGATGGGACATTATATCCTGCCTTGCAGCAATCAAGCACTTTTAGCCCTACAAAAGACCTGTTCTCTGCTGCTTTAACTGCAGCTGTGCTGGATGTGGAATCTCCTGAGATATATCCAGTGAACAGAGAGGCTCTGGCAAATGGGAATGCTGCAATACTGTCTGCCAAGTCTAAAAAACAACTAGTGCCAGCTGATGGGGAACAAATGGTGGGGACCTCATCAAAGATTGAAGCTATTAATGCATGCAAAGTGGCAAGAAGCAAGGAGTGTGATTCAAAGAGCAGCATAGGAGATCTCAGCTCACCCCTGAAGCAACCCTCATCACAAAAGCAGGAGAAGCTGAGTAGTAAACTTGATACCTCATGTTTGGGCAGGAAGATCCTACAGAAGTGGAAGGATGGCCCAAAACCCAAGCCCAAAAAGGGGTCTTATTGCAAGTACAAACCAACAGATGCAGTTTGTCATAAAGTTGAGATTCAGATGCTGCAAATGAAAGAAATCCTGAGGAAAAGGGGGGTGAATCCTGCCTGTATGGACAGCAGGCTGTTGCAAAAATACAAGGGAGAAGACATACAGTTTTTGGCTGATTTTGAACTGCCCAACCTTCAAACAAAGAGATCCAGAGTGGGTTGTTCCAAGTTTCAGCATCAGGATTGCAGGGAAAGCAACTTGGACTTCCCTGTGATTTTCTTCTGTGTGCAAGCTGCTTGCAAATTCTGGAGAAGTTCTTTGTGCCTTCATACCTTATCTGCCTGCCTTAATGCAGATGGGTATGGCTGGAGCATGAAGGAATGTGTGTTTGCCTGAAAAGCTGGAAAGGGGGGTTGGCTGGGTGTCTTGTGAATTCAGTGAGAAGTAATTTATGGCCTAATTTCAACTTGCCATGCCAAGAACTGTGCTGGAGAGAAGATAGTATTTAGTGTTTAAATTGCAATCTGAGAAAGCTTCAATCAACATTTGGACTTTTAATTTGGACATTTTAATTGGACTAAAAAGTTTGTGGGGACTCTAAATAAGAATTGGCTTTGTTTGCATTATAAAACCTGAAAACCTTTTTAAGCAAAAAATTGTCTACCTGCTCATGCTAAGAGTGTGAAATGCTCTAATGATATTTGTACTGTATTTGAGTTACCATGCTATGCTGGTTGTAAGTTATTGAATGCCTCTTTCATTTACACCAGTGAGAGAAGAAAAAATGTAATGCCTTACTCATGTAATTGGGGAGTGAGGAAAGCTTGCTAGAATGCAACAGAGACCTCCTTCATGTAAGGAAGAAGAGAAATGTTCATGTTTTGTTCATGCTTAAATGTTTGCTTATTCTCTTGCAGGGACCTGTCTTTGCTTATGTTATGTTTTGCCTTATGAAACTGCATATCTCAAGGTACCTTCAGAAGTACATGGAAGAGTTTTCAGTACCCTACACATGTAAATGGGTTTGTGATATTGCATTTGTGTTAAATGTCAGGCATGTTTCACGTTTAGTTACATGGTCCTAGTAATAACAGGGCATGCTCCTGTTTCTTAGGGGAGTGTCTTCCTAAGCCATTGGTCGTTTATTGGCAACAAGGGGATCCTGAGTGGAAGGATTCCTGCTCGAGCGATCCGCCCATGGAGAGAGAAAAAGGTTACTCAGCTCCAGGATGGTGGTTCACCAGTAGACTAAATTTGCTGACATTTGTTCTTTTCTTTCTTACTGTGCTTCCAGCTGTAAGAACAATGCCTCATGGGGGCAACCCCAACTTTTGGCTTCGTCATGCTAACTATATGTTTGAGGTTCATGGTAAGAATGCAACGTTATACTATGAGCATCCACTGGCAGTGTCTCAAATGGCCTTTCTTCCGGCATTGTTCAACATGCCTGAGTTGGTTATTGGACATTTGCAACATGTTGAAAGGTCTACACTCTTCTCCAATCCTCCAGAACAATTTAACAACACCCGCTGGCGAAGCATGACATTCAAGAAATACACTAAAGGACTTTGTTTCTGCTGTCATAGTTCTGGAGTCTGGAATAGTAAATGGAAGCACTGGACTCAAGCAAAACGGGTTTTGCGGAATGTAGGCAATTATACGGGTTGTGATGATTATTTTTGGTTATAGGGTAGTTATAACAGTTCTTATAAGCTTAATTATACCTTGTTTAACACTACTATTGAAGATATATATGATGTGTTTCCTATGTTTACTCCTGATTATTCTGCTATAGATAGTGGTTCAATTTGCAATGGATGGCAAATTAAGGATCCCAACATGTGGTTCTTTTTTAATGGAGTTGCCACGAATTTCCATCCAGGACAATATCAATGTGCAGCATTGGGTTATTTTACCTTACAGACTGGCCATAGATTACCTGTTAGCAAAATCCGGAGGATTTTGTAAACTGGTCGGGAACCAGGGATGTCGGGTAAAATTCCAGGATCTGAATAATACTATTGAGAAAGAACTTCAGAATTTACAGGAGAGCATTACTAACAATGTACGCACTGATGTTAATCTCTTTGATTGGGTGACTTCTTGGTTGCCTGATTTATCTGTTCTTAGACAGTTTTCTTTTATGGGTTCATTATTATTATCTGCCTTATACCTTTGTGTTTTTGCATTCATTGTATTCCTAATCTTATTTCTATGTGTAACACATGTCCACTGCGTAGAAGGGAGACATCGGGTTTTGCACGACGGCAATTGTACTCAATGAGGTATCATCCTCCGGAACAAGGTACCAGGAGTCAGGAGGGGTACGATGTCCAGGAGGACAGTGATGATGTATATGGAGGAGTAGTTATGGAGTAGGATGACATGCAGGGGTATGATTAGCCGTCCCTCTCTCAAATTTAAATGAAAAAGGAGGACATGTAGGAATGTATCTGGTTTCTGTCTTGCCTGTCTTCCTAAACATATTGTAAACAAAGGCCTCTTTGCTTACTGAGAGACAACGCTTGATTGTGGGCATGCGTAGAATAGTGAGAAAGTATTCTCCTTATTTGGGTTCTGACATTCTGATTGGCTATGTAGCTTAAGTTTCGTTTCTGATATACTCTGTTTGAATAAAGAGACTCCATGATTATGCCTTTGTTCAGCCCCAAAACTGCAGTCGTGTGTGTATGCTTTGCTCTCTGCTTTTCTCTCTATCTCTGTTCCCTCCTTACTCTGTCTAATGAGCTGGACTCCGTTAGACCTTTTAACTCTCTCTCTTAAAAGATCTGGGGCTATAAACTGCTGCTTCATGAGACTGATTGAAGAGATCTTTACATGGATCAGATTCCTACAATTCTGGCCGTCAACTGATCAGGGCGGGCCTCAGAAACATGCCTAATTATTATGTTTCTTTTTCTAGATTGGTCTTCAAGTAACTCCAGTCTCACTTCATGATCATCCACTTTTACTTCTCTGCCTTTAGCTTTTTCCTGCACCTCTTGGACACCTCTCTTTACATTTTCAACCTCCTTTGAAATTGAACCCATTCCTTCTTTTATATCATTCACCTCTTTCATTATCTTGGCTGTTTCAACTTTAGTTGATTCCATCAAACCTGCCACCACTGACAACATTTTTTTCTGAAAAGCCTCAAAACTCTCTTGCTGCAGTTTAATAAATTCTTGATTATCCCTCGCTCGCTGCTAAATTTTGGAACTTGGTCTGAAGATACTTCTCAAGACTATCTAGCCTCACTTCAATGGAGCCTCTACATTCATTCACATCCACAACCTGGGGCTGTCCCCTTCCACACTTTCCTCCGCACCTCCTTCTATTGCTTTCTTTTTTATAGCTCCCCGAGCACTAGCCTCTTCAAACTCAATTTGCTGATCATCTTGATTTATATCTAACTGTTGTGATTGCTGTTTCTCTTGTAATTTCTTCTTTGCTGCCATGCCTGCTCTAAGCCTATCCAGCTCCTCAGCTTCCAAAATTTCATCCTTTAAAGACTTCCTTCGTTCCCCACCGTCTGCTCTTACTAATCTAACTGTTCTTAGCCAGATTGGATCTATTTCTATCTCTTCTCTCTGCTGCTTTCTTTTTTCTTTTTGACTCATTCACTCTATTCCAAAATAATCCTAAACAGATCTACACAACTTTATCCACGTTTTTAGCCAATATACCCTATGCAATTATCTCCTTATACCCCTATACATAAACAACCATAACTTACAAATCCCTTTTATAGTTAACTTCAACCACTATGGACATTAAAGTTAATCCAGCTTATTACTCTACATGAGGAATGTATACAAAACACAGGTCTTGAAAAAATTGTTCCTATAGTCCAGCCAATTGAGCAGTACACAGCTACACTTGATGATAAAGCAACTCCAGGGCTAGCCTTGATTTTATCACTGTCCTTGGCACAGCAGCTGTGGAAACTAATTTTCTTCTCCCCCCTTCCTTCCTTTCTTCTTTCTGACACAGTCAAAATCACAGTCACAGTCACAAAGTGCTACTCCACCATCTGAACACCAGCTCTATTTTATACCCCCACAATGGTCCAATGATCAGGGCTCAAGGAAGGATCCTGTCTGTCCCAGCAATCTATCAGACACAATATCCTCTGCCTTTCCAGCACGCTACTTGTGAAATAAATTCAACACAATCCAAATCCAAATCCCAGGAATAGAGGAAATAACACTCCTTAACGACTTCCACACTCTCAGCCAACATTCAATAATATTTTCGGGGGATGCACATCCAGCCAATGCTCTGGTCAACACGGGCTGCCCAGACTCTTGCACCGGATTAGGGCCCTTTGGGATCAAACGGGACTCACTTCCGCAACCCCCAATTGACTCCCCTCAGATCCCTATCCCCACAAAGTAGCGACTCCTTCTCAGCCCGACACAACCAGAGCACTCTCCTGACCACTTTGCGTTCCAGCGTCCCCAAACTCCAAGCACCACCGAAACTCTAGCCGCCCACAAGAGCGCTTCTCCTTGCTGAGACCTCCTTCCTAAACTCTGTCTTCTGTTCTCCGGCAGCGCCACTCCAGCCGAGACCAAATCAATGATATTCCTTCCACCCCGAAACTCTGCATGCGAAATCGTGCTCGAATCTCCTCCTCTCTCCTCCGTTCCACTCTGCCACTCGAATCTCCTCCACGCACTGCTGAACCCCAGATTTTGCCAAAATTCACTCCTCTAGAACACAGCTATTGCCAGCTCACAAGGAAGCGCCTCTCTTTGCTGTCACCTCCGCTCGTAAACTCCATTCTCCAGCAGCGCCACTAACTCGGCTCTCCACACTTGAGGAACAACTGCAACAATTTTACTCTTTTCCATTGTCCTTCAAGCTCTAAATCCCTCCGATCACAATCTACCAACTTCACATTCCTTCCGGAAATATTTTCCTTCAAAAACTTAACAGTTTAGCACTATATATCCACATTTGTGGCTCCCCTTTCCAGACAGTGATGAGAAAAACGATGTGCTCAGTCTGCCATGATGCTCCTCCCCCCACCATTTTTTCTTTTCTTTCTTTTTATTAAGTTTGTAATGTCATAGCATTAAATAAAATGATTTTAAAAATCAGTTCACTCTGGCTTTTCATATGTTCTGCATAAATATTGAATAAATAAAGGGATAAAATGCACCCTTGTCTGACACCTTTGTCTATAGGAAACCATTTGGTCTCTCCACATTCTGTCAAAAGGTTGGCTTCTCATCAACAATACAAATTACACATCAGAACAATCAAATGCTGGCATACCCATTCCCCCCCCCCAGAACAACCCATTGTTTTTCATGATCCACACAAAGGGTTTGCTATAGCCTAAAGGGTACTGCAGTGGCTCAAGTGGCTAAGATGCTGACTGGGAGGCAGAAGGCCAGCAGTTCGATTCCGGAGTACAGTACTGCAGGATGGAATGAGCTCCCGTCTTTGGCCCCAGCTCCTGCCAACCTAGCAGTTCGAAAGCAAGACATTGCAAGTAGATCAATAGGGGCCACTTCGGTGGGAAGGTAAACAGCATTCTGTGTGCTCCGGTGTCTAGTCATGCCTGCCACATGACCGCAGAAACGTCTGCAGAAGCAGACAGTGCTGGCTCTTCAGCTTTGAAACAGAGATGAGCACTGAACCCTAGAGTCAGATACGACTAGCTTTCGAGCAAGGGAAACCTTTACCTATAAGCATAGACTGATCTTTTACTGAAATTCTTTGGTGTCCTGCATTAGCCAGCAGATATTTGAAATATAATCTTGAGTGACATTTCCTTTTTAGAATCTGTTGATGTAAATGGTTATCAGAGTGGTATGCAGTTGCCAACAAGAGGTTTGCACCTGGAAAAGTGGTCCCTTGTGAGAAAAACAGGCAGACAGATCTTGATGCAGAAGAAATCTTAAAGTAAGTTTACTCAGGAAGTAAAAAGGTGCAAGTATATACAGTGCAACAACTGTAACACAAAACAGATATATTCTCTTGGGCTGCTCAGTTGACCTCACTGAGACAGTTCAGTTGTGCTATATACAAGTCCATACAGTTCAGTAGTAGTCCAGTCCAGTAGGGTAAATGCAAGCTGTATAGTTGAGGATTGGGGATCCAGGGCACTGTGTGGTCCTGGTTTTCCTCATTTCTGAAGGGTCGGACCCAGTGTGGTTGGAGAGTGCGAGGTCCAGTTCCAGGCCCCTCCAATATGGGGTGCCTCAGGGCTTGGCACTCTCTCCTCTCCTATTTAACATCTACATGAAGCCACTGGGTGAGATTATCCATTCCCACGGGGTGTGGTACCATCAGTACGCGGATGACACTCAGTTGTCATCTTGGCCCGGGGTGATCCCAGCGATGCTGTCAAAGTCCTATCTGGGTTTCTGGAGGCTGTGGGGGTCTGGATGGGGGCCAACAGGCTACAACTGAATCCCAGCAAGACTGAGTGGCTATGGATTGGGGGCCCTGTGCTGTCCCGGGAACTACCATCTTTGGTTTTGGATGGGGCAGTTTTGCCACTGACAAACTTGGGGGTCCTCCTGGACTCATAGCTGCAGTTTGAAGAACAGGTGGAGGTCGTGACCAGGAGGGCTTTTGCACAGCTTTGGTTAATCCGCCAGTTGCACCCGTTCCTGGACAGGGACTCCTTGCTCATGGTCACTCATGCTCTGGTCACCTCCAGACTAGAGTATTGTAATGCGCTCTACATGGGGCTGCCCTTGATGACCATTTGGAGGCTGCAGCTGGTCCAGAATGTGGCTGCCCGATTGGTGATGGGGTGTGGATGTTATGCCCATGACTCACCACTGCTTCAGAGGCTGCACTGGTTACCAGTGTGTCTCCGGGTGCAATTCAAGGTGCTGTTTTTGACCTTTAAAGCCCTGCATGGTAGTGGGCCAGGATACCTAAGAGACTGCATCGCCCTGAGGACGTCTGTCCATCCAACCAGAGTGGACCGGAGGGGCTCTCTAATTGTTCCATCAGCCAGAGGGGCTTGCCTCTCTGGCACAAGGAGGAGGGCCTTCTCAGTGTCCGCACCGGCCCTCTGGAACCTCCTGCCAACAGACTTACGGTTACAGACGGAATTGCTGCCCTTCAGAAAAGAACTCAAAACCTGGCTGGCAAGCCAAGTATGGGGTGCAGGTGGAATGGTGACCTCCATTGGGTGGCTAGTGTAGTAGAACTCCTTCCCCCTCAGTCACCTCGGTCCCTGCACCCTATTTTTAAGAGGGTGGGTAGTTTTAATCAGTTTTAACCATGCTGTTTTTATTTATAACTGTAAACCGCCCTGAGTCGGCCTAGGCTGAGTGGGTGGTATAGAAGTTGAACTAATAAATAAATAAATAAATAAAAATTACAGACAAGGCCAAAGGGTTCTCCTGGTGGAGGCTTACCCCAAGTAGTCCTTCTTTGTCCAGCAAGCACAGATGGCACATCAGGCAAAAGCCATCATCAGCATCAGTGCAAAGATTCAGTCCTCATAGCAGGTTCTGGAACACGCAGGAATCTTCATCCAGACTGTCAGCAGAGGAAGGTGAGCATTAGAGCTCATGCAAGTTGAGCATTATAGCTGGAAGTCTGCAATCCTGCTCTGACCTAAATACACTGGCCCATGGAGCACACCAGGGAAAATTCCCAGCACCTGTGTGCCCCTGCAGTAGGGTCTTAAAGGCATCACAGACACAATATGCCTTGCAACCAGTTAGGGTGTGAGGCGAAGACTTACATCCCCTAACAGAATCCAGCTTGAACATCAGGCATTTCTCACTCCAGATATAAACCTTTGTTGCAACATCTTGAGTATCAGTTTGCTTGCATGGGAAATTAGAACAATGGTCCTATAGCTACTGCACACCTTGATATCTCCTTACTTGGAGATTGGAATGTATATTACACGTTTCTAGTCTATGGGTTTTCCATATTTGTTGCAATATTCTAGTTAGGATTTTAACAGATTCTGTATACAGTGATACCTCATACAACGTCCAAACTTGGTTCCACAAGTTTGGACTTTATACGGATTTGGACTTTGTATGAGGCATTCAAAATCCTAGCCATGATGCCTCATACAACGTCCAAATCCTTGCCGCGATGCCTCGTACAACGTCGTTTCCATAGAGATACATTGTACTGTAACAGCACAGACTTCAGGGCAAAGTCAAGGAAACAGACAGGAAACTGACAGAACTTTAAGAAATCATTGTCTAAAGGCTAAAAACATTACAAAAACATGTCAAACAACCCTGATTGTCCAAGAACCTGAAGAATGCTGAGAAAAAAAAAATCAGGAATGCTTCTAAAAATTCTGACGGGAAAAAAATCAAAAAAATCCAAAATCGTGCTCAAAACCACTCCTAACCACTCTTCACCTCACGCAAAACCCACAAGAGCAATGCACGCATGCGTCCTGCCTTTTATACTGCCCAGGAACAATGCAACTTGAGAAAAACCCCAATGCCTCCTACAAAGTCGCAGCGACTTTGTATGAGGCAACTTTTTCTAAGGAATTAGGCGATGTTATATGAATTCGATGTTGTACAAAGCGGATTTTGTATGAGGTATTACTGTATTTGACTTGAAATAGTTCTATCAGTTACTCATCTATCCATGATGAGTTTTTTCTTCTTGTGCTTTCAGAGCAGCTTTCACTTCACTTTCTAGATTCTTCATCAGAGGGTTCATCTTCAAAGGAGTTTGTCATCCTCTTCTGTATACAGTAGGTCTTTAGAATACTGTTTTCACCTTTTATCTTCCCTTGGTTAAACAGTGTGCTTCCTTGTTGGTCTTTCAGGATTCCTAATCTAGACTTAAATTTCCCTTTGATTTTTCAACCTTCTGGAAGAAATCTCTTGTTTCTCTCTTTTTTATTGCTCACATCTACTTCTTTGCACTGGTTATTGAAATATAGTGGAATCTTGGTTAACAAATGGCTCGGTTAACATAAAAATTGCATAACAAAAGGAAATCAATAGAAAATAGTGGCTTGGTTTATGGCAATTTTTCCAGAACGGATTAATTGGTTTTCAATGCATTCCTATGGGAAACTGCATTTCAATTAATGTATTTTGGTTTTCAATGCATTAGTATGGGAAGTTGCATTCAATGCATTCCTATGGGAAATTCAGTTAAAGTAATTTTTGCTGTAAGAAACGTCCTGGAGAATGCATTAATTATGTTAACTGAGGTTCAACTGTAGTTCTTGTTGTCTCTACATGACAGTTTAGGGTTCTAGCTCTATTCCTGTCACCTTCTGCTTTTATTTTTCATCTTTACTTAGCAATTTTGAACGTTTCTTCTGCTATCCATCCAAGTTTCTCTTTTCTTTGTGTACATAGAAGGAAGAGGACAGATGGATCTTACTCTGGTGTCTTGATTGTGATGATTCCATTTTGGGTGACCCTGCTAGGAGTCCAAGCTCAGAATGGAGTCTGGTGTCCTAATGCTGTTCCTCTCAACTTCATTGACACACTCTATCCCTTCACCATGTTACAGTTTGCATCCAAGAAGGGGAATTGAATTTAGCCCATTGTATTTAATCTGATTATTATACCATGATCCAAATGTAGAATACTTTGTTTGAGCTTGTTTCTCTTGCCCTACAGTATGATGCCAGCTAACTAAGGCAGATCACTGTTTCTCATACCCGTCAAGCGCTGCTCCGGAAAATACGGGAACTGCTCCGGCCCAGGTGCGCATGCGCAGGAAAAACTCCATTGTGCATGCGCAGAACCCCTTTGCGCATGCACTGAACATATTTGCACATGCGCAGATGGGTTCTGTGCATGTGCGTGTGCACAGTAACCCCTTTCCACACCATTCTAAATATGGGATGGCACCGGAAAAGGGGAGAAACGCATGCCAAAATACGGGATTTCCTGGGCAATCCGGGATATGACAGGTATGCTGTGTCTACTGCTGAATTCTCTTTGCTTATGTTCTCTACTTTCACGTCCCTTAAATACCTGTAATAAGAAACACAAGGGAAGGAGTTGTCGTTCCATTTTAACCATCACAATCTTTTTTCTCTTCTCCCCAATGTAAGTCTGTTTTGATGTGCTTGCAACCGAAGCGTCTCATCCTGGCAAAAGGCATTTTCTTTGCCATTGTGCTGAGTCTTCCTTTAGGAATGTGACGAAAAGAAATTGAATGTTGAAAGAGTTTACTTTGCCTTCAGGGCCTGAAACTCAGTATCAGCAAATCTGGCTCTATTCTTGGTTTGACTTTGTACTTTCCCTAGCAATTCAGTTTATTTGTGTTTGAGTCTCAGCTTTCTCTCTCAAGGATCATTGCCTTGCCATGGTGAAAGGGATTGTGTGGTTCAATGAGGCTACGGGCTATGCTGTTAAGGGCCAACCAAGACAGACAAGCAGAGAGTTCAGACTGGAGAAGAAAATGACAACCTATTCCGGTAATCTTGCCAAGAAAACCTTATGGACAGCATCAAAAGTCTAAAAGATATGACACCAGAATATGAGCCCCTCAGATTGGAAGGTGTCCAATATGTTACTGGGAAGAGCGGAGGGCAAGTACAAGTAGCCCAAGAAAGAGTGAAGTGGCTGGGTCAAAGCTGAAAGGACACTCAGGTGTGGCTATATTTGACAGTGAAAGGAAAGTCCAATGCTGTGAAGAACAATATTGCATAGGAACCTGGAATGTAATATCTATGAATCAAGGCAAGCTGGACATGGTCAAGCATGAGATGGAAAGACTAAACATCAACATTCTGGGAATCAGTGAACTAAAGTGGATAAGAATGGGTGAATTTAACTCAGGTGACCATTGTAGTTACTACTGTGGGCAAGAATCCCTTTGAAGAAATGGAATGGCCCTTATAGTTAACAAAAGAGTGAGCAAAGTATTAATGGGATTCAACAAAGGTTCCCAACCTTTTCAAGCCGGGGGACAGGTCATGCTCTCTCAGTCAGCTTTGAGGTCTGGACAGCAATTTTATCCTGCCTGCATGATGGAGGTGGCCATTTTGTCCAAGCAGCTTCAAAGGGGTGGCCATTTTGTTTCTCAAATGCCCTTGGAGGGTGGAAGACCACATGAAATTGTGCTATGGGCCAGATCCAGCCCATGGGTTTTCTTTTGGGAACCCTTGGGATACAATCTCAAAAATGACAAAATGATCTCAGTCTGAATCTAAGGCAAACCATTCAACATCACAGCAATCCAGGTCTATGCTCCAAACAATGATGCAGAAGTGGTTGAAGCTAACTAGTTCTATGAAGATCTACAACACCTTCTAGAATTGTAAAACAGAGAGATAAGTCCTTATCCTCATAGGGCAGTGATGGCTAACCTTGGCACTCCAGGTGTTCTTGAACTTCAATTCCCAGAAGCCCTGCTCAGCAGGAGTGCTGACATGGGCTTCTGGGAATTGAAGTCCAAGAACACCTGGAGTGTCAAGGTTCGCCAAGGCTGTCATAGGGGATAGCAATGCCAAAGTAGGAAGTCAAAAGGTAACTGGAATAATGGGCAAATTTGGCTTTAGAATACAAAATGAAGCAGTGCAAAGGCTAATACAGTTTTGTCAAGAGAACACACTGGTCATAGACAAACACCTTCTTCCAAAAACCTAAGAGGAAACTCTACATGTGGACATTACCAAATGTCTGTGATGAATCTGAATGCAGATTTAAAAAGAACTGCAAGGAGAGATAAGGAGGTCTTCTTACATGAACAGTGTAAAGTAATAGAGGAAAACAACAGAATGGGAAAGGCTAGAGATCTCTTCAAGAAAACTGGAGAAATCAAGGAAACATTTTGAGCAAAAATTACTATGATAAAGGACAAATATGGCCGGGACTTAGCAGATGAGATTAGGGAAATCGGCAAGAATCCACAGTAGAACAATACAAGAAGGACCTTAATATCCCTGACAACCACAATGGTGAAATCGCTGACCTTGAGTCTGACATCCTGGAGTGTGGAGTCAGTGAGTCCTAGAAAGCATTACTAACAACAAAGTTAGTGGAAATGACAGTATTTCAGTTGAGTTATTTAAAGGCCTAAAATATGATGCCGTTAAAGTGTTGCACTCAATATGCCAGCACATTTGGAAAACACAACTGTGGCCATAGGATCAGAAACGTTCAGTTTACATTCCAATACAAATAAGGGCTATGCCAAAGAATGCTCAAACTATCGTACAAAGGCTGATCCCAGAAGAATAGACAGCTTCAAACTGTGGTGCTAGAAAAGACCCTTGAAAGTCCCCTGGACTGCAGAGAGGTCAAATCTGTCAATCATGAAGAAAATCAACCCTGACTGCTCCTTGGAAGTACAGATACTGAAGCTGAAGCTCAAATGCTTTGACCACCAAATGAGAAGAGAGGACTAACTGCATAAGTCCTCAATGCTTGGAAAGATAGAAGGCAAAAGGAAAAGGGGGCAGCAGAAGAGGAGATGGTTAGATAGCATCGTTGACGCAGTGGACATGGCTCAGGACAGAGTCAGCAGGATGGTGGATGACAGAGGAGCCTGGCATGCTGTGGTTGTGAAGGGTCGGACTCGACTGTGCAATGAACAACAACAATTCAACTTCTGTTTTCATAGTATGGCTTTAATGCCATTGATTTGCCATTTCAGAAATAAAAGTATGGAACCAGATGGCCATGTTTCCTGTTTTACAAAAATCAGTCCTCTGCTTCAAGAGCTGTCCCAGTACAAGCACAAGAAGAGAGAGAAGAGACAAGTAAATCTGTGTGTGAACAATTAGATCTGGAACATCAAATCGAGCAGTTGTACAGTTTTTGTTCTTGTTGCAGTCTTCTTCACATTAGAGCAGGGGTTCCCAACCTTATCAATCCGGGGATCAGGTCATGCTCTCTCAGTTAGTTTCAAGGGCCGGATTGCCATTTTGCCCTGCCTGCATGATGTGTGTGTGTGAGAGAGACCATTTTGTCCCAACAGCTTCAAAAGGGCAGCCATTTTGTTTCTCAAATGCCCATGGAGGGGTGAGAGGTCACATGAAATGGCATCATGGATCAGATCTGGCCCGTGGGCCTTAGGTTGTGAACCTCTGCATTAGAGAGATATGTAGTAAAGTTAAAGGTTTCCCTTGCTCGAAAGCCAGTCGTGTCCGACTCTAGGGTGCAGTGCTCATCTCTGTTTCTAAGCCGAAGAGCCAGCACTGTCTGCTTCTGCAGACGTTTCCATGGTCATGTGGCAGGCATGACTAGACACCGGAGCACACGGAACACGGTTACCTTCCCACCGAAGTGGTCCCTATTTATCTACTTGCAATTTCTTGCTTTCGAACTGCTAGGTTGGCAGGAGCTGGGATGAAGACGGGAGTGTATTTGTATATTAATATAGTGCCCAGGGTTTTATTATATATTTGCACTAGCATAGATTTTATAGTGTAGATTTATTATTATTATTATTATTATTATTATTATTATTATTATTATTATTATTATTATTATTATTATTATTATTATTATTATTATTATTATTATTTAGGCAGATGGATTACAATTATTATTATTATCAATACTGTACATACAACCATATATAAAAGAATAAAAGAATAAAAAAGAGGAAAAACCCTTTGCATACATATTTTCTATATTATCTATCTCTTTAGAGAACGGTGTAGATTTCAGTTGCAAGCTGCTGCAAATTAAGAAGTCAGTGTAAAGATAAAGGCCACCTTTGCTTGAAAGCCAGTTGTTTCTGACTCTAGGGTATGGCACTCATCTCTGTTTACAGCCAAAGAGCCAGTGCTGTCTGCATTTGCAGATGTTTCCATGGCCATGTGGCCATACCTGTCAAGTATCCCGTATTGGCTGGGATTTCCCGTAATTTTGGACCACTTTTCCTTCTTTCCCGCCTGGAGCCGCCGCCATCCCGTAATTTGGTCGCATGGGGAAAGTAGTCACTGTGCATCCCCTTCTGAGCAGGTCCCTTCTACGCATGTGTAGAAGCCTTCTACGTATGCATAGAAGCCTTCTACGCATGCGTAGAAGGGTTCTGTGCAGAAGGGGATGCGTAGAAGTCTTCTACGCATGCGTAGAAGGGACCTGCGCAGAACGGTTCTGTGCAGGTCCCATATTGTTCGGAGATGTGGTTGACAGGTTAGCATGTGGCAGGCATGCCTAAACACCAGAGTGCACGGAACACTGTTTACCTTCCCACCAAAGTGGTCCCTATTTATCTACTTGCAATTTCTTGCTTTTGAACTGCTAGGACAGAGACAGGAACTCATTCCATCGTGCAGTACTTGGGTATCAAACTGCTGACCTGCTGCTTTCCAGTCAGCATCTTAACCACTTGAGCCACTGCAGTCACTAGTACCTGTTTACTTGCAATTTCTTGCTTTCGAACTGCTAGGTTCGCAGGAGGTGGGACAGAGGCAGGAGCTCACTCCATCGTGCAGCATTCAGGTCTTGAACTGCTGATCTGCTGACCTTCCAGTCCTGACTGTCCACAAGTTCAGTGACTTAACCAGTGAGCCACCACAGTCCCACATGAACGAGAATGAGGCCCTTATGATATTGCAAACCCAGGCAGATTAGAATGAACCAAAAAGCATTTCAGCTGTATTTCATCCCTAGCAAAAGGGAGTGTTTCCCTAGCATTATGCCACTAAGTGGTGAGTGGCAAGCAGGAACAAGAGGATGCCTCTAATGTTCCTCTCTCCATGTCACCCATCATGATAAAACTAGGAATTTGTGTTTTGATATGTTACAAACAGCAGGCTGGTACATGCAAGCTGATTGTTCCTACTTGCAGCCTGATCATGCTGGGCTTTGTTTAGAATGTCTTTCAAACATGGGTGCAGCTTCCTCGTTGGCTTCTATTATTTCTTCTCTTTCAACAAACCATAAACGAAAATGGAATTTCTTGAGGGTTTCTTTATTTGACCTCATCTGGTGTAGGTTTGAGGCATCCTGTCACTATAGACATGGTTTCATTAACAGCAATGTCAACTTGTTTTGTGTACTTGGCTTGTTAGGAACAATAGAGAAAAGTGCAAGGTTTTTTGGCCACCATACGGAACAAATTAAAGTTTCCTTAGCCACTCTCGCTGGAGGTCAGAGCAATTGGACAATGTTATAATATAGCATTCAGCTTCATAGCTTCTTGTGCCATGTGACCATGGCCCTTTTGACCACTCCTTATGCCAGTGGTGGCGAACCATGGCACTCCAGTTGTTCTTGAACTTCAATTCCCAGAAGCCCTGATCAGCACGAGTGCTGACTTGGGCTTCTGGTAATTGAAGTCCAAGAACCCCAGGAGTGCCAAGTTTCGCAACCACCCCTTATGTCATCCCCAATTTCCTTTCAGTAGAGGTCAGTTTGCCTACTGTGGCTTCTTTGCTAGAGTTGTTTCTATATTTTTTATATTGGGGGGGGGGGGATAACAATTTTGAATAATAATTGAAATGCTCAAAACTGGAAGCTCTTATGCTGGGATGAAAGTGCCCTAGCATTAAACCCTGTGCCCCAGAACAATGTGGGACTAAAAATAAACCTTGGCTTTGGAGGTAAAGAAATAAGCCAAGGAAGTCTGTGGAAAGTCAGTGGATTAATTCTGTTGTCTGGATAGCAAAAAAAAAAAAGAGAAAATAATACAACATCAGTTTGGATTGTGGAAACTAGTACATTAATTAAAAGAAATTCTTCATTTGGAAGAGGCCTGATGCTAATCACTATCTCCTCTGGAACTAAATTCATACTTTACCCATAGTTTGAGTTCCTTTTGTCAGTTTTCAATCTCCCACTATTGAATTCCACTGGATTTTTGTTGTTTTAGTCATACATTGTGATGAAGATGGTGTAAAAGAGGACAAATTCATGTTTGTAGTACTAAGAAAGAACAAAGATAATATTATGCACCTGTCACCCATTCCCCTATAAACTTAAATGATTTAAAACATAACCTTTCCTCATAGGTTCCTTAAGCAGATACTTCTGTGATGAGAATATCTCGACTTCATCATACACCTACATTCTTTTGCTTACAAAGTACCATTTTCAGTGTTTGGAAAAGTGACTCTGAAATGGAGCTTAGTGTCATGAAAATCTATTGGATATTGACAATGGCAAATTGAAGGCGCAAGACATAATGGCTCCTCATGCCCCTCAGTACCATATAGCTAAACTACTTTAGAACCTTTCCTATATTCTGTTATAATAAACTACTAGATAGCTCAGTGGTTTAGGCATCTGGCTGCAGAACCTGTGGTTGGGAGTTCAATTCCCCGCTGTGCTTCCTTGACAAGCGCTGGCCTTGATGAACCATACAGTCCCTTCCCACTCTGCAGTTCAGTGAATCATCATTTTTTTAATTCATTTCCCATTTGAAGCCAAACAATTTCACATTGTAATAGCACTCAAACACAGGAGCACTAATGTAAACATTAAAAATCTGGAGATAAAGAAGATACTAAAGAGGACAATCAAAATGACCAAAGGACTGTAAAAATCCATCCATGAAAACCGGTTACAATGGTTAGTGCTGTTTGGCTTTGGGGCAAAGTAAGCAAAGTAAAAGGAGATGTGATAACAGTATACTAAATCATGCGTGCTGGGGAGAAAGAAATCATGGAAAAACACAACTTAGGTTGTACATCCAGCAAAGTTGAGTGGTAAAGATTCAGGACATACAAGAGGAGACACTTTTTCACACAACACATTGTTGAAAGATGGAATATTCAGTAACACAAGATGGAGCGACAGCCAAATGTTTGGATGACTTTAGAGGGTGTGTGGAAAAATTCAAGGATGCTAAAGCTATCAGAGGCTACTAGTTTTGAAGATGTCACATTGCTTTTGCAACTGGAGGAATTATCCCTCTCCATGGGAGTTTCTGGGCAGCAGAGGCATAAATGTTCATTTACATTCATATTGTGTGCATCTGATTGATCAACATGTGCACAGGCAGCATGGCTGTTTATAGGTTTTGTTTGCCAAGAAGGATATCTCAGCCTGTCCCCTGAAGCCACTTTTCAGGCAAGCTATTCTTCTTTCCATTGCATGGCTGTGGGTCATAACACTATTGCACTAGACTGAGGCCTGTTAGAACAGAGGTGGCCAAAGTGTGACTCTTCAGATTTCATTGGACTGCAACTCCAATTACCCCTGTTCAGCATAAACGACAGTAAAGAATGCTGGACGATGCAATCCAAGAACTTGGGGGGGGGGGCACACTTTGCCTACTCCTGGGTCAGAAAGTATCCACAAAGATAACATTGTGGTTGGTGCCTGCTTTGATTAATTTGTGGGTATTTCTCCATTGTTCTGAAGGTTCTGCATTGTTCTTCCTCAACAGAACATGGCATTGTTGTTCCACAGCACAAAATGATTTTGCTCATATCCAGAGAACAAAACTCATTCATTACTGGTAGGGTATGAGGTCACTGGCCACCCAGTGCCATTGTAGGGCTAGTATTAGCACTGAGGATATTGAGCTATAATCAAGCAATATCCAGTCCCATTTATTTCAACAGGAGAGCTAAAGTATGTGGTGAAATGAACAGGATATGAAAATTCTTACTTCAATGCCATTTTTGTATGCAGTATCCTTTCTTCACATGATAGACAGGCTTTCCCAAAAGTTCCAGTGAAACACTGCCCAGTTGAACTTTCTCTCAGTCTATAATTGGTATTAATGCTATTTATGGCATGCAATTAGCATGGGAATGAATAACTACAATTGCATTCCAGAAGTATTATAAGTATATGTTGTTCCCGAAGGGTGGGAATTTGCTTGGCTGAAGTCCTTTGTCACTGTTTCTAGTGCTTCCTCTTCCACCACAGCAGCTGCACTACATTGTTGATGCTTTCACAGGGATCCATTCATGTCACATTGATACTAGAAGTTCACCCCCCCCTCCCTTGCAGTATTTGCCTAAAAAGTGATGGAAGGTGGACTGGAAAAGAATATGAATGAACTGATCTTAGATTAGCAGCACCTCAAGCACACAATTTACTGTCTGCCATAATGTCATTACCTCACTCCATTAACCATCACACAAATACATCCAGGTAACAAAATATAGGAAAGAAGTGACTGGGTAAAATTTAGCTCACTGTCAAGAAGATGCAGGACTTTGCATGGGAAGAGGGAAAGATGATCTTTTCAAGTTTTTAGATACTGTAGTTCTTTATCTACTCTAGTCTGGGTCAGCTTTCCTTCCACTTTAGATTGCTATTTTTAAATTGGTAACATCACTTCCTTCCCTCTCACCCTTCTCTCTTGCCCCTCCAAAGAGGAGACATGTTTCCTTTGTTCTCTAGAGATGAAAGGAACGCCATGGCTCTAGACATCTCCAACTAGTTAGAACTAGACTTTTTATCACCATGCCTACCCCTGGCATTGCCTAGGCGTGGACAGCTTATAAGCAACACAAACCCCAGGGACCCAGGACAACAGGGAACAGGCCAAATAATAACCAAATCTTAGTCCAGAGTCCAAGTCAAACAGGTTTAGTCAGACAACAAAGGTATATGACAAAAGCATCATCCAAACAAGCTACAAGTCAGGAGACCAAGAGAAAAGTATACTCAGGGGCTGGAGCAAGGTGAGGACAGAATTCCAAAAGCAAGGATACAGATAAGACACAACAACAGTCCACAGGAAACAAGTACTGATAACAATTCTTCAGAAACAGGAAGAAGGCAGGAGATCTTCACAGCAGGAACAAGCCAAGCAACTACAGCTCTGTTGATCTTCACTATTGAGGAAGCTGGTGAGAGGAAGGGCTGGTTCTTATACAGTATAGCAGGGATTCCAACCTAAGGCCTGTGGGTCACATCTGGCCCATGGCACCATTTCATGTGCCCCCCATCACTCCATGGACATTCAAGAAACAAAATGGCCCCCCTTTTGAAGCTGTTGGGACAAAATGACCCCCCCCCTCCCAATGCAGGCAGGGCAAAATGGCCGTCTGGCCCTTGAAGCTGACTGAGAGAGCATTACTCAGCCCCTGGCTTGAAAAGGCTGGGAAACCCTGCTGTATAATTGAGCCACCCGGGCTCTCCAGGTGAAGCCTATGTTGGTCTGAAACCTTACCCAGGGCTCTCAGATGGGGCTTAGAAACTGTAGCAGGGTGAGGGCTCCATTCCTGCAAAACTTAGGGCAGCAGATCATGTGCATTTCTTTGGAGGACATAGCAATAGCAATTAGCAATTACACGTGTATACTGCCCCATAGCAATTAGTGCATGCTCTGAGTTGTTTACAGGTTATTAGCATTTTGCCCCCAACAATGATGGGTACTCATTTTGCTGACCTTGGAAGGATAGAAGGCTGAGTCAACCTTGTTTCCCATCAGGATTGATCTCAATGTTTTGGCTGGAGTACAGCAGTTTAGACACTGTGCCACCTGGGCTCCTTTATAAAGGGGAAAGGACGCTGAAGTAATCATTTTGGGTTTCAAAGGACTAAACCTACAAATTACTATTGCTGTGTGCTTGCTCTCCAACAAATCCAACAGTCTAGTGGCACTTTGAAGACTAAATCACACATATCCATACAGACATTGGGAAAAATTACTTTTTTGCACTCCAACTCTCATGCTGGCTAGGGTATCTGGAAACAGTAATCTCCCCAAAATATTTCGAATTTTATAACTGCATGCTGCAAGCATACTAATGTCAAAGTGTATCTGTTATCTTTTAATCTGCCAAAATGTTTCTTTTGCTTTTGCTATAACTGACTCATATGACTGTTCCTTTGGAATTTAATGTATGAATGCGTATGGTACATATTTCCCATCCAGAAACCTCCTATCCTGCCCTTCCTCTAAAAAGCACAATGCAGAACACGTCCTAAGTACTGTATCCAAGAGGTATAGCACAATAATCCCTGCCACAATAGTACCAGCTATATGCTACCTCTACATACAGAAGCTTCATACTGCCAGGAAACAGGGAAATAATGCTATTATCACAAGAAGAGATGACCATCAAAGTCTAATCTGTTCCAGTACCAATACACCCATAGTCTTATGTTCTCACTTCATCAAGTGAGCTTTCCATACATCGTCTAAATCAGTTGCTTACAGGAAGTGCCAAAGCAGGGCATGAGTATAGCTGCATTCTGAGTTTCATACTCCCCAGTAGTTGGTCTATCGAAGACCAGTGCCTCTGATATTGCAGGTGATAATATAGCCATTCCTACTTGTAGTGGTAGGACTACAGTGGCTTTCTGGTTAAGACACTGATCTTGATGACTGGAAGGTTGGCAGGTCAGCAGTTCAAGACCTGAGTTCTGCACATTGGAGTGAGCTCCCATCTCTGTCCCAGCTCCTGCAAACCTAGCAGTTTGAAAGCAAGAAATTTGTTGTCGCTCGGTCGCACAGTCAATTCTGACCCCCTGCGATCCCATGGACCTTTGCATGCCAGACACCCCTATCCTCCGCCAACCTCCTCAACCCGCCCAACTCTGTGCCCATTGCAACAATACCATCTAGCTATCTCATTTTCTGCTGCCCCCTTCTTCTTTTTCCCTCCACCTTTCCCATCATCAAGGCTTTCTCCAGTGAATCGTCTCTTCTCATTTAATGTCCAAAGTACTTTAGCTTCATCTTCACTATTTGACTTTCCAAGGAGCAGTCGGGGTTGATTTCTTCTAAGATCCACTTATTTGTTCTCCTTGCTGTCCAGAGTATTCTCAAAACTCTCCTCCAACACCACATTTAAAAGGCGTCTATTCTTCTGCGCTCCCCTTTCCAGCTCTTACAGCCATGCATTACCACAGGGAATACAATCGCTTTGACTATGAGAACTTTTGTTTGTAAGGTGATGTCCGTGCTTTTCACTATGTTCCCCAGGTTTCTCATAGCTTGTCCCCCAAGAATTAGGCCTTTTTATTACATGACTTCAATTACCATCTACAATGATCTTGGATCCTAAGAATGTAAAATCTGCCACTGCTTCTACTTCTTCCCCATCTATTTTTCAGGGAGTGATAGGGTCTGTTGCCATTACCTTGGTTTTCTTTATGTTGAGTCTCAAACTAAACAGGAGTTTCTTTAGGTCTTCCTCACTTTCTGCCATCAGGGTAGTATCATCTGCATATCTCAAATTGTTGATGTTTCTCCCAGCAATTTTAATTCCAACTTGTGATTCATCCATCCCTGCATAGCACATTATGCGCTTTGTATATAAGTTAAATAAGCAGGGTGACACAATGCAGCCTTGTCTTACTCCTTTTCCTATCCCAAACCATTCAGTCATTCCGTATCCTGTCCTAACTGTTGCAAGTAAATAAATAGGTATGACTTTGGCAGGAAATGTAACAGCATTCTTTGTGCTCCAGTGTCTAGTCATGCCTGCCACATGACCATGGAAATGTCTGCAGATGCAGACAGTGTTGTCTCTTTGGCTGTAAACGGAGATGCACACCACACCCCAGAGTTGCTTTCAAGCTAGGGTGACCTTTACATTTACTAGTAGCCATTGATGGCCCCAACGTCCATGAATTTACTCAATCCCTTTTAAAAATGATCCAAATTGGCAAAACCCACTGCTTTTCATGTTCCACTTCTGGGCTTCTCTGATTGAATGTAATTGGTCACTATGGGAAATAGGATGCTGAACCAGTTAAACTTGGGTCTGATCCAACAGAGTGTCTCTTATGAAAGTTGATCCATATGAGAAATTAACAAAAGATGCTGTCGATCAGTCCCTGCAGGGACAACTCATGCACACCCACACACTAACCCAGTTCAGATCACTCAATTTATTCCCCTCCCTCTGCGTGCGCTCGCGCGCGCGCGCACACACACACACACACACACACACACACACGGTACAAATGTTAGACCATTTGTGAAATAAGTTATGTATTAACATCTTAACACCAAGAAGACAAAATATTTTGTTCTAAGCAGAACATCAACTCACAGCAAGCTAATGGCTGGAACAGAAGAAATGGAAAGAGTAGATAAAATTGTCTATTTGGGGAGTATGGTAAATGAAAATTGGGATCTCGAGGAGAGATTAAAATACAAATAGAAAAAACAAGATCCACCTTCATAAAAATGCGACTTTTTTATGCAGTAGAGTTCTAACTCTTGCTACAAAGATCCAAATAGTGAGATGTTATGTATCCCCAATGTTGCCATATGGAGTCAAAGCTTGGACATTAACTAAAGCATCTGAAAACAGAATCAACGTTTTTGAAATGTGGATCTACAGACAGCTGCTAAGGATATCATGGTTTGACCATGTGACTAATGTAGAAGTGTTTGTTTGTTTAATCGAATTTCTTCAGCTGCCCCCTCGCCGAAGCGACTCCGGTTGCTGGATAGATAAAGAACAAGAACTCTTTAAGACCGTTAAGCAAAGAAAGCTCCAATACCTTGGCCATATCATGAGGAACAACATAACATATTGTTGTTGTTGTTGTTGTTGTTGTTCAGTCTCACAGTCCAACCCTTTGCGACCCCATGGACCATTGCATGCCAGGCACCTCTATCCACCACCATCCCTCTCAAACTGCCCAACTCTGTGCCCATTGCATCAACAATAGCATCTAGCCATCTCATTTTCTGCTGCCCCCTTCTTCTTTTGAACTCAACCTTTCCCAGCATCAAGGCCTTCTCAAGTGAGTCCTCTCTTCTCACTTGATGACCAAAGTACTTTAGCTTCATCTTCACTATTTGACCTTCTAAGGAGCAGTCAGGGTTGATTTCTTCTAAGATCAACCTGTTTGTTCTCCTCGCTGTCCAGGATAACCTCAAAATAGAATCCTCCAACTCGCTCTGCAAGGAAAGAGCCCTGGAAAGAGAGGCCCTGGATGTAGACAGACTTCATGGCTGAAGAACCTGAGAGATTGGTGTAGCATGTCCTTGGGAGAACTGTTCTGAAGAGATAAGAACAGGAAGACTATCATTATGATGATAGCTAATATCCGGAATGGATACAGCACCTGAAGAAGAAGAATGAGCAGTTGCTAAAGAGACTAAGCTCAAGGCTGGATGTCTACTGTAAGTCATTTAGCTATTGAACAGCAGTGCCCTCAAGCTGATGTAATTCCTGCAAGAAGCCAGGGAACCTTCAAAGAGGACATTCCTTTGCCATGAGATGTAAAGATTGCGGGGCATAGCCACAGCCACAATTACTGACCAACCCTAATTTATACTTCTACCATTGGTACCTGCCATGGTTAGTTTGAATCTGGTTAAGCGCTGTCCAATTTTTCCTTGGAAGATCAAACTCATAAGGACATAGTACAGGACCAGACCCTAAGTTGAACAGGTCTGGATTACAAATTGTCCACTCCAGGTGCCAAGCTATTTTAATGTTAAAATCTTCTCTAATTAGTTGCTGTCCAAGTTTTCATGGTGGGTTCTGAGATTTGAGTCTATTTGATCATGGCAGTCCTTATGTAAAGGACTGTTTGTCTCACACTTCTGCCATTCTCTTTTTAAAGTTAATTGTCTTCTAAGGTTTAGGGGGGGTGGTATATTAGAGAACTTCAGTATCCATTCAAGAGGTGTTGATTTAATGATTCCTGAGATTAGCCTCATAGTGTGGTTAAACTAGATGTACACCACTTTAACATGCACACTGTTTAGCAATACAAGGCTGCAACACTCAGACACCAGGTATACTAAAGCAAGAACTGATATTCTAAGAACTGTGGTTGTTGCTTCCCTGCTAGTTCCAGAAAGTTTGTGTAGGATATTATTCCTGGTTTTTATTCTATATGTGGTTTTTCCTAAGTGTCCCCTGTAGGTTAGGCACCAGTCAAGGGTCACTCCTAGGTGCTTTGGGTTATATTGGACCACAATATATGGTGGGGGCACAGGTTCTTGATCCTTGCTGTGGCCATACTTAGACTCATTGCAAACCTTCAGTTCAATACTATGCATAACTTCTTAGAAATAAATCCACGGAGTTCAGTGGGATTTACTTCCTGGTAAGAGTGCAGCCTTGAAGATCAGTGCGATGTAGTGGATAGTATCTTACAATTGGTCTTAAGACATCTGGGTTCCTCAGTTAGCCATGCAGACTCATTGGGTCATGGCAATAGTAATTTTCACTCACTCATTCATTAAACAAAATAAATAAATTTTGTGCCAGCAATTACTCTGGGTTGAAAGGATTTTTGCTGGAGAAATTCTGCCCAAGGGACGCCTGAATGAGGCTCCTTTCATGTCCCCAAGATCCGTTGTGCAGCACTCATTCATTCGCTTTTTATCTCACCCTTCTGAATTAAAAGTCAATCTGGATGGTGTGAACATAACAAATAAAACATATGTTAAATAAAACACCCCCTCACACACACACCTTAAACATCTCACATGCCTCAAAACCGCAAACACCCTATTCCAAATAAGCCATTTCCCCCCTTCTGCTTTCTTTACTGTCCAGCTTTCACACCCATACACAGTGATGGAGAACACAAGAGTATGGATTATCTTGGTTTTGGTCTCCAGTGACACATCCTTACACTTGATTATTTTTTTCTAATCTCTTCAATGCTGGCCCTTTGAGTGCCAGTCTTCTTCTGATTTCTTGGCTGCAGTCTCTAATTGATTATTGAACCAAAGACTAGAATTTCCCCCACTATTTCAATTTTATCATTGTCAACTTTAACTTGTGTAGTTCTTCTGTAGTCATGATTTTTTAAATCTTTTTAATGTTCAACTACAGTTTTGCTTTGGCACCTTCTTTCAATTTAATTAAAGTAATTTCAAGTCATTGCTGTTTTCTGCCAGTAAACTGGTGTCATCTGCATATCTTAAATTATTGATACTTCTTCCACCTATTTTCTCTCCTTCTTGATCTGAATCTAGTCTGGCTTTCCATATGATATATTCTGCATTATGTATTATAATGTGTAATAAAGCAATATCACCTATTGTGATGCAATATTCTAGAATTAGAATAGAATAGAGAAACCTTATTACTAGCAGAGCAGAAAGCAGAAAAATACAACAGCAGGGGAAAGCATGTAGAGTCAAAGATCAGAAAAGAGAGAGATTTATGCTGCCCACTTATTTGGATAAATGCTATCAAGCAACTAATAAACAAAGAGCAATGGAGGATGCAAACAGAAAATGGGAAGAGGAGAGGCAGAATTTTGTGCCCAGTGTTATTAAGCATGCAAGGTTGTCGTTATCCCAACAATACTAATATTGTTATTCACCACTTGGAAAGCTAACTATTCTAACACTGAATACATAAGAAGAACACACAATTTTCAACTAATAAAAAAGTAAAAGCTATTCAAAATGGTTAGGAATTGTGTGAAAAATAATATAAACACATCAACATAATATTTCTTAGCTTTCAACAGTACAGTGAACAAGTTTCTAGTCTCTTAAATCAGTCAATTCATCAAGTTAACTTTATGGAACATTCTGATCCTCTAAAAAAAGAATTGTGTTTTCAACATTTGTGATGTCACAGGTATTTTCTAGCAGGTGCCCAACCGTAAAATGTGTGGGACCACATTTCCACATAACACTTCTAATTGCGTTTTCTAGATTTTGTGCTGAACAGAAAAGCAAAGCAAACACTTCCCCATTTATTGCATGTTCCTGGTGCAAAAAAAAGTGTTTTATTCCCAAAGTAGGAAAAATAAAATTGGATATTCAGTTTGTTTATTTAATTTTTATTCATTTAAAATATTTATATCCCGCTTCCCTCACTCGAGAGTGACCCGAAGAGGCTAAGCAGAACATGTCATTTTCTTCTCTCGTGTCCCGATCAAACCCTGGACTGCCAAAATGAAGCCACTTTCTTGGCTTTGCCATTGGCCAATCTTTAGTCCTCATCGGTGAATGATTCTGGCAGTAATTGGCAAACCAGTAAATGAGCCAGATTCTGTGTCTCTCCACATTCACACAGTGTGCTGTTGTCTGCCAGCAGCCCCCGCTTGAGCATGTTGGTCTTACTCCGACCATCAGCCTATTCAGGGTCCTCCAAGTGATGGAGGGGAGGTTGAGTTCTTCAGCTATATCCTCCTTTAATGTTGTTCCTTGTCCAATGAGCTCCCTCCATCTTCTAATTAGATTTTGCTCTTGCGTACCCTCAAGAGTGTTTGTTCTTGCCATAAAGCTCTTCCTGGATTTGAATTGGTAGACTTGAGGCACATACATCAGTTCAGAGGAGGTTGAGGGTCATTCTCTTGCTTAGTTCTCAAGGTGTTACTACACCTTTATTGCCAACAGGGACTGCTGGAAAAGCTCCTAAAATGTTTGCCTTATGTAACAGGCCATGTTCTAATTATAGATGGAGGTTTGCAACTTCTGACTTAAAACAGTATTGTTTTGAATTGTGAGGAAATCTGCTCTCTAATGGAAAGGGACAAGAAGTGAACTGGCCATACTTTTCAATTGATGTGGTACAATTAGGTAACACAGTTGCGTGTGTGCCAAGAATCTAAGCAGGCCGAAGGATGTAACAAAACAAGCATTATAGATCCGTGATGGTGAACCTTGGCACTCCAGATGTTCTTGGACTTCAATTCCCAGAAGCCCAAGCACCCTGTGAAGCCACACAAATGGGATTACTGTGATTCATCTGGTCTGCGCTGCCCTCGTCGCTCCCAGAAGTGGAAGTAAAACGCGCCTTAACTGTACGGGCGCGTTTTACTTCTGCTTCTAGGAGTGACGAGGGCAGTGCGGGGCAGATGATCCGCAGTAAATCCATTCGTGTGTGGATTCACAGGGTACCTGGGCTTCTGGGAATTGAAGTTCAAGAACATTTGGAGTGCCAAGGCTCGCCATCACGGATCTATAATGCTTGTTTTGTTACTGGCGTCCCGGAGGGTCGCTTTAGGCAAGGCGGAGAAAGGAGCACTAGATGAAAAGGCTGCGATGGGCAGGATGATGCTGAGATGACTTGAACACACACACACACACCGGGAGCTGGCTGTTCTGGAAGCCCATTTTCTCTCCACCCCCGCTTTTATTTATTATTTATTTATTTTATTTTGTGGCGTCCGAGGGTGGTTGGGATATTTTTAACCCTGAGGAAGGACGGGAGGGGTGGGGCGGGGGTGGGGCGAGCGGTGGTTGTGATCTGGGTTGGCAGCCCGAGATGGGGAAGGGGGGGCTGTTGGCTGGGCTATAGGAAGGGATCTTGTGGGGGGGGGGGGCGCCGAGGGGTCATCGGACAGACAGAGGAAGGAGGGAGGGAGGGAGGGAGACCCCCCCACTCAAGAGAGGGAGGGAGACCTCCCCCACTCAAGAAGGAGGGAGGGAGACCCCCCACTCAAGCTAAGGCGACGAGACCTGCCCGAAGAGCCGAGGGGAGACAATTTCCCCCGTCCCCGCCCCACCTGATATTCCCTCCCCCCCCCCTCCTCTCTCTCTCTGGGGCGTCGTCGGGCTCCCTCTTTTGGCAGCGGCTAGAGTAGAGGAGGAGAAGGAGGGCCTCTTCGATCCCATTAGTATATCCCAAGTATTAATATTTAATTCTGGGTCGAGGCGGCGCCAAGATCGCCCTGCAGAGCGCCCCCTCCCCCCCCCAGCAGCACATCTCCCTCCCTCCCTCCCTCCCTCGCTGTGTGCGCCCCCCCTCCGCTCCCCCCCTTAGCGTCGCGCTCTCCCGACCGGGGGGTCTGCGGGTGTCTCTCATCTCAGCCCTGCCCTCCCTCCGCCCTTGCCGAAGCTGCTGCTGCTGCTACTGAAGGCGTTCGGAGGGGGGGGGGGGCGTCGAGGAGGCGGGGAGAGAGAGAGAGAGAGAGAGAGAGAGAGAGAGAGAGGAGCAAGAGCTCTTTTCGCCCGGGCTGAGCCATGCCGGGGGGCGGCCGCGGCTGCTGCTGCTGCTGCTGCTGCTGCCGGAATCCGGGATGGGGCGAGAGGCTGCGGTGGAGGATCCCTGCTGCATCTCCCCACCACCGGCGGCCCAGGAGGAGGCAGAGGAAGCCTCGCCACGGCCGCCGCCGACGCTGCTGCTGCTGCTGAAAGGCGACGGGCGATGGGTAAGGATGAGAGGAGACAGACCAACACCCCCCCCCCAATACACACACACACACACACACTCCACGACACCCTCTCCCCTCCCTCCCTCCCTCCCTCCGCAGCCTTTCCTCGCTTTCCCGCCCACCGCTGGACCACCCCCCCCCGTCTCACCTCTGCCAGCCCCCCCACCTTCCCTGCCCTCCCTCGTTGCCTTCCTACCCCCACCTTCTCGCCCCCCCCCCGTCCCCTAGCTTTCCTTTCTTGCCTCCATTTCCTCTTTTGTCTCGGCTTTCCTGCCGAGTTGGTCTCCCCCCCCTTGTGTGTGTGAGGTGCCCCCTTCCCTCTCCCATGTCTCTCCCCAGCGCGCCCCTTTCACAGCAAACCCACCTTTCAACCCCCCCCCCCATCTCTTGTGTTGGGAAGGGGGGGATGTTGTGTTGGGTAGTGGTGACGCTCCATAATTTATTTCCAGACTGGAAGTGGCCCAAGAGTGTTGCCTGAGTGGTGTGTGTGTGTGTGTGTGTGTTTGGGGGACACTGGTGGAGAGATTGCGCCTTCTCTGCCCCCCATCTCCGTTGGCCCATTAGCTGAATCAAGCCAGCCAAGGTGTTCTGGGGACCCACCTGGAGGGCTCTTCACCTGTCACTCTCCACCTGCACCTGACATTCTCTCTCTATATGAGCCTCTGTGTGTGTGTGTGTCATGTATGTTGTGAGGGACTCACTCTGCCCGCAGCACCTGCTTGTGCAGTTCTGTGGGATGAGGAGAAAAGAGGGGACTCGAGGCGTTGCTTCTTCTACAGTAACCCACCTGTATCTGTATCTGCATCTGCAGGGACATGAGTTGAGCCATTCTCCTTCTGTGCCTAGGCCAGCCGTGAAACTGCCAAAAAAAAAAAAAATGAAGCCACCTTTTGGTGAGTTCATTCCGCAGTTCCTTTCGCCTGATTTAGTGTCGGAAAGGTTAGCCGGCAACACGAGGTTGCCTTTACCAGAGTATGCTCGATTGTGGTTCAAAAATGCTACAGTCTTCAAGGTAGCTCTTTCTGCAGTGGTCTTGGGGAAGCCTTTTCCTCCGAAGATGCTGTCACTTCATCATCAAGGCCTTGGTGGGGACCTCAGGGCAGTGCAAGTGATAAAAAAGCCCCCAACTATTTCTCCCCTTCCCATAAACATACACATACACCTCTCTCTCTCTCTCTCTCTGTATGTTTACATGCACACTCATCAGCACACAGAGAGACACATATAGATGCAGAAATAAAGGCACATACATACATACACACCTGGATAAAGGCACCCATAGATACACCTGGAGCAAGCTAGGCAGTGCACCACCAGGCACACTGTAGTCATGGCCTATCTGCTACCATGCCAGGTTCTCTATGCCAGGAGGGCATTATCGATGCGTTGGTGTCAAGCCTGCAGCATTCAATAGGCAGTGAATGGAGCAAAGTGGTGGGACTGTTTTCAGGATACCAGGCTTGGTCTAGATTAGAATCCTGAGACAGAGGATGGGTCCTTCTTCCCTCCATTCCCCATGTCACTGAGCCCCTCGTCCATTTTTAATACCCAGCCTGAGCTTCTTTCCTTTGCCCACGAATAGAGCCACTGGGAATGTTTGCAGATTGCTTAGCTCGTTTAAACTACCTTTGCCTATTGTGCCAAAGCCGTGGTTCTTTTGTCCAGCAGCAGCTCAATAGCTGGGAGATGTGATTGTCTGCACCAGCACAGCCAAGGTGTTGCAGTAGAGAGTAGGGAGGAAGCCAAGCAAGCGCCGCAGCGGCAGACCTCCTTCGACAATGTTACAAAAATAAAGACAGAACAAGAGGGCGGCAGGCAGGGAGAAAGCAAAACCTCTTTCTCCATTTCTTAACAACCCCCCCTCCTCCTTTAGGAGGACTCCAGATGAGTTATTCTGAACCTCAATGAAACAGCCTCTTCATCAGCCTAAGAAGAGCTAAAGAGATTTGGCAGAAGTGGATAGAATCTGAATATTGGGAAAGCTGTCCACACCAGCAGTAGCAAATATATAGACAACAGCATGGTCAGAGCATGTTCACATATTTTGTGGCAACAATCCTTTGTTTGTTTGTTCAGTCAGTCACTCTCATTTATAAGTTGCCTTTCTCCCCATTGGGAGGGGGGGCTCAAGGCGGCTCACAAGGTTAAAACAAGTAAATTAAAAACACAAGTAACACATTAAAAACAATCATAATAATTAAAACATATCAAATGATTAAAAACATTAATCACTTAATATGTTGTAGTTATTATGATGTTTTTAATGTGTTACTTATTGTGTTTTTAATTTTTAATTTGCTTATTTAAAAACATTAGCACTACGGTGGCTTAGTGGTTATGACGCTGAGCTCGGAGACTGGAAGGTCGGGTTTCCATAGCCGAATGCTGCATGATGGATCTTGGGGACATGAAAGGAGCCTCCTTTGGGCATCCCCTGAGTGGAGTTTCTAGAGCAAAAATCCTTTCAACCCAGAGTAATTTCTGACACAAAATTTATGAAAAACATTGACTTTAGAAGCAAACGTCTTCTTCTTGAAGTGCTGTATCCAATTCTGAATATTGGCTCTCATCATGGTGATCAGCCATGAAGATTGTCCTGGGAAACATATAATGCAGTGGCCTTCTATTTGCGTTCCACATCGCAGCATGAAACCCATACCACTGATCCACTTTCCAGTCCTGAGCCCTTTTGGCACACAAAGTCCTCCTCAGCCACAGGCCTGTATTGATGAAGCTGCTGCCCTCCATCAAGATGGATTCAAATGGGATTTAATCCACTTGGAGACCATCACCCTTCCCTGTGGATTTTGCCACCCAAGGCCATTAGTCCTCATGGTGGTCAGCATAGGTAACCGCTGCCTGGCGATCAGTGTTGAATCGCTGGCAGTATGGTCTACTGTCACCACAGCAAACCTGGCCAGACACGAAACAAACTAGCAAGCTAAAACAAATCTATGAACCAACATCTAGGGATTTAGTCAAAAGCTAAATAAATGTTAAAAGTCTGCCTGAAAAGGTGGGTCTTCACCTGTTGGCAGAAAGATAAAAGGGGAGGAGACCATCCTAACCTCCCGAGGGAGAACATTCCTCAGTCTGGAAACTGCCCTAGAAAAAGCCTTTATGACAAATCAAGAAGGTAGGGCAGCATTATTATCTGCTTATTACAGATGAGAGGTTGAGATGGATAATGGCTTTGCCAAAGATAAGATAAAAAGGGCTTCACAGATGAATGTTATAAAACCACTTGGCAATATCTTTGGGTTTGTTTACATGTGTGCAGAGCTCATACAGCATTTGATGACTTGAAAGCTTCTTTGTTTTTAACTTCACTGAAAAATGGCTGCATTTGGGACAAGACTTTTTGCGAGTTTTAAGATTTCACTTGTGATGTTGAATATGAGTTGACTCATTCACACATACCAGTCATCACTTGATGGTACAGTGATTGCGTGATGAGCATAAAGATGTGAATCTTAGTTTCTTCCCACTTCTTCCCTTCTTCTTCCTCCTCCTTCTCAGGGTACAGTATTTCTTTATGCACATATGCCATGGTGAATGAGAGTGCCTGAGCAAACTTTTTTTTTTTTTGGGAGTTCCAGCTCCCACCATATAGATGACCGTGCATAGATGTTATTCTCACTGCCTGCACACCCTCCAATTCCTTTGTAGCAAAGCACAGATCACCAGGAACTAACAAAAAAAAAAGTCAGTCAGTATACACCTTCAATCCATGGGCCTTCCACAACTAATTTACTTGGAAATTACCCCAGTAAAGTGTTGCTGTTGTTGCTCATTCTCCTTTCTCTAAATAAACACTGGATAGATCCTTCATCTCCTCTCTTCAATGTTATCTCACATAGCACAATATAGGACGGGCACAGAACTTGGAAAAGTTACATTTTTTGATACAAGTTCTAGAATCCCCTGGTCTATGCTACCTGAGGGATTCTGCGAGTTTTAGCTTTCCAAGTTGAAACTCTAAACATCTGGAGAGCCAAAGGTTCTTCACTCCTGATGTAGGGCATAACTCATGTGTGCCATCTGCTGTCAAATCAGTTCTAATTTATGGTGACCCAGGTAGGTTTTCCAGGCTATTTGCAATAGTAAGGACTGTTGTTAATCATAGACTGTTGTTAATCATAGACTCTCTCTCTCTCTCTCTCTCTCTCTCACACACACACACACACACACACACACACACACACGGGAGGGAGGGAGAGAGAGAGAATGAGTTTCCATGGCCAAGCAGAGAGAGAGAATGAGTTTCCATGGCCAAGCAGAGATTTGAACTCAGGTCTCTTGAGTTATTGTTCAGCACTCTATCCAGTACACCACACTGGTATAACTTATCAAATTAGCAAACTGGAGATCACATTTCAAATTCATTAGGAACTGGTTAATGTAGACTACAGATTGCCCAGAGACATGAAAATAGTTTATTAGAGCTATCACTACTAAACATATCTTTCCATACATAGTCCCCCCTTCTACTGGTCTTTAGTCAAACAGGTTTGATTCAAAAACCTGCAAAGCCTGTTTGATCCAGAGACTGTAGTGGAATGAACAAAGTGAATGTGTCAGTAACAATAGCTTTCTTGATATCACTTTCAGATTTCTGAATGGCTATGATTGACACCTGAATAGAGCGGGGTGGGGTGGGGGCACAAGAAATGCTTGTCTACAAAGTGATTGTCATTCTTCATAGTAGCAGTTGAATAATCTGCAAGGTATTTATTGCTGGAAGCAATAAAGACAGGGGCTTCTGTTTAAAATTTCTCTCTCTCTTATTTTTTTTTTCTGGAAAAGGGGAGTTCAGGTTTTCCTTTTTCTTCATGCCCCCTGAGACACCTTGTATCTCTGTAGTGAGGCCTTGTAAAGAGTAGACTTGGAATGACGCCTAAGGTTACCAGGCTTTGCCATGGCAAAGCTCCCAAACTAGTATCTCAGCTTCTTTGTTCAAGGTGGCTTTGCAGTGGAAACAGGACATCTACTGCAGGTGTGCCCACTTTCACGCCAGGCTGCTGGCTCTCTTATATCTCCATCCTGGCTATGTGCTCCTTTAATATAGAGAAGATCTGGTTGGATGCAGAGTGTATGTAGCCAACTGCAGTGAAGGGATGTGACCACACAGCTGCAATTCTTTGGGTCTGTAATGTCTGCAAGAAATGCCACGGTATCCTTCAAGCATTTATAACTGCTTCATGGATACCATGTACAGTATATGCTATTTTCTGGGATATGAGGTTTTTTGAGAGGAGTTGTCACAGAGTGTACAGCCGTGGATATAACTATATGTGTATGTAAATACATGCACAAATATAAGCCTATAATCTTAATGGTGCCTTACAAGAATGAAAACTATGTTACATTTATCTGGAGTTGAGCTGTCTAAAGAGATGCATAATCACCTGTGTATGTGATTATCAAAATCTTGGACTAGATCTAGCTATGAATTCCAGTTAGAGGAGACCCATGGAATGAACTGTTTTTGTTAAATCAATATTTAAGGGTCACATTGATTCACTGAGTCTTTCCTACTCAGAGTAAACTCCTGTCTTTAGCCTTTATACTGGGCATGTTTGGGAATATTATTATTTCTTTTAGTGTTTACATTCTGTTTCATACAATGCCCATTTGTTACTTGTACAGGATAGGTATGTATTTTTGTGCTTGACTTGTGAGCTGAAACTTGCATTTTTACATTGCTATGGTGTGTGTCCTGAGATTAGACAACATTTTAGCTATCCAGCATTTTAGCTATCCAACTTTTTCTCGTTAGGGTTCCTGCACCTTCTGTGTCAGTGTGGAGCATGTAGATGTTTGAGCAGTGAAAATTTTCCATCTCCTCATCTTTAAGCTGGGAAAAGCTTTACCTGCTGGTTTTGGTTTTTAATGCAGTGAGTAAAGACACAGAAAGCATCATAAGTAAAAACAAAGCACATCATTAACCCTAAGTGGTGAAAAGGAAGCTGCTTAGAGAACTCTATTTGGCCGGCAAGCTAGCCAGGGCTCATATGTGAAGATATATTCCAAGAAAGTAAGTTTGGAGCATGCATGTCTTCCCCAATTGCTGAATATGTTTACAGCTGTAGGCGTTCTGTAAAAGCATCTCACTTCATCTGCATCTTCCCCGACATCTGGCATATGGATCACTCCCCTGCTCCCCCTTCCAGTATATTGCAGATTATAGTATGTATCCTCTCAGCAGCTGCTGTACCACTTTCTACTGTGCCTCCATGTGACTGCGGGGCCTAAAGAAAGACATGGTAGTTGTGAGGATATGGAAAAGATACTGCACGATGGAGTGAGCATCCATCTCTGTCCCAGCTCCTGACAATCTAGCAGTTCGAAAGCAAGAAATTGCAAGTAGATAAATAGGTACCGCTTGGGTGGGATGGTAACTGCATTCTGTGTGCTCCAGTGTATAGTCATGCCTGCCACATGACCACAGAAACATCTGTAACCATAGATAGTGCTGGCTCTTTGACTGTAAATGGAGATGAACACCACACTCTAGAGTCAGACACCACTGGCTTTCGACCAAGGGTTTTCTTTGAAACCTCGCTGCACACTAATCTATCAGCTGGGTGATGAAATTCTGAATGGGGATAAGGATTTGCTCTTGCCAGTATGTTCCGGCTTCTTCTTGAGAATAACATCTTCAAGTGAAGTGCATTCTCCTGTTCTCCTTGCCAGCCTTGAGTTGCCAGGCATTGGGTAGATCAGATGAAAGGAGGGAGAGGGAGGGAGCAGGACGTGCTGGGACTAACAGCACCCACCACAAAAATTCTCTTGCATGATAAACATCACTCCAATGAATAGGAGCTGTGGGCGAAGCTGCCCAATGGGTTGTGACAAATGTTGACCAGGATCTGAAACGGGGCAGTGTGCTCTGAAACAAGTTCTTTGTCCATTGCTGGAATCCAGGAGCCAGGCAGTGGGAGATGGTTAGGAGATGGTGGTGGTGCTGAGGAAGGCTGGTACAGCCAGCAGTCATGCCAGAGTATGTGTGGAGGGCTGGCAAAGGTGGGGAAATGTTGCCTGGCAATAAAACCCAATTCAATGCTCTCAATCAGAATATGTACCAGTTTACATTCATTGCCTGCCGATGCCTCTGTTTGACTTCTTTTCCTCCTGTGCCTCCCTGTGCACTCTGCTGATGGGACAGCATTACAGGTAAGCGAAAAGTGGGCTTGTTTCTGCTTCAAATGCAAGACTGGGGAAGCAACCACATTCCCAGGTCTGTGCTAGGAATTGCCAGCTTTCTCAACTTTCCATTTAAGGTTGTTGTAGGCGGAACCATTGAGGTGCACAGTGGACCTTTTACTAGCAGACACAGTAAGACCTGGAAAGACTCTCCTGATTTCTTGTGGATATAAGCACGGCAGTCATTCCAGCCAGATCAAACGAAATCAGTGCTGTGCCCGCTGGCACCAAAAGAAAATTGGGCCAGTAGACTTGCACAAGGACAGCCACATCTTGAAACGATTGAATGGTTACAATGTTATGTTGTAACATTATGATTACGGGAATGGGAGTAAAAAAATCTGAAAGGTCACCATTGCCCATCTCTATTCTAGGCATACCATAGATGGCCTTCCTCAGCTTAGTGTTCTCCAGATGGGTTAGATGTCAACTCCCATTGCCCCAGCCTGTAACCCAATGTCAGCTGTTTCAAAACTACTGGAAGGTTCTGGGTTAGAGATGAAGAAGTTATTTTCTAAAAAAACTCTTTTGTAGGTAGTGCCCTAGACTGATTGTGCACCTTTCTTCTTCTTCTTCTTTTTCTTCCTCTTCTTCTTCCTCCTCTTCCACCTCTTCTTCTCCTGTATCTGAATATAGGTGATCCTCATGGCGATCAGCCATGAAGACTGTCCTGAGAATATAATGCAGTGGCCTTTCATCTGCCTTCCTCATTGCTGCATGACCCCTATACCACAGATATAGTTTCTGGTCCTGAGCCCTTTTGGTATGCAAAGTCCTCATCATCTCCAGGCCAATATTGATGAAGCTGCTGCCCTCCATCAAGATGGATTCAAGTGGGATTTAATCCACTTGGGGTCCATCACCCTTCCCTGTGGACTTCGGCATCCAAGGCTGTAAGTCTTGAGGGTTGTCAGGTTAGTTAACTGCTGCCTGACACTCAGTGTTGAGTCACTGCCAGTATCGTCTACTCAATTACCATAGCAGGATAACCTGCCCAGATGGGTGATTTTTTTTATCCACTTTGCTAAATTTGGTGTTTTAACTATTGGTCTTCCTCCCATTTTTTTTAACACTGTTAACTCGAACAAAACTATTTAAGCTGCTGTGGGTTTTTCACGTACTGTATTGCTCTGAGATGCTATCATATTGTCATTTTAGTTGTTGTGTTTACTCCTCCTTTGAAAACTGTACTGGAATTGCAAGTTGGCAATCTAAGGATAGTGTATAAACTTTGGAAATAAATCAATATGTAGCAAGGATTTCCAGAGGAGTAGTTGTGTTAAAATGCAGCAAAACACAATAGAAGAGTCTTGCAACCCTATACAATTCTTGGGGAGGAAGAAGAAATTCCAAAGAACACGGTCACAAGTGTTTTAGAGGAAAGGCGAGTGGATTTTAAAAAGAAAACAGCTAGAGATCTAGTAGGCAGTGGATTTGCCTTGAACTCATTTTAAAGTGCCGGTTTTAAGCCTTAAAGCTGGGGTGTGGAAGGCATCCAGATGTTCATCCACTACAGATGTCATCCTCCTTCAGTGTTGGTTAGGGCTATTGGAAGATGATGCAGTCCAACAACATATGGATGGGTAGGTATTTTCCACCCCTGCTTTAGATTTTGAAGGCAAGCTACTGGATTGTCGTGTGTGCCTTATAACCAGAATACCTATACTTAGAGGTCACAAACAGAGGTCCTTCTCACTTTTTCACCCCCAAGGGTAATTAGGTTGTCAAGCACAATGGACAGGGCCTCTTCGTTAGTAGTCCCACATTTTTTAGCTGATTCTGCATGTCAAGCATGTATACTTCAGGCTCTGTGTTACCCACCCCATTCCAGGGTGAATGGAGCTTACAAAGAACAGTTCTATAGACTGGAGAGTCTTTGTGGGTCTGGTTTGTTATATGGTAGTCTTGAAAGGGTGTAAGTGGAAAATGGACACTGCTAACATTACCACTTTTGCCACATATTTTTTTTACAGGAGCCAGCTGTCTGTATTCCGGGGCCACCCTACAAAATGTAAACCTGATTTTGCTTCAGGAACTCTAATTCCCATCATCCCTGACCACCAGCTAAATATGGGACTGATAGGCATTGAGGTCCAACAATATCTGGAATATCGTAGGATCCCCATGCCTGCCACAGATACTCAAATCTGTATTCTAATAGACAGCCGGTGCCTTTAACAACTGCACAGCAATCACAAATTCAGCAGGTCCACTATATCTTGTATGCACATCTGGAAAAACCCCTGCCCTTGTTGAATTTCTGTTTATGATGTGACAATAGAAATGCAGTGAATAAGATTTCAAGATTCAGATAATTGCTTAGCACTTGATGATAGTGGACAAGGTACTGTATTGCTGCTCAGCACAGGGTTTCTACGAGTGTTGGGTGGTGGTAAATAACCAGACAGCCTAAAGGGGCCAATGGCTATGGGCAGATGAGCCCCTTTAGGTGGGGTGATGGTCCCCTCAGTGGAGGAAATGCCACTGGAAACTATTATATTGGCAAAATGAGTGGAGGAGGAAACACGTCACTGTTCTTATTTCCAACGGTCATGGAGGCAGAGGAGGCCGTGCCAGATGGACTGGCTGTGAAGGCGCACCGTGTTAATAGCCTCAAGGCTGCAGCAGTCCATTGCAGTCGAGGTGTTAAATCCTGCTTGTCTCATTTCATGTGTGCCGCAGGGTATGGTTCTGTGATCACAGTGTGTGGGTCACTTCATGACAATCTGAGATCCACCTTAAACAAATTCACCCCAATGACATTTCCCCTGAAAATTATTTTCAGGAAAAAATGTATACTCAGATATGAGTAGCAGCCGCCACCGTGGACAACGATGCTACATGGATAAAAGGAGGAATAACCCATTGTTGCTCTTTTCCTGAGTTCATTATAGGAGATACAAAAGTGAATAATAATAACAGTAATAATACTAAAATAAACAAATGGTTGGAGTTCCTGATCTTTGGGAACTCTGAAGATTTAGCAGAAATGAAAAAGGCCAAAAGTTGACATTCTATCTTCATCACTGTTGTCCCTTGTAAGAATCTTATTTTGCTTGCCCTGAACTGCCCCGACTAATGACTCATAGATTCCAGATGGAAAGACTTCTAGCAGCCAAGTACTTCTGTGTATGAAGCTACCCATTCTTCCTCTTGGGAGCAGGGAGGGATAAATCACTGTCTTTTGCTTAAGGGAAAAGGCAGGGTTCAACACTGAGATCTGCCCTTGTGCATAGGTGATGGTGTCTGTGAAATTTGATACCTGAACATCTTGCTTCCTGCAAGAATCACCTGTATTTTTCTTGGAGCAAAGTTTGTGGTTCTTCATTCCTTCTTAAAAGGGCAGGATTCTTCCCAGGCATGCTCATTTTTCTTTGTTTCGCATCTTTTTGGATGCGGTTTCTTGACATTGAAAACAGAAGAATCTGTGAGGTCCAAGGCAAATTAATTCTTGATCACTGCCACTAGAGCCAAGAATTAAAAGTAGTAGATATGAGAAGGACTACAGCTCACATCATGCTTTGAAGAAGGATGCAAGTTTAGCTGTTGTCGTCTCCAGCTGATGTGTCTTAGATGCAAGGTAGAATCTACCGTTAAGCAGGGTGAGGTAACGGACTTAGATGTTCTGTTGGGGGCATAGTGGCAGGACCACAGCTGTATCTCTTGTTTCAACCCTGATCATAGGACAGAATCGGGTTCAGGTGCGATTCTGTGGAATCTACAGCTCTATCCTCTAACATGCAGAAGCTGGACAGTAAAGAAAGCAGACAGGAAAATAATTGATGCATTTGAAAGGTGGTGCTGGAGGAGAGCTCTGTGGATACGCTGGGCTGCTAGAAAGACGAACAAGTTTGGCCCAAGAGCAAATCAAACCTGAACTTATCTCTGGAGGCTGTCCTACTTTGGGCACATCACATGAAGACAAGATTCCCTGGAAATGATAAAAATGCTGGGAAAGGTGGAAGGCAGCAGGAAAAGAGGAAGGCCAACCTTGAGAAAGATCGACTCCTTGAAGGAACTCACAGGCTTGTGTTTGTAAAAGCTGAGCAGAGTTGTTGAGAAGAGGACATTTTGGCCATTTCTCATTCATAGGGCTGCAATGAATTAAAGTGACTTGATGGCACATAACAAGGAAACAATCCTCTAACGGGGTCTCCAGCCATTTTTGCACCACAGACTGGTTTCATGCTAAACAATTTCCCCACAAACCGGTCAGTGGGGATGGTGGGATTGGACGGTGCAAGCGCATAATAAAATATGATAAAATGAAAGGAGGAGGAGCCCAGCTGCCTGCCAGCCATACCGTTTGACTCCGGCAATGAGGTATCACACTGCACATAGGCAGGGCAGAACTCTGCCACAATTAAGCAACATGGAGGAGGGACCCAGCCATCTGCCTATCTGCTGTGTCTGAAGCCCATGCTCTCACTCCATTTGCTGGGCAGACCAGCGGAGCATGTTGAGGGCAGAAGGCTGCCATCGGGGCTCCCAGCTCCACCCACCCTCACGGCAAGGTTTGGGACAGCCCATGGCCCGGTACTGGTACATGGCCTGGGGTATGGGACCCCTGCTCTAATGGGGTGGGGTGAGGGTCAGATTATGGCAGTTGCCACTGATACCTTTATGCCATTGGCTGGGCTGCCACCTTATTCTGCTAATGGTAGAGCTGACTCTGGCAGTGATTTAATTCTGTAGAAAACCTGCATATGCTTCTTTTATCATGTAGTTTTTTTGCCTCATTCATGGAATTTTACAGGAAGTCCAGAAGATGACATATTCTGTCAGAGCATGAAAAAGGTTACTGGAAAAGACAGAATACTGCCCAGTGTCTTTGGTAGTGCAAAGAGCTTTCTAGAATCTCAACGATTGTCAATTCCAGCTCTGTAGGAAATTCATTGAGTGATTCTAGGCATTTTAAATACTATGTTTCATCTCTCAGTTTTTTGTATAGCTAAAATATTCTTAATTTTAAAAACCCATTAGGACCTTTTTCTGTGTAAATTCAGTTGCTAACTTTACATTTGCTTAATTTTTCTGCCTTCAATAAGCCTCCGTCATGAAGTTGTGAAACAAGTGAAGCATTAACCATGAGTTAATTTACTTCATTTACTTTATTTACTTCACTTGTTGGTGAGAGAAAGTGCCAGATTTGCAGGAAATTGCAAGTCTTCTGCAATCTTGTAAAAACTGAGCTATTTAAGAAGGCATTTCATACTATTCTGCCACTAGAATGATAGTGGACTCTGCTGAAATTATCTTTGGTGTTGGTTAACATCAAAGAGTTGTTTTAAGCTAAGGTTTGTTTGTTTTTTGCTTATTAGTATATTTTTTATATATTTGATTTTGATATTTTTTATGGATTTGTTTTACAGTGTATGTTTTATTTTTGTTAATCAGCCAGAGTGACTGATGAGTTAGACAGTCTGCCTGCTTTTCTCTCTCTCTCTAACCTATCTCCCTCTCCCTCTTTCTCTGCCTTTCTGTCAGTCTGTCTGTCTGTCTGTCTGTCTGTCTGTGGATTAATGATTTCTTCTTTCCAAGACACCCTCCAACAAGCATTGTAGGCTTGGCTATATCATTAGATAGAATGAGATGGTTCAATGTCCCTCTTGCACTGTAACACATTTATGTGAGACTCTTCCCCCATCCAGATATGCCCCCACATACAAAAAATTAATAACTTGAGAAAGGATCACAGTTCCTGGTGAGTAACTTTCTGACTCCAAAAATTTCCTACGCAAAAGGGGTACAGTATTACCCATGTTAGCTCCTACTTGCAATTCAAAGTGGTACACTCTGGATCTTGGGCGAAGACATTTTGGCATTCAATTCCAGTGGTTTTGGTTGACACCCTTACCACTAGTCATGTTGTGTGGAACTGATGGGAGTTGTCGGCTAAAGCATCTGGAAGGCCAGTGGTTCTCCATTTCTAGACTAAAAAACTGAGAAGTAAGCCATAGTAATTGTAAAGGATCCTTATGGCTTGCTTGTATTTTTCAAAATGCAGAGACTCATCTGGACTCACAAGCAAGTTTGAATTCCCAAATTACTAGGCACACTTGATAATCTTGCTGGCTGCTGATTAAATATTTACAGCCTGTGTTTCATAGATACAGCAAGGAACCTTACTACAGACACACATTCTGGAATGCCTTTGTAGCGTAAACCCTACAATCTTTTTATGGTTAACTGTTTTGTTCACTTCAGCTATGCTAAGAGGATACTTAACAAATTGTTGTGAATGAAGACTGCATTACTTTATCTAGGTTTGCCCCTTATGCCTTTCCAGCCATCTAGCTCAGTGCATTTTCTTGGAAGGGATACAGTGATGGGAATCAATACAGGGATACTAAGTGTGATATAAAAAACATATGACAAGAGGTTTAGGTCCTACTGCACTGTGCTGCTATATCTGTGCCTTCTTTTGAAAAGAATCCAGAAATAACACTACTTTATATGGTAAGGTAAAGGCAAAAGTCGCCCTTGCTCAAAAGCCAGTTGTATCCAACTCTAGGGTTCAGTGCTCATCTCTGTTTCAAAGCCAAAGAGCCAGTGCTGTCTGCTTCTGCAGATGTTTCTGTGGTCATGTGGCAGGCATGACTAGACACCAGAGTGCACAGAATGCTGTTTTAACTTCCCACCGAAGTGGTGCCTATTTATCTACTTGCAATTTCTTGCTTTCAAACTGCTAGGTTGGCAGGAGCTGGGATAGAGACAGAAGCTCACTCCATCATGCAGGACTCGGGGCTTGAACTGCTGACCTGCTGACCTTCCAGTCATCAAGTTTAGTGTCTTAAACACTAAGCCACCACAGTCCCTCACATTATAAGGTACCCTGCAACAATCTCACTTTTATCTGAGGCGAAGGGATCCATGGCCCTCCACTTCTCTCCACCTCTGGAATATGCTAGCAAGGCAAAGTGTAAGAGATACAGTAATCGGAATAATATTTCACCAAATATTTGGAAGGCCGTGGCTTCTCAACTTCTGCTTTACTTGATCTCCATGTTCTTGCTCAGTTCAAAGTGTTCTTAACCAGAAATGCAGTTGTACCTCTTTGATGTTCAGCAAGGAAACGCAGCAGCCAGCATAACAGGGCCAAACACAAACTTTATTTTGGGAACTGAACATGGAGAGCAATGGCGCAGCAGCGCCTATATATACAATACAGAATAGAAACATTCGGGCGGGAAGCAACTGGATTGGTTGGGAAAACAGTGGGGTGATCGTAGGGTGACAGAGACTGTGAAGCCTTTCGCGCTTCTCGTTAGAAAGGGCGGGAACCCAAGTCCCGCGAGAGTTTAGTTTTAAGAAGAACACAAAATGGAGGATCACCCGATCCCAACAATTAAATACAAACTGTTAAAACAATACATCCAGTTACATACACAACAACCTCCAAAAGTCCTGGGCTGTTGACATTGCTTGTGGGACTCTTGGGAGCTGAAGTCCAGTGATGTTTGGGGATTCAAGATTGAGACTAATTGCCCGCAAGGTAGAGTTTTGGGCTAAAACAGCCAGAATCCAATAGAAATCATTTTTCCCCAAATGCTGATTAAACAGATTGAGACTATTTTCTCCTGGATGAAAGCATTCATTCAGTCTTAGATTATCTGTAAGGGTCCCTTGCAGTTGGAGGTACAGTGTGTCATAACTGACACCTTTTTTGGATTCTGTAGATCTGTAAGGAATCGGGGCTTTCACACATTTACCTACTGAGCGGAAGGAAGGATTTCAGCAGTTGCCATCGTTAACTGCAACTTGTATCTGAGAATGCATTTTTTCTAAAGCAGAAAAAATGTCATTGGCATGCATTTGTTTAAGGTGGATCCCAGCTTGCCATGAAGTGACCCACACACTATGACCTCAGAGCCAACCCCAGTGGCACGCATGAAACAAGACATGTAGGATTCAACACCGGGACTGCAATGGACTGCCTCAGTCTTGAGGATATTGACAAGGTGCGCCTTCACAGCCAGTCCATCTGGCATGGCCTCTTCCGCCTCCACAACCGTTGGGAAACAGAGTTCCTCTTCTGCTCATTTTGCCATTAGGCCCAATATGATGGTTTCCAGTGACATTTCCTCTACTGAGGGGGCCATCGCCCTACCTAAAGGGGCTCATCTGCCCCAGCCGTTGGCCCCTTTAATTAACTGTTGCTTGACACTCGGCGTTGAGTCATTGGCTGTGCATTCTATTCCATTACTATAGTGGGATGTCCGACCAGACTATTGTAGTTTGTCATATATACTACTCTCTGTAAAAGTCTCTCTTCTCTAAAGGTGGAAGAGCCTTGTTTTCTTCTGTTTATATAAAGCCAGAAGACTATAGAATTTTTTCGCTGTCCGTCTCCATCTTTGCTAGTCTTCAGATCATGATAGACAAAGAGTGGCCCTCCATGTGGGGTTCAATTGCAACTCTCAGCATTCCTCATATTGGCTATGCTGGATAGATTTAATGGGTGGTTGCAGCTGAATAACATCTGGAGGTGCCATGTTTTCCACCTCTGCTTCAGATGGCAAATGAAAACTATCTTATTTTGGAGAGTTGTGGGCTTAATGACTACTGATATGACCAGACCTTGGAACAGTAATGATTCTATGCCGTGAATATCATCACTAGCAGATTATTGATAATAACTTACCCTTATGATTGATCAGATTGGTGGCCACAGAAGATAGGGCATGATGGCAAATCTTGGCACTCCAACTCATACCTGTCAAGTATCCCGGATTGGCCAGGATTTCCCATATTTCCGCAATGCTTCCTCCACTTTCCCGCTGCCATCCCATAATTTGACCAGCAGGGAAAGTAGTTACTGTGCATGCGCAGAAGGGTTCTATGCAGAAGGGTTCTGCGCATGCACAGAAGGGTTCTGTGCAGAAGGGTTCTGTGCAGAAGGGTTCTGCACAGGTCCCATATTTTCCGGAGTCGCTCTTGACGGGTATGCTCCAGCTGTTCCTGAACTTCAATTCCCAGAAGCCCTGATCAGCAAGAGTGCTGATTTGGGCTTCTGGTAATTGAAGTCCAAGAACTCCTGGAGTGCCAAGGTTTACCATCACGGAGATAGGGCCTTCTTCATGCAAACAAATACTATGGAACACCCTTCCTGCTGATTTATGCTCTGGCTGTTATTGGTGTGTTTAGGTAAATCTTGGAGATCTTCCTCTTCAATAGTACCTTTAACTGAGATCACAATTAGCCTTGTATTTCAAGAAAGTTTCTCTACATACTTTGCATATTAGTTCTCTTCTGGCTTTGTATGATGCTTTGTAAATTGAAAATACTAAAAGTGACTAAAACACTTCACATTAAAAAAATCCTAATATTGTCATTCTGAGCATTATCAGTTAATATATAATATTTCCTGCTGATAATATCGCCTTCTCTCTGCCCACCCCTGGTCAGTCGGGTTTTTCTGGCTTGTTTTAAAAATATTTTTTTAATGGATTTACTTAGCTTGAAAGAATGTTTCCTATAAGCTGCCTTGTGAAGTCATAAAAGTCAGTGGTTAGCTTATAAATATCCTTAGTAAACAAGAATTGAAAGCCAGTTTACAGACCAATGTCCTCTCTTAGATTCTGTTTATTTTCTTGGATCTAAGTCCTGATGTGGTATTAGTAAAACTCTCCCTGGCTCAAAAGCCAGTCATGTCCAACTCTATGGGGTGGTACTCATCTCCACTTACAACGAAAGAATCTGCACTGCCTGCGTCTGGAAACATTTCTGTGGTCAAGTGGCAGGTATGACTTGATGCCGAATTGCAAGGAACACTGTTACCTTTCCCAGTACCTGTTTATCTACTTGCAATTTCTTGCTTTCAAATTGCTAGCGGACTGCCCCTTCCACCCACCGGTTTCGCTCCCTCTCCCAGCCGGGGCTGCAGGGAGCACAGAACACCTTGGGGCAACCGGCATGGCTACAAAATGCCAGCGCCAGAGCCCCCCCCCCCCGGGACTGCCTCTGACACCCACCCCCGGTCAGTTGGGCTGTGGGGGGGAAGAGAGAGAACATTTGGGTTGAGGCTGGGCGAATGGCACAAAAGGATGCTCCTTTCCTTTCCCAGCTGGTGGCAGAACATTTCTCTTTTGGACTTTTCTGGGCTGTGAAGGAGAAGAGTACTTGTTGGATTCCCTCTCGGCCGTTAGCATGGAAGGAGGTGGTTGGGTCAGGGTTTTCTTGGGGTGTCTTTACATTGTTGTTTTTCCTGGTACATTGTTGATTGACATTGTCCTTTTGATATTATGTGTATGGTACACGATATGTTAGTTTGTAATTGTACTTAGGACTTGGAGTACTGTTGATTAGTCATGTACGTTGAGCCCAGATCTCCGTTGGACACGTCGAGCCAGGGCTCTGTTATGTATGCTGTATTATTATATATTTATTCTGACATGTAATTATGTAACTTTGCTAATTTGTACAATACTATATTGTGTATTCTATTGTGTTTTGTAATACTGTATTTTTATCTTTTGTTATATTGTATATTGAAATGCCTGTGAACCACCTTGAGTCACCCATTGGCAAACTACACATACCAACGTAATTACTGATGCATGTCAGGAAGAATATGGCACCACACAACAGTTCTTCACCAAAGTTTGGTGTGAAATCTGTCCTCTGAAATAACTTATTGTTGTCTAGCTAGATATTTCAACAAAACTATAGTGACCTCTGTTAATTTTCTTTCTATTTAAATTCATTTTCAGCAAGCTAAGAAAAAATCAAGGCAGAAGGTATTTTAGATAGCTATTATACACTATGTCTTGCAGGGTCGTAGTCGGGGGTGAGAGGGCGAAAACCCTCCTGAGCTAACACCCCCACACACACACCATGGTGCCAATGTTATATATGTGAGTGTGACATTGTTGCCCCTCCTGAAAAAAATTTGCCCCCCCCCCTCCCAAATCTAGAATCCTGGCTACAGCCCTGATGTCTTGTTTATTTATTTATTTGATTTATATCCCATCTTTCTCACAGTGTTTGATCCCAAGATGACTAACTAGTCACAGTGTTGTACAATATGGGGAGCAGGAGTGTATTTCCACTGAAATCATTGTAATAATGTATAATCACAATGATATCTGAATGCATTAGTTTAAATTAGCATACTGTATGCAAATACTGTACAGTATTGTACAAAAATATCTTTCTTTCTGGTGGTTTGTAATGGCAATCGGATGAACATATAGCTCATTGTTTGGTTGCTTTCGATGTGGTTTAGTTTGGCCTATTTTCCAGCAACCACATGTGTTTTCAGTAATATTGATCTATCCGGCCCCTTTTGCAAGCTGTCGTGCTCCTTTCTGGAACAATGCCAGGGCTGTTGTTTGTTTGGTGTGATTCAGATCACTCCTGATTATCCCTTTCTGTAGTCTACAAGGTTAGTGCATTTCCTTCAAGCTAGAGAAGTGGGCAGCATTCTCTTCCGTGACAACCCTCTATATCAGAGGTTCCCAACCTTTTTACACCGTGGGCCTGACCACGCCCCCGGATAGCTGAGTGGGCCGGACCACACACCCCAGAAGTGGAAGTAAATGTGCCCACTCCCATGTTTGCGACAGCTGTGGGCGCATTTATGGCTCACGTAACCATGTTTATGCATGCGTGGTCACATTTTAGCGCTGTCGTAAACGTCTCCACTTCCATTTCCAGGCGCAGTGGCAGCGGCGGTGGTGGGCCACATGAAATGGTGCCACAGGCTGGGCCATAGGTTGGGAATCCCTGCTCTATATACATTGTTGGGAAGAACAACTTTTCCCTATCTATCCCTCATCTGTTTGTATATGTGAGATGAATCTAAATCCAGAATTGGCATATTGCCATACTCTTCATGTTGTCAAACTGGAATTCTCATCAGATTTGGGGAATATGGGCCAAAGTTAAGGAATGCTGGGAGTTAAAGCCCAGCAGTGTTTCTGGAGGGCTGCATTTTATTCACCTTCAATTTAAAGAAACTCTTGAAACCAGAACTCCCTACATCTCAATTCATTTACATGCAAATCATATTTGTTGGTTTTCAAGGAACTTTGGGTATTGAGCATAGGCTCACAGCCAAGTACACTTGTACACCTATGCAGAATTAGGTGTGCCTCAACTCATCATATTCAGTGGCCTTAGGCATACCCAACTCTTTGCGTACACATGGGCTCTTCAAAGCACATTCTCTTGAAATTAATGTGATGGAATTTGTTTGGACTGATGAAAGTTCTCTTGAAATATACTTCTTAATCTAAAAAAGAACAAAAGAAAACCCACAGTGAAAGAGTCACTCTTTAACATGGGCGCAGTATGTAAAATCTTTTGCTAATCTGCAAATCTCCAACTGTTTTGTTTAGTTATGTTAGGATACTTATAACATTAAGAATAATCAGGGTTGAAATACAAAGAGAGCTACATGAAAACTCCTTTCATGCAAAGAATAGTGTCTTGAAAAGCCAGTGCTTCTTAGTACTGCAGTCTTGGGGAAGAGTATTGGGTTTTTCTTCTTTTGAGCACTGAGATATACCTACTCTTCAAGTATACTTTGGAAATTGTTAGATCACTTGACTTCCTACGATAAATAATTTTGAGGCTTCCTATATTAGTTAAACGTGTCCACAGCTGTCATAGTTTTATTTATTTATTTATTTATTTATTTATTTATTCATACATACATACATACATACATACATACATACATACATACATACATACATACATACATACATACAACCACCCAGTTTACAACCAAAGAGCCATCGTAGTCTGTGTTTGCAGACATTTCCATGACCATGTGGCAAGCAGAGTACACAGAATGCTGTTACCTTCCCACCAAAGTGGTACCTATTTATCTACTTGCAATTTCTTGCTTTTGAACTGCTAGGTTGGCAGGAGATTAGACAGAGATGGGAGCTCACTCCGTTATTCAGTACTCAGATCTGGAACTGCTGGCCTGCCAACCTTACAGTCATTAAGTTCAGCATCTTAACCACTAAGCCACCTCAGTCCCTTATTTGGACTATATGTTCCCAAATCCCACCAAATCTAGAATGGCCACGGGGAAAATCCCTTTCACCTATGAGGCTCTCCTTGCAATGCAGGTTCCCACAAAGTGGCCCACATGGACACCTCCACTTTCAAACCCATTATGTGCCATGTGAGCAAAAGAAGATGGGAGACGGTGGGTCAAGTGCACTCTCATTGTGTGTTTGTGAAAACCCTAATGATCTCTCTTCCATATGAGCCTCACTAGTAGGTACCCTAGTAGGGGTCCCCAACCTTTTTTGCACCATGGACCAGTTTCATGCTAAACAATTTTTCCACTGACAGGTAAGTGCGGGGAGGAGCCCCACAGTAGCTCCAAAACAAGGAGGAGAGGCCCACCCACCTGTCAGCCACACTGTTCCACTTGGGCAGTGAGGTATCACACTCCACACAGGCGCCTGGGGGGGAGCCCTACCATAGTTAAGCAGTGTGGAGGAGGGCCCTGGCCACCTACCTATCTGCTGTCTCTGAAGCCCGTGTTCTCACTCTGTTTGCCAGGCAGACCTGGCGGAGCACATTGAGGACAGAAGGCTGCCATTGGGGCTCCCAGCGCCACCCACCCCATGGCCCAGTTTGGGACATCCTGTGGCCCAGTCCCGGCCCATGGCCCAGTGGTTGGGAACCCCTGCTCTAGCAGACATTGGTTAAACAACCAGTTTTTTTTTAAAAAAGGGCACAATATATATGCTTTTCACAAACAATCACTTCTAAACCCTGTATCACATTGGCACATATACCAAATTGCGGAAAGGCTCTATTTCAGCAATACTGGAAAACTATCTATACCTATAAAATGGTGCGTTAGCCATTGGAATGTGACAAAGGATGTTGCACCAGGCCCCACTAGCCCGTAATGGGCCTCCATTCACTCGCCCGAACCCGGTTCGCAGGTAACTGTCGGGTTGAAATTTTCGACCCGGGGGCAGGAGCCCCCCAGTCGCAAACAAAAAACGGGAACTTCAATTCCCAACGTTCCTTGCGCTGCGCCAGAGCCAATCAGGCTGAGCGGCGCAGCAAAAGGAACGTTCGGAAACGCACCGCGGCCAATAAAAAAAAGCCGCAGGAAAAAACCCGCCACAGTAAGCAAACACGCGCAGGCAAAACTACAAGCCCCAGCATCCTGTGTGCCATTAGCGCGCTGAACGCCGAGGCAGTCTGCGCGCGAAAAATAAAAGTAAAAAAAGAAACCCCCCCGCCGCCGCTGCCCTTCATTTCGATGGGCCAGCCGGCGCGCGAAAAATAAAAGTAAAAAAAAAAACCACCGCCGCTGCCCTTCTTCCCCACGGGCCAGCCAGCATGGGCCGTGGAGAAGAAAGCAAAGAAAGAACCATCCCCGCCATTGCCCTTCCTTCCCACGGGCCAGCCAGCATGGCCCGTGGGAAAGAAAGCCACCCCCCCCCCCCGCCATTGTCCTTCCTTCCCATGGGCCAGCCAGGATGGCCCGTGGGAAAGAAAGCCTCCCCAGCCAATGCCCTTCCCACGGGCCAGCCAGCATGGCCCACGGGAAAGAAAGCCACCCCCCCTGAAAAAGTAAACACAAAACAAAAACAATCAAAAACACTCAAAAATCCAAAAATGAAACACAAAAACAGCCAAAAACAAACAAGAAAAAACACACAGACCCCCCCCCCAAAAAAAAATTCCAAACACCACCACCACCCAAAAAAAAAAAACCCAAGAGAGCTTACCAAAAGACGTCTTCTATCCATGAGGACTGGAACTCAAATGAGAGAAGGAAAAAAACTTACCGGAAGCGACACCCAGAGGACAGAAGAGAACAATTGTAGAGAGGCAGAAAAGCTCACTACCCCCACCCAGAGGCCAAAAGAGAAAAAACATTCAAAAATATTAAAACTAATAAGATTAATTCTAAAATTAATCAAATAAGTTATAAAAATATTCAAAAATAATCACACTAATCTCAAAAAATACCAAAAAAACCAGAAATCACTTTTCACTCAAAAAACAAAAAATAAAAAAGCGTAAAAATAAACATTTTAAAAACCAGAATTAAATTTTAAACTAAATAATATTAAATTAAATAAATTAAATTAAATTAAAATTTGCATAAACAGAAAAGAAAAACCTTCAAAAACCAATTTAAAGAGCCCGGCACTGAGGAAGCCGGCACACCAAAAAAAAAAGCCAAAGAAAAGCGCCAAAAAACCCCCACTGGGAGCGCAAGTCTGCTGCAGGTGGACGCAGCGCCTCGAAGCCAAAAAATCGCAAAACCTTACAACACCATTTAAAACAGCCCAGCACCATTGGTTCAAGGAAAAAAGGGAAACCCTTTACTATCCAACACAATTTTAAAAAGCCCGGCACCGCCGGGCAAAATATGCTAGTATGATATAAAGATATGGCTACAGCATGTGTAGATATTTTGCTGCAGGAAACCCAGAGGCCACCTCATGCTTTACAGTAACTAAGAGAAGCCACACTGCAGGATAAGGACCAGTGGCTTTCGGTGGTTAGGAGCAGCTGTGAGTGTGAAAACATGTGGTAGAAAGTACACCCGGGAGCCTCAATTAAATTGCCACTTCTGAGCTAGTATTTACTTATTTTCAGATATACAAATGCCCTTCAGCTGTTGGCAGGAAATTTATGGGCAGTGCACCTGTGGCAAAATAAACATTCGCCTTTGCAGTAGCAAATAAAGTAGCCACATAGTCCGTTCCTTTATTTCAAGTGCACAGATTAAACAGTTCCCCCCAAAACAACAACAACAACAACAACCAACAACAGTAGGAAACCTATATTTCTGCATACTACAGAAATTCCAAATGCAGAGGTTAAATCAACATCCCATGCCCTATCAGAGAGTAAACAAAACAAAACAAAAGAGACAAAACATTGTGGGACCTTAAAGATTAACTCTTGTATTTTAATGTTAGCTTTGATGGATCAAGTCCAAAAGCTAACATTAAAATACAGGAGTTAATCTTTAAGGTGCCTCAATGTTGTTGTTTTTTTTGTCTCTCTTTTCATTTTGTTTTGTTTACTCTCTGATATGACCAACACAGCTACCACTTCAAAAAATCCCCTGCCCTCTTTAGCAAGAAAGCAACATTGCACCTAAGCAACAGCAGTCAAGTTCATTCACAATGTTGCATGCTGAAATAGCCAAATGTCATTATAATAAAACCCCTACTTACAAAAAAAAGTCAGTTCCGTAGGCTTTTGCTTAAATCTTTTTTTATGTAACTTGAAGCAAACCCATAGGAAAAATTATTTTTTACGTAATTTGAAGCAAACCCATAGGGAAATGAATGTTTATGTAACTCGAAGCAAACCCATAGGGAAAAGAATCTTTATGTAACTCGAAGCAAACCCATAGGAAATCGTGTAAATCAGGACATGGTTTTAGCACAAAATCATTATGTAAGTCGAATTTTATGTAACTCAAGGCATATGTAAGTCAGGGTTTTACTGTACTGTATGTGCATTCTTTATAGTAGGGGTGGAACACAGACACACACACACACACAAAGATTGAGAGAGAGAGAGGTTTTGACAGAGCTCTGGCAGAGGAAACCAAGAACAAAAGGAAAATAAATACGGCCGCTTTCTTGGATCAAGCAACACTCCCTTGAGTGAAAAATAGTGTTTTTCTGGAGAGGGTTGTTCTTCTGTGTTGCCTTAGGATTGTGATTGGAGGAAAGGGCTGGGGGGGGAAACAGACACTCTAGTGTGCATCAGGTTTCTTTCTCTGTGTAGCAAATTGAGGAGGGAATTGGCTTATCCCATTTGCTGAGGAAGTAAAGGAGGTGCCTGATGCCAAGCAAGGATCTCTGCAGGCTGGAAAAGGATGGGAAATAAGGCCATACAGGGAGGGGAAGAGTAGTAGACTATTCTATTCCAAAACAGCAATAGAGTGGCTACTGTGAGAAAGTGAGCCCGCTGCCAAACACTCAAGTGTAGTGGTGGCCAGTGTTTGTGAGATTGTGTGTGTGTGTGTGCGCGTCTTCTGTCCCTCCGCAGAGACTGGTGGCTCAAGTGGATCAAGTCCAAAAGCTCAAGTGGTTAAGATGCTGAACTTGATGACTGGAAGGTCGGCAGGTCAGCAGTTCGGGACCTGAGTACTGCACAACGGAGTGAGCTCCCATCACTGTCCCAGCTTCTGCCAACCTAGCAGTTCAAAAGCAAGAAATTGCAAGTAGATAAATAGGGACCGCTTTGTCAGGAAGGTAAACAGCGTTCTAGTCATGCCCACAGAAACTTATGCAGATGTAGATAGCGTGGTTCTTTGGCTGTAAACAGAGATGAGCATTGAACCCTAGAGTCGGATCTGACTGGCTTTCAAACAGGGGCGGCCTTTACCTTTACTCTGTCCTTCATTTGAGAATCTTGTCACTTTCTTTTATTCTGATTCCAAAAATGTTTTCCTCTAAGTGAAAAAAGGTATCATTAGGAAAACTATTTTATTTTGAATGGATGACAGAATCCACTTCAAAAACCTTATGATTTTGGGACAACATCCCAAACCTGGTACCCACCCTGGTACGATTCTCATCGTCCTGTTACTAGTTGGAGGGGGTTCTGGTCTAGCATATCTGATAAAGGAATACTGATATAAAAAGTTATTTGGTCCATGAGAGATATTGCTGAAACTATGCATTGAAGCCTTTTAAAACATTTTGCTATCCTCTCCTCAGTCAAAATCCTTGTTAGTGACCTTTCGACAGTTATATTTATATATATAGTTGAAAAAAGTTGCTTTAGCAGCTTTATGAAATGACCTTATATGGACGCATGCAACATAATCCATTAAAGCTCACATGATCCCCTTTGGAAAATAAGTACTAATGTATCCTTGTGAACATTCATTAATAAGTAGGGCTTAAAAACCAAACAAAAATAACTCCCTGCATTGCCTTGAGAATAGCTTTTTTGTTCTGAATATTGCATTGAGGCCTAGTCTTTAAAAAAACAGTTAAACATTCTGAACAATCACAAAGATATATTGCTTAATTAAATCTGTAGACTAGTCCATCAAATGTAGAGTAAACATGGTTCAAACACAAAGTGTTTTTGGAAGAGAAATAGCAATAAAATAAGGGGGTGCTCTCTTCTTGAAATGACCTGATTTAATAATTATATCATTTTTAATGTCATGCTGTTTTTATACCTGTTTTAAGAGATCAATAAGGCACAGCGGGGGGGGGGGGGGGGCGCAACTGGACTGTGTATTGATTGGGGTGGTATATAAATCTACTGTAAATTAAATAAATGAAATCCAATAAAATGGGTTCCCAACCTTTTCAAGGAGGGGGCCAGGTCATGCTCTCTCAGTCAGCTTTGAGGGCCAGATGGCCATTTTGCCCTGCCTGCATAATGGGGTCGCCATTTTGTCCCAACAGCTTCAAATGTGTGGCTATTTTGTTTCTTGAATGCCCTTGGAGGGATGGGTGCCACATGAAATGGCACAGGGGCTGGATCCGGCCCGTTGGTCTTAGGTTGGGAACCCCTGCAGTGAAAGATGAACTCTTGAACTCATGTGGCAAAAGATGAACTCTTGAACTGATGTGGCAAAGGAGAAACTTATGAGACGTTGCTGATCAGATCTTAATGTTTTGTATAGACGTAAGTGCAAGAGCAGACAGGACTGATTGAAATATGAAGTCTCCATCAAAAGGATTTTTGGAGGAATATCCATGAAGAACAATTGTACGGATGAGGGAATGGTGGAATGCTGCAGCAGAAAAATGATGAGTGAATATCACAGCTACCATTTACTTCTTCATTCCAAATTTCCCTAGAAGAATCAATCATTGGGTGTTTTAATATATATATAAGTGCATGTAATCTGTAGTGTAGCACTTAGAGAACTTGTGATAGAGAATCCCTCTTGCCTAGGAAGAAAGAGGACACTGCATACCTATATTTTTGAACGTTTGTGTTTTATCTTTCAATGAATGACCAAGAAAACAAATTTATAGTGGACATGGAACTGTAGTTCTGGATTTTGGCTTAGCCACACTTATTTTAAATACGTGTGAACTCCTAGAACAGGGGTGCCCAAACCTTTTGGGCTGCGGGCCGGTCACATGGTTCAGAGGGCTAATCACTTTGGCCAATGGGCCAGATCCGACCCCAATGCCAAGTCATCCAGCCTGCAAAGCCTTCATCGCTCCCGGCGTGTTTTACATCCGCTTCCAGGAGCAATGAGGGCTTTGTAGGCTGGATGAATTGGCATCAAGGGGCAGATCTGGCCCATGGGCTGTAGTTTGGGCACCCCTGTTCTAGAAGCTCACTTAGTGTGTCTTAAGAGTGTTTTCAGACAATGGGTTTATCATGCAGATGCCCTGCCTCATTTGTGCAATTTTATAAGATGTACAGAGGAAAAGATTGTTTGCTTTCCTCTGGAGCCCTGGTGGCATAGTGGTTAAATGGCTGAACTGCAACCAAAAGGTTGTGAGTTCGATCCTGACTAGGGCTCAAGGATGACTCAGCCTTCCATCCTTCTGAGATCGGTAAAATGAGTACCTAGCATGCTGAGGGTAAAAATGCTAATTAAGTTGTGAACTGCCCAGAGAGTGCAATAAGTGTTATGGGGTGGTATAGAAGTGTGATTGCTTTGCTTTGTGCAACCAGCTTCCTGTGATTGCAGATTTGAAAACGCCATTGAATCTTTTGCTATTTGTCCAACATGCATCTCCACGAAGAGTGCCTGGCACCATAATAATATGTCATGAACTTTTATTAATAATTTTATGCCTGTCTGGTGAAGAGACCTGTTCTCGAAAGCTTGCAACTTTTTTTAGTGATCCAATAAAGGTAATGCCTATTCTTTTGCATTTTTCATGATTTTAAAATGGATCACACAGTTAATTTCCTTTGTTTTGCTTTGCAATCTTCCTGTGTGTTGCAGCTGTTTTTCCCCATCTGGTTTTCTTTCCACAAAAAGTACCTGCCTTTCTTTGGATCAAGAGCACTGGGAGCCCTCTCCCTAGCTGGCGGATGGGAACGCTTTGGCCATGTAGATATTTTGTCCTTCAACCTTCACCAACCCCCACTCATCATGGCTATTGGTAAGGGTTTGCAACAGTAGCAGTCTAAATTAAATTATTTTTGATGGGTCTACTCAAAGCATAACTTAAGCCTATATCTATTTCCTACCTAGGCCACTGTGGCCAAAAAGTCTTTCAGGGAATAAGGAATAGATATTTTAAGATTACACTGGAGAACAATTCATTGTGCCTCCTTCGGCAATAATCACAATTATAGTGGTGACTTAAATTTTGCATACTTAGCAAGGAAATTGGACATAGTGTCTTTAACAGAAAAGTGTAGTACTGTACTGTACTGTAATTAATCCTACAAAGTATCCCCTTCTTCTTTTTTCACTTCTCAAATGACATCATTTCAGTGCTTACTCTTGCAAGGGCATCGGATGCTAGATAAGCAGGATTCCTGGAAAAGTTTCTAAGACAAGTGAGCTCAAGAGAGCTCTACAAGGTATTATGGTTCCCAACCTGCTGTTCAATAGAAGGTTCTTACAATTTAATTTAATTTAATTGTCAAATTTATATGGTGACAATGAAGCTAAAGTTTAACCCCTCTTTACCACCTGCTGTGGCACCAATGCATAAACATTTGAATGGCAAAAGAGAATCTTTAGCATGAAATAATAACTGGAAAGTGGCTTGTTAGGGTAGCTGCTCATTCCCAGATAAAGAGTAACACACCATTGTGTATCAGAGAGTAAACAAAACAAAACAGCAAAAACAAAGACAAAAATGTTGCGACACCTTAAAGACTACCGTATATCCTTGACTATAAGTCATCCCTAATTTGGACCTCTAAAACTAGGAAAATAGATTGACCTGAGTATAAGTCGGGGGTGGAAAATGCAGCAGCTGCTAGTGAGTTTCAATAATTAAAATACATGAAAATACAGTAAAATTAATTAATTTAGAAATTTGTGCGGGTATGTTTTTAAGTGTTTACATTGACCCGAGTATAAGTGGAGTCCCATTTTTGGACCTCATTTTGGGGGCTAAAAAACCCGACTTATACTCGAGTATATACAGTAACTCCTATATTTAAATGTGAGCTTTCATGAACTAGGTCCATTTTTTGTCTTTCTTTTTTGCTCTTTTTACTCTCTGATATGCTTGCACAGACTAACATGGCTACCACTTTGAAACATCATTGTTTGTATGCGCTGCCTTCTCTGGTTGTCCAGTACTGTATATAGCTACACCACAATCCCAGTAATTGCTAACCTGTTTTCTTAAGTTATTTTATATTCCGGATGTGAACACAGGATGATGGAAATCACTTGATAATGTTAAACAATAAAATACAGCAAGTGCTGAGGAAGGGAAAAAGAATCTCTAGTTTATACCACACTTGGCTTCAATTGCTGCTTGGAAAGGCCAGTTAAAATGACTTTGATTCAGACAAGGTAGATTCTAGAGTTTGCTTCCAGAGTATTAAAGTATTGAAGATATTAACTAGCTAAATACCTCAGGTTGCAGAGTGCCTTATTTCATATGATAATTTGAAGATACTGGCCAAAATCTTGTTGTATAGATTTACACATGTATAAGCTAGTCATATCATCAGCCATGGCCTGGGGTACACAGAAAGAGCCTCCTCAAAAGTTGTGGTATTTTTGAACCACAATTGGGCATGCCCGAGACAATGGCAACCTTGTGCCAGCTAATCTTTCTCACACTAGGTCAGGTGAAATGAACTATAGAATGAGTTCACCAAAAATGGTGATCTTCATTTTGGGAGTTCAAAGTCTGGCCTAGACATGGAAGAAGAAGAAGAAGCCATGGACTTTTATCTTACTTACTTAATTTTTAGAATTAAATCCCCTTTCTGCATTCTGGAGGCTCCTGAAAGCTTCCCGCTTCTGTAGGTCCAAAGGTATCGTTAGGGAGCCTTGGAAACTGAGTGGGGTTGGAGAAGAAACTTTTAATTAAAGATAAAATGTGGTCGATGTTGACATCAGCTTGTGTGGATCTAAATTTACACAACAGGATGTTAGCAGCTGTTTTTTGGAAAGCTTTTAGAGAAGAGAAACTAACAAATATCTGATGTTCTGGGCTGGCTAGATATGTCATTACTAGCCAGTACAGTAATCTGCAACAGGTTAAAGTGCTTGTTGAATTGTTAGTCACAGGGAAAACATATTTTTAAATCTGTCCATTACATGAGCTCATTGTGAAGTGCTGGCATAAACAGATCACATATTGGAGAAGGGTATTGGAAATCAATTGTGTTGGCCCAAGAGGAAGCAATGTTTCCTTGGGGTGGCCAAATGCAGAAGAGGGCAGAGCTTGTGTATGTAAGCCCCACTTCCTCATATTTCTTTTTCTAAATATTATTACTATTATTTATTACATTTATATCCCACCCATCTGGGATATCAAAGAGTAAACAAAAAACAGCAAAACAAAAACAAAAATGTTGTGGCACCTTAAAGACTAACTCATGTATTTAAATATGAGCTTTCATGGGCCAAGTCCACTTCATCAGACACAAAAGTTTGCCCTTGCTTGAAAACTAGTCATATCTGACTCTAGGGTTTAGTGCTCATCTCTGTTTATAGTTAAAGAGCCAGCATGGTCTGCGTCTGCAGATGTTTCTGTGGACATGTGGCAGGCATGACTAAACACCGGAGTGCATGGAATTTCTTGCATTCAAAGTGCTAGGTTGGCTAGGACAGAGACGGGAGCTCACTCCATCATGCAGCACTCAGGTCTAGAACTGCTGACCTGCCGACCTTCCAGTCGTCAAGTTCAGTGTCTTAACCACTAAGCCACCGCAGTCCCTCAGACATGAAAGCTCACATTTAAATACAGGAGTTAGTCTTTAAGGTGCCTTTTTTGCTGTTTTGTTTTGTTTACTCTCTGATATACTTGCATAGACTACCACAGCTACCACTTCAAACATTCCATCTGGGACATTTTCCCACCTTGGGTGGCTTACAAGATATTAAAAAACTCTTTACAATAGAAAATTAGCCATACATAATTAATAATAAACACACTAAATAAATTATGCTGCTTAACCCTATATCTGATAATTTGTTTATTTATTTTGCATCTGGCTATCCCATGTGCCTTGTTCCAGCCTTTTTCTCGGGCTCCTTGATTGTTAAAAATAATTGGCTGGGGAACAATTTAAACACAATCTTCTCTTCCATTAAGCATCAAATACTGTATATGCCTCATGTTTGTTTTTGTATAGAGGGTCTCGCTGTCTTTATTTGCCAACCCATTTTTTATTCTGTGCAGCATCCATGATGGTATGTGATCTTTATATCATCTGTTATCTCTCCTCCACGTTTCTAAGTAAGTGCAGAGTTATTAATTTGTTGTTGTTCAGTCGCACAGTCGACTCCGACCCTTTGCGACCCCATGGACCATTGCCCACCAGGCACCTCTGTCCTCCACCATCCTCCCCAACCCACCCTGCTCTTCTGTGCCCATTGCGTCTACAATACCATCTAGCCATCTCATTCTTTGTCACCCCTTCTTCTTTTGCCCTACACATTTCCCAGCATCAAGGCTTTCTCAAGTAAATTTTATTTATTTATTTATTTCCAGTAGATTTATAGACTGCCCCAATCAATAGACTCTGGGCAGTGTACACAGTCCAGCGAACACCTCACTGGCTGTTCAACAACAATTTAAAAACAATATAAAAACAGTTAAAAGCCCTTCCAACATAACAATGCTGCTCCCCACCCCCTGCTGTGCCTCATTGATCTCTTAAAACAGGTATAAAAACAGCATGACATTAAAAACGATATAATCATTAAATCATTAAAAATCATTAAAAACCAATTACAAGAGTGGGGGGGGGGGACCTCAGACGAGCCAAACAGGGGGAGTTTGTTGACAATCCTGGCTCCCAGATGCGCTTCGCTAACCACGTTTTCAGTTCTCTCCTAAACATTAGCAACTGGGCCTGGAGGCATAATTCTACTGTTAGGTGGTTCCATAGAGGGTGCCCTCTTGGTTTGTTCTCATGGGACGGGTCGATGTCTTAGGGATGATGCTGTCCCTGAGGTATCCTTGTCCGCTACCATGAAGGGCTTTAAAGGTGACAACCAGCACCTTGAATTGCACCTTGAGACATATAGGCAGCCAGTGCAGCTCCTGCAGCAGTGGCGAGGCACGGGCAAAATTACCACAACCCATCACCGCACGAGCCGCCGCATTCTGGACCAACTGCAGTCTCCGGATGGTCATCAAGGGCAGCCCCATGTAGAGCGCATTACAATAGTCCAAACGGGAGGTGACCAGAGCATGGGTGACTGTGAGCAGGGCCTCCCGGTCCAGGACTGGGCGCAATTGATTAATAACACACACTTGCCCAAAGGCCCTCCTGGCCACGGCCATAACCTGCTCCTGGAGCAGAAGCCACGAGTCTAGGAGGACCCCCAGGTTGTGCACCGGGTCAGATTGGGGCAACGATTTTTCATCCCAAATCAGCAGTGATAACTCCTTATGAGGGCCAGGTCCCTCACCCACAGCCACTCAGCCTTGCCAGGATTCAGCTGTAGTCCATTGTCCCCCATCCAGACCCTAACCGCCTCCAGGCAACCTTGACTGCATCACTGGGATCACCACGGGCAGAGATGTACAACTGAATATCATCAGCATACTGATGATATCTCACCCCGTGGGATCGGATGATCTCACCCAGCGGTTTCATGTAGATGTTAAAGAGTAGGGGTGAGAGGACTGAGCCCTGAGGCACCCCACACGTGAGCTGAGGCACCCCACACATGAGCTGAGAACCAGGACAGCACAGTGCTCCAGATCTCCAACCCCTGGAGCCGGTCCAGCAGGATACTGTGGTCAATGGTATCAAAAGCCGCTGAGAGGTCAATAAGAGCAAGAATGGAGGGGTACTCTCCACCTCGCTCTCGCCAGAGATCATTGAACAGTGCGACCAATGCAATCTCCGTACCATGACCCGGCCTAAAGCCTGACTGGAAAGGGTCCAGATAATCCACTTCCTCCAGGACCCCTGAAGCTGCCACGCCACCACTTTCTCGACAACCTTCCCCAAAAAGGGGAGGTTTGAGAAAGGGCAGAAATTGGATGGTATTTTCGGATCGAGCAAAAAAATTTTTAGGAGGGGGCACACCAGTGCATGTTTCAGTTGTGGTGGGAACACCCCCTCCCTCAGTGAAGCATTGACCACTGCTCGAATCCAGCCACCCATCACGGTCCTGTCTGCCTTCACATCATTTGATATCCAAGGTACTTTAGCTTCATCTTTACTATTTGACCTTCTAAGGAGCAGTCAGGGTTGATTTCTTCTTCGATCGACATATTTGTTCTCCTCGCTGTCCAGGGTACTCTCAAAACTCTCCTCCAACACCACATCTCAAAGATATCTATTCTTCTGCTCTCAGCTTTCCTTATGGTCCAGCTCTCACAACCATACATTACCACTGGGAATACCATTGCTTTGACTATGCAAATTTTTGTTTGCAAAGGGATATCCTTTTAACTGTGTCCCCAGGTTTCTCATAGCTTGTTTCCCAAGAATCAGTCGCCTTTTTATTTCATAGATGCAATTTCCATCTGCAGCGATCTTGGATCCTAGGAATGTAAAGTCTGTTACTGCTTCTACTTCTTCCCCATCTATTTTCCAGGGACTGATAGGGCCTGTTGCCATTATCTTGGTTTTCTTGATGTTGAGTCTCAAGCCAGTTTTTACACTCTCTTCTTTCAACCTAAGCAGCAGCTTCTTTAGGTCTTCCTCACTTTTTGCTATGAGGGTAGTATCATCTGCATATCTCAGATTGTTGATGTTTCTCCCAACAATTTTGATCCAACTTGTGCTTCATCCATCCCTGCATTGCACATTATGTGCCCTGTATATAAGTTGAATAAGCAGGGTAACAAAATGCAGCCTTGTCTTACTCCTTTTCCTATTCCAAACCTCTCCGTCATTCCGTATTCTGTCCTAACTGTTGCTTCTTGACTCATGTACAGATTTCTCATGAGGCATATAAGGTGTTCTGGTATTCCCATCTCTTTAATTACTTGCCACCTTTTGTTGTGATCTACACAATAGTCAATGAAACAGAATTAGACTTGTTTCTAATATTCCCCTGTTTTCTCCATGATCCAATGTATGTTGGCAATGTGGTCTCTAGTTCCCCTGCCTCTGCTGAACCCAGCCTGCACCTCTGGTAGTTCTCTCTCCTGTGGCCATTGTTGTGTTTTCCAAATCTGCTGGCATATAGAATGCAATAATTTGATTCCATCATCTTTTAGGGCTTTGAAAAATTCAGCTGGGATACCGTCATCTCCACTGGCTTTGTTGTTTGCAATGCTTTTTAGGGCCTTCCCGACTTCCCTCTCTAGGATGTCTGGCTCAAGTTCAATATTCTCATTGTGATTATCCGGGGTGTTGAGGTCCTTCTTGTAGAGTTCCTCTGTGTACTCTTGCCATCTTTTCTTAATCTCTTCTGCATCAGCTAACTCCTTGCTGTTTTTGTCCCTTATCATGGTCATTTTTGCTTTAAACGTTCCCTTGATTTCCCCATTTTTTTAAAAAAAGATCTCTAATCCTACCCCTTATGTTGTTTTCCTCTTTGCACTGCTCATTTAAGAAGGTTTCCTTATCTCTCCTTGCTTTTCTTTGAAAGTCTGTATTCAATTGATTGATAGTTATCATGGTAATTAGAGTGAGATAAATGTTTGCTTATGGACTTTGGCCTCAAACCACCTGCAATGTAGAAGCATCTCTGGCACCGCAGTCGTAATTGGAGGACAAGAAAATAGAAGAATGGTAGACAAGCATTTGGAATGTCAGCCCACCCAGAACCGAAATTCATCTCTGAAGAAGAAGAAAAAAGGAATCCCTGGTATGTTAATAGCACAGTTTCTCCTTGTCCACTCGCCACCCCAGGCTCCAGCCTCTATCACTGTTCGAGAACAGAACAAGCTATGAGCCAAGAAACTAACTCCTGGTTCAGTTTTCAGTCATGAACTTCCTGGGTGAACTTAGGTGAGCCACTCTCTCAGCTTCTGCTTCCAAAAAAAAAAAAAGAAGAAGAAGAATACTTTGTATGTGTTGATTTTCCTGCCTTATGAGATTGTTTAAAGATGGAAAAAAATACTTTGAGAACAAAGGAAACACATTGTATAAATGTTTAACAGTATTACAATTTTGATAGCCAGCCATGACTTGTTTTGTCCATCATATTGTCAGTTTTGTTCATCATGCATTCAGTTTTTAGTCCTTGGTTGTTTGGCCTCTCTTTCTCACCAGATCTTAGTCAAGAAATCTGTAGAATCCCAGATTCTTGCAATTTCTTCCCATCCTATTAACATCCCAACTGGATTTCTGGAATAGTGCTTGTTCCAGTGGTTCTTTCTCTTTTCTTCCTGTCACCCTCAATCTCCTTTGAAATTCAGGATGACCAGCTCCCGGGGTGTTGGTGTTGGTGGTGGTGGGTTGTATTACCGGTTCTCCAACCGAGTGGGTGCTGTGTTCTTCTCATGACACCCTCAAAATATGTTGTCGAATTTCAGTGGCGTGATAGTAACATTTCCTGCTGTTTGAAAAACAAAGTGTATGTTTTCAAGGCATTCTGTTTTAAAGCAAAAGTGCTGTATTTATAGAGGACTTTTTGTTTTTGCTGCACTTGGGGGGGCTGCCTATCTACACTGCACTTGGGGCCCGTCCATCTACTATTCAGCAACCAATATTGGGCTTCTATCTTCCTATGCCAAGGGTCAGTTAAGAAACTTTTTGAATGTCTCAAAACATCTAAAGTAACAAGAGGAGTGCATCTGAACAGAGGTTGTTTCCCTTATATTTGTGCAACAGCAAAACCTGTGCATCCAGAAATAGCAAGAAGAGCTAAATTTTGTGATAATGCCTTGCAGGTTTCACAATGAATTGCAAAGTAAATAAGTAAATAAGATAGACTTCATTTTGGTATTGTATTATTTTAAGCATCACAAAACCATAATTTTGAAGAAACAACATATATCTTTCATAGAATGCTCTTATGTAGCTCTGGCTACAAAAGGCTTTATTCGGGTGGCTCAATGAGAACAGGTTGTGTGTAAACAGCCTTGGAAATATGTTATACCTTTTAAGGAATGGCATTCCCTTTAGGAACAGAGTCCTAAAGATTAAAACTGAGCAGAGACAGAAGTGTTTGTGTGCAGCCAGTAATGCAAGACAATAGGGTAATTGATTTTGAGAAAAATCATTTTTATGTATCACATTTTGATGCTCTTAAATAGAAGCATTTTCTAGTAGGTTTTCCAACTCCCACAATCCTCCAAATTTGTATAGTCCCTGTCTGGAGAGATTCTGGGAGTTATGACCCAAAGAGTAACTTTTTGAATTTTTGTGTTTCAAGTTGTTTGTTGGCCTGTAAGTTACCTACAGTATAACCTGGAAATACAAGGCAAGTATGCCCCTCTTTAAACACTCCTGTGTGTGTCTGGGAACCTCAACTGGATCAGGATTCATATACAAGGGTTTTCCAGATACAGTACTTGTTATATCCATATATTGCCTGTTTCGTAGGTGTTTCTCTCAGTGATCGTGTTGAATCGCAGCCTGTGAAAAGGGGCTCCTGGACATATATAACTTGATGCATGTGCATAGAATTGTGGTATCCTCCCTGCACTGAACAGTAAAAAGTTTCTGTCTCTTTGTGCTTTCCATCAACCTTAAATTTTTATCAAATGGGGAAGCAAGCAGGATATTACAAAACAAAAGATGCCTTTTACAACATGAAGGCAATGACCTTCTTTGGTGTCTTGCACGGAAGACAAAGAAGGAGTCGCAGGAAGGACTAACACAGGTTTATTCATTGATGCTCAGCACGAACATGAGGTAATGGGGGAGATACATCTCATTATATACTATAACACAATACATTTGAATCTTGTTGCACGGTAGCTCATTGGCTGCTACCGGCGCGGCCTCGCCCAGGTCACGCCTCTCTTCTGCAGTTGTTTTCTCTTCTGCAGTTGTTTCCTGTAGCTGCTGATCATGTGGGGAAATTCCCGCGGCTGTTTGTGATTTGGGCAATGTGGACCATGTGAGACTGAACGCTCGCAGCTGCCCTCTATGGGCGGCTTGCTCGCGTTCCTTAACAGCTGAGATACATTGTGATTGTGGACTGGTTACATTCATATATTTAAAGTAACATTGTACATGCATACATAACATCCCTCCCCCCTAGGATGGGACGAAGTCCCTCAACCATTGTGGCTTGCCGCATGTGCGCCTGGGGCGTGCGGCCGCTTGACTTAACACAGGGGAGCCGGAGGCTCCTGGTTCCGCGGAGTCCTGCCCTGCAATGGAAAGGGGGGACTCATTAGCGGCTCGGTGTGGCGTCTGTGGTACCCTTGCATTGGGGGACGGGAATGGAATGAATAGTTGGGAAGTGAATCCCTGCCTGCCGCTTGAGGAGTTTGGGGACCCCCCCAGTACGAATCTCGGGACCGACGAAGAGGCCCTCGTGGCCTCGCCACCCCCCCACCCCCCCCCGCTGCCTGTCCGGGCGTTCTAGAGACTGTGGTGGGTGGACTTGCCCCTGTTGCCTGTCTTGGGGGTGTTGGTCTCCGGGGAGCAGGAGCTATTGTATACTCCAAAACAAAAGGGCTAGGGGGACTGGAAGTACCAGGGGCTGAACTGAAACCCCTCTTCTCGCTAGGACGGGTGGGGGACCACTCCGCTACACCCCCTGGTACTGCAACTCATAATCATCGACAAACTGATCCCTCTCTTTCAAAGTATCCTCCTCTGTGGTTGGGAACCCCAGATATGCATCCGTGTCCGCGGGTTCCGCCGTGTCTCCCCCTTGGGTAATGCGGGTGGGGGAGGACCCTAACGCTGATTCCCCCTCGCCGGTGACTCGCCTTCGGAGTTGGTCGGCATGCCTTCTCCAGAGTAGACCTGAACTAGTCTCGACCCTGTAGGATACCGGCCCCGTTTGCTCAACAATTGTCCCTGGCACCCACGCTGGCCCCGAGGCCACGTAGTTTCTGCAGTGAACCGGGTCCCCTACTGCAAAACTTTTGGAGCTCCCTCCCCCTATGCTTATGTTTCTCCCTTCATCCTCCACCCTGGACGGATCCATCCGGTCAAACAGTGTTACCGGACGCCTCCTCATGAGGAGTTCGGCTGGGGAAAAACCTGACGCTAAAGGGGTTGTCCTGTAGCAGATGAGGAACTGGCACAGATGCAGGTTCAACTCACCGGGACCCATGCACCGCAGTGCGTCTTTCGTAGTGCGCACTTGGCGCTCTACTTGACCGTTTGTGGCGGGGTGAAACGGGGCAGCGGTTATGTGCTTGACGGCGTTCCTCTCCATAAACGTCTTGAACTCTGCCGACGTGAAGGTACTCGCGTTATCGCTCACAAGGACGTCAGGCAGGCCGAAGCAGGCAAACAGCTTTCGCAACTGTTTAATGGTTGCGGCAGAGGACGTGCTGTTCATGGGGATTACCTCCAACCACTTGGAGTAGGAGTCGACTACCAGGAGAAACATGGACCCGCGGAAAGGGCCGGCGAAGTCGACATGGATCCGGGACCATGGCCCGCGGGCCGTATCCCATTCCCTATGGGGTAACCGGGACTCCTCGGGCCGAGAGCTCTGGCAGCTCTCGCACGTGCCCACTAGGCGTTCTATGTCCCCGTCTATCTTGGGCCACCAAAAGAAACTCCTGGCCAGAGCCTTGGAGCGCACGATCCCGGGGTGGCTGGTGTGCAGTAGCCTCAGCACCTTGGCCCTCAGCTTCTCTGGGATAACCACCCGCTGGCCCCAGAGTGAGCAGCCCCTTTCCAGAGAAAGCTCTACTCTGCGCCTGAAAAATGGCTTGAAATGTTCCTCGGGGGGAGAGGTGGGCCACCCTTTTTTAACCCAGGAACTAACTTGGGCCAGGATCTTGTCGGCCGCCGTGGCCTTGGCGAGGTCGGCCGGCACAATTGGGGGTGAGTCGAGAGACTCAATCAGCAGGACTTGGTGTTCCTGCTCTACCTCACACGTGGGGTCCCCTAAACTAGGGAGAGGGGATCGGGACAGGGCGTCCGCATGGGAGATCTCCTTCCTTGGGCGATAGACCAGCTCATATTGGTAGGCGTTGAGAAAAATGGCCCAACGCAGCATCCTGGGGGATAGAATTTGTGGGGTTGGTTTGCCGGTAGTGAAGATCCCCAAAAGCGGCTTGTGATCCGTCACTACCGTAAACTCGCGGCCGTATAAAAAATCGTGGAACTTCTTGGTTCCCGCGATTATTGCTAGGGCCTCCCTATCTGTTTGCGCGTAATTGCGCTCGGCTTTTGAGAGGGACCTTGAGTAGTACGCCACCGGGGCTTCCCTCCCGCTCTCCAACACGTGGCACAGGACCGCCCCCACCCCCACCGGGGATGCATCACAGATTAGCACCACTGGTTTTTTCGGATCAAAATGGGTCAGGACCGCATCCGAAGACAGGAGTGACTTAAGCTCCTTGAATGCCCTCTCCTGCTTGTCCCCCCACCGCCAAACCACGTCCTTCTTAAGTAGCGCGTGCAGTGGCTCCGCGACCGATGCCTTCCGAGGCAGGAAGGAGTGATAGAAATTTAGGAGCCCTAGGAATGACTGCAGCTCCGGTTTCGCGGTGGGGCGAGGGGCGTCTCTCACGGCCGCTACCTTGGACTCGGAGGGTTTGATTCCATCCGGGGTTACCTTAAACCCTAGAAACTCTACCTCCCTCGCGAAGAATACGCACTTGTCCCTCCTCAATCGAAGTCCTGCCCTCTCGAACACTGAGAGAACCCCATCTAGCCTCTTGGCTAACTCTAATTCGCTCCCCGCTGTTATCAACACGTCGTCGAAGTATGGGAGGACGCCTGGAAGCCCCTTTAAAAGGCGTTCCACGAGGGACTGGAAAATTCCGGGGGCCGAATTCACGCCAAACTGAAGGCGCGTTACCTTAAACGCCCCCTTGTGCGTTACGATCGTTTGCGCGGCGGCAGCAGCCGGGGTTACAGAGAGCTGCTGGTACGCCTGGGCCAAATCTAACTTGGCGAAAAACCTCCCCCCATGTAGCGTGGCCAGCAAATGGCTGACCACGGGCACCAGGTATGCATTTGGCCGAATGGCCTTATTTATCGTACATTTATAGTCCGCACAAATTCTGACCTCCCCATTTGACTTGAGGGCTGTAACAATCGGCGTTTCCCACTCCGCCGAGTCAACTGGAACCAAAATCCCCTGCCCCACCAATTTGTCCAGTTCCGCCTCAATCTTGTCCTTGAGGGCGAAGGGCACTCTCCTTGGCTTGAGGCGGATGGGCCGGATTCCTGGGTCCAGCTCAAAGGAAACCGGGGGCCCCTTGTATTTCCCGAGCCCCTTCTTGAAAACGTCCGGGTGTGCGTCGCACACGTCCCGCATCGGGTCAGTCTCGATGGCGTTAATGCCGGACAGTTCGATCCCCAGGGGGGCAAACCACTGCGTTCCCAAAAGGCAGCACCTCCCCCCTTTTAGGACCACTAGGGGCAGTTTCTCGGAGTAGTTCTTGAACTTCACCTTGAAGTTCCTCACCCCCAACACTGGGATCCCATTTCCCTGCACGTCCCGTAGGTTGGATCTCATGGCCCGCAGTTTGGGCCGTCTCTCTGGGGGAATGCGCATAAACTCTTTTTGGGACAGGATGGAATAAGAAGACCCCGAGTCTATCTCCATCCTCACTGGGACCCCCTGCAACAGTACCTCTATGAAGAACCGCCGGTGCTCCAGGCCCACGCGGTTCACGCCGTCCTTGCTGTGGCCGGCTGAGACCTTCCTGGTGCCGGCCGCCTTTCGTTGGTGCGTCTGGGAATGGCTGGAACTGCCCTTGTCCTCGACTCGTCCGCGCCTGCATACTCGGGCGATGTGTCCCTTTTGGCCGCAGTTGTGGCACTCGGCCTTCCGGAACGGACACCTCGTGCGGTCGTGGGCCGCCCCACAACCGTCGCAGCGGCGGTCCTGCCATTCTCGGGTCTGCCGCCTCTCACCTCGCTTCTTGATCCTCTGGACGTCGTCGTCCTCGCTGGAGTAGGGATCCGCTGTCATGGAGGACTCCTCGGACGACGTTGGTGCGGAGGCGGGCGGCTTGGGGGCCCGCCAGGCCGTCTTCACTGGTGTCCGCCGGGCCGCCTGCACTGGTGACTTGGCCCTCTCGCACGTGGCCCCTCGAGACTTGAATAGCCGGACGCCGCTCCTGGCCTCCTCGGCTGCTTGCGCCTCCCGCAGTACCTTGTTGAACGTGAGGCGATGGTCGCGGGTCATGAGCCTCCTCTGAAGCTCCTCGTCCCTCAAGCCGCACAGCATGCGGTCACAGAGGGCCTGGTCCAGGTCGTCCCACTGGCAATGCACCGCTGCCAGCCTGAGGGCCGCCGCGTAGGCGGACACGGATTTGCCCGGTCGCTGGTCTCGCCTGTGGAACGCGACCCGGGCTGGGAAGATCGAGACGGGCGGCTGGAAGTGCTCACGCAGCCTCTCCAGGATACGGTCGATGGGCACCTCGTCCACCTTTCGGGGGGCCACCAGGGTCATCAGGATCCGCAGCGTGGCCGGCCCCACCTGAGACAGGAAGTGGGAGCGCATCTTCGCGTCGTCGTCGACGCCTGCAGCCTCCATGGCGTGCCGAAACTGGCACTCGTAGAGCTCCCATTGTTCGGGCTCGCTAACATCGAACTGGTACGGCTTGACCTTGGGATTCACCATCTATCCCATCCTCGTCGCCAATTTGGTGTCTTGCACGGAAGACAAAGAAGGAGTCGCAGGAAGGACTAACACAGGTTTATTCATTGATGCTCAGCATGAACATGAGGTAATGGGGGAGATACATCTCATTATATACCATAACACAATACATTTGAATCTTGTTGCACGGTAGCTCATTGGCTGCTACCGGCGCAGCCTCGCCCAGGTCACGCCTCTCTTCTGCAGTTGTTTTCTCTTCTGCAGTTGTTTCCTGTAGCTGCTGATCATGTGGGGAAATTCCCGCGGCTGTTTGTGATTTGGACAATGTGGACCATGTGAGACTGAACGCTCGCAGCTGCCCTCTATGGGCGGCTTGCTCGCGTTCCTTAACAGCTGAGATACATTGTGATTGTGGACTGGTTACATTCATATATTTAAAGTAACATTGTACATGCATACATAACATCTTCAATTTTCCGTAGTTGACATTGGTGAGGAATCTGTGGGGAAACACTGAGACTGAGCCACCAACAAGCCAACGAAAACTTAGATTCTTCCTGGGCTTTCTTTTGCAGCTGGCTATCTCTGGTAAGTGGAAAGCAATTCTGAAAGGGGTCCATTTATATTCAACCAAAGCAGCAATGGATTCTCCTTTTGAAAATAAGCTTTTGCTTCTGGGAAGCTAAAAGACAGTGCTTTGTTTTGTTGGAAGCCATGCTTGTTGGCCTCTGAGATTCCTTGAGTAAGGGTGGGTTGTATATGCAAATGCAACTAAACTGGTGGCATGTAATCTGAAGGGGACTGCAGTGGCTTAGTGGTTAAGATGCTGAACTTGATGACTGGAAGGTCAGCTGGTCAGCAGTTCGAGACCCCAGTACTGCATGACGGATTGAGCTCCCGTCTCTGTCCTAGCTCCTGCCAACCTAGCAATTCGAAAGCAAGAAATTGCAAGTAGATAAATAGGGACCACTTTGGTGGGAAGGTAAACAGTGTTCCGTGCACTCCAGTATCTAGTCATGCCTGCCACATGTCCATGGAAACGTCTACAGATGTAGACAGTGCTGGCTCTTTGGCTATAAACAGAGATGAGCACTGAACCCTAGAGCCGGATACGATTGGCTTTTCAGCAAGAGCGACCTTTACCTTTACCTAATCTGAAGGGGTGTTAGAAACTTTTGGCATAGTGGTATAGACACTAGGCAAGAATATTTGTGAGTTGGGCAAAGATGTATTTTGTTCAGTAATGTCAGCTTACTAGTCAGATGCTGAGACTGTATTAGGAGGTGGCATTCTATGACGTCTTTTGAGGCTGCTCTCTAACAGGGCATCCACTGCTAAACTTAAGAACTCCCTAATTCTGTTGCAAGTAGACCATTTAAACTGGAGTACCACACTCTCTGGATTGCAGCAATTACTATCTAACTTACCCAATGATGGGCTCCAATTTTTTTTACTACCTACTCTGTGGGCGTTGTATGGTGGGTGTGGCCAGGGGAAAAGCCCTGTGTTGCACCCAAATTAGGACTACTTTACAGTAAATCCCTGATTTACATATGCTTTGAGTTACATAAAATTCGACATACATAATGATTTTGTGCTAAAACCATGTCCCAATTTACATGATTTCCTATGGGTTTGCTTCGAGTTACATAAAGATTCTTATTCCTATGGGTTTGCTTCAAGTTACATAAAAATTCATTTCCCTATGGGTTTGCTTCGTTTTACATAAAAATTTCATTTTTCCTATGGGTTACGTTCAAGTTACGTAAAAAAATAATTTTTCCTATGGGTTTGCTTTGAGTTACATAAAAAACCAATTTAAGCAAAAGCCTATGGAATGGACTTTTTTTCATAAGTAGGGGTTTTACTGTATTTCAAAACTTGGATGGGCGGGGCCAGCCAGAATTTCTGCTGCTGGTTCTGGCGAACTGCTGCGAACCTGCTGATGCCCACCACTGAACATACCCCAATTAACTTTGATAGTTCCTGGTTTGACATATTTTCATCTGCTAATCCTATGTATGCTTACTTGATAGTAAGTCCCATTGAACTCAGTGGTCTCCTGATCTAAGTAGGTATGTATAGGTTTGCATTGTTAGTCACACAGATATTAGCTGAAGAATGTAGAAGATGTGCAAAGCCTTTAAGAATATGCTTTGTTCAATGCTATTCTACTGTATGGCACAGAGTTATGGGTTTTTACGTAGACTACCCTCTATCCAAGTAAAGGATACAGGCATTTGAAATGTGGATTTATTGCAGGATGCCAAGAATTCTTTGAATCAAGATGGTAATCAAGAAGTACTAAGTGAATAAAGACCAAGGCCAGCATCCTGCCACCGGGGGGAATGAGCATAGAGTGGTAATAATACAGTTGGTTTCCACCCTTGGTGGGGTATCTGTTGTGGAGTATCTGGACAATCACTTGTGCATTGGTTGTAAAGTCATAAAACACATGAAATACAGAAAACTAGAATACTTTGGTCCATAAAAAAACCCCAAAAGAACAGGACATACTTAAATAGATAACATTATATACTTAATTATTTAAAGGTAGAAAGGAGCAAACAGGAACTGGATAGTCTGCGGTAAGGGCTCTGGTGCTTAAAATACAGTAGCAACTAACATGAAACTATCTAGTACTCGAACCGAGCAACGTGTTATACAAAGTGTATCAAGGAGGTAAGTAATACAGTCAAGCTCCTTGATTGTTTTTCATGTTGTATATAGTACAAACCGGTACAATTTATTGTAATTTATTGTAACATTACAAATAAGATTGTGTTATCGTCAGAGTATTACGCATGTAATTCTTCTTTATTCTCCTCATTGGTGGATTTAATATAATACACTTTGTATAACACGTTGCTTGGTTCGAGTACTAGATAGTTTCATATTAGTTGCTACTGTATTTTAAGCACCAGAGCCCTTACCGCAGACTATCCAGTTCCTGTTTGCTCCTTTCTACCTTTAAATAATTAAATATATAATGTTATCTATTAAGTATGTCCACTTTTGATATATTGCCCTAATTGTTCTGTGGGTGTTTCCCTCCCCCTTCCAGTTTATACACCCCTTCCCCTTGCCCTGTTTATTTTTTTAAAAGGCAAGGTCTTAAATGAAAGCTCTATAGTAGAATTGCCTTCTCTTAGTCCTGACAGTTTTAGAAGTTGTTTTATTTTTCTTCGCACATGGATCCTTGCCCATGTCTGCATATAAGATAATTACTTCCATCTTTTCTTACACCTCTGAAGACCATCTGCGCCTAAAGGGAAGAACCAGGGACTCAGAAGTTGACAGCTGTAAATCTAATTGCTTTAATAAAATATTTAACATTCTAAAAAAAAAATTCCTTCTGTCTTACTCTTGTCTGTAACAGCACTTTGCTCTTGCAAATTCGACTCCAGCTAAAGTTCATTGTAATTTAAGTTCCAATACAACAAATTAGTTCTAACTCCTGATTTTCAATGCTTCTCTATGTTTACATAGAAGTTACTCCCATGTGAGTTCATTCATGGGTAAGTGAGGATAGGAGTGCAGCCTGAGTAACAGATAAACTTGAGCTAGAGCTGTTGATTGTTACAACAAAGTCTATAGCTATGCTATGCTGGCATTCTCCCTCCCTCATTCTGTCCTCATGAGCTTTTGAAATCTAGTTTAGTTATTCATTAGTGTGACCAGTGCTGCTTTTGCCCAGGGTGGGGCTGACTGGATGGATCTCCTTAACCATAAATTTCAATATATTCCAGGCTTTTGTTGCTGCTGAAATGCCTTTATCAGGGTAGGGGAATGCATTACAATGTTCATTTGCGTGCCTCATGCCTTCTGCCCCATCCATCCATAGGTCTTAGAATCATACTTGTCAAGTTTCGGGAATTTTTTTGTCAAACCCCTGTATTTTACACTCTTTCCCGCTGTCATCCCGTATTAGTTAGACTGCAATTAGACTGGAGTTAGACTGGAGACCAGCACAGGATAAGCATAGGTGTCCAGTTTCCTGTTTTGGCTGGGAAATTTCCCTTATTTGACAGAAATTTCCCAAAACTTGACAGGTATGCTTAGAATAGCTGTGGCCAATCTTTGCCAAAGGTGCAAAGATGAGAGGCTCTCCGTAGAACTCAGATCAATCCATTGATCCCATATTGATCCCGCTATGCACTCTCAACTCCAGCCCAATCTTCCACTTGTGGATCATTACTTTTGGACTCCCACCTGTGTCCTCCCTCTTCCATTCCCACAGGCTGCCTTGCTACTGTGGTCTCATGAAGTCTGTCAGGGGGCACAGGTTGGAGGTAGATGACCCCACAGGGACAGCTGGATCATCCCCCTCACAACGAGTTTTATAAAATAAAAAATATTACATAAAAGGTAAAGGTCACCCTTGCTCGAAAGCCAGTCATATCCAACTCTAGGGTTCAGTGTTCATCTCTGTTTCAAAGCCAAAGAGCCAGCACTGTCTTCTGCAGACATTTCCATGGTTGTGTAGCAGGCATGACTTGACACCAGAGTGCACGGAACACTGTTTACCTTCCCACCGTCGTGGTCCCTATTCATCTACTTGCAAAGGTTTCAGAATATTCTCTGTTATTAAAATAAAACCCCAGAAACCTCTGGACAACTTTAACATTCATCTCCTGCTCTTTCAAGTAGACGGTGGAGTTTCCTCTTCAATTTAATCTGTTCCTTCCTAATACAATGTGCTGAAACAACATACTTCCCTAAAGAATAGTGTGCATGTAGCATGTCATTTAATTCATAACCACAGTTATTTCTAGATACCTACATGGTTTGGTAAAATATAACCACTTCTCCTATTTTGCAAGAATAAACTTTGAAATAGTATTTGAGACTTCTTTTGGATTAAACTATCTGCAGTGTAAACAGCTTGAATGGAATTTATGGATCTTGACCATATTCAAGACTCTATACATGGATGCTTCCTGTTTTCACAATGTTGTGGCAACCATTTAATATTCGGTGATCACCTCCTATATAAACATTATCTCATTATGACTCACTTCAGGTGTTTTAATCTAAATTTTCTCCTAGACCACGGTCGTAGTTTATAAACTTCAGTAATATGTTTAGTAAGATTGAATAGTCTACCACTCTTGAGTGTGAATATTATTTATAATCTACTTTGGGTCTATATTTCTAGAACAGAGGGTAGCAACTCCCATAATCTTTCACCGTTAGTTATGCTAGTTAGGGCTGATGGGACTTATAGATCAATAAACATTTGGAAGACCACAGCAATCTATCTCTGTTCTAGGGGAAAGCAGGTAATTAACTGGTTTAAATTTAGACATAATAGAAAAGAAAGAATTAGAGTTCTGTATCACATACAAACTGAAATAAATGTATGTTCCCTAGCCAAATGAAATTGCTTGTCTTGAGTCTTCACATTTAGTAAGTGTGTAGGATTCTTTGATTAACAATCCAACATTTTCTATTGGGCTGGGGCTGATTAACAGGATTAAAGTCTTGATTATCAAGTCTTAGTTAATGTTAAAAGATTGCTATAAAATCCACTTGTGTTTCAGAACATTTAGGTGGTTTAGTTTTGAATTTGCAGTAGCTTATTCCAACATTGTCTAAGAATCAAGTAACCAATAAGATTGGGAAAATCGTATTGGTCATTATGCATTTTGCAAGTTCCAATGAACCACTGGGACTTACTTTTGAAGAAATAGCAGCGTAAATGGCAGAGTAGTCTAATTGCATGTAATTTACACATCCCCATATTTCATCCTCATATTGCAATACTACTGGCATCGTTCAACTCTAAACCAAATATAGTATCTCTTAGAAAATAATACCATGATTGCATTATTAAAGAAAGACACAGGTATTGGAAAGTTTATTATTTCTTTTAAACCTACATCCTGTTTAAGCTACTTAAAAACTCTCCCTCCCCCCTGTTTTTGGCTAAATGATTTTGTTTGTATCCTCAACATGAATAGTACACACTTTGAGTTGATACTGAAATGTAATGCTCATTTTAGCCAATCAGATTCCATCAATATCTATTGGGAGCGTTAGATTCTTGCAAGCTTAGAAATACTGACATACAAACATTTCCAGCCAAGGGCCTCAAATATAAAACATCATTGGAGAGTATGTTTTAAAGAACTAAAAAAATACTGGTTGCTACCCCTGTGGATAGTCCTTTCAATGCTATTTTCCATTTCTATTGTCATTATTGTTCAAGTTACTGTTCTTCCAGCTAAAAACCTGTTCTAACAATAAAAATCTTTTGTGGAAAGGATAAACTAGATGCAGTCTTACAGTTAACATTTGCGTGATTGCTATTTATTGTTAAAATATATAGAGAGAGATTTGCATCAGGTTTTTTTGAAGGTAATGTAAACTCAATTCCAGTCACATGCATTATATACAAGGGTTCACATGAGCCATATACCAGTACAGTAATACCTTGGATAACGTTTGCATCAGATAATGCTAAAATTGCATAACGTTAAGCAATCTGGGGGGCGGGGGGATTGCATTGCATAACGTTAACATCCTATGGGATGCATCAGGTAATGTTCGCTAAAGCCTGTGCTGGTTACAATGTATCTCTATAGAGTTTTAACATCCAATGCATCCCATAGGATTTTAACGTTATCTGATGCATGCATCAGATAACACTAAAAATCGGATAATGCTAAGACTTGTGGAACCAAGTTTTAGCATTATCCGAGGTATTACTGTATACAGTATTTCATTTCTTTTTTTAAAAAAAATGAAGAGATAGAGCTCTTGTTTTGTTTACTCTCTGATATGTTTGCACAGACTAACATGGCTACCACTTCAGAAATTTCTACGATGGAAGTATAGGGGATCGGGGTGGGGATATGTGGTCAATGAGCTGGACCTCTTATCTGCTGAAGACCATCATTGCCATCAGCTGATTGCTAGACACAGCCCAGGTGATGGTGAGGGAGGGAAATAAACCAACACAACAAGGACCCAGCATGTTGGGGACAAAATGCTAACTAACTTGTGAACTGCCCAGAGAGTGCACTAAGTGCTATGGGGTGGTATATATAAGTGTGATTGCTTTGCTTTTTGCCTTGATACATGTCCTTAAATAATGCATTTTATTAAATGACCTCCAGTCATGGCTAAAAATAACACACTTGCAGCCAGAATGCAGGCTAACCCCTGCACTTTGTAGTTCAGGGGTTCCCAAACATTTTACACCGTGGGCCGGTCACATGTTTCCTCCCACCAGAAGCGGAAGTATAACATGCCTGCACATGCGCAAAACACTGCCATAAATGCATCCATGTTTACAATAGCCACAGGTGCATTAATGGCAGCATTTTGCGCATGCATGGGCGCGTTTTACTTCTGCTTCTGGGAGCATTGTGAGTGGCGCAGGCTGGATTATTTGGTTCTGTGGGCCGGATCCACTGGGAGCAATGCTTTGCCTGATACCTGTTTGGCACAGGACTGTGGCAGATACTAAGGATTAAAGCAGAGACCCCCCAACAGTAAGCTCTAGCAAAACATCTCTCCCCCCTTTTTTTGACACATAGCAATCATGCAAGAACTAATGATATACATCGTGTCACATATAATTTGGCTCTTCATGTGTTTCCCATTGAACTTTCCCACAAAAAATATTCCAAAGGTTCCAGCTAAATTAAAAAGTTTCATGCATTAGAACTGAGTGACTCTGAAGTGTATAAATGTAAAATTGCAGTCAGGAAATGAAACAGTATAAATTGTTTGCACAGGATCTAGCAGCAAATGTGTGCAGTGAACCAGGATATCTGTAACAAAAGGATGGGGTCAGGTTGTAGTACATCACGTAGCTTCAGGTGTAATCGCCGACTTGATAGCTTTGGAAGCAGTACAGTATTTTAATAACCCCTTGTGTATGATGCTGCCTATAAGCACCAAATTGCAAGGGCCAACCAGAGCCTGTATTTGATATAATGTTCCAATGTGCAAAATGAATGGTTGCTATAAAATGTACTGAAAACAAATACCACTCTCTCTTCTCAAAATGATTTGTTGCTATACTATAGCCTTATGACATACATTTCTTGAGACCTTCCCAAGTTAATGGCTTTGTCCCCAACCTTTCCCGGACCGGCTTCATGCCAAACAACCAAGTGGGGGCGGTGGGATCAAATGGCACAAGCACACAACAAAATACAACAAAAAGCACACTGTGCACAGGCAGGGGATGAGCCCCGCTGCAGCCCCAAAACAAGGAGGAGGGGCCCAGCCGCCAGCGAGGCATCACACTACACACAGGGAGGGGATGGAGTCCCGCCGCAGTTAAGCAATATGGAGGTGCCTGGCCACCCGGCTATCTGCTGTGTCTGAAGCTCGTTGCCCCCACCTCGCCCACCAGGCAGTACCGACAGAGCATACCGAGGGCATAAGGCTGCCACCAGGGCTCCTGGCACCACCAAACACACCCCCATGGCCTGGTTCGGGACAGCCTGGCACCGATCCATGGTCCGGTGGTTGGGGATCCCTGATCTAGAAGGTTGCTCACTCATTCGATTGTCCCCTCGGGAGTTTTTAGTAGTACAGATTCACCATTTGAGAGAATTAAGCCTCGTTCTCAAGGACTGCTCTTGTTTCTTGCTAAAAGTATACTGTATCATTAACTATGTCTTCTGCGTCTGCAGATCTCCAATACTAGTGAGCTACTATGTCATCCCCGAAATTATGCTTCCATAATTTCTGAAGGACAGCTATGTTTCCTGTTAGTGGTGATGATACTATGGCAGAAGACAATTCATTGCTTTCAAGGCAGTAGGAAGAATTTCAATTATTTCCCAGCTTAAATATCATGGCAAACTAAAACAGTAGCATGGAGACCTAGCCACATGCTTTGAATGATGAGCAGATGAGTAAAGGTAAAGGTCGCCTTTGCTCCAAAGCCAGTCATATCCAACTCTAGGGTTCAGTACTCATCTCTGTTTGTAGCCAAAGAGCCAGCGCTGTCTGTGTTTGCAGATGTTTCCATGGACATGTGGCAGGCATGACTAGACATTGGAGTGCATGGAATGCTGTTTACCTTCACATTGAAGTGGTACCTATTTATCTACTTGCAATTTCTTGCTTTTGAACTGCTAGGTTGGCAGGAGCTGGGACAGAGATGGAAGCTCACTCCATCAGGCAGCACTTGAGTCTCAAACTGATGACCTGCCAACCTTCCGGTCATCCAGTTCAGTGTCTTTACCATTAAGCCACCACAGTCCAAACAGATAAGTAGCATTTAAAACAGATAAGTAGTACAGTATTTAAAACCTTGGTAGATAATTTTTCTCCTTTTCTAAGATAGCCATCTTAAAGAGCTGCCTTTACCCTCCAATTTTTGATATTAGTTCACACCACCAGCATAGCTCAATAAGTTGTTAATTGTAACCCGTGTTGCTATGCACAAACTGTGGTCTTTTGATTCTGATTCTGGCAGTGCTGACACTTGCAGTTCTTTATGGTTATGGTAGGTCACAGTTCCATTCCTAGAAAAATAGACTTACTATACGCTAAATACTATGTCAAACTTTGAGAAGAAAATGTTTACCCAGGTTTCCTTTTGAAGGAGACCCGAGTACTGCACGACAGAATGAGCTCCCATCTCTGTCCCATCTCCTGCCAACCTAGCAGTGTGAAAGCAAGAAATTGCAAGTAGATAAATAGGTACCACTTCGATGGGAAGGTAACAGCCTTCCATGCACTCTAGTGTCGAGGCATGCCTGCCACATGCCCATGGAAATGTGTGCAGACGGCAACAGCGTTGGCTCTTTGGCTGTAAACGGAGATGAGCACTGAACCCTAGAGTCAGATACGACTGGCTTTCAAGCAAGGGCAACCTAGTATATTATGCTAGATTTCAAATGTCAGTTTAAACATAGGAAGAGAGGTTCAAAGTCCACTGGTCCCATACATATAAAGCAGAGGTGTCCTCTTGTATGTGAAGAACACAAATCTACGCCCCTGCACCGATCGCACTGTAACATGGCACACATGTACCTTGGGCATGCTGGATGTTCAGTTTGGGGGTCATGAGCCCCATGGGGTGTGTGTATGCCCCTAAATTGATCTGCAAAAGGAAGTATACTCGACAGGAGGGTGTGTGTGTGTGTGTCCGAATGGTAGTATCCATAGTGATAGCCCCAGGAAGGTCACCCGATTGTGATATCATCATGATGTAATTGAGCTGGGCAGGGGCCTGACTCATAGTGATGCTAATGTCATAGCTCCAGGTAGGTCATCTGATTGTGACATCACCGTGAGCTGGGCAGGGGTCTGACACAGGTGGCCAGACACATGTATGGGTGGGTGGGTGGACTTGAGCAAGGCTGGGTAATCGGCTAGTCAGATTTAAAACAGTACTGTATGTTGTTTGCAGTGTATGCAGAGAGCTCTGTGTTTCTGTCCTTCCTGGTCTCCTTCAGAACTGGGGTTTGCTTCCCTGTTCAGAGACAGATATCTTGCCCCATCCCTACTCCATGGAGATGGATCACTTGAATATCAATACTTCTTTCTTAAGTCCAGGTATGGCCTGGGGCACATCACAATGATAGACATGATATGATCACAGAAAGCTGATTGGAAGTCTGTAACAATGCGATGTCTTATCTTGGAAATAATGGACCCTAGGCTGGTCTTTAGCAGATCTAATCTGGACTTTAGTTTTTCATGCTTCAATTTACTGGCAATCGTTCTTGGTAGGAAAGCTAGCAATTAGTTAAGTGAAAAGGCAGATTAAATAGGTCATTTCTCTGTTCTGTCTGGGTGCATTTGATTCTTGATCCAATAGGTTGAGCACTGATGATTTTAGAAATATAAAATTGCTGGCCTGGCTGGCTTAAATTGTAAATTATTTTTCTTTATTTGTTGGTGTTGGTGAATGGCAAGATGGGATAAAGGGAGTCCTGCTATTAGGCTTTGGTAACTGGCTGCAAGAACCAACCATTTGCAATAGTCCGTATGAAGTATTTTTTTTGTTTGCTTGCTTGTTTGCTAAATTTATATCCCATCGTAATTAGGGTGGGGCTGGGAAGGGGCTGTGACTCAGGACTTGAATTAGAAAGAGTGGGAGAGCTGGAGAAACAGGAACTACTGTTCTGACAGATAAGGCAGTCCTACCTTGAATTAAAAAGGAACTGTGGTGGCTTAGCAGTTAAGACCTGAACTTGACCACTGGAAGGTCAGCAGTTTGAGATCCGAGTACTGCATGATGGAGTGAGCTGCCATCTCTGTCTCAGCTCCTGCCAACCTAGCAGTTCAAAAGCAAGAAATTGCAAGTAGATAAATAGGTACCACTTTGGTGGGAAGGTAAAGTGTTCCATGCACTCCATTGTCTAGTCATGCCTGCCACATGTCCATGGAAACATCTGGAAACGCAGACAGAGCTGCCTGTTTGGCTGTAAACAGAGATGAGCACTGAACCCTAAAGTCAGATACGACTGGCTTTCAAGTAAGGTTTACCTTGACTTTTACCTTTACCTTTACCTATGTATGTATTTCCCATCCATCTGAGATATTCTCCCACTCTGGGTGGTGTACAACAGTTGTTGTCGTTGTTGTTTTACAATCATAGATCATAAGACCTGACTCAAAACATAAAGACCGCTCAACACTAAGGAATCAAAACCAATATACAATATGAAATTTAAACGATACATTTAAGCATTAGATAATGGTGACAATGAAGTAGTATTAGCTGGGTAGTTTTGCATTTCAGGCATAACTTGATGGTTCTGGAAGATGATTAAGAAAAAATATATCTTCTGTGTTTCAGAGTTTAAGGCTGAAGTGTCATTCTGCTTTAAAACTCAAGGGAAACAACATTAAAACCATATGTTCCAGAGTTGATGTAGGTTCTCACATATCTCAACATGAGTCTGCAGTTACAGTATCTGAATTTGTTGTCAAAAAAGGGTTCCAATTTAGTTTGCGTTAGGGCAAGAAAGATCTGCAAGCCACATGGGCCATTGTTGCAATATTTCAGCCGGCTGGGTCAGTGAATTGACATTGTGTAGAAAATGCCAAAGAGTCAAGAAGAGGAATATTTCACATGCTGAACTTTTTAAATTTCACCATTCGGAAATCTTATAAAGGAATATGTGGGGCTCTCAGTCCAAACTTTGAGGTGTATCACTCCATCTTGGTAGAGAGGATAAAAATAAAAATGACCTTGATAAAATGGGATACTGGGCTGAAACAGACAAGTGAAAAGATTTGCATCTAAGTAGAACTTGAAAAGTTACTTTTAAAATGGGTGACTAGAATGACAGGCTGAAACTATCCAAAACTGAATAGTGGTAGAATGGTGCTCTACAACCAAAGTAAAAGTCCAGGGTCTATCTTTAGAAGGAACAATGGTGCAAACCATGTTCTGTGGAACACTGGTAGGCTTCGATTTCCAGAAGGCTAAGTCAGTACATTGACTGATCAATGCTTTGGGGAATTGACTTAGGCTTCTGGGAGTTGAAGTCCAAAAACCAAAGATTGGGAAACACTGGGATAGAGAATCACTAGACAGGGCATTCTATACATGAAAGGGATTGTAGTTGATTACAAGATGAACATTGGCCAACGATGTGATACAGCTGTTGAATAAAAACTGGAATTAGTTTGTGCTTCATATATGATGATAGTTTCCAATTCACTGGAAGTAATTTTTCATTTTATTCTGTACTACATTGACCTAATCAGGAATAGTGTGTTCAATTCTATATGTTTAAGTTTAAGGATTAATAGATGGTCTAGAAATGGTACTAAGATGACAAAGGGGACCAAAATATGGAAAATAAGTCATAAGGGGGGGGGGGGATGAAGGAATTGAATATGTCTAGCATAGGCAAGAAAAGCCAACACTCTTCAAATCCCTGAAGAGCACAGACCATCCTTGGCATCAATAATTATAATAATTCTGTGTGGAAAAGTGGATTATGAATTGGTTGTGACAAAGAATTTTTAGTAATACATTTTAAAGTAACATATGATAGGGGGAAAAACCTAAAATGCCAAGTATGTTTAGACAGGTGAGTCATAGACCTGCAATACAATCCTGTATGAGTCTACTCAGAAACAAATCCCACTGTATTCTTTAGGGCTTACTCTCGGGAAAGTGGCCTAGGATGCACTCCTAAGCACACTTAGTGGAGAACAAGTGGGACTTATTTCCAAGTAAACATGCACATACTGTTAATGTGTAATAGAAGACTTGTCTAACTTAGTTTATAAAAGTCTTGGAGATTAAAATAAGGTTTTAAAATAAGTAACTGGTTGTGGCTGCTTGGTTACCATACACAGTTGATAATTTTATCTGTTCTTACTCCTCAGACGGCCACCTCATTAATGGGCTCAGAAGCCATTAAACCCTTTCACTGTCATTTTTTCAAGGACTAATAGTGAATTTCAATGGAGGGCCTCAATCTTTAAATGTGTGTTCACCCAATTAGAATGTTGCAGTTATTATAAAAGACTCAGACCGGTTTGTAGGTTTTTTCCCCCATCTTCCACTGCATCCTTCAAATTAAAAGTGCTACCTTTACTTCAATTACTGATCAGCATTCTATATTCCCGTGATGGTGAACTTTGGCACTCCAGATGTTCTTGGACTTCAATTCCCAGAAGCCCAAGCCCCCATGAATCCACATGAATGGGTTTACTGCGATTCATCCGGCCTGTGCCGCCCTCGTCGCTCCTGGAAGCAGAAGTAAAACACGCCCAGACATCTGGAGTGCCAAAGTTCACCATCATGGCTATATTCATTCTGATTTCCTAAGCTTGGTTTGTCTCTTCAGGTTTGCACCTGTTCTGAAGCTTCTGCAAACAGCCACTCTTGTAAGTGTAGTGACATCTGAAACTGCTTTTTTCCCCGCATGAAGGATTCTGATCCTTCTGAAGATGGACTAAGGAGTCTGTCTCTGATATGCACAAGAGCACATCAGCTGATTTCAACCATCCAAGCCCTGCCTCTGTCACAAATAGCAAATGCAATCATATATATATGGTTCACACAACCTGCCAGGATTATTGTATAGCACCCAATATATTTCAGCATTGGCCCATGCCTATTAGCCCCAGTAGAGTCTATTAAGAGTCTTTAGTACTTTGCCAAGAGTTCATATGTATGGCACTACTGGGATTTTCATCACACTGTGTTGGCTGCAAGTCTTCCCTTAGTGGATGTTCTAACGAGCCTTTGGTGCTCCAACACATTGCAAAAATGTGACTGCTGGATAAACCAATTACCCCCGTTCCTTGACCGGGTCACCCATGCTCTGGTCACCTCCAGATTGGACTACTGTAATGCACTCTACATTGGGCTGCCCTTGATAACCATCCGGAAGCTGCAGCTGGTCCAGAATGCAGCTGCCCGGGTGGTGTTGGGGTGTGGGCGCTATGTCCGTGCCATTCCACTGCTACGGGAGCTGCACTGGCTGCCAGTATGCTTCCGGGTGCAATTCAAGGTGCTGTTTTTGACCTTTAAACCCCTACATGGCTGTCGGCCAGGATATCTAAGAGACCGCATCGTCCCAGGGTTTTCTACCCGTCCTACAAGGGCTGACCTTAGGGGCTTGCTGGTGGTCCCATCAGCCATGGACACACATCTTACTGGGACCAGGAGGAGAGCCTTCTCAGTGTTGGCCCTGACTCTTTGGAACTTCCTGCCACCAGAGCTGCGTCTCCAGGCAGAACTGTATCCCTTCAGGAAGACTCTGAAAACCTGGCTCTGCCAGCAGGCATGGGATGCATCTGGCAGCACATCTCATCCTTGCTGGCTCATTTAGCCCTGTGGGCAGTGGTGGACATCAGCAGGTTCGCACCAGTTCGCCAGAACTGGTAGCAGAAATTCTGGCTGGCCCCGCCCATCGAAGTTTTGAAATAAAGTAGCCCTAATTCTGGGGCAACAACAGGGCTTTCCCCCTGGCCACACCCACCATACCATGCCCACAGTGTGGTAGTAAATTTTTTTGGAGCCCACCACTGCCTGTGGGGTTTTAATTAAGGGGTTATGTTTTTTAGAGATTTTAATTTTTTATCAGTTTTATCAGTGGGTTTTTAATTGTATAAGTTGTTTTATTTGATGTAAGCCGCCTTGGGTCGCTTAGGCGAGAAAGGCAGCCTATAAATTGAATGAATAAACAAATAAACAAATGGGAATGGAGGCTGGTACTTTCTGCATCGCCATTGGTGGGTGCTGGAGAGGGTTTCATCCATATTAATGGTTTCTTAACATGCAGGCGGACTGCAGTGGCTCAAGTGCCTAAGACGCTGACTGGAAGGCAGAAGGTCAGCAGTTTGATTCCTGAGTACTGCAGGACGGAATGAGCTCCCGTCCTTGTCCCAGCTCCTGCAAACCTAGCAGTCCAAAAGCAAGGAATTGCAAGTAGATAAATAGGGACCACTTTGGTGGGAAGGTAACAGCATTCCATGTGCTTTGGTGTCTAGTCATGCCTGCCACATGACCATGGAAACGTGTGCAGCAGCAGACAGCGCTGGCTCTTTGGCTTTGAAACAGAGATGAGCACTGCACCCTAGAGTCGGATACAACTGGCTTTCGAGCAAGGGAAACCTTTACCTAACATGCAGGCACACATGTCTAAAAATTAGCTTGAAGAACAACAAGAGATGAGCCGCACAGAGCCAAATCTTTACCTTTCTGAAGAACCAGATGCCCAAAGAGCTAGAGTGTGTCTTGTGGGAGTCTTATGAAGAGAATTCCCTAGAACTGGCACCACAACCAAAAATACTCTGCTCATAGTGGATCTTTGTCATGTTTCAATCAACACAGCCTGAAATGTTGAACAAAACATACCAAAGGGTATATACAAAGTAAGGTATAATTTAAGACACTTGGAATCCAAGCTGTTTAAGATTTTAGAAGAAAGATGCTTTTCCTGAATAGATAGTCAAACAGTGTAAAGTGGATTTACAAGGTGCTGTCTAATTGGAACTGATCAATAAACTACCAGGTGCCATTTTAAACCTATTACCATTTCAAACATTTTTCATGGCAGCTCATGTAGAGCAGAAGTCAAGTCCTCAAATAATCTTTGGATAAGTCAAAATAGTTCAGTTATCAAGAGCTGTAGCTCTTTCTAGATAAAACAATCCAGCTGTTATCAAATTTGTTTAGTACACTTTCAGGAGACCTTTCATTCCAAGACCTGCAGGGTAAAGTATCTTGATAAAAAAACAAATGAAGTAGCAATAATAGCTCATTATTATTAATGTGCAATAAGGCATCTTGGTCTGACCTCTACTCTGAATCTCCCCCTGCCTGAAGCTTTCTGATTTGTGTCCTACGGTCAAGAAGAACTTCATGGAGTTTGCAGTCCATCACCCCACATGATCTCATATTCCAGAGCTCACAACTACCAATTTTGCCAGGATGCTGAGAGAAAGTTGGAGTTCTTCCTCTAGAGTAGTGTTTTCCCAACCTTTGGATTTTGGACTTCAATTCCCTGAAGCCCAAGTTATTTCCCCAAAGCACTGATCAGCCAATGTACTGTACTGACTTAGGCTTCTGGGAATTGAAGCTCCCCTGGGTCCCACATTAGGGGGGGGAAGATTGATGCGTAGAGATTGAAGAAGGGGAAGGGCTAGACCAGCAAGAGGCAAAAAGTTCAAGAACCTTGGTGAAGGCACCAGAAGAGGAGTTGTTGAGGCTGGGATTTCAACTTAATTATGTACTATCAAGTTGATTCCAATTAATGGCATCTGTTGCCAGAATATCCTAGTTACACAGAATTCAAAAGTTGTTTACCATTCCCTTCTTCTGGGCGCAATCTGAAACTGCATAGTTTGTCCAGGACTATACAGGCATAGTCTAGTACTGATGAAATGAAACCACTCTTTTTCATCTACACCTGTTTTGAAATGACCACTGAAATCTGCAGGCCACATGTCGTGTCTTGAGGTAAATATGGGCCGCTAACACCACATTTGCCCCATAACATTAAGATGAGGTAGCTATGGAAGGGGGGGGGGGGGAATTATGCAGAAGAATATTTAATAAGCATATGTTAAACCTTTTCCCCACTACTGATTTTCTTCTGCAAGTCCTCCTGCTGCCTGCCATTTTATCCCATTCCTTCCCCAGCCAAGACTGAGATTGGGATGTCCTTGATAAACTTTGTAGGGCAGATCATGCTTGAGAAGAATTAAACACCCCCTTCTGCCTTAGAAGTTCCCAATTTGTGTTATCTCAAAAAAACAAACCTTGGGAACCCCCGTTTGCTAAGGTAGTGTATATTTCTGCCTTCAGATGGATCAGAGATGCCATCAGGGCAAGACTTTGGGGCAGAGATCCAGGGCTCTACCCACAAGAATGAGCAGGAGGGCCCCCAAACACTGCAGGGCTATCATACGACAACATGTGGTAAGTGAAGGTGGTAAGTTAAAGTCATGTACATGATTATCTGAAGTTGGGGTGGGATGCATAAGGCAAATGAGTAAGTACTTGGGGAAAGTTGCTGTTCTGGAGTACATCTCCCAGAACTCCCCAAGCAACTGCTTTTGCCAATTGAGAATATATAGTTCAAAATAGCAATGTTTCCAAGCTGTGACTTGAAAATCTAAAATCTGAAATAATGGCAGTACTGAAATGGATCTGTGTGCCTAGAATGCTTACAGTTGTGTAGAATTATTGCTATTGTTTTGTAACTCTTGAAACTGTGGTTGAAATCCTGTTGCTTCGTGTAGCAAGTCTCAACTAGAGTAGTCCATTGAATCAATAGAACCTATGGAGAAGCTGAGTCATTCAATGAGACCTATTTGAGTTATAACTTAGTATGGTAAGAAACAGGATTGCAGGCACTCTGTACTATAACCTAGGTATTCATAGATCACTTAGAGCTGTTCAGGGGGTTCCTAGATTCTGATGGACTGGGAGGCTACTATAGAAATGCTGGTCAGGAAACAGGGCAAATAAAAGGATTTGGGGAGAACAAAGTTTTATATCTAAATTCCAATTTTCATTGGTTTCCCCCACTGCTCCCACAAACCCTTTAAATGACCTGCAATTAAACAATCCCTGCAGACTGTATTAATGGCCCTGTCTCTGTTTTTTTCTCTTCCTCCCTCCTCCCTTCCCCAACCTCTGAAATCTTAGGATGAAGATGAGACGCCACAAGCTCTTTTTGACTCTCTGCATGGCGGGCCTTTGCCTCATCTCTTTCCTTCACTTCCTGAAGGCCCTCTCATATGTCACATTCCCCAGGGAACTGGCATCGCTGAGTCCCAACCTGGTCTCTAATTTTTTCTGGAGCAATGCCCCTGTCACACCTCAGGTCAGTCCTGAGCCCGGGGGAGCAGACTTCCTTCGTACTCCATTGTACTCACACTCGCCTCTGCTCCAGCCACTCTCTCCAAGTAGAGCCGGAGAGGATCTGCACAAAGTTGAGTTTGTGCTGCCAGAAGACAGTACAGAATACTTTATACATACCAAAGCTGGTGGCGTCTGCTTTAAACCGGGCACCAAGGTGTTGGAGAAACCACCAGCAGGCAAGCCAGATGAGAAGACAGAGGGAGCTGCTTCGGGGCATGTAGGCCGGAAACCTCTGAGCGCCAGTGGAACAAAGCGCCGCAAGTGGGTTGAGTGTGTGTGCATGCCTGGCTGGCATGGACCTAGCTGTGGGGTGCCCACGGTGGTGCAGTACTCAAACCTCCCCACAAAAGACCGTCTAACTCCTCGAGAGGTGCCTCGCAGAGTCATTAATGCCATCAATGTAAATCATGAATTTGACCTCCTGGATGTGCGTTTCCATGAGCTGGGTGATGTGGTGGATGTCTTTGTGGTCTGTGAGTCAAATTTCACAGCCTATGGTGAGCCGCGACCTCTCAAGTTCCGTGAGATGCTGCTCAATGGCTCCTACGACTACATCCGCCACAAAGTACTCTATGTCTTCCTGGACCACTTTCCCCCAGGGGGTCGCCAGGATGGCTGGATTGCTGATGATTACCTGCGCACTTTTCTGACACGGGATGGCATCTCCCGCCTCCGCAACCTGCGACCTGATGATGTTTTCATCATTGACGACGCCGATGAAATCCCTGCCCGTGATGGCGTCCTGTTTCTTAAACTCTATGATGGCTGGACAGAGCCATTTGCTTTCCATATGCGCAAATCTCTCTATGGATTCTTTTGGAAGCAGCCGGGCACTCTAGAGGTCGTTTCTGGTTGCACGGTGGGAATGCTCCAAACTGTTTATGCCACCGATGGAATTCGGTTACGCCGGAGAGAATACTATACCATGCCAGGCTTTCGGCAGTATGAAAACAGCACGGGTCACATCCTGGTACAGTGGTCGCTGGGCAGCCCACTCCATTTTGCTGGATGGCACTGCTCATGGTGTTTTACTCCTGAAGGGATTTTCTTTAAACTAGTATCAGCCCAGAATGGGGATTTCCCTCGCTGGGGTGACTACGAGGACAAGCGAGATCTTAATTATATCCGAGAGCTAATCCGGACTGGTGGTTGGTTTGATGGTACTACTCAGGAGTACCCTCCAGCAGACCCCAAAGAACAAATGTATGCCCCAAAATACCTGTTAAAGAACTACCCGAAGTTTGGGTACTTGCTAGAGAATCCCTACCAGAAGGCAGAGGGGGCTGGGTAAGGGGAATGGAGGTTGCATGAGTTAAGGGGACCTTAAGAGAAAAGTGTGTCTTTTGATTTTCCACCCTTCCCTCATGAGTTTCTCCTGGGAAAGTGTCTGTTTTCTCCAGCCTGTGCCTACCCCCCAAGAGACCTGGGTTTATATGTGTAAGGAAGCTTCCTAATCATGTGAATGAAGATCAGAGGACGTGGGAACTGACCCTAAGAACCAGCAGGAGGTATGGCTCCTTGACCCTTTTGTAGAATGGAAGAAGAAACATCATATGCAAGGCTTGCCTCTCTGTGCAACATGGAAATGCATGGGGGCATGAAGGCAGATGTGCTAGGACTGTGATGGTGAACCTTGGCACTGCAGATGTTCTTGGACTTCAATTCTCTAAAGCCCAAATGCCCATGGATCCACACAAATGGGTTTACTGCGATTCATCTGGCCTGTGCCACCCTCATAGCGCACGGAAGCGGAAGTAAAACGTGCCCATACAGGTGCGTTTTACTTCCGCTTCCAGGAGTGACGAGGGCGGCACAGGCCAGATGAATCGCAGTAAACCCATTTGTGTGGATTCATGGGCATTTGGGCTTCTGGGAATTGAAGTCCAAGAACATCTGGAGTGCCAAGGTTTGCCATCATGGTACAAGGATGTGAGTATGCCAACTTCACTAGTGTCTTTGAAGTTTAGAGGAGGATAGTGCTGAACTCTGCATTTATTTTAAAAAGAAAGACACACCACCCACCACCCTTTACTGAGTCATTTGAAAACAATGACTCTTCCACAGGCACTGCTCTCTTGAAATATTGCCATTTGTTAGGCCCATATAGATTGCAGGAAAAAATACAGGTGTATTTTCATGCCTTTGTAATTCTGAAGAACATGGAATGGAGTTTGGCTGAAGAGCGTAATGACCTTGACAAAAGTGTTCTGCTTTGTAGCTGAAGCAGGCAGTCGGAAATGGCAACTTCGTTAGAAAAGTGTGTGCATGTGCACTTGCACACGCATATGTGCAATCACACCATGAGTTGTGCTCATTTGGGATGTGTATATTTTTTGCCATGTGTGTTTTGTTACATTAGGGTGTAAGAGTGTGTCTGCCCACGCTATGGGAACACGGAATCACCAAAGAACTCTGCTTTCCATCTCATGATTACAGACATTCAGGGAAACTCTACAAATCTAGCAGGCTATGAAAGTTGAAAAGTGGTGTGATGTTATTGGTAGCCAGCCAGGCAGGCTGTGATTTGTAAATAAGGCAGTAGTAGGGTCTTTTGGCCCCACAGATTTGCAGAGATGTATCTATACATTTCCCTCTTGGACTGCAACAAAATTTGATGTTTACAGTTTTTGTTAAGATGGGGAGTGTGCATAATGCTTAGAACTGTGTCTAAGAAAAGGAGACATTGGGATACAAACACTCCATTACCCATCCTACTACTTCTGGAACAGGAGAGGTAAAAAGGTACTTGGCTCTGTGATGCCAACATTTTGAGGACAATGCTATATTGTTAGCCTAGCTTTTGCATATTCAGTAAAGTGGTTTGCATTGGGGAAAGGAGCGTATATGCTTGAAGAAACCGAAGTTAAGGGACCATGGTTAGATGCAGGTGCCAAGTATTTGGATGTTTGCATTCTTGTCCTTCACTGAAATGGCTCCAGCATGTCTCCAATCAATTAATGGAGTCTTTGGCTCTTAGGTCATGGTGAAAGTTTCTGCAAATCCCATATTATGTTTGCTGCTAAGGAAATATATGAAGCAAAGAACCACTATGCTTACAGAAATAAATAGATGAGATATGTGCAGTAAGAGGAGAAGTCCCCGGTACCAAAATGTGGTTCTTTGCCAGTGGAACAATGTATTGCTTTGGTATTTCATTTCTCTCTCCCTGCCCCTAACCCTACATTCCCCTCAACTTTCATACTCTTTCTTGCTCTCATGTGAATCCCTCCCAATCCCTCCAGAAGACAAAAAATATGGTGCATGTTTGGCAACCTTTGCCAATCTGGAGATGTCCACGTATGTTGTACAATAACTCCCATCATCGCCAGCCATGCTCCAAAATGGTTCAGTGAGGTGCTTGGGAAGTTCATTTTTTAAAACATGAAATCGTTAAGCATGATTTTTTGGGTGCAGCCTCTGGACCTCTAGATGTTCTGATACTTTGAAGCAACGAGTAGGGAGGTATTGGAAATGGTTGTATGGACCAGCCACTTACCCTTTAAAATGGAGTAACCTCTTGCGCCTTCCTGCACTGTAGGGAGTTGGCCAGCACCCAGGTTAATGGAACAATTAAGTTAGCTGAAGCATCTTTGTTGAGACGGGGAATATCCAGCCATGGTTTTGTTGCCATATTTATCTTGTGTACCACCATGAGGCACTCCTGGACATTGCTAAACTCCCAACTCTACAGTATGTACACTGGTCTCTGCTCTAAAAGGCATGCATCGTCAAAGAAAAAGGGTCCCAAGCCATGCTGGACCCAGTGAGAAAAGGTGTCATAGAACTAGTTATGTCTGGGCTCCAATCTTTGGTTTTGATGAGTTCTAACACACTGATTTCCACCCTCTTCTTCAAAGAGCTAAGAATCACGATTATATATATATTTTAACGACAACATGCAGAATACTCCAGTCAGCATTCTGGAGCTCATTGTCCAAAAATAAGAGATTTTCCAAGCTCCGCTATCTGATTATTAGTGGTTGTGTGGGCCATGGAGAGGTAGACTCTCCAACTATTGTAGTAGGGAGGATACTGCATTTGCTGTCTGATAGAGTCTAGCTGTGAGCTAGAGGCATGAGGTTTTCAAGATCAAAATCCTTCTATAGAAAATAAATTAGTCTATCAAGAAACACCCAAGGAGGCAAATCCTCCATGTTGTGCTGCTTCAGTTGGCAAAATGCACCTTTTCCTTCCTTCTTTTCTTTAGCCAAGGCCCTCTCACTTGTTCACTTGTGTCCCTGAACTTGCTGGACAGGGCATGTTTTGTGCATGTGTTGCTAGGACTAGCAATCAAGATTACAGCTCATGAATTCTTAATTCTTCCATCTGTATAGACTCGGGCACCATCCCTCTCTATGAAGAGCAACATAGTGAAGCAATTCCCAGCTTCTCCTTTATCCTTTCTTCAACACTTTAGCCCAGGAGTGCCCAAACTATGCCCCGGGGGGCTGGATCTTTGCCCCAATGGCAATGCATCCGGCCCATGAAGCCCTCGTCGATCCCTGGAGCGGAAATAAAACACACCCATACAGGCACATTTTACTTCCGCTCTGGGGAGCAACGAGGGCTTTGTGGGCTGGATGAATTGGTGTGGGGGGCCAGATTTGGCCCCCAGGCCATAGTGACCGGCCCTCTGAACCACGTGACCAGCCCATGGCCCAAAAGTTTGGGCACTCCTGCTTTAGCCATTCCCCTCCCCATCACCATCACCATTTCCTCATTTTCTTAATTTTCCTCCCCTCCCTTTTACACAAGGAACAGATCCCATTGTAACTGGATAATTTAGTACTGAACTCCTTTGGGACTCTGAAAGGGAGCTTTGTTCTGGTCTCCTTCTTTGACTGGACCAAAACGAAACTTGAAACTGACCTCTGTTTGGGGGGGGTGGAGGAGAGGAGAATGTACAGTAAAATGCTTTGCTTTAAAAAAAAAAAGAGGCAACAAAACCCCCTCACACACCTCAACAGCCCCCTTGTTCATAGGGTGGCTTTTAAAAGAAGAGGTCCCCTTGAAGGACTGCCTATTTAATTATTTATTCTGTAGCTAGAACTTAGACCCACAGAGTTAAGGTTAAGGAACTTTGCACTAATTAAAATACTTTGGGTTTCTGCTGACAGAGGGGTAGCAGTTAAAGGAGGAATGACTTTGGGGAAATGTGTAGCCAATTAATCTGAACTCCTGACTTCTAGAAAGAGGAAGGAGCCGACTTGGTGCCCATCTCGTAAGTAGGGTATTCTGCCCAAAGGAGCCATTGAAAAATGGCTCATATCCTGTACTGTGTGTGACAGGGAGAAAGGGCAAGCATTCACTCATAAACCTCAGAAAAGAGCCCTTTGATGGTTGAAGACATGAGTAGGCTCAGAGGCAGATAAATATAGTCGATTCACCATCTTGTAGTGAATCAACTATCGAACCTGCTGCTTCTTTCCGATTAAACCCTGGACTTGTAAAATGAAGCCACTTCCTTGGCTTTGTCATTGGCCAAACTTAAGTTCTCATTGGTGCATGTTTCTGGCAGTAACCGGCAGACCAATTAATGAGCCAGATTCTGTATCTCTCCACAGAGATACACTGCTCTGAATGGTCGCCTTACTTAACAACTAAAACCAACCAAAAACTCACTTAACAACTAAATCTAAGTTCGCAATCCCCCCCCCCCCCCCGCCAGAAGTTACAATTGGTCACTTACAATGGTTTTTCACTTAAAGAGCAAAGTCACTTAAAGAGCAATCCCGTGGAACACATTATGCTCTTTAAGCGAGGTACCACTATATTAGGTTTCATGGCTCAAGTCCACTTCATCAGACTGTCTGACGAAGTGGACTTGAGCCACAAAAGCTAACATTAAAATATAAACAGTCTTCAAAGTGCCACAACGTTTTTGTTTTATTTTGTTTTGCTTGTCTAGTTTTTGTCCATCAGAGATCTTGAATAGCTAGCTTGGCAATGTTCCTCTTTCCTTCTTTCCCATGAAGAGCTGGAAGAGATTGAATCCATCTCTCCTGGTTACCTAGCAATCGCGCCTTCCCCACCTCATTCTTAAGATAACTCCAAGAGAGCTTAATCATGAAATCACAACCAGTCACAGCAGCTATGTCCAATAAATGACAGGTGGGAGCTTATATTTTAGCTGCAATGTCCCATTGGCCCTCTTTGGATGTGGCATCCTGCTTCTTAACCATTTTCTTGAGTTGGATTTGGGCAAGTACAGGCTGCAAAAACGTTCCATAGCTGTAAGCATGGTTGACTGTGCAAGTATATTTTAAGTCAAGAAGTTCCTGGACATAAAATCAAAGGTGTGAATAATTATTGTCATAAGCCTAGGCTTTTGGGGGATATACTCTCTCAATCAATCTATCTCTCTTTTTTGATAGTCATCCCCTCTTCCCAATTGGAGAGACACTTTCTCATGCAATCCTTTCTCCGCCACCAGCAGTGGCACAGCCTAGTATAGTGATGGCCAACCTTGGCACTCTAAGTGTTCTTGGACTTCAATTGCCAGAAGCCCAATTCAGCACACCTGCTGATCAGGGCTTCTGGGAATTGAAGTTTAAGAACATCTGGAGTGCCAAGGTTGGCCATCATTGGTCTAGTAACATTTACCCATCTTATACAAGCTAGGCTTTAGAGAATAGAAGCTTCAATCTTCTTTTGACTATCTCATCCCCTTTGATCTCTCATACAATATAAGCACCAACTTATGTGACTTCAGGCACTAGTAGTTCTCTGGTTATTCCCATTTGTACTCATTTTCACTCGTTCTTTGTACCTTGCCTAGTTTGAACAAGATGAAGTTGGTACAGCACGTAAACTGCTTTTCCAGTTGTATGTGTCTATGGGAAAGGATATTCTCTCCCCCCACCCACCCCGCTTTCGCTTCCTGTAGCTACACACAGTATTATCCTCTCAGTACTGTATCTGCATTAGGACTGAGTTTTCCAGTTGCTGAAGAGGAGAACTGGAAGACTCACAACTTGTTTCGTACAGCAAGCACAGGATAGGCTGAGTCTTCGTTGAAGCCACGATGTGTTGGTTTCTGTTTAAATCACAACTGGTTAGAACTTGCATTGGCTTTTGTTTACTGCCTATTCCTAGCTAGTCACCTTGCATTGTTTTTCTCATCCATCTTCTTCACCTTCTGCTGGTGACGATTTGACACTAAGTGGTGACACATTGGATTGGTATGCATGGGACAAGGTGTCTGGAGTTATTCAACTTTAAGCTGAGTGGTTTGAGAAGAGGGACTCCACCTCAGCCTTCAGAGTGCTTTTCTTATTTTCCAGAGGAAATTTTAAAAGGGAAAAATATGGAGGTGGTGGATTTGGATGTATGGGACAAAGTGGGTGGTTGGGTGGAGGAATTAAGGCCTTTAATCATACAGAAATAGTAATGTTTTACCACCCTCCTCTAGTCTGATACCCTCTGGATATGTTGAATTACAGTTCTCATCATCCCTACATTGCATTTGGGGTAAAAGCAATTGTAGCCCAATATCCCTTGAGGACATTAAGTTGGGAGTGGGGGCTCAATTGTACAATATTTGGTTGACCAACACCTGTATTTTCAATTTAGAAAGGATATGAAATAATGTCAATAAGGGTATAACCACTGCCTGTTATAATTCCTGAGGCAACAACTGAGCAATATTCTACAGGGAAATGTCCTGGGAAGGATAGGTATGGGACCTCTGATATTAGAAGTTGTGTGGCTCCCCTGTTGGGTAAGGAATAAGTGGGACTTGCCAAATAAGGAGAAGAAACCCTTTAAAGTCTAATTTATAAATAACTTTTGTAAAGATAAATCAGAGTGTACATACGGAAATCATTTTCTCTGTAAATGGTTGGATTTCATTTCACCCTTAAAGGGATGTTTAAAGGAAGAAATAAAACAAATTGAAAATCATGAAAGGGAAACTGGCACGTGTGGTCTTCTTTATTTCTGACTAAATGGGATAAATAGCATTCATGGAAGAGCTGCCATTTATCTCTGCCTCTGTGATGAAGCAGGCAGCAGGAAAAATCACTCATTTCTTTCATCTTGGGACTGAATATGTTTGTATATTTGTTCCCTTTTGCCTGACGCAGCAATGTCCATTCAATTCCACTGAGAAGTGATTGTGTTCCCTCCATAACAGGATATTAAAGTATGTAATCATCTCTTTTTTATAAAAAAAAACAACAACCCCAACAACACTCAGTGATGATTGCCAACTGTGTGTGTATTTTTTTTTACATACTAAAATACTCCACATAGAATTGTTGAACAAACATGATCATGTGGAACTGAAATCTGGTTCAATGCATATATCACAGCTGAGCTCTGGGGTGGGAGGATATATATATATATAAACGCGTGATATAAACGCGCCTGTACGGAGGAAGTGTTAACCCGGAAGAACCTTAACTGCCAGGGTATGTTTTACTTCCGCTTCCAGGAGCGATGAGGGCAGCGTGGGCCGGATGAATCGCAGTAAACCCATTCGTGTGGATTCACAGGGTGCTTGGGCTTCTGGGAATTGAAGTCCAAGAACATCTGGAGTGCCAAGGTTCGCCATCACGGAGTTAGTGTCTCTTCAGACTGGCCTCTTCTTCAAACCCATTCTATGTTCAAATCTGATAGGGATATGTTTTCCATCAATCTCACTTCAGACCTTCACTTTTGGATGGAGGAAGAATCTTGTCATTCCTTGAAACCCATTCCAAGACAGACAGAGCTGGCTTGTCCCCTCCTCTTTGCCTCATTAGGATGGCTTGGCTTTTTATGCCTCAATCTTTGTCTACATAGCCACACTAAGTGTCAAATAAAAGCCAGAAATTGAGCTATCCTGCAAATCACTCATCATGCTGCTTGGGAAACTTTGCGTAGTCATGCCATAGGGATGGCATGACTACAACACATGCCTCCCTGTGCTTCTGGGGTACACAGAAAGAGCCTCCTTGAGTTTATTACTACCACTTGATTACCTCCAGCTGAGGTAAAATGTCTCATTTGACACCAGGAATAGTTAAAACATTGTCTTCATTTTCACTTTTGGGATAGGCTTTTGATTAAATGGCTTGTTAACTTAAATCTAGTTCAGCAGACAACTTTTTTAAAAAAATAAATAAATAAGAGAAACAGAGTTGACACCATTCTTAAACCTGTAAATAATCTCCTGGCTAATGGTATGTCTGCTTCTGTGGTGAGGCTTTGAGAGCTGGAAGCTTAGTTGCATTTTTAACTCTGCCTGGTGCAATTATTCCTTTATGAAATAAAAATCTGCTCAAGATTTAATCAAAAGGTTGCTGAATTTCAATATTGCTTAGTATTTAGAGACACTATTCATGAAAGGAGAAAAATGCCCTCTGCTCATGGAAGCTGAGTGATATGTCTAACAAGGGGAAACAGGAGATAAAGCCTCTCATCTTCCTAAAGGTATTTCCCACATGAAGGGAAGAGCCTGAAGGGAAAAATACTTGTGGAATTATCAACTAACATGGGTATTTGCTCCTAGTGATTGATGCGTTGGAGTGATTCTTGCACTAAACTTGCCATCCCACTTAATTCTGGAGACAGATATATAACCCTCCTGTGAGTTGTACGTGTGTGTTGTGTTGACCTTCTGCACCAGAGTCTTCATAAACATCAGTCGGGAAATGCTTGAGCCGTTCCACTTCGCACCTCCGCTCATTACATCGTCTGTCCTGGGCCCTTGTTTATTAGCAAGCAACAACTTTAGCTAATGTCAGTCAGGGAAATCCCAGCTTTGCACACAAAACCCACCATCTGGAAAAGCTATTACAATGTACTCAAGCTCCTAACACAACACTCAATAAGAAATTGGAGAACCAGAGAGAGCGCGAGAGAGCGCTCCTTCTGGATTTCAAATTCTCAGCAGGAGTCTGGTTCACATCCGGCAACTCATTAAAAGTTTCTTCTCACACTATATCCCACTACACATACACTGCCAAAAAAGAAAATAAATTCGGTTTTAAAACAGCGCTATTAGTGGAATATGTTCAGAAAATTGAATTAAATCACTTTAAAATGTAACTGTCCCCTTGCTAAAAACAAAAGTATGAGTGAAGTGAGGATCTTGTCAAGATACGCAAAGCTGTATAAGGGCTTACCTCTGAGCCAGTCAATAAAGTGCAAAACTGAAAACAAGCCAATGCTCGGGTGGCAGTGGCACGCTTAAGGATTTTGATGAAATTACTCAAATGCTTGAAGTTAAGCATATGCCCAAATGCTTTGCAGAATTTGGGTTGTAGACAGTGTGGGGAACATTATGATCTTAGAACACTAAATATAACTATATAGCTGGAAAAAATGTGTCAATATGGAAGAGACCAACATATTTATGGGATTTCCATGTTTTCTGCATAGCTAAATCTGGGTCAAGAAATTAAGTCTGGGCAGTTCTCCTCACTTCCTTCTATTAACAGCAATGACTATATCTTTAAAACACTACAGTATAATTCCAAACTAGGCTATTGCTGAAAGCAATTTGCCAGTTGTTTATTTTACCTATACCACTGTGCCTCTATGTAAGCATAGCATTCTGAGAACTCAAATTACAAGTGGCCGATAATCAGTGCTTCATGAATAGTTCTACTTGTTGATCCTTGATAGTTTCTGATGCAAATGAGATGCGCAAACTTGGCTGAATCCCCATGTGCACTTATTAGGAAGTAAGTCCCATGGGACACCTGGGTAAATGGCTTAGGACTGGGTTGTGTGTGATATCCTCAAGCATGCATAAGAGCTAGTAGATTATTGTTGTTGTTCAGTCGCACAGTCAATTCCGACCCTTTGCGACCCCATGGACCATTGCCCACCATGCACCTCTGTCCTCCACCATCCTCCTCATCCCACCCAGCTCTGTGCCCATTGTGTCTACAATACCATCTAGCTTTCTCATTCTTGGCTGCCCCCTTCTTCTTTTGCCTGCTACCTTTCCCAGCATCAAGGCTTTCTCCAGTGAATCCTCTATTATCATTTGATGTCAAAAGTACTTTAGCTTCATCTTTACTATTTGACCTTCTAAGGAGCAGTCAGGGTTGATTTTTTCTAAGATCGACCTATTTGTTCTCCTCGCTGTCCAGAGTACAGTACTGTACTTTCAAAACTTTCCACCAACACATTTCAAAAGCATCTATTCTTCTGTGCTCCGCTTTTCTTATGGTCCAGCTCTCACAACCATACATTACCACCCAGCAGTCAGGGTTGATTTTTTCTAAAATCGACCTATTCGTTCTCCTTGCTGTCCAGAGTACTCTCAAAACTCTCCTCCAACACCACACTTCAAAGGCATCTATTCTTCTGCGCTCAGCTTTTCCTCTATTTTCCTCTTTGTTGTTGTTCAGTCACACAGTTGGTTCCGACCCTTTGCAACCCCATGGACCATGGCACGCCAGGCACCTCTTTCCTCTACTATCCCTCTCAACTCCCCCAACACTGCACCCATTGCACCTACAATACCATCTAGCCATCTCATTTTCTGCTGCCCCTTCTTCTTTTGCCTTCAGCCTTTCCCAGCATCAAGGCCTTCTCAAGTGAGTCCTCTCTTCTTGTTTGATGACCAAAGTACTTTAGCTTCATCTTCACTATTTGACCTTCCAAGGAGCAGTCAGGGTTGATTTCTTCTAATATTGACCTGTTTGTTCTCCTCACTGTCCAGGGTATCCTGAAAACTCTCCTCCAACAACACATTTCAAAGGCATCTATTCTTCTGCGCTCAGCTTTTCTTATGGTCCAACTCTCGGGTCTGTTGAAAAACCTCCCTCCTGAGCTGGGAGGCATTTCAACGCAACATAGCCTCAATGGGCCTGAGTCTGCTAGGCCTACCTAAATTCAGCCTACCCTGTTTCCCCGAATATAGGACCTCCTCCCATAATAAGACACCCCCTTTCCCCCCCCCTGCCTTTGAAATATAAGACCCCACCCAAAAATAAGACCTCCTCTTGGCTGTAAGGCGGCCGGCGTGGCCCATAAGAAAGCCTGCCGCATCGGAGTCTCGATTGCCTCCCCACTCACAACCAAGAGAAGTTTCCCCTGGTGAGAGCGGGATCGAGACTCCGACGCGGCAGGCCTTCTTATGGGCCACGCCAGCCGCCTCACAGCTGAGGCCAGTCTCGATCGCGCTTCCCCACTCACAACCAAGGGAAGCGTCCTTTAGTTGTGAGTGGGGAAGCGCGATCGAGACTGGTATTCTTCTTCATGGGAAAATAAGACATCCCCTGAAAATAAGACCTTGTGCTAATTTTGGAGTTTAAAAAAATATAAAACAGTGTCTTATATTCCGGGAAACACGGTAGATATCTAGGACTGTCTGCTTAGGACAGTGATGGTGAAAGTTGGCACTTGAGGTGTTCTTGGACTTCAATTACCAGAAGCCCAGGTCAGCACTCCTGCTGACCAGGGCTTCTGGGAATTGAAGTTCAAGAACATCTGGAGTGCCAAGGTTCACCATCACTGCCTTAGGAGGACAACTTGCAGCCTTGCTGATTATCTACACTACAGTTACATCTTATCTTAATACTACTATAAAAACAACACCCAGGAGAGTTATAAATGATTTCTATAACTGGGAAAATGGATTTTAATTCAACAAAATTTGGAATCATCAGCATCAAGGCTTTCTCGAGTGAATCCTCTCTTCTCATTTGATGTCCAAAGTATTTTAGTTTCATCTTTATTATTTGTCCTTCTAAGGAGCAGTTAGGGTTGATTTCTTCTAAGATCAACCTATTTGTTCTTCTCGCTGTCCAGGGGAATCTCAAAATGCTCCCACAGCACCACATCTTAAAGGCTAGGAGATTAGCCACCTTCTTTATCTTTTCTCCCAACTATGCAAAGAAAGGACAGCAATTCCAATTACCATTTTTATAGTGTCAGAAGCACACAATGATGCTTTCTGGGTTAAAAGGACTTTTGCTGGAGGAAATCCGCTTAGGGGATGCCTGAATGAGGCTCCTTCCATATCCCCAAGATCTTTTCCCATCGAAGTGGTCCCTATTTATCTACTTGCAATTTCTTGCTTTCGAACTGCTAGGTTGGCAGCTAGAACAGAAATAGGTGCTCATTCCATCAAGCAGTACTCGGGTCTTGAACTGCAAACTTGCCGATTACTGAAAGAAAGGTACAGTGCTCACTCTGATTTGGGAATGGAGAAATTGGGAACTTGCATAAAAAGATAGCTGGCCCAGAACAGAGAGAAGAACAATACCTGCAGGACTTACTGAGGAACCAGAAGCAGAAAAGACAAGTGGTGACAACATATAGGTTGTTGTAGAAGTAAAAGAAAGTGGCAGGGACTGTGCTTTCCAGCTCTTATTTGTATGAGACTTATCGGGCTGGGAAGTTAATGGGTTTTGCCATCCTACAAAGATAATCGGAGTGGCTGTTTGGTACAGCTGTCCTTAATACTGCCAAAACAAGTGAAGAGGAACATGAATAGATATTGGGTTGGATCCAGATTAAGGCATGCTTAGAGTAGATCAATTGAAATTTGTAGACAAGGTAATTAAAGGTAAAGGTAAAGGTTTCCCTTGCTCGAAAGCCAGTCGTATCCGACTCTAGGGTTCAGTGCTCATCTGTTTCAAAGGCGAAGAGTCAGCGTTGTCTGCTTCTGCAGATGTTTCCGTGGTCATGTGGCAGGCCATTGATTTCAGTGAGGCTTCTCCAGGTATGACTAAGGAGGTGACGACATTGGCAATCTATCCCACAATTTGCATTGGATTGGGCATTGAAGAATTTGAATTAAAGCTTGGTAATGATATAACAATCAATGTAAGGAAGCCCATTGTGGAATTATTTTTTTTGTACAGGGAAATTGTCTTTCTTTTTTTTTTTTGTTCAGTCAGCAGGCATGGTTTAAATTTGTTGTGATGTGATCGGTTTCACATTGCTTTTGTCCTCTTTCTGCCAGTATGACCCCCTGATCTGATGCAATGGTCACTAGTCTCTGAATGATTTCTTTAGAAAAGGGTTTCAACTCAGTGATGGAACAAAGTTCTGCTAGAGCACTTGGGAAAACAATAAGAGAAAGGGTTGTGTAAGTGTAAAAAACTGAAAAATGGCAATTGGCATTTCTTACCACCTTGCTATGGGAGCATTTGCTGTTGGAGGTAGCTGAAACTAGGTTCTCTGCCTCTGCTGATTCCCACAGATCTGGACACTTACAGCATTTCACCTATGCAAACCCAATTTTCCACAGGTAAGACTCAAACTATATTTTCCCTGCTGCTTAGTTGCATCCTGAAGGAGTCCAAATCCATTGTTCTTCAACCACTGAATTAGAAAAGCAAACACATTGTAAGAAAATTAAGGAGAGCTTGAAGGAAAGGAATATCGCTACTCCTTTCAAATAAAAATTATTTTAATGTCATTTTAAAACGAATTCTCATGCAGCAGTATACTTACAGGGTTCTCAAACTCTGCATCTAAAATGATTGCACAAGACATTGCCCCAGAATAGACAACTGTGAATGTCACAATGTTGTTGTGTTGCAACCTCCTATGGGGGAATTTTGGTTATTCTTCTTAGTTTGCAGAGTAGGTAGAGAAACAGCAACAGCACAGAAAGTGTGGAGAGATCAGTTGAGCTTCATCAACTCTCTCAAACTTGGTTTCCTTTTTCTCTCACACACAAACTAGCATTTTGCACGATAAAATCACTCTAGAAGCATTTAAAGTAGGAGAAAAAGAAAGCTTAACTTATAGTTAACATATGAAGTTGCAATCAGAGGAAAAAATAGGGAAAACGGAGTCTTCAGCACACAGAGAGAAACTCCATACTTTTTGTTTTGTTGGAGGTCAGAGAAAGAAGAGTCACTATCCACAAAAAAATGGAAACAAGAAAACAAACCAGAAGAGGAAGTAGGGACAGGCCCCAAATACCAGAGACGAAAAAAAGAACTTCACCAATCAAGCTAGTGCCAAAGAATAATCACATTAGGCTGTAAAGCCTTCTCCTAATGATATCCAGGGTTAATGCATGCAAGATTGCTATTATCCCAACATCCTCACCATTGGCTATGCTGGTTGCCAACAACAACAATTGCAGCCCAATAACATCTGCAAAGCCACAACAACCCGCTTTGATGTTGCTAAAAAGACAACTCAATCGCCTTCAGTGGCACTTTCTTTTTGAAAAATTTTGAAAGAATTGTTTGCTGCTCAGGTAAGATGCAGCTTCCTTCATTCCATGTCTCTCTGGCTGAATTCTAGTACTTGCGAAGATCTAAGACCCAAGGTCAAGCTTTAGAGCTGGAGCATGTATGATTTCCTAGAAATGCAGTATGGCTTTTAAGGTTTATTTGCTCAGGGCCTCTACAGACTGTTTCTGCTTCCAAACCGGCCATATGGCATATCAAGTTTCCATTAGGTAAAACAAGAACAATCCTGCTTTCCTTTCCTTATTCCAATCAATCTATTTATCATTTCCCCTTCTTCTACTGGCATACTTCCAGACAATGCTTTTATTGTGAAATACCCTGCCAAAATCACAAAATTTTATGTGGTCTCCGAACGACAATGCCTTCCATTTGTAAGCCTCACAGATTCTTCTGATTTTGCTTTAATTTAAAACTCTGAAAAAACGGAAGAGCTGTGCAGTGCCTTTGTTGGTAGTGCTGAGAGCTGTCACTTTGTAGCATTTCTAATTTACTGTACTTGAAATATTATGGTTTACCTTAACTGAGGTGCAGCAGCTTTTGCCTCTGATCAACCAGGCTTAAACCTCAGCAGTAATAATAATAATTTTGTGTCAGAAATTATTCTGGGTTGAAATTATTTGTGTGGGAGAAACTCCGCTCAGGGGACACCCGAATGAGGCTCCTTTCATGTCCCCAAGAGCTGGGACAAAGACAGGCACTCAACCAGTTATGCAGTACCCGGGTCTCGAACTGCCGACTTGTCAGCCTTCCAGCTAACAAGGCGAGTGATGCTTCTTAACCACTGAGCCCCTATCCTCAGCAGTAAACAGTTGCACTGCAATCAGGTGGAAGAAAGCAACTTTTCTTTGTACATTACCCTGGACACCTTGGAGTCTGTTATTCAGTGAGGTGTCTGCACATTGGAGATGTCTCCGTGATGACATTCCACACATGCAAATGGACTTGAGAAATCAAGTCTATTTGCATGCAGTTGGTTTTTTTTAGCCATTTGTATGTCACATCACCTGCTGGCTAGGCAGACCATGACATGTGCCCTCCGCTTTCAGCTTGCCCAAGGGATCCAGTGGAGAATGCTTTGGTGAGTTTTAGTCCCAGCCTAACATCATTGACAAGAAATGGGCAACACTGCCTAGTTAGGCCGCTCAAGCCCCCGTGCCTCAACAAGGCCCTCACCTAGCAGGGGTCTTTGTATATTATGGTGTCTTATATAGAGAAATCAATGAGAGTTAATAATTATGACATCCTGACATTCCTAAGGTCATTTTTCAGACTCTAATTTAGCAGTAAATCTCTGGTAGAATCCGAAAGTCATCAGTGCTGAAAGTATAATGAACACATTAAAATCTTGCCCAAAAGAAGACTGAACCCCAGCGTTTGGTTTTTTTTGTTTCCTAATCAAAATACCAGGAAAAAACACTGTCACCACCTTAACAGCAATTAGCAATAGCAGTTACACTTATATACCACCTCATAGCGCTTAGTGCACACTCTGGGTGTTTCACAAGTTAATGAGCATTTTGCCCCCAACATGCTGGGTACTCATTTTACTGACCTCGGAAGGATGGAAAGCTGAGTCAACCTCGACCAAGTAGTAAATGCTTCCTTAGCTACAAAATGTTGAAAGATCTCTTTCAGTCATAAACTGGCATTAGTCCCTGAAACTTTCTTTCAAATCTATATGCAAACATGATCCATCCTTCCTGGCTACCACACTTGGGGTTTACAGCACTACTGAAAGCCAACGGAGCAGACAGATAAAACAAATGATCCAAAATCACCATAGCAAATTCTGAAAATGATCTATGACTCACAGGATGAACCTCTGACAAGGAAAATCAATCCTGCTGCTGAGTACTGTTTAATATTGAGGTAATTCAGTGCTGGGGGGCAGCCAGGTACAAAATGGTAAGGAAGTAGAATTTAGCTCCTAAAACTAGGACAAAGTGTCTGGGGATGTGCTTTGGGGTGAAACGGAGCCCAGGAAAAGCCTTGGAGAAGGGGGAAATGGCTTCAGAGGTTCGCTATAGAGTGATGGAAATAGAAGAGGCTTCTATTTTCATAGCTCTATAGCGAACAGCCCCTTCCAAAGCCATTTACCCTTTTATCCAAGCACCCTGTGAATCCACACGAATGGGTGAATTTTATCCAAGCTGTCCACGCACGCTGCCCTCGCCGCTCCTGGAAGTGGAAGTAAAACGCCCCCGTATGGTTAAGGCTCTTCTGGGTTAACACTTCCTCCATACGGGCGCATTTTACTTCTGGGAGCGACGAGGGCAGTGCGGGCCAGATGAATTGCAGTAAACCCATTCGTGTGGATTCCCAGGGTGCTTGGGTTTCTGGGAATTGAAGTGCAAGAAAATCTGGAGTGCCAAGGTTCGCCATCATGGGGCTATAAAATAGTTCTGCTAAATCCAACCTGTATCAACAGATGCTAGAAGGATGAGGGCTTTGCAATGCCTTTTCATCCATGCCTCTCTCAGAACAGAGGAGCAAAATACATGTTTTTAAATTCCAAAAGAAATATTGTGGTGGTACTTTTATTACACAAGCTTTCAAGTTAAAATCAACCCAGCTGTTCTTCAGGTATGATGACATTACCAAACACTTGGGACAGGGGAAGCTCAATGTTACAGCAGAGGAGTCTTCATGTTATCTGAAGATATAAGGGAGAAAGAATTTACAGCCATTATAGCAGGGCTGTCCTGCTACTAAGATTTCAGCCTAAAGGGCCCTAGGTCTGCTGTGTACAAGGAAAGCAGTAAAATAATAAATTTTGAATATCTCTTATGAAAATGAAACAAACCCACGGCAATTCCAAGTTGTCTTTATGAGGTATGAAGCCAACAACTTCTTTAGAGGAAGAGAGCAGAGACTCTTAGCCTGTTTCTATTTAATGCAAACTGGAGATTAGTTTAGATGCTGGACTGGATAACAGAAATCAACATAAGCTAATATGGGGAGCTTTCCCTTGTGGGGGAGGGATGGATCCCTCTAGACATTAAAGTCATGTTATACAGGCCCTATCGCTCCCTGGAAAACAGATGGGGAAGAAGTAGAAGCAGTAACAGACTTTACATTCTTAAGATCCAAGATCACTACAGATGGGGATTGCAGCCATGAAATAAAAAGGCGACTAATTATTGGGAGGCAAGTTATAAGAAACCTGGGGAACATAGTCAAAAGTAGAGACATTACCTTGCAAACAAAAATTCAGATAGTCAAGGCAATGGTATTCCTGGTGGCAATGTATGGTTGTGAGAGCTGAACCATTAGGAAAGCTGAGCGCAGAAGAATAGATGCCTTTGAAATGTGGTGTTGGAGGAGAGTTTTGAGAGTATCTGGACAGCGAGAACAAATAGGTCGATCTTAGAAGAAATCAACCCTGACTGCTCCTTAGAAGGTCAAATAGTAAAGATGAAGCTGAAGTACTTTGGACATCAAATGAGAAGAGAGGATTCATTTGAGAAAGCCTTGATGCTGGGAAAGGTGGCGGGCAAAAGAAGGGGCGGCCAAGAACGAGATAGCTAATGGTATTGTAGAGGCAATGGGTGCAGAGCTGGGCAGGATGAGGAGGATAGTAGAGGACAGAGGTGCCTGGCGGGCAATGGTCCATGGGGTGGCGAAGGGTCGGAATCAACTGTGGGACTGAACAACAACAATACTAAACATGAAATTCTCTTCTTTCAGCATAGAGTTCCAATGCCAGAATGGCTACAATAATTGTTGAAGTTTAAAAAATGCAAGGGAAGTCTTTTTGGCTGTAAAACTATTTTCAGATATAATAAGCTTATTAAAAGGAAAAACTTTCACAAAGTGCAGCTCACTTCACTCAGTTTTCATTCACCTTGCCAACTATGTGCTTTGTATAAAACAGCCAGAAGGTGGCAGCCTTGATATGCAATTTCTTTGCTTCCTCAATGTGATCCTCTATGTTTCTACAATGAAAACAAGATATGGATTTGGCTTCAGTTAAGGACGGAATGAGCTCCCGTCTTTGTCCCAGCTCCTGCCAACCTAGCAGTTCGAAAGCAAGAAATTGCAAGTAGATAAATAGGGACCACTTCGGTGGGAAGGTAAACAGCGTTCCGTGCGCTCCGGTGTCTAGTCATGCCTGCCACATGATCAAGGAAATGTCTACAAAAGCAGACAACGCTGGCTCTTCGGCTTTGAAACTGAGGTGAGCATTGAACCCTAGAGTCGGATACGACTGGCTTTCGAGCAAGGGAAACCTTTACCTAAAGTTCTCCATGAAACTAATTTATGATTCTTTAAAGTGTCTAAGTATTTCATCCTTGCCTTTTCTCCTCCTCCCTCCCCCCACTTTGTTTTCTTCCTTTAATTTTGGCATCTGCAACAGACTGTCAGGAAGGTTCTAATTAGGTCAAAAGCCAGTCGTGTCCGACTCTAGGGGGCGGTGCTCATCACCATTTACAGCCCAAGAGCCAGTGGTGTCTGCAGACGTTTAAGTGGTCATGTGGCAGGCATGACTAAACACCGGAGCCCTTAGAGCGCTGTTACTTTTCCCGCCCGAAACGGTACCTATTTATCTACTCGAAATTTCTTCCTTACGAAGTGCTCGACTTGCAATTTCTTGCTTTCGAAGTTTCTAATAATTAGGTAAAAGGTAAAGGTCGCCTTTGCTCGAAAGCCAGTCGTATCCGACTATAGGGTTCAGTGCTCATCTCTGTTTCATAACCAAAGAGCCAGCGCTGTCTGCGTCTGCAGACGTTTCCGTGGACATGTGGCAGGCATGACTAGACACCGGGGTGCACGGAACGGTGTTTACCTTCCCACCGAAGTAGTCCCTATTTATCTACTTGCAATTTCTTGCTTTCGAACTGCTAGGTTGGCAGGACACGACAGGCATGGGCATCCAAAGAGCCCGCTCTTTCTTTGGACTACCACTCCCAGAATTCCCCGGGCAACCAGGCTGCAGGAAGAATTCTGGGAATTGTAGTCCAGAAGGCAAAGACTCGTAGTTTCCCTCATTATTTCACTCTAATCCTTTCCCCAGCCTCCTCTCCTCCTCCCCCCACACCCAGTGCTGTCTATGGACGGAAGTTCCCCCTCCCACTTGTGGAGTTTCTATAGCGAGGGAGGTCATGCCCCGGAAGTAGAGATGCCATATTGTGGAGGACCCCCCCCCCCCCGCCGCCAGCAGTGCCAGGAGGAGCGGGAAGAGAGGCGGCCTTGAAGCCCTGAAACACGCCGCCTGTGGCCTCCGAGTCCTCCGCGAAGAGCTGAAAAGCAGGACGCCTGGTTCTTCCGTCCCACCAACGTCCCTCCCTACGGGTGAGACCCCCAGAGCCCTAGGGCGACCCCCCTATCCTGGGACCCGCCTATTTGGGACTAGCAATTACACTTACATACCTCCTAACAGTGCTAATAATAATAATAATAATAATAATAATAATAATAATAATAATAATAATAATAATAATAATAATAATAATAATAATTTCGCGTCAGAAATTATTCTGGGCTGAAAGGATTTTTGCGGGAGAAACTCCGCTCAAGGAATGCCCAAATGAGGCTCCTTTCGTGTCCCCAGGAGCTGAGACAGAGACGGGCGCTCAATCCGTCGTGCAGTACCCGGGTCTCGAACTGCCGACTTGTCAGCCTTCGGGCTAACAAGGCGAGCTTCTTAACCACTGAGCCACCTAGTCAGCTCTCATAGCGTTTACAGGTGAAACTCGGAAAATTAGAATATCGTGCAAATGTTCATTCAGTTCATTAATGCAACTTAAAAGGTGAAACAAATATATGAGATAGACTCGTTACATGCAAAGCGAGATAGTTAAAGCCTTACTTTGTTATAATATTGATGCTTATGGCTTAGTTTATGAAAACCCCAACCCCCCAATCTCATGTACCCCATAATCATCACATAATCTCATGTACGCTGTACGCCATAATCATCACAATTATAATGAATTAAGGCATGACATCTCTTTGCATGTAGTGAGTCTCTCATATATCTGTTTCACCTTTTAAAGTGAAATGAATGAACATTTGCACGATAGTCTTAATTTTCCGAGTTACACCTGTAGTGCACTCTGGACAGTTCAAAAGGTAATTAGCATTATTGTCCCCAACATACTGGGTACTCATTTTACCGACCTTCAGAAGGGTGGGTGGCTGAGTCAGCCTTGATTCCCCCCCACCCCGTCAGGATCGAACTCACAACTGACGACTATTCAGATATGGCAGAAGAAGAAGGGGAGGGGAGGAGAAAGAGGGCAAAGAGAAAGAAGAGTAAATATTCCTGATGTTTATATTTCTTAAATATTTGAAGTAAGTGCATAGATAAACAACAAGGAGAGATTTACATGTATGGATTTCTCTTGCTAACTACTACACTAATTTTTTTTTTAAAAAGATAAGACAGTTTAGGCAAGTTTGCACAAACATTTTATTTTTTGTGTGTCCTCAGTTCACCGTCCTGCCACTCATCCTCCATGGCCAACTGGACCCGTGAAGCAGTGCTGGCACTTTATCGCGCTTTGTTACGTCAGGGACGTGGTCTGTGTTACACTGATCGTGACTTCTACTTCAGCTACATCCGGCGGGAGTTCCGCAAGAACCAGCACCTTGAGCATCTCCAAGATAAGGAGAGACAACTGGAGAAAGGCCAGGCTTTTTTGCACAGCAAACTTGGGGGATTGGTTTAGAGACTTCCCCATCTTTCCCTCCCACTCTCCTGGCCTTTTTCCTTTCTTCTCAGCCCTTCTCACCATCTGATCTGGATGGTGAATATTGCCTGTCTGCCTCAAATCTGGAATAATAATTTTAAAAAGAAAAGAATCCTGAAAGCATTTTGCATAGACCCTGAAATCATTCACCTTTCCTCTTTACTGATGCATTAAGTATCAGGTAAGTGATTTATAATCATGGAACTTTTAAACTAATCAGTATTTTTGTAAATTATTACAAATATGTAGCTCTTATGATGCTAAAGAAACCTAGTAACTTAAATGAGATTGTGCCATTTTGTCTTGGGGTTTTCGAAGATCAAATATGTATATTAGTCTTATTGTTTTGGGAGTTTAGTTGCATTTAGCAGAATACAGGGTAGTGTAATGTGAAAGACAGAGGCTTGAGACTGGATGTTGAACAGTTAGGTTCAGATCCTCATTTAGCCATTGTTTTGTGCAGGAGTGGCCAACCTATGACCCATGGGTGCATCGCCCCCACCGCCACCCGGAAGCGTAAGTGGGCACATTTACGACAGCCGTAAACGTGCTTGTGCAAAAGTGCTTGTGCCTGCTGCAATTTATGGCAGCATTTATCGGGGGACAGGGGGGACACACACCACTTGATCTGCCTGCTCAGCTGTTTGGGGGGCGTAGTCCAGCCCACAGTGTAACAAGGTTGGGAACCCCTGGTTTGGTGGATTGTCTTGGTCTATTTAAGTTGTGCCAGAATTTCTAACAAATGACACAATGGTTGTGAAGCATGTCGTACGATGATAGATGGTAAAACATATAATAAACTTCAGGAATTAATAAAGGTTAACTTCTTAGTAATAATTATGAGTTGTATTAGAATTTTAGTTTAGTGGGGCAGCACTGAATGATGTGAGATTGCCCAAACGATTGTGCTATTTTTCTCTTTCAGTGAAGGAGAATGGCTGGTGCTGCAGAGCGGAAGGGGAAGAAGGATGATAATGGCATAGGCACAGCCATTGATTTCGTTTTGTCCAATGCCCGTCTTGTGTTAGGTGTGGGTGGTGCAGCCATGCTGGGGATTGCCACCTTGGCTGTGAAGCGGGTAAGTGTGAATGCAGTAGATAAAGGGATGCCAGTTGTATGGAAGATGAAGAGGCATAGTAGCAGGATATAGACATAGAGACTTTTGAAGAGATCACATTCAATTTCTGGCTTCCCCACATTTTAGATGTATGACCGGGCTATCAGTGCTCCTGCCAGCCCTACACACCTAAGCCAATCAGGAAAGAGAAGCTGGGAGGAACCAAGTTGGCTTGGATCATCACGTTTACTAAACCAAGATATGAAGACTAATCTTAGCCGTTCTCTACAGACTCTTCCAACTGATCCTTCAGCTTTTGAAACAGGTAGCAACTAACTTTTAGCTAACATTTTTGTTTACATAAATTGATTGCATAATCCAGTAAATCTGTTATTTTTATGTGTTCTGATGACTAGATGTTGGTGAAAGACTTTAGATTTGGTAATGATTTTATAGTGGTCAGGTAGAGTAGCCTTTGGAAGAATTACATGCATCAAAATATTCCTTTACTGAAGTCTCCAATAACAAGAACATGTTTTTTCTCAATTGCCCTCAGATACATGAAGTTTTTTTCTTAATGTTAATCCAATTTGCACAGTTGAAATTCATTGTATTATGCTTTATTCTTGTATTTGCTACCTATTTTGCAGAAGTTCTTGATCAGAACAATGGCATGGAGAGTTAATACTTTCTTCCATATCATTTTATGACAGAAATTGCCCTCTTAAGTTATTATTAGAAAAACAGTTATTATTAGATTTAAGAAGAAAATGTATGTGTGCATGTATACTTTTCTCATTCTCTGTTAGCCACAAAAGCTAATTTCAGGAGCCGCATTCAGGCTGGCCTCTTGATTTTCCAACTGTCCAAACTCAAACTAACTATCTTTGCAGCCTGAAACCCTATCACTCAAGCTTATGCACTAGATCAAGATAACTTTCATATAATTACAGGTATAGTCAATGTATACTTACCACCATACCTTTCTTCCAATTAATAATACTAGAGGGTTGGAAGGTGATATGCTTATTAGAAAAATACTGTGAGACATGATTAATCTCTTATTACCATCCAGGCTAGGGTTACCATTCCTGTTATTTTAATTTTGTCTAGTTAGAGTTCTGCTCAGTTTCCAGAATGAAGTTAGCTCCCAGAAGATGTTTTGCTGTAGAAGAACCAGAATGAATAGTGCATGAACATCTATCATATGCATCAAAATAGATAAGAAATGAAACAAAAAATAAAGACAAAAACATTGTTACACCTTAAATGCAAACTATTTTTTTTAATGTGAGCTGTGCTTGCACAGACTGCTACAACTACCATTTCAAAAATTATAATTATGGAGAAAAATGTCTTGATTGACGGATGTTTCAATTGTTCAGTATGTAGCAACAGGTTCAGCTAAAATCAGTGAGACTTGGTTTTTGATAAGTATGCTAAGGACAAAATGTTCGGTTCTGTTGATGTCTATATGATAAAAGTTGTCTTGGTTTAGTCGTGGCTTTGAATGTTTAATACACTCACATGTAGTGGAGCTGTAAATACGCCCAGAAGTTCTGGAAACAGGTAGAAGTTGAATTGGATAAAATTCTGGATACCCGGACAATGTTAGAACCAAAAATTGCTCTTTTAGGGGAGATTCCGGTTCAAGGGATAGGGGAGAAGAAGAAAGAGTTATTATTGATCCTCTTGACAGTTGCAAGACAAATGATAGGTGGAGTCTGGAAGAATCAGTTTGACTTAAATATAAACAATTGGTATAACCAAGTTTGGCGGATTGCTCTTAACGATAAACTAATGTGTCAAATTAGACAAAAAGGAGGGGAGACAAAAAGAAACGACTTCTGGGAAATTTGGAAACCGTTTATAAATTACTGCCTACCAAAAAGGGAAGGGTTATACCCTTATCAAAAAGAGGTTAAAATCTGGCAAAGCTAATAAGTTGCTATTACCCACACAATGGAAGCAAGTTTCAAAGTGTTTTAGATGAAGTCCATAAATAACTACAGTTGTTGGTGTAAAATAACTCTAAACCTAAAGTAGTTTGTCATAATGCTCATGTTTGTTTGTGCACTAGATGTAGGAAAATGGGATTTGTAGAATGGTTCTAAATTTTATTGTTTGTATTTTATAAAAAAGTCAAAAAGAAAAGAAAACAAAGTTTAATACCTTCATGATTATTTGCTAAAGTTCACCTCCCCTTTTCCACTATTTATGTAGAGTATAAAGTTCAAAATGAATTTTTGAGTCACATTGTTTTACTCATGGTGATTTATAGCTAACAAGTCCTTTGCAGTAAGAAGTCCTTTGAAAGGAAATATTAGAGCAGTGGTTCCCAACTTGGGGTCCACGCCCCACAGGGGGACCTCAATTCCCAGAAGCCTAAGGCAGTACACTGGCTGATCAGTGCTTTGGGAAATTGACTTAGGCTTCTGGGAATTGAAGTCCAAAAACCAAAGGTTGGGAAACACTGCATTAGAGTCTGTTATAGCTCTTTCACTAATCCTTCTCTAGCAGATTATGTGAAATCCATGAAGCATAAGTCACCTGCCAAGAAAAGCCAGGTTGAACTGAAGAAATCTCGCCTGCGGATGTCCCTGCAAGAGAAGCTATTTGCCTATTACAGAAGGAAGGTGGCCATCCCAACAGAAGAGCAGGCTAAGGCCAAGCAGGCTGCTGTGGATATCTGTGTTGAACTGCGTGGTTTCCTCCGTGCCAAGTTACCAGACATGCCTTTGCGTGAAATGTATTTGAGTGGCAGCCTCTATGATGATTTGCAGGTAATTTGGTTTGGAAGAAGGGTATAGGAAATGGCTTCACAGCTTTTTTGCCCCTCTCCCCTTTTTTTGTCCCAACATCATGTTCCTCTGCTTAAACTTCTCTCTTTGTTATGTTTCTTGCTTTTTTGTTTGATTTGTGTGGTATGCTTTGCCTTGTCTGAGAAGCACCTTTCCCCCCTTTCTTTCTTCTTGCACTATTTATTATGATTGTTCTTTTTAACCAGTATTTCTACCTTAATGTTGTGTGTGCTTCCTCTTTCAAGTCTCTTCCAGAAAGTCCCAAACATTATCCACATAATTTAGCACAGGTGTAGACAGAGTGTAGCCTTTAAGATGCTATTGGAGGTCAATTCCCATCATCCGTAGATGATCTAAACAATGATAGAAATGCTGGAAGTTGCAGATTAATAAAATCTGGAAGGCTGCATTTCTCTTTCTCACATTCACTCTGTCTCTCACACACAATATTTGTGGGCATCACTGAACATATAGAATATTTTTAAAATTGATGATGGCAATTTCCGCAGAAAAATGGAGCACTATCTTTTTTTCAAGTGCAAAAATTTAAATTGTCTTGTGGTTTAAAATAGGATTTGGGAAGGACGTGTTTTGCACTGAGTAGACCCCAGGTTCAGTGCCTGACATCTGCAAGTACAGTTTGAAAACCTTTCATGTGCAAAATTCCAGAAAACTCTAGAGAATTGCTGTTATCAGTTAGTTTGGGCAGCATTGAGCTAACACAGCGTTGAGGAACATATAGCCCACCCGGTGTTTTGGACTTCAGCTCCCAGAAGCTTCAGCCAACATGGCCATTAGTAAAGCATTATGAGAGTCACAGTCCAAAACATTTGGGTGGCCAGAGGTTCCCCCTCTTGAGCTACATGGAAAAAGTGGTGTCGCTTTGTGTGAGATAGCTTCTCATCTCTTTCCATTAATTGCCTTTGCTTGCTATGTTGCATTCATTGTGAACTAGAACAGTTGTATTTTATTTCACTGAATCAATTCCATTTTGTATATTTATCAGATTTATAGGATTTTTCTTAAGGTTTTGTCTATGCATTCTATCCTAAAGAACACCGTTAAAACTAAATATAATACAGAATCTGATTAGTCCATCTGATTAATCCATCTGACTGGATGGGTGTGGCCTGTTCCAGCAAGGCTGTTATGTTCTTATGATGTATGCTTGTATAAATGAACTCAGGAAGTGCTGCTTTCATTCCAGAGTGCTCAATCATGTGACTGGGCACACATCCAGGAAAATGACCAGAACATCATGAATGATGTTAAACCACTTATGCTGATTAAAATCACATATGGGATTCTGGACATAGTTAATGAAGATGCACAACTTTAGAACAAAAAATACAAGAATTGTTGATACCTACCATTTATCTTTACAGCAGCAGTAGAGATGGAATAGTCAAGAATGCTGTTGTTCTCCTGAAGCATTAACTGTTTTTATATCTACTTGCTTTTTGATTTATGTGAAACATTCTGATTCATATCAGCATACTCTAGCGGGACATTGTAGACATCTTTCTAGCCAGGTGCTTGATGTGATCTTTAAGGGTCCTAACTGTTTAACCTTTGGCTTCCCCCACCCACCCCTGGACAGGTTGTGACCGCTGATCATATCCAGCTGATTGTTCCTTTGGTGCTGGAGCAGAACCTGTGGTCATGCATTCCAGGTGAAGATACCATTATGAACATCCCTGGCTTCTGTCTGGTACGTCGTGAAAACCCAGAATACTTCCCTCGTGGCAGCAGCTATTGGGACGGCTGTGTAGTTGGGAGCTACCTCTCACCCAAGGTTGTATCTGAGGCCTTTGAGAAAGTAGTGTCAGGCTCCATCAATTGGTCAGCGATCGGGACCCTCCTTGACTATGTAATCCGTCCAGCAGCACCTTTGGAGTCTCTAACATTGGAGGTCCAGTACGAAAGAGACCGGCACCTTCTAATAGATTTCTTACCTTCAGTGTCACTAGGGGACACAGTCCTGGTAGCCAAACCACACCGATTAGCCCAGTGTGATAACCTGTGGCGACTCAGTCTTCGGCCAGCAGAAACAGCTCGTCTACGGGCCTTAGACCAGGCTGACTCTGGTTGCCGTTCTTTGTGCCTCAAAATCCTCAAGGCCATATGCAAATTGAATCCTGCCCTGGGTTGTCTTTCTGCCAGCCAGCTCACCAATGTCATCCTCCACCTAACCCAGGAAGAGACGAACTGGTCACAAGATGTTCTTGCTGACCGTTTTCTTCAAGCACTGAGAGAACTTATTCGCTATTTGGAAGCAGGATTTCTTCCCAGTGCTTTAAATCCCAAGGTGAATTTGTTTTCAGAACTTTCTCCTGAAGAAGTGGACGAGCTGGGTTACACCCTGTACTGTTCTCTTTCAGAACCAGAAATCCTGTTGCTGACATAATAACTGCCTTATGCATAAGAATATTATTAAAGCTATCACATATGGAGGTTCTGCAAAACCTCCTGAGTGAGATATGCACATCTTTCCCTCATTATTTTGACAAGTCCACTCCTGGCTTTCTTTTCCTTGTTATTGTGTGGGGGTGGGGAGAGAGTAGATTTCTTGGTGCTACTAGTTCAGTTCTGTGATCCTCATAGTTGTCTGATTGGGGAAGAAATATTCTTGCCTCCATTGTCCCAGGTGCCTACCCCAACTGTGTGCACTTACTTCCCTTCCCCAATACTCTGCACCCCACTGCAGTGAAAATTCTCGTGTACACTTTTGAAAGGTGTGGAATTGGGCCAGTAAAATGTGGCAATTTTCACAACCATCTACATGAAGTAATATGGTTTTTGTAGGGGTTTGTTCCATCGGGTGTATGTGTTTTGTTTGACCCCTTTATATGCAGTATTGCATAGTAATGTGCAGGAAAATTTGGAATACAATTGTTTATAGCAATGAATGTATTTCTGAGGTTTGGGGGATGGGTTCATCCAGAGAGCGTGCCAAAGTTTGCACATTGCATAGTTTTCACTGTTTTGAACTTCACTGTAAAACTATCTTAGGGAAGATGAATGCATGCTGTCTATGATACTCTCCTTTGCTGTGTTGGTGCCCTTAATTATGCACACACATGGTCGTCATTGCATCCATGTTTGAAAAAGCGGTAGTAGGTCCCTAACAGATTTAGAAGAATGTAGGGAGAATAATTTCCCATTTGTTGCTATTAAGATCCAGTAATTGCCTAAGAAGGTAAAAGCTGGATAAGGAAGTAGAAATGTGATACCTGCCTATCCAACTAGTCACTGTTTTTTAAAAAGTAGAAACTACTAAGAAAGAGCCCTTATGTAGATTGGTATTATATTGTAGAGCAAGAAATCAAAAACTAAGGCACCCTTATTTCAAATGTTCCCAATAGCATCACTTCAGCTTTTGATGGTAATACAATGACTAATGAATTGTATAAATAATAGATGAATGTCAGCCTAGAGCAGGGGTGCTCAAACTTTTTGGGCCAGTCACATGGTTCAGGGGGCATTCACTATGGCTAGATCCAGCCCCCGATGCCAATTCACCTGGCTCACAAAGCTCTCGTTGCTCCCGGAAGCGGAACTAAAACACGCCCCATATGGGTGCATTTTACTTCCGCTTCTGGGAGCGATGAGGGCTTCATGGGCTGGATTAATTGGCATTGGGGGCCAGATCCGGCCCTGGGGCTGTAGTTTGGGCACCCCTGACCTAGAGCTTGGAAAAGTAACATTTTTGAATGGCAACTCCCTAAATTAATTTCAAGAAAGTCATCATTGGAAAAGGTAACTTTTCTAAGCTTTGTTCAGTTCTTGATCTTCCATACAGTGATAGCTAGGAGCTGATGGGTATTAGTCTGTGCTACTAAAAGTTATGTCTGTCTGTAAAACTACTGTGTACAGATAATAACCGCCAGTAAAGTTTCTGGGGAAGGGCAAAAGAAAGGATGAGTAGAATAATATACATAAACATTACTTGTCTGTCATGTTAAAGAGAGTGGTATCTTTTATACATAACCATTCCTGCTGCTTTGAAGGAGCCACAAGCTTCTTAGCGCGTTCTCTCCTCAAGTGGTATTCATTACCCTAATCTTCATCTCTGCCTGTTTCCCAAGATGGTAGAATAGCCATCCTCTTTATTGTTATCTGCTGCTCAACAGGCATGGAATTGGCAAAGGCTGTTAATGTGCTATCTCTTGAGTGTACTTAGTTCTACTCCTGCTGATATTACAGAAAGAAAACATGCACACCTTTCTAATTTTACTTAGTTGGGCTGAGACACCTAGAATTTTGCAGTAGCATGACAAGTGATCATACTGCATGCTCCTGAGGTTGTAGTCCTTAACAAGTTACTTTTATAAACCCTGAATGAGAAGGCTTGCTATAAATGGTGAGTCTTAGTTTTACCCGTTGGGGCCAGTTTATTTCTGCAGATATTTTTTCCACCCTTTCCTTTAAAAGGTACCATTGATTATGAGATAATTTCAGGTTAGGGAGTTATGAACTATTTCCCTTCCCTTCTCTTAAATTGGCTGCTTCTGTTAATAAGGTAAACCACAGCACATAATTATTATTACTTGATATTATTCCAGAGTGAATGCTTTGGTCTGTATATCCTACTTACGGAGGGTGCCCCCATCACAGACTCAGTTAGCTGATATTTCTTACATATCAATGAAACAGTGTTGCCGGTACTTAAGGCTCAACAGGCTTTTCACCAAAGACTTGGAAGATTGTGTGTGGGTGTTTGGCATATTTTAGCATGGAAAAATACCACATTTTTCAATGAACAATGAAGCTGTTTCTTTTCCAGTACTCTAATTTATCCCTCACCCTTCTTGTATGTCCGAGTCTGAAATAGTGTCTGAGTTGGGAAAAAGAGGAATGTAATATTTCTTGCTTTTCCACTCGTCAATACATATCATTATACAGTATGCTGATTTTAAAAGCAAACAATTTCACTTGTTAAAACATAATTAACAGGAGGGTTGATTATGTCTTACTGCTGTAAAGCTGAGTACATATTGAACATAGGCTTATGACACTTCTGTTTCCAGCAAGACACTGTTGCCTTAGTTTTCTTTTTCCAAAATAGTAATGAAATGTTTTCTTTGAAGTATCCTAAAATGAGACATCAGAGTCTGTCTACAGTAAGCTTATAATTCCAAAAGCAGCAAATGGGAGACTTTGTCTTTGGTGCACACCACAAAGTTCAGCAGTGTAGTGCGTGAGCAGAATGTGTCTGGCCTTTCCCTCATTTGTGTAAAAGGGTGTTCGCATGGCATGGAGACACCAGGCTGTATGGGACACCTCTTAAGAACTTTGCACTATTATTACCATGTGACTGGACAATTCAAGTCCAAAATAATGTTAGAATGAAACCTGTCAGTATTCACTAAAGTATGTGAATATATATTGGTAGTTGCTGCTTGGGGAGCTCAATCTTAAGCTTTTATGGAACTCTTTTGTAAACCAACTAGAGGTGCAAATAAAGTGAAGGGGCTATTTTTCCAAATCCGGGGGGGGGGGGGAGAGCTCATGGCATCAAATGATTTTCATATACCCCCAATCCCAAGTATCCTTTTACCCCCTTGAGCCTTGGGAGATCATTGAGTCACATAAACTAATGTGACTTCTTCCCTGAGGTTCAGAGTGGGAGACCAGATAGCTCAACAACATGATGTCACTATCAAATCCCACTACAGTAGAACCCCGCATAACGAAAAAACTCCGTTCCACTGAGCTCTTCGCTATGCGGTTTTTTTCATTTCATTATGCAAAGCTAATGGGAGATGCCCCGGATAACAAACAACAAATGTTCATTATCCGGGGTTCCCATTGACTAGATATACCCCGGTTACCAAAAACCCCTGCACAATGGGGGAAAAAATTCATTATGCGGGGTATCTCCATTGCCTAACAAACACTTTGTTATGTGATTTTTTTCGTTATACGAAGCGTTTGTTATGTGAGGTACCACTGTACTTACCTTCTAGGTCAGAATTTTTAAACAGAAAAATATGTAAATGATCATAGACTTCTTTCAATGTCTGTGTGTCTTTGTGAAGGAAAAGAAATGAGAATCTGGAGATTCTCAAGCACCGTTCTAAGTAATAGGGTTGAAAGAGGAAGGGCTAGTGCATGGTCTGTGACTGTACGTGGAAATTGTGAAATAAAGTGATTTCCCACAACCGTGTGGTTATTTCTAAATGTTGACAAGATGTACTGTGGCATTTTCTGCATTCCCTATGTTGGGTAAAGTGCCAATTAGAGTGATAAAATCTTGTCATTTCTTTGCCCCATCAGCTTGTAATACTTAGGGGTCCTTGGAAGAATGTACTTATGCAATGCTATCGTCCATCTGCAAATGTATCCAATTCTCAGAGAGCCCTTGCTCATTTGTGAATAAAAATTGGCAAGCAGTAAAAAGCAGATGATGTCTTCCACTAAACAGTTGCTTCAATTGAGTGTTTGAAAATTATGATGCAGATATATACCAGCATTTGATCCCTCAGCTTGTAAGAGCCAAAACCAATGCAGCTCTTGTCCTTCACCGGGCTCCAATATTACCTTGGTATAAATGCTGACATGAGTTCTGCAAGATTAAAGGTCACCCTTGCTCGAAAGCCTGTTGTATCTGACTCTAGGGTTCAGTGCTCATCTCTGTTTCATAGCCGAAGAGCCAGCGCTGTCTCCTTCTGCAGACGTTTCCATGGTCATGTGGTAGGCATGTCTAGACACCGGAGTGCTGTTTACCTTCCTACCGAAGTGGCCCCTATTTATCTACTTGCAATTTCTTGCTTTCGAACTGCTAGGTTGGCAGGAGCCTAGACAAAGATGGGAGCTCATTCTGTCCTGCAATATTCAGGTATCGAACTGCTGACCTGCCGCCTTCCAGGCAGCGTCTTAGCCACTTGAGTCACTGCAGGATTAGGCATAGAACATGCCCTCACCTGAATCTCAGCACTTCTGTGTGGCACCATATTTAGTGTTGGTGGACCATGGGCATCCTTATGCAGCATCATCCCTCTGTTTGCTCCCTCATTTTCATTTGCTGTTTTGCTGCTGCTTTTTTGCATACTTGCCAGACAATCAGCAAGAAAAAAGGCAGTTATTCCCTACCAAAACTGTTTACTTATTCCCTCTGTTGCCAGCCAAAGGGGGATGAGCAATGAGGTTGCCATTCACTCAACCTACCTTTTCCGCAGTAAAGGCAGTGGTGAAGAGGAAATGCAGGATGAGAGTGCCTTTATTGGTGGTCCATCTGAGGAAATGGGCTATCATCAATACCTAGTAATGCTGACTCATGACACCAGTCCTGCGAACCTGAAGGTTTTATCTACATAGCTCAGAAGATGTGTTTGTGCATCGTTTCCCCCCAAAAAAAGAGACCCAAGCTTTTTCTACCATCTTTATAGGTTTAGATAATCTAACTAACCCATACTGTCTCTTGCATTCAAATCTTTTGTATGTTTGGTGTACAGTATTATGTTACAACAGAATGATAGAAACATTGAGCAATATGAGGTACAACACAGGAAGACATGACTGTGGCCTCCAGATATAACCAGGAACTTCCCTTTTATAAAGGAAGCAAAGCCACTTCCTGCAGCAAATTACAGGAAAATACTGAAGGCAGTTCATGCTTGATGTCGTTGCTAACTTACAATGGCCAGCATCCTGTGAATGCTCTTTGGCACATATCTAATTGTGTAAATCTCAGTGGTGAATTACTGCTGTTTAAGAAGCTAATGCTCATATCACACCAGTTGCTTGACTTGTGACAAAACAATAGTGTTGACTTCTGACAGCAATTTGAAACATTGATTGGACTTTGCTGCATAAATAAGCAGTATAATTCTGATTATCAGATTCCCAGCAGATTAATTTAATAATGGCCCATCCTACTATAAATTCTTTGCCCCAGTGCTCACAAAGAAGATAAACATTAGATCTCACTGTACAGATGTGAATAACATTTCTGATGCTAAAGCAATGACATTTTATAATTATTAAAACATGAGAGATCAAAGCAGGAGTAATTTGGAACAGAAATAAGATTTTTCCAACTGGAAACTTTAACCGGCACAAATGCGAAGTCTTATTTTCTTTGTAACAAAGGGCAAGCCAGATCATATTAACTCGTCTTTTGTTCAACTTTACAATGAGATCTTTGATAAAGATTTACCATGTCTTGTAGAGAAAGTAAGAGGTCAGATCTACATTTAACTTCCAATGCTTATAGTATTTTTAATTTCCTTTAAAATAAATGAATGGAAAATATGAGATCTATATGAGATCTTTTACACTGACCACTTACTATCTTGTAATGATGCCCACCCACTTGGTGAGCCATTCACATATGTCCGTGATGGCGAACCTTGGCACTCCAGATGTTCTTGGACTTCAATTCCCAGAAGCCCAAGCACCCTGCCATAACCTTTAAAACAAATAAGACATCTGCTACTCTGTCAATGAAAAACACAGATGCTGAGGTGTCTGTACCATGTGACTGTTTCTCCCTCTCTGAAAATCTTCCTGTATCCTCTTGGTTACTATAAGGCTTTCTATATCCTGTTGAAGACTTTATTTCCATAAAACAAAAGAGCAGATTCGGTAGAATTAGAAACAAAGTATAGGTTGTCTTAGAAACTGGTTTGATATTTCTAAATACAGTAAAACCCCTACTTTTGCTTAAATTGGTTTTTTATGTAACTCGAAGCAAACTCATAGGAAAAAATATTTTTATGTAACTCGAAGCAAACCCATAGGAAAAATGAAATTTTTATGTAACTCGAAGCAAACCCATAGGGAAATGAATTTTTATGTAACTCGAAGCAAACTCATAGGAAAAATAATCTTTATGTAACTCAAAGCAAACCCATAGGAAATTGTGCAAATCAGAACATGGTTTTAGCACAAAATCATTATGTAAGTCGAATTTTATGTAACTCAAGGCATATGTAAGTCGGGGTTTTACTGTATCTGTAGAATTGTGCAGACTGCTCCAAACAAAATCTCAACTGGTTAGTCTAAAAAAGACAATTACATTTATTTATAGATTTCTTAATGCTAAAACACCCAAAGCTTTTAAAACATAGATGACTTGGAATTTGTGTTAGTCATAGCATGACAAAATTAGAAAACAGCATGTGAATGTAGCATACAAGCTTATTATTTCAAGTACCTGCATCCCAGGATACCCAGTGTGGTATAATGGACAGAATGAAAGACTAGGAGTCAGGAAGGCTGGGCTCAAATCTCCAGTCAGCCATGGAAGCTCTCTAGGGGCAGTTCTTAAATATCTCACTTACCTTGAAAGTCTTGTTAGGGTCACTATAAGTCAGTTCTATTTTATGGCACATGACAATAATAATTACACCTCACATAAAAAATGTACCAACTGTGCATCTACAATAGACACCAAAATTGCAGCAAAGTAATGAGAACAAGTTCATTTAACTAGGTTTCATCTGAAAATAAATTAAAAACAAAATAATAGGCGACATTTGGAAGCAGCTGCCATAGACATTATAAGACCTGGTCCTTCTTGGAATGAATAAAGGTACTTCTTGTCCATCCTGATATTAACCAGCTATGATTTCATAGCTACCTTGGTAAGGCTTGACAGAAGTAGCATAACTATCTTTAATGGATATGTGCCTCAAGTCTGCCGACTCAAATCTAGGAAGAGCTTTATGGCTAGAGCTGACATTCTTGAGGGTACACAAGAGATAAACTAAATTGGAGGAAGGAGCTCACTGGTCAAGGAACAACATTAAAGGATACAGCTGAGGAACTCAACCTCCCCTACAGGTGAAACTCAAAAAAATATGGGTTTTTCATAAGCTGTACCCCATAAGCATCACAATTATAACGAGGTAAGGCTTCACATATCTCGCTTTGCATGTAATGAGTCTATCACATTTAAAGATGCATTACTGAAATGAACATTTGCACGATGTTCTAATTTTTAGAGTGTCACCTGTACACCACTTGGAGGACCCTGAATAGGCTGAGAGTTGGAGTCCCTAAATGCAAGACCAACATGCTCAAGTGGCAGCTGCTGGCAGACAACACACTGTGTGAATGTGTCAGATACAGAATCTGACTCATTTGATGGTTTGCCAGTTACTACCAGAAACATGTAACAATAAAGATTTAATTTTGGCCAACGATAAAGACAAGAAAGTGGTTTCATTTTGGCAGTTGAAAGTTTGATCTGGACATGAAAGAAGCAGAATTGCATGTTTGTTGGCAAAAACAAACTTATGTGTCCAGGGGCAGAATAAATAATAAAGCACAATATTGCAGCGCCTCAAAAGTTTTTAGGGAATAAAATAATTTTGCTTAGGCAGCAGTGCTAAGGCTGGGAGGCAGGAGGAGCCAAGGCAGCCACCAGCTTTTGCAAGAAAAGTAGGGAATGTGCTAGCCCTGTTTACCTATATTGGGTGTTAATTAATTCTGCAGGTGACAGGAGACGCCAACGCCCTTCTTAGGAACCTAGTCATCTAATTATGAGGTTCATCAGCCCTTTCTCTTCTCAGGACATCAAAGGAAGGGCCCAGCCATGAAAGTGGAAGATATCCCTCTTCTGACAAAGTGGACTTGATCCACGAAAGCGCACATTTAAATACAGAAGTTAGTCTTTAAGGTGCCACAACGGTTTTTGTCTCTTTTTATTGTTTTGTTTACTCTCTGATATGTGTTCACAGATTAACATGGCTACCACTTCAAATGTCCCTCTTCACGTTCATAACCGAAAGCAAAGGAACCTCAAAAAAAGCGCAATACTAGTTTAAACTTCTGCTCCCCCCCCTTCTTAACGGTCGACTGCAGTGCTACCAAACTATCATTCCCCATCTCCTACACCCACCCCCGCCTTCGGCTTCTCAACCGCCCACGAGAGCAATTGACGTGCTACCTGCCCTAAGCCAATAGTAGCTCGCAGTCCACGTGAGCGAGCAACTCTCAGCCAATCAGATTTTCCAAGTCCACGTGCCGTCGCTCAAGTGCGGGAAACGCAGCCATGGAGGTAATCCATGAACGAAGCCCGCCGTCTGACGGGCTGGTCTTGGGAAGCCAATAGGAAGCTACCGAACCCTCTTGCGTCACTTGGCCTGACCTTAATTTAGGCGCCACGCCCCAGAGACTGAGCTTTAGGAGACGCAGCACAACATAGTGCTTGTTGATGCTTCCGCGGACTTTTTGGAAGGACTGAAGGATTCCACATACGACGCCCAGCGAGCTATTCATTTGTTCAAGTAGGGTTTGGGCGAAGGCTGCTTAGCGAGTTTAGTTCTGGAACGAAGGCGTGCTAATTCTGAAGACATTTAGCGGAAGGATTTCAGTGTCGCGCGCGTCCCGTGAGACGGCTGAGCCGCCGGATCTCGTTGAACTATATAAGGGGAAGGCGCTGCGCGGGCGCCCCGCCATTGTCTGATTAGAAGAAGAAGGAGGGGTTGTGTCTGTGCTGCTGCTGCTGCCCGGGGCGCGGTTGTTGGGGCCGAACAAGGAAGGAAAGATTCTACAGTGCTCAGCCTCCGCCATGGCATGGTAGGGGCGGCAGTGCGGGCAGCAGCAGTGGCTATTGCAGAGGCGCAGCAACAGCGGCCGCGCCTTCGGCACCCCCAGGCTTCCGCAGCCATGGCGTGAGTATTGCAGAGAAGGGAGGAATTGGGTGGGGGTGGGTGGGAGAGAGGCAAGAAATACCACTTTACCGCAAAAAAGCATGGTACTTTAAAAGACACATCAGAGGGTAAACGGAACAACAAAAAATATTGTGGCACCCTTAAGACTAACTCGTGTGAGATTTTTGTCCGTTTATTTAGTTTCCCCCCTCTAATATGTTTGTACAGACTAACATAACTACCACTTCGAAAATCTCAACTGTTAAATGACATAGTAGGTTTATAATACCCGTAGCAGTCTTATATGCTTGTCTAGTCCATGAACATTTCGAGGAGTGATGTTCTCTCTCTCTCTCTCTGTGTTTTATTTGACGCATACTCTGGAATTTGGTTCATCTTGTTTGGGGAGAGAGAAAAACCTGTTTGAAAACAATTGTGATCTGTGAATGGCTTTGCCTTTCCATTGGGAAGACTCCTTATGGGGATAAGGGAGGGAGTGACGCTGTAGTTGCGAGTTACTCTGGGGGAAGAGTGTCGTGTGTGTTGGAATTCACTGGTGATTTAATGAGCCTCAGGATCTAATTAGAGAGCGGAAGGCCAATCTTTCACGTGTATGATGGTCACAGGAGACCTGAACTATTCCTTTTTGGTTACAACTAGGGCTAGAATGACATAGTTTTACGTTTCTATCCTGGCACATTTTCTTTACCTGCCTAGAAGCCGATTGTTAGAAATTAAACTAAAACCTTTTTAAGCACAAAAGGATAGAGAAGGGGGTTAACTGAAAAATCCAGTATGAGGAGGGGAGGAGAGTAATTATATGTTTTGAATTGGAAACCATGGTGGGCTAAACATTCCAAGGTTGAACTTTATAAGAATGCTGCTGGTCACATTGAAATGCACTCACATGTATAGTTATTTAGGTGAAGCCTTTTCCTTATATAGTCTATAAGTAGAAGCTTTAAATGCTTGGCAGCTACGGGCATTTTCATTACCTTAAATAGAAACGTGGCAGAGTATAAAATGGCGGCCAGTTTGTTGGGTGGGGACATGTACAGTAGGGAGATCGCGAAATGGCTGCGGCTATTGCTGTGAGTAAATGTATGAATCTGGCCAAGTGGAATAGGAGGTGGAGCTATAACTCTGACCATATATGGCTATGAGGAAATGCAGGCAGACATCAAGAGGAGAGCATTTTTTTGTCAAATCCTAGTTGGCGCTGTTGCACAGCAGACTCATAAGGATTAGTGCTTGAATAATAATCAGGTCAAAGACTGGTAATTCCCCCAAAAGCTGGAATCATGGAAGCCATTGCTGTAATACATCCATTTTTTCCTGTATTCCAATAAGACTATAAGTTGCATTGAAGTTCCATCTCAGCAATTATTATTTCTCTCTCTCTCCCTTCTAGGTTTTCCAAGGCATTGCACAGCAGTTTTGCTGTAATCGACAAAGAAACCAGCTATTTGTCTCCGCTCTTATACAACAAAGTACTAGAAGTTGGCCGAAATGAGCTGCTCAAACACAGAGATGTTGTTGGGGGATTTTCCCTCCCCCTTCAACCCGTCGTGTTTGGTGGCTGAAGAAAGTCTGGGACTCTTAGATGACTACCTGGAGGTGGCCAAGAACCTCTGTTCGCATGGGTTCTCCAGCGAGAGGGCTGAAGTGGGCTCCTCTGATTGGCTGGCTGTGGATAGTTTGAACACTGACACAGACAACAGCCAGGGTAAGTTAGTGATGGTACATGTTAGGACTTTTTGAAGTGCTGGGTGTCCTCCTTTTCTTTTAGGGTGATTCTTAATAAGGCAACGGATGTGCCATTGCAAGTGCTAGCTGCGTTTGCTGTGTAATGGGCACTGAAAAACACCTAGAAAATAATCTTTTTCTTCCTAGAAGGGAGAGTTTTAATGAATGAATGAAATTATTATTTTTTATCTTGGCAGAGGATGCCTTCTCTGGCATGGATTGGATGGTGGAGAAGATGGATCTGAAGGAGTTTGACTTTGACGCGCTATTAGGCATTGATGACTTGGAAGCCACCGTCTCCCCAGATGAGCTTATGGCCACGTTGGAAGACACTTGTGATCTGTTTGACTCACCCGTTAAAGAAATTACACCCATTGAAGAAATTCCACCAATTCAAGAAATTCCCAATAAAGAATCGCTATTGATTCCAGAACCAGCTAACACTTCCCCAGAGTCTCCCCCTGGGGCAGACCAGGTGGCCCCATATGTTCCCTTGTTACCATTTACCCTCTCTTCAGAGTCGCTAGTTTCTACTACAGACCATTCCTTCAGCTTAGAACTAGGCAGTGAAGTTGACGTTCTTGAAGTAGACAGGAAAACCGAAGCCCACATTTTAGTGGTGGTGATTCCCAAGTGTGAGAAGGAGGAAGAAGCACATTCAGATAATGACAGTGGGATATGCATGAGCCCAGATTCTGACGTAGGGTCACCTCAGCGAAGTCCTACTACTTCTGTTAGTTCAGTTGGTGAAAGTCTACCAGTTACTGCCTCACATGGCGGTTCTGTAAGACCTAAGCCTTATGATACTCCTGTAGAAGGAAAGGTGAAAGAAAAGAGACCAGATAAAAAACTGAAAAAGATGGAGCAAAATAAGACGGCAGCTACAAGGTATCGGCAGAAGAAGAGGGCAGAGCAAGAGGCCTTATCTGGAGAATGTAGAAAGCTAGAGCAAAAGAACGAAGCTCTGAGAGAAAAAGCAGATTCCCTAAGCAAAGAAATTCAGTATTTGAAAGATCTGATAGAAGAAGTCCGTAAAGCCAAGAGCAAAAAGTCTAAAGTCCCAGATTAGGGTAGTCTTTATTAGTTGTTGCATGCATGTATATAAAAGGTTAGTGCTGATATATGTGAATTGTTAATAAATTATTTTCTAGTATTTGTGGAGATGGTTTGTGTACTTTGGGAGAACCTAAGGAAATGACTTCTACATTCATGTTACATCTGGCCAAAGAACAACACAGATGTGAAGGGAAGGCCTTTTTGGATGTTCTTATTACATTAGTCTTAAGAAATAATCACCATTGCCTTTTTGGATACTTTTTAAATGTTTAAACTACATATCTAGCCAACAAAATAGTTCTTAGATTAATTATACTTTAAATTAGCTTCAGCAGCTTTTCAGTCATTTCCTTGGACAGACCTAGTCATCAGAATTGCTCAGGGAAGCAGCTGCTTAGTTTGAACAATTTGTAGTTTGTTGTTCAGTCGCACAGTTGATTCTGACCCTTTGCGACCCCATGGACCTTTGCCCGCCAAGCACCTCTGCCCACCATCTTCCTCAGACTGCCCAGCTCTGTGCCCTTTGCATCTACAATACCCTCGAGCCATCTTATTTTTGGCTGCCCCCTTTTGCCCTCCGCCTTTCCCAGCATCAAGGCTTTCTCAAGTGAATCCTCTCTTCTCATTTGCTGTCCAAAGTACTTTAGCTTCACCTTTACTATTTGATCTTCTAATGAGCAGTCAGGGTTGATTTCTTTTAGGATCGACTTATTTGTTCTTGCTGTCCAGGTACTCTCAAAACTCTCCTCCAACACCACATTTCAAAAGCATTTGTAGTGATAACTACTTATACAAATTATCTGAAATACTACTTGGTTGTCTATGACTAAAAGAATTAGAAATTCTTATTCCTACCTTTATTCAAGCAGCTGGTCTGAATGAAAAGTAGTATGATTAATGGCAGTGTTGTGTGTGACCTTCCAGTCCCACCCCCGTTAAGGTAAATTGCCAGTGATATTGTCATTGTTGGCAGAAAGCCCAGGAAGAGCAGGGTGGGGTTTGATTCAAGAACCTTCATAGATAAATTCTGCTTGACATGCACTTGGATTATTTAATTTATGTGCTACCCATGATAACTAGAATCTGTATCCATAGTTCTGAAATACTGACTGGGATAGTGATTGTCTAAAGGTAAAGGTTTCCCTTGCTCGAAAGCCAGTCGGATCCGACTCTAGGGTGCAGTGCTCATCTCTGTTTCTAAGCCGAAGAGCCAGCGCTGTCTGCTTCTGCAGACGTTTCCGTGGTCATGTGACAGGCGTGACTAGACACCGGAGCGCACAGAACGCTGTTACCTTCCACTGCTAGGTTGGCAGGAGCTGGGACGAAGACGGGAGCTCATTTCCATCTTGCAGTCTAGGATTTGTTTATTTTTAGATCCCTGCTTGGCCATGAAAACTGGTTGGGTGGGAGAGTGAAACGTAGAACAATTCTAAACATGTCACTACAAAAGCTCTTTTGGATTTAATTTGATTCTGGATTAATGGCATGTGATAGCCATAATTCCCTGAAGTTTTCTGGCAACTTTCTATTAGACATACTGTAATTCTGTACCCATGATCAGCTACCCATAATCTTTCTAGTTTAATGTACATAGTTCAGTTGCACAGTTGAGCGTGGCTCCCATGGACCACCACAAGCCAGGCTTTTCTGTTGACTACATAGTACTACTATGTACATGCCACAGTATGCTAATAAGTTAATTGAAAAAATGGTGTAAGTTAGAAAAAATGCAGATAGCAAGGGTTCTGCATCAATGGACAAAAAAAAAGTAAAAGAAACCTTGCCCTTTTGCTTGATAGCAGCCTCTCTAAAGAATGGCAATTGATGGGTCCTGGCAAATGAGTTATGTAGCACTGTCCAGTTTAGTCTGCACCAAAGCTCAGCAATGGCTTGAAGCTATATATAACTTTCTGGACTGCATGTTAGCTCACTTTGTGATGGGTTCTCAACCTATGATCCGTGGCACCACAATTTGTTTAAGGTGGATCCCAGCTTGCCATTAAGTGGCCCACACTAATCACAGAGCCGCAGCCTTGAGGATATTGACAAGGCGTGCCTTTACAGCCAGTCCATCTGGCATGGCCTCTTCCACTTGAGAAGCAGAATAGTGAAGTGCTCCCTCTGCTCATTTTGCCATTGGGCCCAATGTGATGGTTTCCAGTGGCATTTCCTCCACTTTCGGGGATCCTTACCCCACCTAAAGGAGCTCATCAGCCCATAGCCATTGGCCCCTTGAGGGAGTCGGGTTAATTACCACCGCCCAACACTGGGTGTTGAGTTGCTGGCAGACATCCAGAGTCAATGTACTGTATTAAAATTAAGGGGAGGGCTGTGGAGCCGAGACAGTAGTGTACCATGAGAGTTTAATTGTGATATACTGTATACTGAAGGGGCTTGTTAGTCCCATTAGCTTACTGGATGGCGTCAGCAAGGCTTTCATACTTTGTTCCCAGAATCTACAGGGGCTGCCAAAAAAAAGCTTGAGGGGGGGATTGAGGTGCTCCAGCATGTGTGGAACATGGCTGTGCCAGCTCCAAAAAGCAGGTTAAAAGCCCTCTTGATATGGTGCCTGTTAAATATGTTGGGCCTGTAGCTAAACTTAATATCTGAGTGTTCATGTTCCTTGTCTGGAAACATGCAAAGTGCCTTCAAGCTGCCTTTCTTTTAAACTATTAAATATGTGTATATGCTGGTTAATGCTGCCAGAATAAGTTCACTAAATTACTGGGATCTATAGAACAGCCAACATCAAGGTGGGATGGGAATCAGCCTATTTAGGCAAAAGGAACTGCAAAAGTAAACCACATCTTAGCAGAGAAACTTGGAAGGCTTGACACTTCTGCCACCTTGGCGCATTTGTAATGCACCCTTAAGCCACCTCATGTGACTTTCACAATCCATATACAGTTCAATTCCGAGTACTGCAGGACCAAATGAGCGCCTGTCTTTGTCCCAGCTCCTGTCAACCTAGCAGTTCGAAAGCAAGAAATTGCAAGTAGATAAATAGGGACCACTTTGGTGGGAAGGTAACCGTTCCGTGTGCTCTGGTGTCTAGTCATGCCTGCCACATGATCATGTTAAAAGGCATTTACGGTTGCTACCAAAGTGCATGTATTAAATTTTGGTGTACTAACTGCAAGGTTATAAGTTGGTTACTGTACACCTACAGAACTGTCAAATCAGCAAAATTTATCAATAATCTTCCAATACATTATTGAGTCACTTGGCAACATGAGTCAAAATGCAAATAGTCCTGCTTTATTACAACAGAGTGCATATTCAATTCTCCCAATCACTTCTAGTTTATGAATGTTGAATGTTATGCTTCTGTATTCATGATTCAGAAAGCTAGGAAATGGATCATTACTGCACAATGTCTGCAATGCCAGCAGGAAAAAGGAGGCCAAACTTTACATAGCAAAGTACAGCCTGAACAGAGAACCTTTCATGAGAGGCTGTTGGTTTGCAAAGTCTGAGCAGAGCTGTGAACGATAGGACCACACATGAGAAATGAGTTAATGGCACATAACATCCTTGGAATGTTTTAATTACTAAACTATTTCATAATGACAAGACTGGCGGAATGGTTGAAATTATTAACATGTTACAGGCACCAAAGATCTTGCCATAATTTTGCCTGCAGCAAAGAAACAAAAACAGTAATTTTGCCGTTTAAAACGAGTTGCTGAATATCCCCTAAAATATTTTTACAGACACAGAATCTGCGTAAGCACAAATCTGTGGCCAGGACGGAGTTAGAAACTCAATTAGGTTCTAAATTGCCTGGTTCAAAAGTTCACATTCCCTTAGACCAGTGTTTCCCATCCTTTAGCTTTTGGACTTCAATTCCTAGAAGCCTAAGTCAATCCCCCAAAGCAAAGAGCCAGCACTGTCTGCATCTGTGGTCATGTGGCAGGCATAAATGCACTATTGTGCAGCTATGATGACTTCGAATTCCTCATTCTGTTTCTATACAGGACTTGATGTAATTTGTGTTTGGATTAGGCTTGTCTTTGCTCACCTTCAGAAGTGCCACAGCATCAGGTGTTCCTAAACCTTTCACTGGTTCTTGGTACTTTTTTAGATGAACAGCAGAGAGGATCAACATGATTTGGTCTCGAGTGGTTGCAGAAAGAAGCTAACAGCTTTTACATTTACATTTACTGCAGCTTAATATGGACATTATCCAATGGATACAGAATGGCAAAAATATAAACCTTCAGAAGCAGAGAGAAGTGTAAAAGTACCATTATTACAATATTATAAAAAGTGAGGCAAACACGTACTCAGTGGTGAACTAAACCTAAAGTTTCACATTAATAACATTTCCCAGATGGAGAGCTGGTTTGGTTTGTTGAAACAAAAAAGCTGTGGGCTCATGCAGAAGCCATTTTGTCTTCACTATATAAGGCAAGGGTTCCTAAACCTTTTGCGCCATGGGCCTTACCACACCCCCTGGACGGCCGAGCACGTGGTTCCTCCCGCTGTAAACGCTGCCATAAAATGTGTCCACAACTGTCGTAAAGGCATTTACAACAGCCACGGATGCATTTACGGCAAGCATAGGTGTGTTTACGCATACACGGGCACGTTTTATGGCTCTCATAAATGCACCTGCTTCCATTTTCAGGAGCGGCAAGGGTGTCCTGGGCCACATAAAATTGTGCAGCAGGCCGGGTCTGGCTCATGGGCCGTAGTTTCGGCCCCCCTGATGTAAGGTCTTTTCTGTAATATATCTAAAAGATAGGGGGTTGACTTCATCTGGTCACCATTTCATACAGCAGTAGCTCAACTAACAAAGTTTAACGTCCAAAGTGTATAGTTGTATGGACATTACGTTTTATGGAGAGCACCAGAGGTGGATTCTTCACATGGAGATCAGATTGCAACATTTTGCATGAAAGCAGCTTAACCAGTTTGGTGAAAAAACACTGCAGGCACCCTCCTATAATTAAATAACATTTAGAGAAAGGAATCATCCTGCTATTTGATGTCTGATTTAAATAGGTTTTTTTCCCTGGTCAGACTGCTCCAGCTTCCCCAAAATACTCCTTTTCAAATCTTTGGAAGTCTTCTTCAGTGAAAACAGTGCCTTCAGGCTTCTTCTTTGCCTCTTCTTTGGGCTGGTCTTTAGCTTTCCTCCCTCTGTTTTGGGCTAAAACCTTCAGATACAATGTAAAGAGAAATTTTATGTTACATGTAACCCTTACTAACATAGTAAACCTATTTATGGTTGCTAAACTCTGTCCCAACTTTTTCCATCCCAAACACAAGCACAGGTTGGTAACAGAAGCAGGCTGAGAAACAGTCAAAGAGATCTACCTGTATAATGTGATCAAAGTAAATAATAACAATTATTTATTAATGTTGTTTTTCATGATACTTTCACAAGAAAAGAGAGATATTTTTGCAAAAAAAATTGAAGAAAGGCAGCAGGAATTGAAATATGGATAAGCATGGGAGTTACACTACGAATTAAGTCCCTTCTCAACACCCTGGGAAATATACTTGAACATTTTAGTGGAAACTTATTTTAATTGCAAATAACAATGCAGAGCCTTCCAAGTCCCCCTCTCCCTGCATTCCCTTTCCTGGATGCACTCATATGCTTTGATTTTCCATGTAAACTATGAACAAATGGACCACTCACCTTCTGAGTGATGCTGCTGTCTGTAACATACTGGCTACTCGTCATGTATTCCAGGTTCTCCTGAAAGTGGTCAACAGCTTGATGTTTCTTGTATTCCTCTAGGAGAGAGAGAGAGGGGGGGGTGACAATTATGTATGCTTATACGTAAGGTAAATGACACAGAGAAAGAATATTCTACCTGACTGAGATAAGAGTAGTAAACTGCCAAATTTCATACTTACTGTCTGTGTCAGTAAAAAATTTAAGTAAAAAAATATATAATGTCTCACATGGAATTGTAAACTGCAGATAAAATTGATAGCCCATTCTTTTGCTGGGTTGACAAAATAGTTTTTAGAAGGAAAATCAAAAACTGCTTAGAGGAGAACAATTTGACAGTAAAAGTTGAAATCCTGTTGCTTAGTGTAAGAAAATAACTTTCACTCCATGGCTAACTGGCAAATAAACAGTCCCAGCTGCAACTTTCAGGGATGCATACACACACTGGCTTGGTATGTGTGCACAATTGAAAAAATTGCAAGGACCTTTCATTTGCCAGTTATGAATTGGCTGAAAGTTGCAAATTTTCTTATGCTATGAATATTTCAGTTATTTAAGACAGCTAAGGGATTATGGTTTTAAACTGATATGGTTTTAAATACATCATGCTTACCAGCCCTAGCAAATGGTAAGTGAGGATAGTAGGGAGTTGCATATTATACATAACAGGTTACTATAAAAATATAATTTGCACACCACATATAGTGGAGTAGTATTATAGTATAGAGAAACACTTCCACTACTGGGGAGTAAGTGGAAAGGATGGTATAACAATTACACTGGCTGTTCATGGCTGCTGCACAATCATCATGGCAAATAGGAAGCCAACAGATTTATATAGTAACTGGGACTTCCTAATGAGTTATAATTTCTGGCTTTTGGCTTAATCTGCTTCTGAAGTGTCTTTTCTCTACAAAGTTTACTTCTTGCATGTAATTTATATCACTGTCCACAATCTCATCCCAATCTGAACATTTGGGTAATACTTCACACAACTGAAGTATTAGCCAGAAGAATTATGATCCACAAAAGCTCCTGTTTTTTGCTGTCATTGAGCTACCACAAGATTCTGTTGCTTCTGCAATGACAAACTGAAAACCGCCTATCTGGAAACAAGCAAGAATGGGTAAACAATATGGCAACCTGGATGGACAGCCCAACCAGATATTTTTGCAGCTACCAAGGAATGTCTGAGCCAGTCCATTTAAAAATATATAGAGAGTTCAGGAAATTTAACAAATCCTACTTAATCTCCAGGAGACCTCAGAAGTGGCAGAAGTTTTGATTTCCAAACCCACTAAGGTTTCCTATCTCCATTCTAATGGACTTGCCTTTACTGACGAACAAGGACTGAGTAGCTTTAAACATTCTAGCAATACATTCTGCATATCTATTATTTAGGCATGTGATGGTGAACCTTGGCACTCCAGATGTTCTTGGACTTTAATTCCCAGAAGCCCAAGCACCCTGTGGATCCACACAAATGGGTTTACTGCGATTCATGTGGCCCGTGCTGCCCTCGTCACTCCCGGAAGCGGAAGTAAAATGCGCCCGTACGGTTAAGGCTCTTCTAGGTTAACACTTCCTCCATACGGGCGTGTTTTACTTCCACTTCCGGGAGTGACGAGGGCAACACGGGCCACATGAATCGCAGTAAACCCATTGGTGTGGATTCACAGGGTGCTTGGGCTTCTGGGAACTGAAGCCCAAGAACATCTGGAGTGCCAAGGTTCGCCATCACGGATTTAGGCAACGTATATTTTAAACCCAAAGCCCAGTATCTTGTTTAATATTTGTGTGCCGAAATCACAAGAGGAAACCCTCTTCCCAATTCTGACCTAAGGCAGATTTGATGACTTTGCCCTTGACGGTAGCAGTGTCTCTTTGGGACGCTGAGAATTTCTTTCTCCTCTTCCTGAGGGGTTGCTGCCGAGATCCAGCGGTGGCCGCTGCTTTCTTAGCGCAGGGAGTGGGCACTATCCAAAGCGAAGGAGAGAGAGAGAAAGGGAAAGGGAATGAAGGAAAGATTGGACTAATCAAGGAATACGGTAGATTTAGCGCTTTTCTCTTAGCCCTACTTACCTCCTGTTGTCTCCAAAAGTTCCAAACCTTTCCTCAGCAAGGAAGCCGACATTTTGTCCTCCAGTCCTCCCACCTGGCACCTCCACACGTGAGCTAAGTAGTCCCGTCTCTCTCAACTCTATGATCGGGCTCACTTCCGTGTTTTTCCCCACTTCCGGCTTTGCTCTCTCGTTCTGTCGTGAATTGTAGCTCTGTGCGTTTCGCGGTTAGGGTTTTTTGCGCATGCGTACAAGGGACTGCAGTGGCTCAAGTGGCTAAGACGCTGACTGGGATGGGATGGGATTGGGATGGGAGGGAGGCGGAAGGTCAGCAGTTCGATTCCCGAGTACTGCAGGACGGAATGAGCTCCCGTCTTTGTCACAGCTCCTGCCAACCTAGCAGTTCGAAAGCAAGAAATTGCAAGTAGATAAATAGGGTACTGCAGTGGCTCAAGTCGCTAAGACGCTGACTGGGAAGCGGAAGGTCAGCAGTTCGATTCCCGAGTACTGCAGGACGGAATGAGCTCCCGTCTTCATCCCAGCTCCTGCCAACCTAGCAGTTCGAAAGCAAGAAATTGCAAGTAGAAAAATAGGGACCACTTCGGTGGGAAGGTAACAGCGTTCCGTGCGCTCCGGTGTCTAGTCATGCCTGCCACATGACCACGGAAATGTCTGCAGAAGCAGACAGCGCTGGCTCTTCGGCTTAGAAACAGAGATGAGCACTGCACCCTAGAGTCGGATACCACTGGCTTTCGAGCAAGGGAAACCTTTACCTTAAATAGGGACAACTTCGGCGGGAAGGTAACAGCGTTCCGTGTGCTCCGGTGTCTAGTCATGCCTGCTACATGACCACGGAAATGTCTGCAGAAGCAGACAGCGCTGGCTCTTTGGCTTTGAAACAGAGATGAGCACTGAACCCTAGAGTCGGATATGACTGGCTTTCGAGCAAGGGAAACCTTTACCTTTAGTTTGTGTAATGCACTTGCAAAATACAGGGATTCTGAAACGTTTTGACACGAGGACACACTTGAAAATGTACTTCACCGTTTTTGCTGTGTAGACTTCTTACAAATAATGGTATACTCCACCTTATAGCCAAACTTCCTCTTTTGGAACAAATAAAACAACATCTCCCAAGTCTCATGGTAACATTGCAGCAGCAGTGAATTAGTATGAATTTTATTTTTGTGGCTTTAATGATAGTATAATGGTGAACCTTGGCACTCCAGCTGTTCTGGAACTTCAGTTCTCAGAAGCCCTGATCAGCAGGTGTATTGACTTGGGCTTCTGGTAATTGAAACCCAAGAACAGCTGGAGTGCCAAGGTTGGCCACAAGGGGAGAGGCAATATTTATTTGAAAATAACGTAAGTGTGAAATCTAAGAAGAAACAGCCATCGTTTTAGAAGGGCTTGAAGACACTAAAAAACCTCTCATGCAACCCATACAAGCAGGGCTGTAGCCAGGGGGTGGTCATGGGGGGATCATCCCTGCCCCCCCCCAGCTAACAGGCCCCCCACCCACCCAGGGCAAAGTGCTAATGTTATATATGTGTGTGTATGACATTGTTGCCCCTCCTGAAGAAAATATTTGCCTCCCCACCCCAATCTAGAATCCTGGCTATGGCCCTGCATACAAGAGTGGGCTAGGACCCATAGTTTGAGGAGCAGTGCACTAAAGGACTGTCCTGAAATTTACTTTTTCCCCAAGACTGGGAGTGTGAGTAGGATAGCACAGTTGTTTTATAAAGGAGGGATTGATTGTTGGTTAAATTAATGTAATGTGTAACAAGTGTAGGATAGGATTTAAAAGGCATTTGGCAGTTTAATATGATCCGATCCGTCATTAGTTTTTAATGCAAGATAGGCTAGCAAAGCTGATTTCAACATTGTTCATTCACAACAGTTCTCATGAGTGAGATAAAGAGATTGTAGTAAGAAAACTGTCTTTGAGGCAAAATCCTAGCTCCAAGCATGGGTTTGGATAGGGCAAACACATATAAGTCCCTTGTGTCAACATAGGCTAGCCTACCCTCTTGTGCTGGCCACTAGCTGCTGATTGGTAGTAGTCAGCTCAGTTTCCATGGTGATTGTGCTGGGTTTTTAATTTTTTCACTTTGTGCTATTTTCCTCTTTGTTGTTGTTCAGTCACACAGTTGGTTCCGACCCTTTGCAACCCCATGGATCATGGCACGCCAGGCACCTCTTTCCTCGACTATCCCTCTCAATTCGCCCAACTCTGTGCCCATTGCGCCTACAATACCATCTAGCCATCTCATTTTCTGCCGCCCCTTCTTCTTTTGCCCTCAGCCTTTCCCAGCATCAAGGCCTTCTCAAGTGAGTCCTCTCTTCTTGTTTGATGACCAAAGTACTTTAGCTTCATCTTCACTATTTGACCTTCCAAGGAGCAGTCAGGGTTGATTCCTTCTAAGATTGACCTGTTTGTTCTCCTCACTGTCCAGGGTATCCTGAAAACTCTCCTCCAACAACACATTTCAGAGGCATCTATTCTTCTGCACTCAGCTTTTCTTATGGTCCAACTCTTGGGCCTGTTGAAAAACCTCCCTCCTGAGCTGGGAGGCATTTCAACGCAACATAGCCACAATGGGCCTGAGTCTGCTCAGCCTGCCTAAATTCAGCCTAGATATCTAGGACTGTCTGTTTAGGACAGTGATGGTGAACCTTGGCACTTGAGGTGTTCTTGGACTTCAATTCCCAGAAGTCCAGGTCAGCATTCCTGCTGATCAGGGCTTCTGGGAATTGAAGTTCAAGAACATCTGGAGTGCCAAGGTTCACCATCACTGCCTTAGGAGGACAACTTGCAACCTTGCTGATTATCTACACTACAGTTTCATCTTATCTTAACACTACTATAAAAACAACACCCAGGAGAGTTATAAATGATTTCTATAACTGGAAAATGGATTTTAATTCAACAAAATTTGGAAAGATCTGAGCCGCCCATAATATCTGCATGTTCTTACTTAGGAGGAGGCCCATTCTTATAATACAATATCTTCTGAATAAAATGTTATCAGAAATGATATGCCACATTCTCCTATTAATATGCCACAATAAATATTTTCAGTTGTTAGGGTAGCCACCTGAGAAAAAGCCTTTAATAGGTTTGTAGAAGTGGAATTTTCAGCAGGTGTAGTTTGTCATAAAAACCACACTCACTAAAGATACTTGCATGATATAGTGTATTTTTTAAAATTCCCCTTGTGCAATAATCAAAGTTGTAACAATCAAAGTAAGGGATTGGGGTTTTTAGCTGATCAAATGGAAAAAAAGACAGGGTTTGTCTTTAATAGTGAATAGAGGTGGAAATTTCAGCAGGTACCGGTATAATTTGCATTTAAAGCAGCACCTGTTGAAATTTCCTCTTTTCATGCACTAGCAATCTAAAACAGTGCTGTAAGTGGCATTTTTCTGTGGCAGTCTTAGTGTTCATCCCTGCAAAAAAGCTTCCTGTTGTACAATATAGTCCTCTTGTTTAGTAGAAGGGTAATTTGGAAAGCTTACTCTGGATCATAGTTCCCAAAATTCTTATGCTCTGAGTTAAGTCCTAATCCCTAGGAAGTCTCAAAGCTTCACTTGCGGTTCTGCACACATGCAAATAGTGTAACTTCCAATCTCTATATACTTTAACTGGTGCATACTGAGTTGTGTGACTCAGTGTGCAACAAATAATGCTTACAGAGTTTTCTTAACATATGGTAATTAGATTCAAAAAGTTACAAGGTTTGGGTTCCTGTGGAACAGGGTTTCAGTCTTTGTGCCTATGAACACTACAGTATGCTTCTATAAAGCTCTTATAAGGTCCAGTCCCTCAATGGCTGCAAATAAGTCAGGTCACTTTTTCTCCTGTGCATCATTATGAATCAGAACAGGCTCCGAGAATAAAGATCACCAAGGAAAATGTGCTCCAGACATCATCTAACTATGCCTGGACTTAATCTGGAAAAGGCAGCTGCATTGTACTGTCAAATTGTCCATGCTAAGGAGTCTGAGTAATGGAGAGTAACAAGAGAACATAAAGCGTTGATAGAATTCCTTAACTCTCGGTGAGGCTTAATGCAGTTGACACAATTAGATTAGGTATTTCCCCCCTCTTTCTCTCTTCTCAGTGAGAGCAGGGTTTAGTGATGAGAGGGAAAAGACTCTAAGGTACACCTAGTATCCCCCTTCTGCTGAGTCCTATGACACCACAGTGATTGGACTCATTCGAGAAAATGATGAGTCTGCATATAGAAAAGAGATTGAACAACTAGTCTTGTGGTGTAGTTGAAATAATCTTGAATTGAATGGAGGCAAAACCATAGAAATGATAGTGGACTTTAGGAGGATTCGATCCCCATATTCATTACTTACAATACTAAATAATCCAGTATTGATAGTGGAGTCCTTCAAGTTCTTAGGTATTGCCATATCTCAAGATTTAAAGTGGTCATCTAATATTAGTAACATCGTTAAGAATGCACAACAGAGACTGTTCTTTCTGCGCCAACTCAAAGCTCAAGTTGATCCAGTTCTACAGAGGTGTTATGTACTGAATAGATTGTGACAAGTACCCTTTAACTGATTGTATCCGACAATTGTATCCATTGTAAGTAATCAATGACACATTGTAGCAAGCTGTTAAGAATAATACTGCTCGTGCCAATAGCAGTGTCAGTTCACATGATACAGATTCCCCTGAATACCTCCCTGCCGCACCGCACCTGGAGAAGATGGGCGTGACGATCCATGACGTCACGCGGACAGTAACCAATGAACTATCACCTGGGTTATTCAAAATGTACAGTGTACTATAAATAGAGCTGTTTGGTCCACCTTTACCTCATGTTCACTCTGACTACCATGCAATAAAGTTGTGTTTTAGCCCTTACTGCGGCTCCTTCTTTGTCCTCCGTGCAAGACACCAAAAGAGGGATCACAGAATCCATCATCTGCACCTCTATAATTGTCTGGTTTGTTTCTGCATCTCAACAAGATAAACATAGACTCCAACAAGTAATTAGGACTGCAGAAAAAATATTGCTGTTAATCTACATTCCATTGAAGATCTATATACAACACGAGCTAAAAAGAGAGCGGAGAAAATATACAAAGACCCCACACATCCTGACCATACCTGTCAACCGTGGCTCCGGACAATCCAGGACCTGCACACAACGGTTCTGCGCAAGTCGTGTTCTACGCAAGCGTAAAAGCCTTCTACACATGCGTAGAATGCGACTTGCGCAGAAGGGATGCGCAGTACCTCTCCTCCCCTGCCAATTCCGGGGTTTTGGCAGCTGCGGGCAGGAAATACCGCAAATCTGTGCCAAAAATTGGGAAATCCCAGCCAATCTGGGAAGGTTGACAGGTATGATCCTGACAATAACTTGCTCCAGCTTCTACCATTGAAACAAAACTTTAGAGTATCTGTACCTATAAAATGGTGCATTAACTAGCCCTGTCCAAGCCTCCGTGCATTCACCCGAACGTGGTTCGCAGGCAACTGTCGGGTTGAAATTTTTGCCTGGGGGGCAAGAGCCCCCCGGACGCAAACAAAAAAAGGGAACTTGAATTCCCAACATTCCTTGCGCCGCACCAGAGCCAATCAGGCTGAGTAGCACGGCAAAAGGAACATTCGGAAAAGCGCCGCGGCCAATAAAAAAAAAGCTGCAGGAAAAAAAAACGTTGCAGTAACCAAACATGCGCAGGCAAAACTACAACCCCCAGCATCCTGCGTGCCATTAGCGCACAGAACGCTAAGGCAGCCGGCGCGTGAAAAATAAAAGTAAAAAAACCCACCCCTGCCACTGCCCTTCCTTCCCACGGGCCAGCCAGCATGGCCCGTGGGAAAGAAAGCCCCCCCGCCGCCGCCGCCGCTGCCGCCCTTCCTTCCCACGGGCCAGCCAGCATGGCCCATGGAAAAGAAAGCCCCCCCCCCGCCATTGTCCTTCCTTCCCACGGGCCAGCCAGCATGGCCCGCAGGAAAGAAAGCCCTCCCGCCATTGCCCTTTCTTCCCACAGGCCAGCCAGCATGGCCCGTGGAAAAGAAAGCCCCCCCGCCATTGCCCTCCCTTCCCATGGGCCAGCCAGCATGGCCTGCAGGAAAGGCCCCCCACCGCCGTTGCCCTTCCTCCCCATGGGCCAGCCAGCAGAAAAGAAAGCCCCCCCCCTAAAAAAGTAAACACAAAAACACAAACCAAAAACAATCAAAAACACTCAAAAACAAAAATCCAAAAAGGAAACACAAAAACAGCCAAAAACAAACAAGAAAAAACACACAGACCCCCCCAAAAAAAACACCAACCACCCCCCCCCCCCCAAAAAAAAAAAAACACCCAGAGAGCTTACTATAAGACGTCTTCTCTCCATGAGGACCGGAACTCAAATGAGAAAATAAAGAAAATACTTACCGGAAGCGATACCCAGAGGACAGAAGAGAAAAATTGTAGAGAGGAAGAAAACCTCACCACCCCCACCCAGAGGCCACAAGAGAAAAAACATTCAAAAATATTGAAACTAATAAGATTAATTCCCAAATTAATCAAATAAGTTATAAAAACAATCAAAAATAATCACACTAATCTCAAAAAATACCAAAAAACAAACAAACAGAAATCACTTTTTACTAAAGAAAAAAAAATAATGCGTAAAAATAAAGATATTAAAAAACCAAAATTAAATTTTAAACTAAAAAAATTTAATTTACATTAAATAAATTAAATTAAATTAAAATTTGCATAAACATAAAACAAAAACCTTCAAAAACCAAATTTAAAGAGCCCGGCACTGAGGAAGCTGGCGCGCAAAAAAATAAAAATAAAACACACACTGGGAGCACAAGTCCGCCGCAGGCAGACGCAGTGCCTCGAAGCCACAAAATCACAAAATCTTATAACACCATTTAAAACAGCCCAGCACCATTGGTTCAAGAAAAAAAAATGAAACCCTTTACTATCCAACACAATTTTAAAAAGCACGGCACTGCCGGGCAAAATATGCTAGTTACATACTAAAACAACCAGATACAAGGATAGTTTCTTTCCAAATGCCATCAATCTGCTGAATAACTAAATTGTGTGATTTTATTGTATTGTTATTGTTTCTCTAGGGATATGTGAGATTGTTGTTAGTATTATGATTAGCACCTATTATTAAGTGTAGTAGACGATCTAGTAAATGTAATTTAATTTTTCATGTATATAGAGAGCATATGTACCAAAGACAAATTCCTGGTGTGTTAGCACACCTGGCCAATAAAGGATTCTATTCTAAAAAGCTTGTGTTTCCATGTCTTCTTTACTACTACCCTACTACGCAAGGGTACCTTATATAAAAGAATCATGACTATTTTCATCTTGTCAATCTGGATGCTGAGTACAATCTTTCAAGGTTTATTTTGGGTGTAGCAATATGTGAACCTTTGGTGAGGTTCACATATAGCATACACCCAAAATAAACCTTGAAATGTTGTACTGTTAGCATCCAGTTAAAACGAAACCTTCCTTTGTCTATGGGTCTGTATGTACATGCGTATAACAAAATGAAATTGCCCTTGGATTTTGTATCATCAATAATTTGTATAATGAATAGTCAATACAACCCTAGTCTTGTAAAATCTGTAAATAAGAGCTAAGTTTGTATAACTGATTCAATGCAGACAAGTTTTTAAGCTGGTTTCAGCTCTTGCTCTCTTTCTTTACATAGTTGAAAGTCAAACCCATTCTGAAAAGCATATTAAAACTTTGCTAAAAATAACTTTCCAGAGAAGACAGTGAATGAATGGAGCAAATATTTTCAAATGTAATTTAGACTGATCAATGATAATTTATTTCATTCAAATTATAACCAGGCAGCTTTTTTGGACAATGACAGCTAACACCTCATTTCGTCTTCTTTTTATTCCTTGTTCTATTCTGAGTTCAGCCTATGTGGCACACATATGAAGTATAGCACTTGTAATAAATTGGTGACTTTGATAGCCCTTGTTCTTGTGAATCTAATTGTGGCACTAATAAGAGATTTTTCTCATTGCCATTTTTTGTTTCTCAAAGGACCATGTTTATCGCAGTTTGGTCAATGTCAGATGGCATTGTTTTGTGCCAGTTCCTTTAAGGGCTTTGAATTAATTTTGTTAGATAGTTTATTTTGCTCATAAATGCAAGCAATAATGCATTTGTAACAACCAGTGCCCCTTTTAGTTGTTTGTTATTGTATTGACTAGCAGTTAGAATGCCCTTTCTTACCAATATTCAGATTAGATTAAATAACTTGGAGCAGCTAGTAAGACCTTTCTTGATTCCCTCCTTCACATCCTCTTCCTGTTATTTGCTAAAGTTACTTGAGGATTCATTATACATAGTTTCCCACAGTAGTTACATATTACATATATGTTCAGAAATAAATCCAATTTCTTCTTCTTTTGTGTCTAGGCCAGATGTGAAACTGCCAAAATGAAGCCACCTTTTGATGAGTTCATTCTGCAGTTTCTTTTGCCTGATTTAGTGTGAGAATGATTAGCCAGTAAAAGGTGGCTGTTGCCTGGAGCATACCTGTCAAGTATCCTGGATTGGCCGGGATTTCCTGTATTTCCACGCTGCTTCCTCCACTTTCCCACCGCCATCCCGTAATTTGACCGGTGGGGAAAATAGTTACTGTGCATGCATGTATGCGCAGAACCCTTGTGCGCATGTGCAGAAGGTTCTGTGCAGGTCCCGTATTTTCCGGAGCCATGCTTGATAGGTATGGCCTGGAGTAGGCCAAATTGTGGCTCAAAAATACCACAATCTTCGAGGAGGCTCTTTCTGTGTGCCCCATAAATCCCACTGATTCTGCTAGATTAAAGTTCAATCTACGTTAGTTTGATGTTTGCAGATTGATACGCAGTAGGCAGCAGTTGGGGCCAAACACATCTTTATTGCAGTGTAGTCAATACATACACAACAGTTAGCTACATTTTACAGCAGGTGTTGGGTAAACTGTAGTCCTGTTCTGGAACTTCAACTCCTATTTTACCTAGTCAACATAACTAATAGTGAGAGAAAGCTGTGGCTGGTAGATGAACAACATATGGATGGTTATGCCTTTTCTGCCTCTGGGGTAAAGGTAAAGGTAAAGGTTTCCCTTGCTCGAAAGCCAGTCGTATGCGACTCTAGGGTGCAGTGCTCATCTCTGTTTCAAAGCCGAAGAGCCAGCGCTGTCTGCTGCTGCAGACGTTTCCGTGGTCATGTGGCAGGCATGACTAGACACCAGAGCGCACGGAACGCTGTTACCTTCCCACCGAAGTGGTCCCTATTTATCTACTTGCAATTTCTTGCTTTCGAACTGCTAGGTTGGCAGGAGCTAGGATGAAGACGGGAGCTCATTTCCGTCCTGCAGTACTCGGGAATCGAACTGCTGACCTTCCGCTTCCCAGTCTTATTAATACAAAAATAACAAACAGCTAAGCTTATTTTCAAGTTTTATGTAATTGTTAATATAATTTGGGTGAGGTTTCTTAAACTTGACATAATTTTTAAGGACATCCTCCACAAATTGCTTCAGCTTGTTGCATTCAGCATATCTGAACAGCTACACTTTGTTCATCCTAGTTTAGAACTTTAGCATGTCTTAACCCATCCTTTGTTGCTGAATGCAATTGAGGTTTACTCTCAAGTAAGTGGATATAGGATTGCAGCTTGCCTTCTCCATTCAGATTCAGATATTAGTGGAAGTTGTTGTTGTTCAGTCGCACAGTCGATTCCGACCCTTTGCGACCCCATGGACCATTTTCCTCTAGGCACCTCTATCCTCCACTATTCTCCTCAGCCCACCAAGCTCTGTGCCCATTGTGTCTACAATACCATCTATCCATCTCATCTTTGGACGCCCCCTTCTTCTCTTTCCCTCCACCTTTCCCAGCATCAAGGCCTTCTCAAGTGAGTCCTCCCTTCTCATTTGATGTCCAAAGTACTTTAGCTTCATCTTCACTATTTGTCCCTCCAATGAACAGTGGAAGTATGTAAAGGTAAAGGTCTCTCTTGCTTAAAAGACACTTGTGTCCTACGGTGCTCATTTCCGTTTACAGCCAAAGATCCTGCATTATCTGTGTCTCCAGATATTTCTGTGGTCATGTGGCAGGCATGACTAGACTCCGGATTGCATGTAATGCTGTTACCTTTCCTTCTGAAGTGGTACCTATTTTTCTTCTTCCAATTTCTTGCTTTTGAACTGCTAGGATTGCAGGAGCTGGGGCAGATAACAGGAACTCACTATTTAAGCCCCACTAAATGAATAGGTTACCAGTGGTGGGCTCAAATAATTTTTAGTACCACACTGTGGGCGTGGCATGGTCGGCGTGGCCAATGGGAAAGCCCTGCGTTGCACCCGAATTAGGACTACTTTATTTCAAAACTTGGATGGGCGGGGCCAGCCAGAATTTCTGCTACCGGTTCTGGCGAACTGGTGCAAGCCTGCTGATGCCCACCACTGTTTATCCTTGTTGGACTACATTTTTCAAATCTCCGATCAGCATGGCTCTTTGGTTTCTAAGAAGATCTCATAAAGGAGAACACAATCCCTGGGCAACAGTTTTATTCATGATCTGTTGAAATGAATGAAAGCTGGCTGAGTTGTAACAGAATGCTCAAATTTCTGGGAAGTAATGTTTTCCTTTTGTTCTCTTTAGCTCAGAAGCTGTTTGAGAGGTCCCTTTTGTTGCATAAATTAAAATTTTCAAAAGATATTCTTATCCATATTCTAAAATTAAAAAAATGCTCACCACTAATCAGGTTTTTAAAATCAGTTTGCATTTGGCTGTTTAAAATAACATTGAACTACTTGGTTCCACAGTTCTTTTCATGTAGGAGTTACATAGCCTGAATACAAAATGCGATTTACTTTGGAATCTGTTCACTTCCATTAGTTACTGAACTATGCATCAGCAGTGGAATAACATTGCATTATGTGTCAACATCCAGTTCTGTTGTTAGTCATCTTTATCTGTATTTGCCAGCCTTAAGCAATTTGGTCTACAGTTGCTATACGTAAAATAATAATAACATAGAGATCACGCCTTGGTGTTTGGCAAGCATGTAGTGTACACACTTGGCTTTTAGCTGGTGACATCACTTTGAAAAATGATATTTTCTTCCTTGCATTTATGGCTGATTAAATACAACCAAACAGGAGGCAATTCCTTGACTTTTGGTCTTGAACCTGTCTAGCATGTAGTCATTTCTGTCTTTCAAAGAAACACACACACACACTACTTTCTTCCCTCCACCACCAGTTATTTAGTTCCTATCTCATTTTAAATTTTATCTTCTTTTCTTTAATTACTTATAAGTAATTAAAACCCATCAAGATGTAAGAGGATTGCAAGACAAACAAATGGAACTTCCAGTTCAGTACTTCAAGATGTTTTTATTATTCATTTGCCATGCCTTTCGGATATACTGTGCAGTATTCTGTTACTTTGCCGATCTCGGAAACGTTACTTTTTGGACTACAGTTCCCAGAATTCCCAAGTCAATAAGGACACTGCATAGACATTCTAGAAGTTGAAGTAAAAATGAAAAAGGCTCTTTCAAGTGACATTGGAGCATCACATTTTGCAGAAGAGCAAGCTTCAAGAGCTCTGTAGATGCCTGAGGATCTGTGAGGTCTGCTTAAATAAATCGGGCAAGGAAGAGATATAAAATGGAAAGTTTCCCCAATAACAAAGGCGATAAGTGAGCTGGGAGGTGACTGATTAAAGAAATGAAGGACCAGGACGAGGAAGTGAAAAGTTCACATAGGGCAGGGCTGGTCAACCTTTGTGCTCCTGCTGTTCTTGGACTTCAGTTCCCAGAAGTGCTAATCAGCAGGTGTGCTGACTTGGGCTTCTGGGAATTGAAGTCCAAGAAAATCAGGAGCACCAAGGTTTGCCATCCTTGACATAGGGCAACATCCAAGATATGTCTTAAGAAGTCAAAAATCAAGTCTACAGAAGACTTCTGTAACTTTAATTTGACAGTGAAGAAATTGAAATTGTTGAAGATTTTGTATTCCTCAGTTCACTCTTCAATCAAAATGAAGATTGCAGTAAAGAAATGGGAAGTCAGAAGACTGAAGGAGAGACTAGATAGGCATTTGTCACCACCACACAACCACATAAGAACATAAGAACAGCCTTGCTGGAACAGGCCACAGTCCATCCAGTCCAGCATTCTGTCTCACACAGTGGCTCACCATTTGCTTCAGGGTATTCCCACAACCACAACCACAACAACAACAACAACCACCTGACATTAATGATAATCACGAGTTGATCTGATCTTTTGACATGAGTATAAGGTGTATTTTGTCCTGGTGGCAGAGCTTGTGCTTTTTTTTGAAATGTTTCTACTCATATTATTTGATCTTGCTTTTGGCTTATATAAGTGCTTATGTTGGTCTTAAAGGCTCTTGTTGGGCATATTCAGATGACATCACTGATGATGCACAGAGTTGGGCATAGTGTAGAAGTAAACACTATACCCTTTGCTTACCTTCAACTCATACTTGTAAGGACTACAGCTATGATGCAATTTGTAAATTTTATTTTTAAAATATTTTTTCTCCTAGTTTCATGATAGAGCTGTGGTGCTTAACTGATTCAGTGCTAATTCAAATGCTGGCCATGTCAGTTCAGTACTATTTCACTTGCTAAAAATTAAAAATATTTTAATGTTAAATGTGTGTGTGTGTGTGTGCGGGGGGTCATGGATACTAGAGATGCACCTTCCCAGGATGATTAAACATTTCTGTGTGAACTGTGCAGCAGTTTAAAAGTCAGCAGTTTTATGCAGTGTAGAAAAATCTGCATTGACCCAAAGTTGTGTGTGGTATGCCCTGTGGCTCAGGTTATTATGGGGGGAAAAATAGAAAAGATTCTCAAATGTAAGGATGTACCAGTAGAGACCAAGGCAAAGATAATCTGCACCCAGGTATTGTTGATAACTATGTATGTGAAAGCTGGATGTGAAAGCTGGACAGTGAAAAAAACTTGTAGAAAAAAATGATTTATTTGAAATGTAGTATTGGAAGAGACCTTAATAATTACCTTTGGTCATTAAAAAAACAAATAAGTAGGTGCTCATTCAAACCAAGTCTGAACTTTCTCTAGAAGCAAAAATGTCTAAACTCAAGCTATCATATTTAGGCCCATCATGAGAAGACAAGACAATATTGGGGAAAGTTATAAATAATGGGGGGAAAAGAAATACCTAACATGAGAAGAATTGACTCAATGAAAGAGGCTACAGTCTTGAGTTGCAAGAGATGAGTAGGGCTGTTAATGACTATAGTTTTTGTAACTAATTTGTAAAATTACTGCAAGTCAAAAGCAATGTGAAGGCATGTAACATTAATAGCATCATCCTATTGGTGGTGGGGAGAAAGCATAATGGGTTGATCACAATAGTATGGAGGTTCAACTATAAAGTTGCATTTGATTTACAATGGCAAAGCAAGGACTGGATGGGGCAGGGAGTCTTCAGGAAATGTCTGTAGCTGGAAATTATATAAAGTTTAGTGTGAGCAGCCACTTGAGCAGTGGCTTAAGTGGCTAAGATGCTGACTGGGAGGCGGAAGGTCAGCAGTTCGATTCCCGAGTACTGAAGGATGGAATGAGCTCCCGTCTTTGTCCCAGCTCCTGCCAACCTAGCAGTTTGAAAGCAAGAAATTGCTAGTAGATAAATAGGGACCACTTTGGCGGGAAGGTAACAGCATTCCATGTGCTTGCCTGCCACATGACCATGGAAATGTCTGCAGAAGCAGGCAGCGTTGGCTCTTTGGCTTTGAAACAGAGATGAACACTGAACCCGAGTCAAATACGACTGGCTTTTGAGCAAGGGAAACTTTTACCTTTAGTGTGAATGAAGCAATGGAGACTTGATTTTGATCAGATCCTCTTGCTACAGTTCCCTCTCAAATTGGAAGACTACCATCTGCATTTTTGGTGCAAAAATAATATCTTTAAACAAATCACTTTCAAAATAAGATATTTTGTATATGAAAAGATGAAATATTCTTTTCCCAAATCTCACATCAATTACTGTAGTGCTTATTATGTAGAATGTAGTTCTGTAGATGGAAATGTTCTTATGATAATTACAATCTTATTACAATCATATGGGCTAAAGAGAGCTTGAAGATGTTACTTTTTGGACTATAACCAGCATGAAGCATAACCAGGAACATAAGTAAACTCTGGCTGATGCGTGTTGTCATTGCTTTGTTTCATCTCAAGATGTCGCCATGCTCTGGAAGACAAAATGTTTTGAAGTTAGTGTTTTGAAAGACCATGGAAAAGATGGTAGAGGTATGATCAATAGTGATTTATAATGCAGTTTGTATATGTAATTCTGTATGTGCATTCATGTGATTTAAACTGTAATTATTGACTTTCTCTGGATTATTATTACTACAGCATATCTTTCTTCTATTTCTACAGCATCATGCAAAACATTTTAACAATTGTTTCATTCACCCTACAAAAGGACTGCAAGTTTGTTTTCTGATATGCCCATAATATTAGTAGGAAATGATAGCTGGAGGAGGGTGAATTGTCCAAAATCAAAAAGAATTTTTGGTAGGGCAGAGATTTGAACAAAATAATTCCTTGGTCCTAATTCAGCTTTATATTTATATTCCTTTCTAATAATATTATTTAAGAGACCACATGCAAAGGTGTCTAGGGCTCCTTTCAAGATTTTTGAAAAAAGAGGTATTCTGGACGAAGTAGCCTGTGCATGGAGGAGAAAAAACGTCCCCTTTTAATGGTCAATCCCAAAGACAGAATCTATCTTTTTGCATTTCTCCCCTGCCCATCTTACTTTAAATTCAGAGTTTATGGCAACTCTAGACATTTCATTTGTAACATTCATTCCATCTTGATTGGCAGCACTTCTTCCATCTCCTTCCTTACCTGAAAACATCCATTAAGGAAGGATTAGGTGGGAATGCAGTAGCTTCAGAGTGCCTTTTGGGCAATAGCACTAGAAGCATTATTTACAAGCCTAGTTTCTACTCAACAGCACTTTTGTAGATGAAATAGGTTCTGGCTATGAGTCCCTGTGTCTTTCCAAATCTTCCCTGTTGGTAAGGCGTCCAGAACAGTGCCTATTTTCTACATTTTTTAAAAATAAAAATGATCCTCCAGTAATAATCACACTCTCATAATTAAAATGTCAATTTAATTTTAAAAACCCTTTAAATTAAAAGTAGGGATAGTTCTTGTGTCCTCTAACCTTTTGGGCCATGGGCCGGTCACATGGTTCAGCGGGCCAGTTGTGTGGGTCAGTGGGCCAATGATATGGTTCCTCTCACCAGGTGGAAGTAAAACGTGCCTTGCAATCTGTTTTGCAACAGGATGAGATAGATTTTGGGCTGCCATTTTCTCTGCTTAAACCAGGGGTGCTCAAACTATGGCCTGTGGTCCAGATATGGCTCCTGATGCCAGTTCATCCGGCCAATGCTGCCCACGTCACTCGCCGCTCACAGAAGTGAATGAATTGGCATTGGGGGCCCAGATCTGGCCTATGGGCCATAGTTTGACCACCCCTGCTCTAAGGAGTGTGGGGACAGGATGACCATGGTTTGAAAGCCCATTGGCCCATGATGTGAAGGAGAAGAAGCCCTCAGGCTGCTCCTAAATTGGGAGGGGGAGAGAGACATTTGCCCCACTGATTCTGCTTGAAGTGATGCTTCCAGACTGCACATCCTTCTCCACATATGGCTTCAGGCTTAGCCATAACTCCCCCACATGTTGTCTTCCCTTGGCTGATGCATTACAACAGGAGATCTCAACCTTTTAAAGCCGGGGGCTGGGTCATGCTCCCTCAGACAGCTTCGGGGACCAACTGGCCATTTTGCCCTTCTTCCACCACATGGGACTTCCTGGTGTGGTGGAGGCAGTGGGGGACCACATAAAATGGTGCCATGGGCCACATTTAGACCACGGGCCGCAGGTTGTGAATCCCTGCATTACAAGGACTTCTTCAAATGCTTCTGATGTTCTCTCCCACAACAAATATGAGCTTCGGCTTTGCTGCCTATATGCATTCAGCTTTATTCTGAAATGTCTTTTATTCAGCATGTCCTCAGATCATGCTGGTCTGCATCCTTTTCATATATTTTTTTAAAAAAGTGATTGTGTTCCTTGTTTTTTCAGAAAGGAAAATGTTAGGGAACAGGAGCCCCAAAACAGCAAATGGTGTCTTAGTGTATTCAGTGGCTGCATAATGGTGTGTTGTCTGTGTGAGTGGAATGGAGTGGCATGAAAAAAAATGGCATGGCTGGCTGGAACACTTGCCCTTTGAGAAGTCTGACCTGTTGGTTTTTCACACAGCCTTTTACATATGTTGAAGTTGTATAGCAATGTCTACAAACTGCTAAATACCCACAAGACAACTCCTTAGCTCCAAGACTCTGTTGCTGTTCAGCTAGATCAGAGTGTTGAAAAGATACTTTTCTGAACTGCAAGTCCAATAATCCCAGTGGTGGGTTGGCCCATCAGGCAACCGGGACTCAGCCTGGGATGCCCTCCAGGCCCCCAGTACTATGATGCCTCCCCCCCGGGGGCCAATCCAAAGAGCCGAGCCAAGCTGCGATGCCTGGAATGAGTCAGCAAACGAGTGGGGCTTCATGTTCCTCTGCCTGCCTGTCTCCTCCTGTGCTGCCAAACATAGGATTACAAAAGCAGCTCCATTGACAGTGGAGCCACCGGGGCTTAGAGGTTGCAATTTTGCCTTGTAAGCAGGAGGTTGATGGTTCAAATCCTCAGAGGGGAGTTGAAAGTAGAAGGCGAGTGGGAACGTTTATATTTTGTTAGGGCTAGACATCCTCATCACTCCCTGTCTAGCGCCCTTTTAGCATAGCCAGCATGCCCCTGGATAATCCCCCAGCTAGTGTGGATCAGTGACCGTGCTAGCTAAGGGCATCAGAAACATTTTTCTAAGATGTGTACTAGTTTATATGTACTGTTTTTTTTAAAATGAAGTCATTGGCTTTGAGAGAAGCCCTATAACTGAACCCCAAATGAATGAGTTTATACTACAATGCAGAGTGTCACAAAAGCTTTATTTGACAGGTGTACAAGTGGCACACCTTGTAATGGTGTGATACTGTGGAAAATTGGATGTGTCTGATCTGATCTGAAATCTAGAAAGAGAATGCTGCACCACAAAAAGAAATTACATAAGGAATAGTCTTAGCTGGATCAAGAGGACTGCAGCAGTTCTGGAATTAAAACCTAATATTTGAGATGATGCTGATGCAGCTGTTCCCCTCTGTACTGACTTCTCATCCAACTTAAGATTGCTGCCTCAAAGGAGTAAAATATCTACCACGTTTTGTAATCATTGCTGTGTTCATGCCTGGTAGTGCAATCTTTCCCTGTGATTCTTTTGCTCTGCTGCATTCTACAATGAGAGCCAACCGCTAAATGTGACCCTCGGTTTCTATTAGTAAACACAAATAGGGTATGAATAAGGAAAGCAGACAGACAAATCCAAAGACTCATTTGTATGCTGCTTCACTTGCAAGCACAGAAGGGTGACTGTCCAATTAAATCAGGGATGCCCAAACTTTTTGGGCTGTGAGCCGATCACGTGGTTCAGGAGTCAGTCACTTTGGCCCGTCAGCTGGATCCGTCCCCGACACCAATTCATCTGGCCTGCGAAGCCCTCATCGCTCCCGGAAGCGGAAGTAAAACACGCCCATTCATTTGGGGTTCAGTTATAGGGCTTCTCCCAAAGCCATACGGGCGCGTTTTACTTCCATTTCTGGGAGTGATGAGGGCTTCATGGGCCAGATGAATTGGTGTCAGGGGCCGGATCCAGCCCCGGACCATAGTTTGGGCACCCCTGAATTAAATAGACAAAAATGCCTGTTATGGGTCCAGCTGAGTGGGGCTACATGTTGCATTCCCACATAACTTCTTTTTCTAACACAGCCTGCAGTTATATAGCATTTCTCCCTGTCTCACGGTCTATTATTCTTCCTGCTTCTCTCTGTGTGTTTCCTTTCATCCCCACCTCCTCATGTCAGTCTCTTTGTATTCCATTGTCTGTTTTTTTCTGCCCTTCTCTTTTCTGTTTCTTGACAATTCAGCTTTGAGTAATAATTGTGTAGGATCTCAGAGCTCTCCTCCTCCTCCTCTCTCTCTTCTTACCCCGATTTTAAAGGCTCCTTGGCAGCAAGCATGTAGCTAGGAGTACTTTTTGCATACATTCTTATACACTCCAAAATCCACAGATGAGGACTGGTGTGGCATAGTAAAGGTAAAGGTCATCCTTGCTCAAAAGCCAGTTGTATCTTACTCTAGGGTTCAGTGCTCATCTCTGTTTATAGCCAAAGAGCCAGTGCTGTCTGAATTTGCAGATGTTTCCGTGGACATGTGGCAGGCATGCCTAGACACCGAAGTGCATGGAACACTGTTTACCTTCCCACCGAAGTGGTTCCTATTTATCTATGTGCAATGTATTGCTTTTGAACTGCTAGGTTGGCAAGAGCTGGGACAGAGCCAAACGCTCATTCTGTCATGCAGTACTCAGGCTTTGAACTGCTGGCTGCCAGCAGATGGCCCAGAACAGGTGCCTAAGAAGACAGTAGTTGGTTTTTTGTGGTTTCTCTGTAGTTTCAAAGAAGATGGTGTGGGAAAATCAGGGTCTTTCCAAGCAGTTCATTTTGGGGGTGTGGATCAGCAGGGAAAAATGAAGGGTAGAGGATAAGTCTGTAGAAGGCTTGATTTTATGTTTGTCTGTGAGTGGAATATTGAACAGCAGATGCGCCATGGAAAGTAATATCAGAGAAGAAACAAAATAAAAGTAAAAATAACAACACTAAAACACCTTAAAGACAAAAATGTTGTGGTACTTTAAAGGCTAACTGCTATATTTTAATGTGAGTTTTTGTGGGTCAAGTCCATTTCCTCATGGAAAGGAAGAGTAGGACTTCAAATTTTTGGATTACACTTGGAAATATTAACGTCCATGAATTGTGTTGATTATTTTTTAGCTGTTAAGCTCCAATATATATATTTAAAAACTGGGTACATTGTCCCAGGCACATTCAGTGAAATTCAACGTTCTTCTGGACAAAGCATTTATGGTACATGTGCTGCCTCAAATACAAAATTTGAGGGGTCTGTGTGCTGTTGTCTTCTATCCTTAGCCTTCCTGTGTATTTCTTCTGTTTCTTCTACTCTTCCTTGTGTGCAAAAAGGGTATCTTAAGGAACAAAGAAGGGAAAATGTAGTGTCTGTATAATTGTGGATTTGGTTTTTAACACTGGATGTTGAGTGTCCAGGCACCTTAAGATCCAAAATAGTAAAAAAAACCCCACCCATTCCTGCACAGGTCTTGGGCCACAACAAGCCACTGTGAGCTGATGCACACAGACATTTACATTAGAATTACACTTTTTTAAAGGTAAAGGGTAAAGGTTTCCCTTGCTTGAAGGCCAGTCGTATCTAACTCTAGGGTTCAGTGCTCATCTCTGTTTCAAAGCCGAAGAGCCAGCGCTGTCTGCTTTTGCAGACGTTTCCGTGGTCATGTGGCAGGCATGACTAGACACCGGAGCGCACGGAATGCTATCTTATCTGCATGTACCTTGTTCCTAATTTAACTCCAGCTCAGTGTGAAAGTCTGAAAATGGTTCTTGTGTCTTGGGTAGTCAGTGATCATCACCTTATGTGTCAACCCACTCTTTCACTTTTCAAAAAGTCCTATAGCAAAGGTCTGAATTATTCTTCAAAAACCATCGTATTGTTGTACTTTATAGTACAGGAAAATCTTTTGCACTCTTGCTGTTTCCCAGAGTTTTGAGAAATTAAATTTTTGGACTACACTTCCATATTATGGTTCAAGGAACATGGGAGTTACAGTCCCAGAAGAAACAGCTGTGTGCATCAGGGCACAGAAAAAAAGCTCTGCTGTATCTTCATGTCTTCCATAAATTCAATTCTGTATTTAGGGTAGAGAGTGGGAAATCCCAGCTAGGAGTACTTTTAACAAAACCTGAGGATCAACATTGAAAATATGTTGTGATATTGTTTTGCATTTAAGTTCTTTTTCAGATTATGTCCAAAGAGCATATAAAGTGGCAGGCTAGAAATATGGAAGGCGCAAGAAAGGATGCTTCTCTGGTGAACAAGCCTTACCTAACCTTTTCAAGCCGGGGCCCAGGTCACGCTCTCTCAATCAGCTTTGAGGGCCGGATGGCCATTTTGCCCTGCCTGCATGATGGGGGTGGCCATTTTGTCCCAACAGCTTCAAAGGGGGTGGCCATTTTGTTTCTCAAATACCCTTGAAGGGGTGGGGGGCACATGAAATGGCACTGTGGGTCGGATCTGGCCCACAGGCCTTAGGTTGGGAAGCCCTGCCTTATGACATTGCCTGCCTTGCCATTATCATCCATTCCAAATGGGAAAGGTCTACTAGAAAACACCTCCTCCCTTCATGTTCCCAGGCTTCATTTTTGCTCTGGTAGGTAGGAGCTCTGATGCTTGATAAAATGCCAGGGGACATTAATGTTCCCTCCGTCATGGTGCCATGCAATTAATATTTGATTCCTGCAAGTGATAACAGGAAAATGGGATTAAATAGGGCCAGTTATGTGGGGAAAGCAGGAGGAGTTATTCCCCCAGAAGTCCTGTTTAGCAGCACAGGCAGCACATGGGAATTTCCAGCTGTCTAAGTTTATTTTTTTCATTTTCCTCCTCACCCCACTCCAATCATCAGTGCTGCTATGGAAACAGCCCTAAATGGTCTATACAACTTTTTTAAAAAAGGATCTAAGCATGGTGAGCCCTGGGGTTAAGCTGCATAGCTCCTCACCATAACATTGCCAGGTGGTTTCTAGATACCAACCCTTTAAAAATTCCTAAACTGTAAAACCAGAAAAGTCAGATTATTTGTACTGGAACAAGTTATGCTGATTATTATTATTTTTTGGGGGGAGGTGGGGCTGGCTGCCATTCGAAAACACCTCTGTTTAATCCATTTGCAAATGTTTCTCTTCTGTCTAGTTTAGAATTGGTTGATGAAATCCTCAAGGGGTGTGAATTAATGAATGAGCAGGGAGGGAATGGTAGCATTATAAGTAAAGGCAGCCTGGGGGGCTGGTGGGGAGAAAAGCAGAGTGGATAGATGGTAGATTTTGCAAAAGTTAATTTTTTGGATTCTGTTTTCTAGGACTCCCCAGACAGCTTGGGTACTGGTCATGCTGGCTGGACCATTATGATGGCTGGGTTACAAAAAGAGTAACACTTACATGTTTTGCATCATGTTTCTCATTCTCTTCACATAGTATTCTAAAAGTTTTTAGAGGGTTTAGTGTATGCAAACCAAGACACAGGACACAGCCTCGGGCTGGGTTAACTCAGGTTTATTGCATCGTGGACAGAGGGAACATGAGGTAATGGCGGATCGATAGCTCTTTATATACAGTAGTAATACATTTGAACGTGGTGCCATAGTAGCCCATTGGCTACTGCCTGCGTGACGTCATTGCTAGTCACGCCCTTCTTGTCCAGGTGTCGGTGGTGGCGGGAAAGCTTCCCGCGCTGTTGCCTTTGATGATTCTGACCAAGAGAGCTTGGACGCTCGCTGCTGCCAGCTGGTGGTCATCAGCTCGCGTCCTCATGCAGGGTTCATATGATACAGCTGAAGGTTACATTGTTGCTATAGGCAAGGTTACATTGGTTCAGATACATTGTAATCCATGTGGACGGTAAAACCCTTAGAACACAACATCCCTCCCCCCTAGGACGAGACAATGTCTCGAGCCCATGCTTCTAGACACTCCCCCCCTAGGAGACAAAATCTTTCAGCCAAGATGGCTTGTTTCGAACACGCTGGGGTCTCGATGCGGGCTGCCTCTCCCCGGGTTTGCTACCTTCTCTTTGTCCCCTGGTTTCCTGTCCTGTAATTTGAGAGGGAGACTCGTTAGTGATCTGCCGCGGCTCCGCGGCGTTGTTGGGAGGTGTGCTCTTACTTAGGGAGGAACCGGGGGCACTGGGGACTAACGAAAAACCCCTCTTCTCGCTTGGATGGGTGGGGGAACACTCCTGAAAACCCCCCCGGTTTGCTAAATCCAAACCAAAATTCCATTCGGGGGCAGCGGTCGCGAACTCCTCTCCCCCTTCCCCGGCCTCTGACGGAACTGGCTTATCAAAAGGGTATGAGTCGGGGCCGCTGCTTCTTCCTTCCCCCCTTGCTTGGGACTGTTGTCCGCTGCTGTCTCCCCCTTGGGTTACGCGGGTGGGGGAGAACCCTAACGCTGAATCTTGTAGGAGACCCTCACTGACTGGCCCACTGACTCGGTGCCTCAGTTGGTCTGCGTGCCTCCTCCAGAGGAGACCGGTGTGGGTTTCGACCCGGTACGACACTGGCCCCGTCTGTTCTACAACCGTCCCCGGCACCCAGGCTGGCCCCGCGCTGGCATAGTTCCTGCAATGAACAGGGTCGCCGGCGGCGAAACCTTTCGAGACCGCCAGCCCCACGTTTTTCCCCTTGTCCTCAATTCTTGTGGGGTCCAGCCTGGACAGGAGCGTAGTCAGTTTCCGCCGCATCAACAGTTCTGCCGGCGAGTAACCTGACGCTAAGGGGGTCACCCTATACGCCAATAGGAACTGACATACTTGATGGTTCAGGTCCCCGGGGCCCATGCGCCGAAGCGCCTCCTTTGTTGTACGCACCAACCGTTCCACTTGGCCATTCGTGGCCGGGTGAAACGGCGCGGACGTGACATGCCGAATGGCATTCGCCTCCATGAATGCCCCGAACTCTGAGGAGGTGAAGCAACTCGCGTTATCGCTGACTAAAGTGTCGGGTAAACCGAACGTTGAAAAGACTCTCCGTAGTTGGTTAATTGTAGTGGTGGAGGATGTGCTCTTTACCGGAATGACCTCCAGCCACTTTGAGAATGCATCCACCACCAGGAGAAACATGGTTCCTCGGAAAGGGCCAGCGAAATCTACGTGCACTCTGGACCATGGCCCCCTTGCTGTGTCCCATTCCCTATGCGGGAGGCGGGCCGCCTCTGGTCGGGACCCCTGGCACGCCTCACAAGTGCCGACCATGTGCTCAATGTCCTCGTCCAGCTGTGGCCACCAAAAGTAACTGCGGGCCAGCGCTTTTGAGCGAACGATGCCCGGGTGGCTGACGTGCAGCAGTTTGAGAACCCTCGGCCGCATGGGTGTTGGGACCACCACCCGTTGGCCCCACAACAGGCACCCCCTTTCCAGGGACAACTCTAGCTTCTTCCGAAAGAATGGGTCGAATTCCTTGCTTGGGGACGATGCTGGCCACCCTTTCTGCACCCATGAGCTGACTTTCTCCAGCGTCCTGTCCTTGCCTGTCGCCCTGGCTATATCGGCCGGTACTATCGGGGGTTCGTCTAAAACCTCGATTAGCAACACCTGGCGGTCTCTTCCTATTCTGGCTTTTTGGTCGTCCGACAAGGGCAAAGGGGATCTCGACAGCGCATCAGCATGGCTGATCTCCTTTCCGGGCCGGTACTCAAACTCGTGTTGGTATGCGTTAAGAAAAATGGCCCATCGCAACATTCTCGGGGATAGTATCTGCGGCGTGGGCTTGCCTGCCGTGAAAATTCCTAACAGGGGCTTGTGATCCGTCACGATTTTGAATGGGCGGCCATACAGAAAATCGTGAAACTTTTTGGTCCCCGCTACTATTGCCAATGCCTCCCTGTCGGTTTGTGCGTAATTTCGCTCTGCTTGGGACAGGGACCTTGAGTAAAACGCCACTGGGGCCTCCCGACCGTCATCCAACACGTGGCAAAGCACCGCCCCCACCCCCACCGGTGATGCATCACAGACTAAGACCACCGGCCGTTTGGGGTCGAAGTGTGTAAGGATTGCGTCCGATGTTAAAAGTTGCTTTAGTTCGTTGAACGCCTTCTCGTGCTCGTCACCCCACATCCATGTCTCCTCTTTCTTAAGTAACCGATGAAGCGGTTCGGCCACGGAGGCTTTCCGCGGAAGGAATGTATGGTAGAAATTGAGGAGCCCCAGGAATGACTGAAGTTCGGTTTTGGATGTGGGGCGAGGGGCCTTCTTAATGGCTGCTACCTTGGATTTGGACGGCTTAATACCCTCGGGTGTGATCCGAAACCCTAAAAATTCGACCTCGGTTTCGAAAAAAACACATTTGTCCTTCCTCAGTCTCAGCCCCGCTTTCTCGAACACAGTTAGCACTTTATCCAATCTCTTTGCCAGTTCGGCCTCACTCCCCCCTGTTATCAATACGTCATCAAAATAAGGCAACACCCCCTCCAGCCCCTTCAGGAGGCGTTCCACAAGCGACTGAAAAAGGCCGGGTGCCGAGTTCACGCCGAACTGTAAACGCGACACCTGGAACGCTCCTTTATGTGTGACTATCGTTTGTGCCGCGGCCGTGGCGGGAGTTACGGGGAGTTGCTGATAGGCTTGTGCCAGGTCGAGCTTAGCGAAACACTTTCCCCCATTTAGCCTGGCCAAAAGGTGGCTGACCACTGGCACCGGATATGCATTAGGGCGAATCGCCTTGTTAATTGTACACTTATAATCAGCGCAAATGCGCACCTCCCCGTTAGCCTTCAGGGCTGTTACGATTGGAGTTTCCCACTCCGCGGAATCAACAGGAATAAGAATCCCCTGGCCCACCAATTTGTCCAGTTCCGCCTCTATTTTGTCCTTTAGTGCGAAAGGCACCCTGCGCGGTTTGAGTCTTATCGGGCGGACCTCCGGGTCTAGGTCGAAGGCTACAGGGGGTCCCTTGAACTTTCCAAGTCCTTTTTCAAACACGGTGGGGTGCGCGTCACACACCGCTTGTATCGGATCCGCGCCCACGGCATGCACCCCCCCTATGAACAAACCCAAGGGCTGAAACCACTGCGTCCCTAGGAGGCTACAATTCCCCCCTTTGAGAACGACTAACGGGAGTTCAGCGGAATGTCTTTTATAGCGAACCCGAAATTTCCCGACCCCCAGCACTGGAATGCTGTTCCCTTGTACGTCTCGTAGCGTGGACCTCAGAGTCTTAAGTTTGGGCCGCGCTTGGGGGTCGATCTTCAAGAACTCTTTCTGGGGAATTATGGAATAATAGGACCCCGAGTCAATCTCCATCCTAACAGGGGCCCCTTGTACTATTACCTCAATGAAGTAATGGTTTTGTCCCGTGGACACGCTGAACACGGGGGCGTCGTCCTCACTGCCGTCCGAGACGCGACCCACGCCGTCCTGCTTCCTCGTGGTTCGGGCGCCATCTTGGGGTCTCGCTGGATGGTCCGGTCTGGCCGAACGGTCTTTCGACTGCCTCCGGCCCTCTTTCCGATTTCTGCATGCCCTGGCGATGTGCCCGCGCCGGCCACAGCTGTAACATTCGGCTTTCCTGAAAGGGCACTTCGCACGCTCGTGGGCCGCCCCACAACCATCGCAGCGGCGCCCCCCTTTCCGGACCTTCTGTACCTCTTCGCCGTCGCTGCCATCTGTGGAGGATCTCGAGGTTCGCCGGGTCGCGTGCACCGGCTGTCCTGACTTGCCGCGCACCGAGCTTTCCGCTTTGCTGGCCCTAGGACGCCACTCACGCCACTCGTGTATTTCGTCCACTCCCGCATTCGTGGACTCCGCGGATTCCGCGGTCTCTACGACCTCGGCCAGCGTGGGTGGCGGCTCCCTGTTCATCAGGCGGCGCTGCACTTCCTTATCCTTCAGGCCACACAGCACGACGTCCCTCATTATCATCTCCAGGTTGTCCCACTTGCAGGGAACGGCGGCTACCCTCAGGGCCTCCACGAAAGCCTCTACCGACTCATCCGGCGCTTGGACTCGCCTCCAAAACGCACTCCTAGCGGGAAACATTGCCTTCGAGGGTTGGAAACGCTCACGCAGCAACTTCAGTATGTCGTCGGTTTTGAAGTCGTCCAACGTCTTCGGTTCGATCATGCCCACCAGCGTCCGCTTGGTCTCTACACCCAGCATTCGGGTGAGGATGGCCCTCTTCCTTTCCTCGTCGTCTTTGACTTTGAGTTCCACCAAGGCCGCCTTGAAATCCATGTTAAAGATGGTCCAGTCTTGCGGCTTGGTAATATTGAACCCGCTCTGTGTCCTGGCGCTTTGGGAATCCATTAATCCCACCTTCGTCGCCAATTTAGTGTATGCAAACCAAGACACAGGACACAGCCTCGGGCTGGGTTAACTCAGGTTTATTGCATCGTGGACAGAGGGAACATGAGGTAATGGCGGATCGATAGCTCTTTATATACAGTAGTAATACATTTGAACGTGGTGCCATAGTAGCCCATTGGCTACTGCCTGCGTGACGTCATTGCTAGTCACGCCCTTCTTGTCCAGGTGTCGGTGGTGGCGGGAAAGCTTCCCGCGCTGTTGCCTTTGATGATTCTGACCAAGAGAGCTTGGACGCTCGCTGCTGCCAGCTGGTGGTCATCAGCTCGCGTCCTCATGCAGGGTTCATATGATACAGCTGAAGGTTACATTGTTGCTATAGGCAAGGTTACATTGGTTCAGATACATTGTAATCCATGTGGACGGTAAAACCCTTAGAACACAACAGAGGGTGACTACATAGACTCATGATGATGAACCTTGGCACTCCAGATGCCCTTGGACTTCAATTCCAAGAAGCCTAAACCCCCTGTGAATCCACACAAATGGGTTTACAACTCAGTGCTTGAGGGAGTAGCTCAGGCTTCAAAGTTATCACGTTTGGGCTCATGATCAGACCCACAGATCTGCCATTGATCTACCACAAAGAACCATTGGCTGTTTGTCTCACGTTTCTGGGAGTTTAAAAAGCAGATGTAATTTTTTGTGAGCAATCTCTCTGCTACTACAAAATCTTATACAAATCTGAGATGGAATTTCTTGAGGGAGAAATTGATTTCTATGTCTTAAGTCACTTTCATTGATGAATGTCATTCCACAGTGATTGGTGAGGATCAGAAAAGCAAACAAACAACTCTTGGCTGCTTTGTTGCCCAGTAATGTCCCTCTGCATCTTTTTGTTTTCAATTCTATAAATGAATGGCTGCCATCTGTTCCTATGAAAGAAAACACAGCTTGGAAAATCGCCATGCTGGCTGGTGAATTCTGGGAATATGAGCCATGGAAAACAATTTTTCTACACCGTGGCAAGTAAAATACAGTACAATATTTGGATGTGCGGCTGTGTTAAGCAATTCTATCCATGACACTGGGGAGCTTGGCTGTCTCTTGCACAGATTGTGTATAGAGGTGAAATGGATCTTTGCACCCAGAAGCAACACCTATTCCAACTTCAGGGGTGCCCACACTTTTCAGGCCGCAGACCAGTCACATGGTTCAGTGGGCCGGTCTCATGGTTCCTCCCACCGGAAGCGGAAGTAAAATGAGCCTTGCAATCTGTTTTGCAACAGGATGAGATAGATTTTAGGCTACCATTTTCTCTGCTTGAGCCAGGGGTGCCCAAAGGCCCATTGCCCAGATCCAGCCCTGAACACCAATTCATCTGGCCCACGCTGCCCTTGTCGCTCCCAGAAGTGGAAGTAAAACATGCCTGTGAATTGGCGTGAATTTGTTCAAGGTGGATCCCAGCTTGCCATGAAGTGATGCACACACTGTGATCATGGAGTAATCTCCTATGGCACATATGAAATGAGACATGCAGGGTTTAACACCGGGACTGGACTGCCACAACCTTGAGGATATTATCAAGGTGCACCTTCACAGCCAGTCCATCTGGCATGGCCTCTTCCACCTTCATTACTGTTGGGAATCAGAGTTCCTCCTCTGCTCATGTTGCCATTGGGCCGAATATGATGTGGTAGACCAATGGTTTCCAGTGGCATTTCCTCCATTGAGGGGACCATCACTCCACTTAAGGGGGCTCATCCGCCTATAGCCATTGGCCACTTTAGGGAGTTAGGTTATTTACCGCCACCCAACACTTGGCATTGCTACTTTAAAAAGAAAAGAAAAAAGTGGTATAGTCTTTGCACAAATTCCATAACCAAAGCTGGGTGATCCTGTAAAGGTGAAGGTCGTGGTCACCCTTGCTTGAAAGCCAATCCCATCTGACTCTAGAGGGCGCTGCTCATCTCTGTTTACAGCCAAAGAGCCTGCACTGTGTGCATCTGCAGAAGTTTTTGTGGACATGTGGCAGGCATGATTGGACACCGGAGCACATGGAATACTGTTACCTTCCCACCATAGTGATATCTATTTATCTACTTACAATTCCTTGCTTTCAAACTGTTTGGTTGGCAGGAACAGGGACAGAGAATGGAGCTCACTCCATCGTGCAGCACTTGGGTCTCAAATTGCTAACCTGCTGACCTTCCAGTCATCAAGTTCAGTGTATTAACCATAAGGCAGCCACTGCATTCCCGGGTGATCCTGTTACTGGTCCACACAAATAAGGAGAAGAGAAAAGCTGCCAAGTCCAGCTGGACTCTTCACCAGACTGTGCATCGCAAAGCTTGGATGGGTGTAGTTATGGGGAGAAATAGTACAAAAACCTTTCTAACCGGATGTGGCAGACTTGTAATGTCAGGACCTGAACTGAAATAGCATCCTGAGATGGGCTGCTGGGCAGAGGGGGCTGGTGATGTAAGAAATATCTTCAGGAACACGGGGAGAGGGAAGCAACCCAGCCCCATGTCCCTCTGGCTTTCTAGCAATGACCTCTGGCGAACTCTGTGCTGAGGGTGATGGTGCATGTGCTCACAGAGAGGGCTCTGAGTGCCCCCTCTGACATGCGTGCCATAGGTTCGTCACCACTATCCTAGCCTGTTCTTTTTCAAGCATTGCTACTCTCTTGTTGGTCCCTCTCAAGGAACTCTGTTGAGCAGTACAGTATATTATCACATTCCTAATGGGAAAGGAGGGTTGTGGTTTTTTTTTAGATTTCTCATCACCAACTACCACCACTCTGGGTACATTCTTCTATGTGTGTGTTGGCTTTTTGGAACTCCTAACTGTCATGATGAAGAGACGTTCCTGCTGGGGTGATAGAAGTATCATTTAGGTCCTGCCAACCTAGAAGTTCGAAAGCAAGAAATTACAAGTAGATAAATAGGCACCACTTCGATGGGAAGGTAACAGTGTTCCATGCGCTCTGGTGTCTAGTCATGCCTGCCACATGACCACGGAAACATCTGCAGAAGCAGACAACGCTGGGTCTTCGGCTTTGAAACAAAGATGAGCACTGAACCCTAGAGTCGGATACGACTGGCTTTCGAGCAAGGGAAACCTAAATGTAGAGGTAGAGGTAGAGGTGGAGGTAAAGGTAAAAGTAAAAGTCACTCTTGCTCGAAAACCAGTCATATCCGTCTCTAGGGTACAGTGCTCATCTCTGTTTATAGCCAAAGAGCCGGCGCTGTCTGCTTATGCAGACGTTTCCATGGACACGTGGCAGGCATGCTTCAACATGCATGGAATGCTGTTTACCTTCCCATCGATGTGGTTCCTATTTATCTACTTGCAATTTTTTGCTTCCGAACTGCTAGGTTGGCAGGAGCTGGGGCAGAGACAGGCACTCACTCCGTCATGCAGTAAGTCGGGATTCGAACTCCGACCTTCCTGTTGTGAAGTTCAGTGTCTTAACGATTTGAGCCACTGCAGTCCATTCAAAACCCTGGATGATTATCTAGGCAGCCAGTTCCTCTCTGCAATTGGGAAAATGTACCTCACTCTCATTTTCCTGCTTAGCATCATATCACTTTCAAACTGAAAGGCCAAATGAAATTTCTAGGCATTTTGTAGCTTCTATGTTTCACTTATTTGCTTTTTTCTCCCTTGCACTCGCTTTGCCAGCTTTTTATTTTTAATTTATCTCCCTCTGCACCCTCTTTCTATTCATTTCTTCCAGCTGCTTGCTTTGAATTTAGTTTGGACTGAGGGCAGGAGGAAAAACACACACTGTCTCTCTTTTTTAGCCTTTTAAATATTTTACATGTACTGGATTTTTGCCAGGGAGGGAAGGAGAACTAGATACGATATTAAATACAGTTGTCTTATAAGTGTGTGCATATGTTTTTTTTAATGGCCTTTTTGCTTTTTCTAAATATCTGCCCATCTGCTGAAACTGCATGCCAGTTATCTAACAATATTTTTTCTCCAATCTAAGAAACTGCAGGAGAAACAATGACTAGTCTGTTGTTGTCGGTGAGGCATCAGATGATATCTAGGAAGAATATGTTGCTATAGACCAGTGGTGGCGAACCTATGGCACGTGTGCCAGAGGTGCCACTCAGAGCCCTCTCTGTGGACACCTATGTAGTCACCCCAGCACAGAGCTTGCCCCGACCCTCTGCCCAGAAGCCTAATGGGAGTGCTTCCTATCTCCCGCCCCCCAACACAGAATTCTCCCCACCCCTCTGCCTAGCAGCCCAATGGGAGTGTTTCCTTCCTCCCCTGTTGCTGTGTTGGCACTTTGCAATAAATAAGTGTGTTTTGGGTTGCAGGTTGGGCACTCAGTCTCCAAAAGGTTCGCCATCATTGCTATAGACTATAGCCCTCCCACCTTAACTATCGGTCCTAACCGTTCTGACCAGACTTAATATATCATTCAACATATCATAAGAGAAGATTGGTAAGTGTGTCTTTCACAGATAATTGTCTTTTATTAATCTTGGCATAGAATCATTCCTGAAAAAACTTCTAAGGAACCCCCATGTCCCCTGGAAACAATGATTAGAAAAGTTTCTTATTGGATTACAGTTCCAAGAATCCTCCAAGTAGCATGACTGTGATGTGTTGAAAGATATTAGGTAACGATAAAGGTTTCCCTTGCTCGAAAGCCAGTCGTATCCGACTCTAGGGTTCAGTGCTCATCTCTGTTTCAAAGCTGAAGAGCCAGCACTGGATGCTTCTGCAGACGTTTCCGTGGTCATGTGGCAGGCATGACTAGACACCGGAGCACACAGAACGCTGTTACCTTCCCACCAAAGTGGTCCCTATTTATCTACTTGCAATTTCGTGCTTTCGAACAGCTAGGTTGGCAGGAGCAGGGAGAAAGACGGGAGCTCATTCTGTCCTGCAGTACTCGGGAATCGAACTGCTGACCTTCTGCCTCCCAGTCAGCGTCTTAGCCACTTGAGCCATTGCATTCCCTATTGATATTAGGTAAAGGTAAAGGTTGTCCTTGCTTGAAAGCGAGTAATATCCAACTCTAGTGTGTGGTGCTCATTTCCGCTCACAGCAGTGTTTCCCAACATTTGGCTTTTGGACTTCAATTCCCAGAATCCTAAGTCAATTCCCCAAAGTACTGATCAGCCAATGTACTGACTTAGGCTTCTGGGAATTGAGGTTCCTCTGTAGGGCATGTGTCCCATGTTAGGAGCCACTAGTTTACAGCCAAAGAGCCAGCACTGTCTGTCTGCAGATGTTTCTTTGCTCATGTGGCAGGCGTGACTAGACACTGGAGTGCATGAAATGCTGTTACCTTCCCACCAAAGTGGTATCTATTTATCTACTTGCAATTTCTTGCTTTCAAACTGCTAGGTTGGCAGGAGCTGGGTCAGAAGCGGGATCTCACTCCATCATGCAGTACTCAGGTCTCGAACTGCTAACCTGCTGACCTTCCAGTTATCAAATTCAGCATTTTAACCACTAAGCCACTACAGTCTCTCTTTGAAAAAATATTAGTACAGTAAAACCCCGACTTACATATGCCTCGAGCTACATAAAATTTGACTTGCATAATGATTTTGTGCTAAAACCATGTCCCGATTTACACAATTTCCTATGGATTTGCTTTGAGTTACATAAAGATTCTTTTTCCTATGGGTTTGCTTCAAGTTACGTAAAAAAATAATTATCCTATTGGTTTGCTTCGAGTTACATAAAAAGCCGATTTAAGCAAAAGCATATGGAACGGACTTTTTTTGTAAGTAGGGGTTTTACTGTATAGTCCGAAAGGTAATATTTCCAAGCTCTGTTAGAAACACAGTTCCGATTCGGAAATGATTGATCTGGAGCATCTGGTCCCTTCAAAGCATAGGTGCATAATATGCCGTGCTGGGATTAAACCTCATAACCTGTTCTTGTGGTAGAAGGAAGGAATTGATTGGAAAATCAAGCTGGGACAGGTAGCAAAGGTCCAATGCCATGTCTTTTGTCTTGAGTACTACTAGAATTCTTTTAAGTTGTGCCACTTTCAAATCATTCCCAGAGTACTCCCCCCCCCCAAATAAGGCCAGTATTGATGCCATTGTGTATATGTACTATCACAGAGCTTTTTGATGCCATGTGATATGCAGTGTGCACACAATTTTATTACCTTTTGGAGAGGAAGAACCATTTGTCTCAACATTCTAATTGTATCCCATTAAAATGCAGAATTGAGTTTATGACATGGAATCAGCAGCAGCACTGCCATGGCAACAGAAGTTCGAAGGTGGGGGTATTTGGAAGAGGTGGGCCTATTGCATCTTTTCATAGAATCATTTCTGAATAACTCCAGGTAGATAAAATTCCCTATTTTCTTTCTTTCTTTTAAAGAACCAATGCCTGCTTAGAAACAGAGAACTCTAGGGGAAATTCTTCTGGTTCTGCTAGTGCCCTGGAGGAATGGGGACTGATTGACTGATGATATTTAGTTTTATACTTGTGCCAAGAACTAGATTCAGGATGAAGTCCCTCCTCATCAATCCCAATAACAGCCCTATGAAATTAAACTGTGGTATAAGACCTTTAAATATGGTCTCTTTATACCAGGGGTTCTCAACCTATGGCTCATGGGCCGGATGTGGCCAACAGCACCAACTCATCCAGCCCACAACCTTGCTCCAGCCTCCGCCGCCACTGTAATTGGCAGTGGACTCATTTACGTCTGTCATAAATGCATTTATGACAGCCATGGATGCATTTATTACAGCCATAAACGGCGGAGGAACACCTGTCCGGCTCCCTCAACTGTCTGAGGGAGCGTGACTTGGCCTCCCGACTTAAAAAGGTTGGTGACACGTTGATTTATACTCTCAAACTTCAGATAAGTCTGCCAGGTGCAAGGGAACAAAATACTGCTGGTGACAGTTGAATGACCCCTTATTTTAGTGCATTTCTTGCCAGATTCTTCACTCAATGACCTCCTGCTGCAAAGAGTTCCATAGATCAGCAGCATTTAATAGAAAGGAATCCCAATATTTCTCTTTTGAGAGATGTCAGATTTTATTATTGCAAAGCGGTGTGCCATTGAGTTCTTACAATCGGAGGAATGAGGATACTTCTTCCGTAGCCCTTCTCTTTATCTTTTTTACATGTATGTGTGCGCATGTATGATTCAAAACATTTCTTGATACTGTTTTGGTTTGTGTAGAGATCTCACTGAGCAGTAGGGAAAGGACTGCTGTGAGAAATGAGAGAGGAGTAAATATATTTCACTTTCACAGAGAAATTGCATCTCTGGTTTGATTGTTGACTGAAAATTTAATAACTGTGCTGAGCAATAAAGCATGAAGATTTGTACATTATCTATGCCACCCTAGCAGCTGAGTCCGTGTCTCTCCCAACTTCCCCAACTCCCCCACTGTCCTCCAAAATAGTTAGAAGTCTCTTGCTACCATTTCCAATGTCAGAATGAAACCATTGTTACTCAAATAATAAAGGTGGGAATTCAGCTTTGCTTCTGTAAATGCACAGAAACAAGAATAATTATCTGGATTTGTCAGACGTAATGAGATTACATTTTATTACTTCTAGAACTTGGGGAGGGGATCCCCACAGGTATCTGGCTTAATATGGGGAAAACCTTTGTATGCTAGATTTAGGAGGAGGAATAGAGGGAGGGAGATTAGCTCAAATGTATGATATTTCTTTTCTCCCACAGGATATCATTTACAAATCAGATTGGAATAGCTTCCTGAGTTCAGTGGCCTAATCTGATTAAAATTTAAAACGTGATATTCCTACTTCTGGTCTCAGATTAAAGATTTCAGATCTTCTAATGCTGTGTGTGTGTGTGTGTGCGCACACACACACACACATGCATACAGTAAGTATATGTCAACAAGAGAGTGTACCTGTGGGATTCCTGAAAAAGTAACATGTTTTGTTTTTTGTGCAGGTGATAGGTGTTACATGTAAGCCAGGCCACAATTAAATTAGCGGAATCTCTAAATTCACTCTAATAATACTGTTATGTACATTGCTGATTAGGCCTCATCAGCACATAAGCCCGTGATGGCGAACCTTGGCACTCCAGATGTTCTTGGACATCAAATCCCAGAATCCCAAGCCCCCGTGAATCCACACAAATGGGTTTGCTGCGATTCATCTGGCCCGTGCAGCCCTTGTCGCTCCCGTACGGGTGCGTTTTACTTCCGCTTCCAGGAGTGATGAGGGTGGTGCAGCGTGGGCCGGATGAATCGCAGCAAACCCATTTGTGTGGATTCACGGGGGCTTGGGCTTCTGGGAATTGAAGTCCAAGAACATCTGGAGTACCAAGGTTCTCCGTCATGGACATAAGCCCTCAAGCTGAACAGCAGCCCCCTGAAAGCTTCAACCTGCAGTGAAAAGCCCTCCAGAATCAGCAAATTGGACATCTTGCGGTAGCAATGCTGTGGTTTCACCATGGATTTGCAGAAAGGTATAAGGAGATTGTGCCAGTCCCTTTCCTATTGATCATCTTGGTCACAAATGAGACATATTGAGCAACCATAGGATTTTTACTGTATCATTTTACACTGGGATGATGCATTGTGTCTCCCTTGTCACTCAGAACACAATTGTCTTCTCTCATTTCCAAAGCTAAGCAAAGTTGTACCTAGTTAGCATTTGGATGGGAGCCCAGAGTAAAACACAAGGGACATCCAGGTAGGGTGTGGAAAGAATCCTGCCTGAAACCTTGAAGAATTGACAGAACTGGGCAAGATGGAGCAAAGAACAATTGATTTTATATTCTGTAGCTTTTTACATTCCCCAAGATCCTCATTTTCCATAGTACATTTTCCCAAAAGGAATATGAAAGAATATAGTTGTTCATATAACCTCCTAACCACACAGGACCCTGGACAGGGAGAGAAGATTTCCTAATTCCTTGCTTCTTATTCCAGTAACATTCAGTTTGCCTTCGTAATGAGCTGAGTGTTTTTTTTTTTCTTTTCTGTTACAGAACCTCATTTTGGCATTATTACTCCTGATCCCCAGTGTGTACTCTTTCTCCCTAACCATCCTGTTCTTTAAATGATATCACATTTGGCATATTATTTTCTCTGCATCTTGTTCAGGAGATTCAGGGATTCAATTTCTTTGCTGATTTAAAGAGTCAGGGAGAGTGCAGACTCAGGGCCACAGCCAAGATGCTAGATGTGGGTGGGTGAATATGTTTTCAGGATGGACAACAAAGCCTCTTTTCAATACATTCCTATGTGAAATCACACTTTGCCAGGGAGGTCAAAGTGCTAACAGGGTGGGCTTGGCCACCCTATGGCTATGGCCCTGCATGGACTTTTAAACAACCTGCTTACCAATGCTATTGCAATTTTACAAGCTGTGTATCAGATATAGATTTCTGTTGAGAGACACCTCAGACTTAGTTAGCCTTTCCCAAACTAGGACCTTTCCATCAATGGCAGCCTACATGTCAATGGTCAGATGATGAGAACTGTAGTTCTGGAGGGGCTGGATTAGTGAATGCTGGTCTTGGTCATCTTGGAGCAGGTAACAGTAGGGAGAGTTTGACTGAATTATAAGGTTTGTACCCTGCTGTTTGCCTGCCAGTGCCCAGCTAGCTGGGTAGCACATCAGAGTGTGTGTGTGTCTTCTAAAAATGACCAAGGGAGAAATCCAAACATTAAGTCAGTGGAGCAAGACAAAGAATGATCAAAGTACAAGCTGGGTTTTGCAATTATTTGGAGTCCTGTATGGGTATCAATATAAATAGGGGAGTAGCTAAAAATATAACTGGAGAAGCAACAAGGTCAAATGACCAGAAGATCAATCAAACTAGAAACTGAGAAAACAAGAGGACAAAAGACAACAGAGGTACAGACAGGGTTGTTCACAGAGAGGCAAAGGAAGAAGAAGATTCAAGATGCAATGCAAGGTTGTGGGTATTTCGGTTTCTAGCAAGCAGTATTAATGGTGGTTTCCTTAGCTTTCACCTGAGATTCCGTAGCTGAGCTGACACATGCTCTGTCTAAGACATAGCTGCAGGCTTCCAGCGTTTGTTCTTCTCAGCAAGAGAAGCCTCCTATGCAAGAAACCTTTCATTTATGAGGAGGGCTCCCTTGTAATATCGCACTACATTGGGTTGCCTCCTTCCTTGGTTGTGCATTTGTTTGACAACACTCTTTTAGGCTTAGAGGAAGTCATGCCCTCTTCTGGGCTTGCTTTGGCAGGAGGGTATTTTGCAATCTACTATGGGAATGGGGTACTTGTCACCAATGACTACCTCCATGGCCCTGGAGGTTCAGGGTCTTTGTCTGAAGAAGATTCTTCATTTCCAAACTACTCATTCTGTATTGTTTGTAGCACATAAATCTTACTCTCAACATGTTGTTGCTCTTGTCACTGAAAAACTATTGTTATTACAAGAAAATGTTGTCACTTCCCCTTTTCTCACACCATAGTTAAATAAAGACAACAGTTACACTGGCAGGGCATTCTTCGGTCATTTTAATGCTGTGTGAGGATGTGTCATCTTGGAGCTGTGTCGTCTTTCCACTTAGAGACAGTGTGTCCTAGTTGGAAAGTGTCTGCTTTGAATCTGGAAGGACATGGGCTAGTCACCTGTCAGTAAGCATTGTTTCCGCTTTGGGTGAAAATGGCAGCCTTCCTTGCAAAGCTGCTCTCATTGCAATTGTATTAACAATTATTAAGCATTTTTGTTAGGTAAAATAGAAAGATAAACAGTGACATGGTCATTGGGTAAAAGTTAGTCTGCTCTTTCTTTTCTTTTAGCTTTCTCCCTCCTTGCATCATGTTGGAAGTCTGGGGTGAGTAGCATTTAAGTTTAGGGGACCAATTATATTTTTTCAACAAAACCACAAAGTCAGCCAACTGGAGCTAGTTGCAAAATTGCAGCTAACGAAGGTGGATGTAGACCTGCAGAAGAAAGAGCCACAGAGGTTATGCTCAACTGAGCAACAACATTTAGTATGAGAACTGATGGTCACACACAAATCCTTTAGTCTCCTGCCCCCCAATATTCCTCATTTCAGCAGTTCAGGAATCCTCTAAAACAGATTTTCCTAACCTTTGGTTTTTGGACTTCAATTCCCAGAAGCCTAAGTCAATTCCCCAAAGCACTGATCAGCCAATGTACTGACTTAGGCTTCTAGGAATGGATGTCCACAAGTGTTCTGCGGAACATAGTTTGGGAAATGCTGCTCTAAAACATTATGTGTACTCTCCATAGGTGCCTTAATCTCTCCCACTGCTGAGTTCACCTCACTACCGCCCCCTTTTGCAGGCGCACCCCCCCAATAACGGACACAGACAACATTGAAAGTGGATAACAGCACCGGGCCACATTTATTGATTCAATGCCCTAGTCCGAATTATAAATTTGTATTGGTAAAACGACCAATCATAATTCATAAGGCAAGCAGGCCGAAGTAACACTGGTAAGGTACCACCCCAAAATTGCCAACGGCAATTGGTTACAATGTATCAATTTGTATCAATTTGTTTGTTGACAACAAACAAATTGTTGACCGTAGTCAATAACTAACTCATGACCCCACCCTCTGACGCGTATCCGTGAAATCACAGGGGTGATGCATGCTGGTTAGCAATCGTCATCACCCCATCGCCTGGTTCGTCGTTGACCGGACAACGTTTAACTAATTTATTCCTGTCTAGTGTTGTCCAGTCAATTGCGAACCTGCCGGATACTTGTGGGTCATACTGTTTACCTTACCAGTGCTACCCGCCAATGTGACCAAAGTCAACGTTATGAACACAGAAGACCCCTATATCAAACCATAGCAACAGTGTGGGATGGGCAAAAAAGCCAGGACCCGGAAGCCAATATGGGTCCCAGCCAAAAATTCCCACCCGGCCCCGAAGCGACCAAAATATCACACTGTTAACTAGGGAGGGGGTGGAGGGGAAAAGACTTCTCCGCTCTGTCGCTGAGGTAAAATGGCAGCTCGGCTGCCTCGTGGCCATCCCTTTTATAAGGGAGCTGGCCACGCCCCTAACTACCCGGATTCTCTGTCCTGTGGGGGGGGGGGCCCGCAAAGGGCGCGGCGGCCATTTTGGCGCCGCGCTTGCATTGCAGGCGCACCCCCCCAATAACGGACACAGACAACATTGAAAGTGGATAACAGCACCGGGCCACATTTATTGATTCAATGCCCTAGTCCGAATTATAAATTTGTATTGGTAAAACGACCAATCATAATTCATAAGGCAAGCAGGCCGAAGTAACACTGGTAAGGTACCACCCCAAAATTGCCAACGGCAATTGGTTACAATGTATCAATTTGTATCAATTTGTTTGTTGACAACAAACAAATTGTTGACCGTAGTCAATAACTAACTCATGACCCCACCCTCTGATGCGTATCCGTGAAATCACAGGGGTGATGCATGCTGGTTAGCAATCGTCATCACCCCATCGCCTGGTTCGTCGTTGACCGGACAACGTTTAACTAATTTATTCCTGTCTAGTGTTGTCCAGTCAATTGCGAACCTGCCGGATACTTGTGGGTCATACTGTTTACCTTACCAGTGCTACCCGCCACACGGAGGGGCTTCAAAGAAGACCTGACGCCCCCCCCAGACCGTCAGCTCGGTCAACAGGCCTGCTCGCCAATCACCCAACAGGAGGTCCATACCTCCTCGCGACAGATGGACCCCATCCCCTGCATACAAGTCATAATTTTGCAGGCTAATATCGGGGTGATGACTGACCCGTCCCCAAGCCCTGTCGGCAAGAAACCGCGCCACCGCCCTATTGACCGTGCGCCTAGCACGGTCAAGGGCCAGGAGGTTAACGCCCCCTCTGTAAGAATGGCGCGGAACAATGTCCGACCACACCAGGGTTGTGGCAGGCCAGACATAATGCAAGTAGGCGAGTTCCTCGCAAATCGCATGCTTGAGCGATAAGCCGGTGACCTGGCCCAAATCATTGCCCCCCAGGTGGATAATGAGAATGTCAGGCGGGTCAGCACCCAGGCCAGAAAAAAGGAAAGGCCGCAGCTCCCGCCATAACATCCCAGGCTTACCATGCCATGTGAGACTGGCGTGTTCACCCAGTCCCAGTCGGGGTCCACTCTGTCGCCGCAGCGTAACGCGCTGCCCTGTGCACATAGCTGTGGCCCACCAGCCATACTGTCACCGGTGTAATACGACACCCAGGGTCTGTAAGAAAATTGAGAAAAAAGGCGGTAAGGTGACTGGATTGGTACTCATGGCGGGAGTGGGCGCACATAAAACTGAAAACATTGCGAGCCCCACCTCCCCATGCTGCGTATGTCAGCCCCAGAGTACCCAAAAGCAGCTGCTGTAGAGGCTGCACCAATACGGAACGAATGTGTGCCATAACGGGCACCTGGTAGGCCCACCCTGGTGAGGGCTCTGGCTGTCACCTTCCAAAACTGAAATTTAGTAAGGGGAGACCCATCTTGGTGACAGAAAAATGGGCCGTGGTGCATGCCACGCAGTGCCAGGAATTCCTGTAGGGCACCAACCGGACAGATATCTGCCAAAGAACAACGTAGCAGTCTTACACCACTGCCTACGCCATGCTGATCTGTTTTAGAGGAGCGTATCCTCAACTGGGCCCAGTCTTTGGCTACATAGACATCTTCGAGTTCCAGTGCCCTACCACTTGCATCCGCCTTAGACAGCATCACGAGTTCGCTGACGCGGAGCGCTCCAAAAAATGCCACCGTTGTGGCTGCATGGAAAAGGGCTGCCTCATAATGATCAAAACAGAGGCCTGGCCAGCCCCGGGCCAACTGGGTAAGAACCCCTGGGGAAATAGGGTGCCGGTCGTCCGGGCAACGCCCGCGCTCGCACACCCACCCCTCCAAAACATGTCTCACACGGAAGTCAGAGGTGGTATCCACATGACCTCCCACTTTGGCCATAAAAGCCAACGCCGAGAGCTTGGATGCTATGGTGCGAGGTGCGAGGCCCTGTGCATGCAGGTGAACCATGAACCGCAGAACATGGTCCACCGGGATAGGCCAGGTCTCTGGCAGGTGACATTGAGCCGAAAATGCCCTGTAAGAATTGAATGCCTGTTGGTACGCCTTACGCGTGCGTGGCGCTAGTGACAGGCCAATCGCCCGGTTCACCTCTCCTTGCCAATAGTCCAGATCTCGTCCGGGAGTGGCGAGGGAAATTCCTCCGCATCCGGGGCCAAGGCGCGGAACCGGGAGATCTGCAGGCGGGACAAAGCGTCAGCAATATCATTATTAATCCCAGGGACATGCCTGGCCCTGAACAAGACATTGAGGCGCAGGCAGCGCAGCACAAAATGGCGCACTAGTTCCATAACCCTGGGCGATTTGGAAGTCTGTGCATTGACAATGTGGACAACAGCAGCATTGTCGCACCAGAAATGCACCACCGAATTAGCCCACTGTTCGCCCCATAGCATCAAAGCCCCCAGAATAGGGAAAAATTCCAGGTATGTGAGATCCCGCAGGCGACCTGTGCCTGCCCATGCCGGTGGCCACCCACCATAGGCCCACTTCCCATTGAAGTACATCCCATAACCCAGGGATCCTGAGGCATCAGACTGGATCTGGAAATTGGGGGATGCCAGGAGGTCAGACCTCCAAAATGAGACCCCATTGAACTCCCTCAGGAATTGCAACCAGACAAACATGTCTGCCCTGATACCCCGGGTAAGCCTGACTCTGTGGTGGGGCCTGGATAACCCTGCCATGGCGTCGCATAAGCGCCGGGCAAAAGGCCTGCCCGGTACGACCACCCTGCAGGCAAAATTGAGGTGACCATGTAGCACCTGCAGTTCCCTCAGGGATGCCTTACGCTTGGCCAGCAATTCCGAGATAAGGGCCACTATCCTGGACACCTTATCACCCGGCAACCTAGAAGCCTGCACTACTGTGTCAATCTCAACCCCCAGGAATACTAGCTTGGTAGATGGGCCCTCGGTCTTTTCGGGCGCTAAAGGGACACCAAGTTCCTCCATTAGCGTCTGAAATGTGTTGAGGAGACGTGTGCACGTGTCCCAGCCCCGTTCACCCCCGAATAAAAAAATCATCCAGGTAATGGGCTACAGACCGGGACCCTGACCTGCGGACGAAAGCCCACTCTAGGAAGGTACTAAAACGCTCGAATGCCGAGCATGATATGGAGCAGCCAAAAGGCATGGCCTTATCAAAATAATATTCACCCTTAAATTTAAAACCCAGCAACTCAAAGTCGCCCGGATGTACTGGCAAGAGGTGAAAAGCCGACTTAATGTCACACTTGGCCAGCAAGGCACCCGGGCCACACGAGCGTACCATGCGCAATGCATGGTCAAACGATGTATACCTGACTGAACAGAGGTCATCAGGAATAGCATCATTGACCGATCGGCCGGCTGGGTAGGACAAATGATGAATAAGGCGAAACTCGCCTAGGGACTTTTTGGGGACCAAGCCCAGTGGCGACACCTTAAAATTGGGAAACGGGGGTGCAGGGAAAGGTCCAGCGACCCTGCCTGCATCTAACTCTTTCTTAATGCTGGCCGCAGCCACATCCTCCCTCCCTCTGAGGGATAACAGGTTGGGGGCATCCTGAGGGGACCTATCACCCATGAAAGGAATACGGAATCCCTGCTTAAAACCCTGAAGGAGATACTCCCCATCCTCCCCCTTCGGGTACGATGCGAGCCAACGCTCCAGCATGTCCACATTAATTGGGGAGGGGGCCTTTTGGAGAACCAGCTCCATCCGAGGCAGTCTTGCCAGCCCACTGTCCACCCCTCCCTCTGCCTCGTGCCCCCCCAGGTTTGGGACAGGCAGAGGCTGCGTGGGGGCCCGAACATGTGGGACACTCATGCTTATACCTGCAATTCTTTCTATTGCAGGAACCATTGGACGAGAAAGTCCAGCACAGCAGGCGGGCTGGAACCCCCTGCCCCGCCGCCTGGCGGGTAACCTGCGCTGGAGCCGCTCGCTGGACCGCATGTCCGCAATGGTATCTATCTCCCGGGGCAGGGCGTGTAGGCGTCATATACAAGAGCCAAAGCCTCTGGCACGGCTCATCCCATCTCATCTCGGGGTGGAGGGGAATCCTCATACGGAATTCCTCATCATACGCTAGCCATGAGGGGCCCGGGAAATCAACCATTGCCCTGTATATATTGTCCAAATATTGGACCATGGGAATAGCTAAATCTGGCCGCGCCCTCAAATACACCGCCATGTATATTAAATAAGCGGGGAGCCAATTGGCCCAGGTACGCGGCGGCTTACGGCGGCGTGCCTGCTCCTTGTCCTTCTCATCCTGTCCCTCCCTTTCCTCCTTGGTGGGCTCTCTGTTCAGGAGTGAGAAGATATCTACGTATTCCCCCCGCCATATCTTTTCTCTGGTAGTCTGCGCCAAGTGATCACCTAGTGGCAAGGAATACCCCGCCGTCGGCAAAGCCGAAAAAGGCACAGCCGGCCTAGGAAAAGGGGCCTGAGCTAAACCAGCCACCCCCAGCACATTCCCCGAAGTGTAAGAACAAGTACCCACCTCAGTACCCAAGGTGGCAGTCGTCGTCGCCGGGTGGGTTGCCGATAGCATGGCCCCCGCACCACCCGCGCGAGGCCAAGGCCATTGAAAGACCCCCCCCCCATATTGGGGATGTGTGTGGATGTACTCGCTTGCACCGTATACTCACATGCCGCACCCCCGCGGGCCGCCCCCACCGGGGGTTCCGGCCCACTGGGGGCGTCGGAGCTCACGACCGACGTAGAGCTCATCACCGGGGCTGGACCCGCACCTGGCTGCTGGCTGGGGAGCTGCGAGGCAGTGGCCGGAACCGCGCCACGCGCCTGCAGCAGCTCGACCCTCTCCGCCGGCTGTTGTCCTCCTGCCGACATCGCCTCAAAAGGGACCCCGAAGGGAGCGCCCGCCTGACTGGCCCGCGCCAACGACGCTTCCAGGGCCGCGATGCGGGCCAATAAGGTGTCCACGTTGACCAGGGGCAAAGGGCCGGCCGGCCCGCCTGGTCCAGGCGCGGGTGCAGGTCCCTGCACCCCAGGACCCGAATATGGCCATTGGCCAGCACCGAAGCCCGGCAGGGTCGGTGGAGAAACCTGCCAAGGCAGGGAGCCGCACCACCCCCCGAGGCTGGAGGGCCCCGGGGGAGGCTGCGACCCAAGATGAGTAGGCCCAACAGGGTGGGCAGATGGAGGAGCGGTGTCCACCGCTCGCGGGCCGCGGGCCGGAACGCCTTCCGCGCCCGCACTCTGATCGGGCCAAGGGGCAATAGACCCCATTCCGCTGGCCCTGGCAGGGGCCGGCAAAGGCAGCTGTTGAGGAGGCGGCACCGCGGTCCTCCGACCTGGGTTGCGCCTCCTAACAGCGCGAGCTGCACTAGAAGCTGCCTTCTTCTTCGAAGGCATCTCCACCGAAGCAAGAAGGGAAGCCAGCAAGGCAGAACTGCTACCAAAAAGGCTTCCCGTTAGGCTAAAGAGCGACGGAGACACAGGGGAAAAGACTTCTCCGCTCCGTCGCTGAGGTAAAATGGCAGCTCGGCTGCCTCGTGGCCATCCCTTTTATAAGGGAGCTGGCCACGCCCCTAACTACCCGGATTCTCTGTCCTGTGGGGGCGGGCCCCGCAAAGGGCGCGGCGGCCATTTTGGCGCCGCGCTTGCATTGCCTGTTTCCTACACGTTGCTACAGGAGAGTTGGAGGAAAGGTGATCTACTCACTGATGTAAGTCTCTGGCCTATGCATGTGTAGACTTATAGATGTATGTTTTATTTCTCTATTAGTTGAATTGATGTACCTTGTCTTTCCTCCAGTGAGGTTAATGGGCTACATAGCTTTCACAACAGTCCTGTAAGGAAGATCATGCTGAGAAAGATGGTGTGCATGTCTGTACATCTGCGTGACCATGACCCCCACCCCAAGCAAACAGCACAACCTCAGGACTGAAAACTTCACATAGCTTTACCCAGCTGGTAGCGGACAGTGCATTAGCTGGCTCTGTTAGCAATATGTGTGCTAGAGTACTTTTCAAGAGGGCGGGAAGGAGAGTGAACGGATGCTGCATAGGTAAGAAGGAGAAATGGCTACTATACACTGTGCTGAGGAGAGTATGATGACAGTCCTGCTTACTCTTTGGATGGGAACCAAGGGCTGCTATATAGTCCTATGTGTATTATTTGAAGAGTTTTAAGATCTGGTGCTTGATTGGTGCCAGCTTGTTGTCACACAGAGACTTCTGTGTATCTCAGTAATTAGCAGAAATTAAATTTCAATCATTATTTCCCCCCCAAACCAATGCTGTTTGATTGGCAGCAGTTATTTCAGAAATTACAGCTACACTACACAAGTTCACGGGAGGCCATTGTCTGAGCCAGGCTGGTATTGGCTGACCTATGCTTTTTGGATGTGAGTAGGTGACATTGAAAGCAGGCTGCTGGATAGAATATTTATTGAGCTTGCAAACAAAGCAGGATGGGGGTTGAACCCCTACCTTTCCTCAGAAAGTATGAAGAAAGAAGGATCTCTTAGAGCAGCATTTTCCAAACTTTGATTCCCAGAAGCCTAAGTCAATTCCCCAAAGCACTGATCAGCCAATGTACTGACTTAGGCTTCTAGGAACTGAAGTCCACCAGTGATCCACAGAACATAGTTTGGGAAACGATGTTTTAGAGACCTGATAAGCAGAGATGCTCTTGGGACCACACCATGAGGCCTCTGATGGGTGACTGTGGCCCCATTCCTGTAACCATACTTGGAAGTTGGAGTTGTGGAGAGCAGAACTTGGAAATACTACTTTTGGTAATTGTTGCTCCCAGAATGCCTCAACAAGCATAATCTATGACCAGATGGGTTGGGGGATTTTGGAAGCTGCAGTTCATAAGTTGTAGTTCTGGGGTTCTGTAGATCTGTTATGAAGATTTGCCATATGCCAAAATAGTTCTGTGAGAGCTTTTTCACATACCCAATATGTAGTTCGTATCATGGCAGAGTAGGTCAAATTGTGACATGGTCAACTGAGCTGAATGATGAGCAGTAGAATGGTAACCTCTGCACAGATGGTTCCAGACCACAGCATCATCTGTTTATTTGAAACAGAGTTAGGAAAAGATTTTTTGATCGACAAATCCAAGCATGGTCAGCAGCCAGGCATAGTGTTTGGGGTGGATGGGTGGGTTCTGGGAATTGTTGCTCAGACAGAAAATAGCATTTTCAATATTTGCAATGAAAACACCAACATTACTAAGCTTTGCAAACCCAGTCTTTGCTGGCTGGATGTTTTTGTTTGTTATTGTCTAAGAATGGCCATCGTTCCTTTGCTTAGCTGTATCAGAAGCCATTTGCCTAGATTGCAGCTTGCTGTTGAGTCTTCTCAATGTGTACACATTGTTCCAGGAGAATAAAACTACAGTATTAGGAAACCATCCAGACAGCAATAGAGCTGTAGCTAATGTGATGATGGTAAAGTCTCTTTGTGGAGAGCACATGAATCTGACCGAAGGCATAAATGGTTCTTCCTCATATCCCTTCCCTTTCCTGCAAATCAGCCAGTAAAAGAATTTCCCCATACTGTATCTTCCATTAAGCAATAGTTATCCTGACATCATAGTCACTTAGCTTTGATAGCAATGCTCCAGTGTCTGTCACTAGGAAAATGCTACCCTTTACCTCAGCTGTCATACCTGTGTCAACAGAATGGGGCTGAAACACCTGGGCCTCCACTCTTTGCCCGTTATATATCTTGGCCACTTTCTGACAGACAGTCAGGACTCATTGTCTCTATAAAGAACTGGGAAAAATAGGCTGGCCTCTAAATTGTCACAGACAATCCAGATACTTCACTGTCTGGCAGTTTTATGTTTCATCCATATTCATCCACTTCTCATTTCCTTTCTCTTTCACTCACCTCACTACTGTGGCTCATTGGCTTTCAACTATTCAATTGCCACTAGAAGACAAACAAGAGTCTATTTTCACAAACAAGAGGATATTTTCTACCTGTTCTGTGCTGGAACTTTGGGGATATTAATGAATAATGGTGGCTCCATTTCCAACTCAGTTCACGCTTCCTGACAGTGCTGAGCACAGATGATCTCCCCACCCAATTCAATACTAGGATTCAGAAAAGTTCTCTTTGTTTGGAATGACAACTGCTAGAATCCCCCAGCCACATGCATGGAGAATTCTGGCACTTTTCACTGCCTGTGCTGTCTGTGAATTATGGAAATGTCCCTGGATGTCTTGACTGGAGGAATCTGGGAGCTTCGTCCTAAACGGCGAATTTCCTAACCCCTCTCAGATTTCTACACCAGAGATCCAATTCCTGCCTTCTGGTCTCCTCCTCTTCCTTCTGTTTTCTCCTGAAGCTGACTGATACACCTTCCGGCATGGCCTTCTTAGTCTGCTAGTGGAAATCATATATGAGGGGATTGCATTCTTTCCAGGCTTCTATGTTTAAGATAATCTAGGAGACTCCCCCTCCTCCCAGTGATTGTCTTTTGTTTCTGGAGAGATTATGCATTGTGAACAGAGAATTTTTTGAGAGTAGTAAATGATACAAATCAAACTTTCTATGGGGGCAGCTCTGCCACATTTACTGTTAGGGCTGTTGGACTGAAATTCTATATCCATGGAATTTAGTAGCAGGAGAGAACTAACCTGATTCCTGCACATTGGCTCAGTTGATGTTACATGTCTTTTCAATAATTGTGGGAAGGGGTGGGTCTTTTAGACATGGGGTAGTTTTATAAATAGTTTTTATTGTAGTTTTTATGGGGTTTTATATTGTAATGTTTTTATATGTTGTACACTGCCCCGAGTTGCCCTGGAGCAAGAGGGCGGGATATAAATCTAAATAAATATAAAAATAATAAATAACCTTGTTGATAACTATTTTTCTTTTCAGTCTGCAGCTTCTTTAGTATCATTGAAAGGACAGAATTCTAATCCTCAATTGAGGTGGTTGAGGTGGGAATAGAGTGTGTGGTATATGGGTGGTGTGTAAAACTCGATTTTGTTTTGTTTTGGATGCAAACAAATCTATGGTCACTACTGTGTGATCTCCTTGCATTAGTGATCCTAAAAGAAATCAACTCTGACTGCTCATTAGAAGGTCAAATGGTAAAGATGAAGCTAAAGTACTTTGGACATCAAATGAGAAGAGAGGATTCACTTGAGAAAGCCTTGATGCTGGGAAAGGTGGAGGGCAAAAGAAGAAGGAGGCAGCCAAAAATGAGATAGCTAGATGGTATTGTAGATGCAATGGGTACAAAGCTGGGTGGGCTGAGGAAGATGGTAGAGGACAGAGCTGCCTGGCAGGCAATGGTCCATAGGGTCGCAAAGGGTCAGAATTGACTGTGTGACTGAACAACAACAACATCAACAACAATAACAATAACAACAACAGTGAGATGCATATGTTGTTGTCTTAAAAAATGAATAAATAGAAAATATCTCTTTGCAAACATAACTCAAGACCAAGTCTGGAATATTTCAGCACTAAAGATCCGGACAGTTCCCAGCATTGCAGCCTGCTGTGGAATAGTATGAGATTGCATGTCGATCGAGGTAGGTGTTGTCGTTTGACCAGACTATCAAGCAATATGTTCCTGCTGGTCGCAACTCCTTTTCAATTTGTTTCTCTGCCATGCTCTTCTTCTCCAGGTTCAACCAAAACTTTTCACGATTGGGTCTTCCCATCTTTTGGGGAGTTTTATGGCTTTCATAATTTGGATATTTTACTCCCCTGCTTCGACATTCCAGTTGTTAAAATAAGATGGTGTGTTTTCTAGCCCGTCTCCTCTTCAAGCCAAGTGGTGGAAGGCAGGAAGGAGTGAACAATTGTATAGGTAAAATGTGGAAGAGGAGACTCATGAGACTTTGAGTATGCAACTCCAGGTGAGCTGATCTTCATCCATAACCAAGGCAAGTAAGTTCAACTGGTTTGGAGTGCTGATCAGTCTTTTTACAGTATTTGTTAGCTCCTTATATTTTCATATCAAATTTCATCAAATTTCCTAAAAATGCTGTAAAATTTTTAAAAAGCTGCACCCAATATTGTATTCATATTTGGATGAAATATTTGAAAATGTGAGCATTGTTCTATGTGATTTTTTAAGCCAATAATTGCAGTGAAATACTCATAAAAGCATGCAAACACAGAATTATATTCTAATCTGCATGAGGGGGGGGGGTTAGGTTTTAAAATACACATCAGAGAACTTCTTTGCCCTCCTTTATGACTGTCCAGAGATCTGATAAGGTGGAAGGGATATATTAAATAAATCAAAAGCAGACCTCTACAAAGCTTTTACAAAATGACCAGTTAGACCTATGATAATGACTATTCCTTTTCTAAAGCTTTTGCGTCTGGGTCCTTTTTGTGTGTGTTTGAGCAACAAAGGGAAACAGTTTGCTTTGTTTCCCTGCACAGCCTTGCTTCTTGAATCTTACTCTTGCTTCCTCAGCATGGATTGTTTCTAGTGGAGTAGGCGGTTGCAAATCATTTTTGCACCCCAATCTCTTAGGCCTCAAGAAGGAGCCATACTCTTCATCAAAGCAAGCACTGAGTGTTCAGGAGGGAAATAAGATGTGATTGTAAAGGAATTTCTGTGCCTCAGTTTGGTGCAGTACTGATTTGCATGGCTTATACAGTGCAGCTGTGCATGCCTGACCCATCTTTGCCTCCATTTCTCATGCATGCTTCATTTTCCCTGCACCCACTTCAGCTGCTTTGATACTCTGAATGCATCTGGATTAGCGGGTGTCATTTGGCTGGCTGTCACTCTCCTAGATTGACTATCAATGTTTTCTTTGTGAAGTCTCTCACATTAGCACAATACGGAATTAGCATCAGAAGGCAAAGAATTATTACATCCATATGGTTTGGGGAGCAAGAATCAGAATGGTTTTATCAAGAGATGACATTGAGTTCAGGAGTTTGATCCCCTCCTCCCGGAAGTGACTTATATGACTTTGGGAGCTAGTCTTCAACTCTTGGAGAAAGGTGATCTCCCTCATTAATAACTGTGGAGATAAGAAGTCTGTTGAATTGGTTCTCTCTGACACTTGCAACAAAGTGACTGTGCCAGATTTCATGTTTCAGCCCTTTGGCATACTCTAGGACCATGATGGCGAACCTTGGCCCATCTGGACGCATTTTACTTCCACTTCCAGGAGCGACAAGGGCAGTGTGTGCAGAATGAATCACAGTCAACCCATTCGTGTGGTTTAACAGGGTGCTTGGGCTTCTGGGAATTGAAGTCCAAGAACATCTGGAGTGCCAAAGTTCACCATCACAGCTCTAGGATGTATCGAAACTTTATAATATACCAATTTTGGGTGAGAATCAATATCCCACCAATAAAATAATGACAGAAGGCAACATTCTAGGGGTAGTGTGATGGGAGGGTTTCCTGAGGTGGAGATGGAAGATACTCCTAAAATGGAAAAGTGATTTTTTTAAAAAGCCCCTACAACTTCCAAACTCACTAACCAGCATTGCGATTTTTTTGAATGTTTAGTCCCAAGTAATTTTTTTTCAAACTTAAAGGTATAGCATTGGAAGAGATGACATGTGTAACCTTTCATTGCCAATGGATGGATGGGATTCTCTTGTCATAAGTCTTGCTGGGTTTCTTCTCAGGAATGGCTGTGATTAATGTGGAACTGTGAAAATAATGGCTAGGGAAGGGACAGGTCAGAGAAAGGCTAGAGACCTCCCTCCTCTATTCTGCTTCTCTGTTCATATTTCTCAAGTAACAGAGCACAGAGACGTCAAGGGGGACACATCTCCTTTTCTCTCTATGCCCAGGGGTAAGCAGGAAATGGAAAAAAGGAAGGAAGGTCAGTCTTTGTTTATTCTCTCAATGTGACTGATGCACTCCTGTCACTTGTTGTTCAGTCACATAGTCGAGTCTGACCCTTTGTGACCCCATGGACCATCGAACACCAGGCACCCCTATCCTCCACCATCCTCCTCAACCCGCCCAGCTCTGTGCCCATTGCGTCAACAATACTGTCTCTACTCTTTGGCTAAGAATATCTGGATGGGTTTCAATCGCCTATAATTTTCTGCAATACCCAAGGTCTTCTAGCCGTAGAACAAACCCGCCAGTGTGCTTTATCAAATCCTTGGAAGCTTAAAATAGTGTCAGAAATTACTCTGGGTTGAAAGGATTCTTGCTGGAGAAACTCCCGCTCAGGGGATGCCCGAATGAGGCTCCTTTTTGACATAATATTTATTATGGCAGCACAAACGGTACATGTAATTGAAGAATTGTTTTTAACTTATACAATGGTGGATTACATTGTAATCTGCTTCTAGAGTTTACTAAAATAGTGAAAAGGAAACCCAGTATGGTGTATTGGTTAAGGCACTAGAACTCAAAAGGCTTGGGCTTGGGATAGAAATTCACTGGACTTGTGAAACTGGCAAAACCACTCCTTAAATACCTCACTTACCTCAAAAGCCCTATTAGGGTCACTTTAAATCCATTCTGGGGCTGCAGTGGCTCAAGTGGCTAAGAAGCTGACTGGAAGGCAGGAGGTCAGCAGTTCGATTCCCAAGTACTGCAGGACGGAATGAGCTCATGTCTCTGCCCCAGCTCCTGCCATCCTAGCAGTTTGAAATGTGGAACTGACATTTCCGTGGTCATGTGGCAGGCATGACTAGACACCAGAGCACACAGAATGCTTTTACCTTCCCACCGAAGTGGTCCCTATGTATCTACTAGCAATTTCTTGCTTTCGAACTGCAAGGTTGGCAGGAGCTGGGACAGAGACGGGAGCTCACTCCGTCCTACAGTACTCATGAATCAAACTGCTGACCTCCCACCTTCCAGTCAGTGTGTTAACAATAATACAATATTAAAGGCACATTAGCCAAATTTATATACATCCTGAATGAAAATTCAGTTGTATAACACCAATAATATCTGCTAACATTCAAAAAGAAAGAAGAAAAGGAAAAAAATATTTATACCAAAAGTCTAGTTTATTTAAAAAGAAGAGAAAAATAAAAAAGAAGAGAAAAGATAACATACATAAATACATACAGACATACATACATACATACATACAGACAGACAACACCTTAATCACCTTAAAGAAATTTCCTCCAATTCCCCAGAGTATTAACTTCCATTTTAACCTCAAGCTTTTTCTACATGAATCTTAACAGTTGTGTTTCTTATTGTTGGAGCAACAACTACTTTTTGATAAATCTATTGTTTCTGTAGCTGGTTAGCTGAACATTTTGGCATTCTTAATGATAATAAAGGGCAAGAAATATGGTTTTGGTTGGCTTTGGTTGGCTGAAGAGCACACAAAATTCCAGCCAACTAGATGGGACTGGAAAGGGCAAATACATGCATAGCCATAGTGAACCCAGATAATCAATGCTATTATGACAAGAGAAGTAAATCAGCAATCTCTAGATAATTTAGAAAGAAATAACATTAAAACTTTCCTGGCTTCTCTGGAGAAATCATTAAGGCAAGTTTTCTTTTCTGTTTTTTTTTTGTTTTTTTTTTATTTAAACCACAAAGATTGTAAATTAGGGATTAATTTCATACAATACAATACCATCTAGGTTTATCATTTTCTCATCTCATATCAAATCCTGATGTCAAGCAATTTGCCTGATGTTTGCGAGTCAGAAGCAGATTCTGTGGTCATTTGATGGTCCAACAGTTTTAAGGAGGATCCAATTTTTAGGCAAAGAAGAGAACAAGAATATTCCTACAGAGAAGCATGATTTAATTATTCTTGAACATTCCTTCATAATGACTAAGATTATTGCTTGTGAGTGTGGCATGTTATGTGGCCTTAAGTCTGGAGGGAAGTGGTTGGTCTGAGTCTAATTTCATGTATTTTTTTTTGGCTTTTTCTTAGGGTATTATTTGAAATGTTAATCGTGTAGTGTATATGATATTTTTAGAATTTTTGCACTGTTGTATTTTCATTGTTTTGTATTTCCATTGTATTGTATTATTGATGTGCTGTTAGCCACCCTGAGTCGGCGTAAGCTTAATAGGGCGGGATATAAATAAAAATCTATCTATCTATCTATGTGCAAATTCTAGCAAATGTTAACTAGGCTGTCGTTGAAAGGATAGAGAAACTGTTATCATTTTAAATGGCTGCGAATGGGTGCATAGACATGTGTACTGTACTTTCATTCATTGGTATAGTAATTATGTATCATCAATTTGATTCTGATACATGGGATCACTTTCCAGGGTGTTCTAGCTGTAGAGTACTCATAAGTGCTTTACCGTTCGTTTTCTAGGGGCTCCCTAGGACTGTGCAGCTTGTTCAAGGCCAGAGTGGGGAATCAAACTCTCAGCCTCTGACTCCACAGCCAGGCACCCAATCCAAGTTGCTATCTAACTTTTGCTCAACGATAAGCTTCATAAAATGAGCAATATCTAAAAAATAGAGTGGAAGGATTTGAAAAATACACATCTGTAACAATTTACAGAGGGATGGCTATGCAAGTCTGTCACAACAAAACAAAAATCTCATGCAGCTTCAAAGACCAACACATTTAAAATGGACAGGCATGTACAGTGTAAGAAAAGAAAAGGGTTGCGTTACTATGCCATCCGCTTGAAGAATTATGGTGAAGATGTGGGTAAAGCAACAACAGCCACTTTCTTCACAGGATTAATGATTCAAAATATGAAAGAAATATAAAGAGATGGCCCATTGATATAGCTGTAATAGCTAAAAGAAAGGTGCAGTAATAGAAGTATCTGTGATGGTATATGTCTTCTTCTTGTTGTTCTGCTGTATCCAGATCCAAATATTGGCAATCCTCATGAATATAATGCTGTGGCATTTAATCTGCCTTCCGCATCACAGCATAACCCTTGTACCACTGATCCAGTTCTGCGAGTCACTTTCTAGTCCTGAGCCCTTTTGGCACACAAAGTCCTCATCGGCCCCAGGCCAATATTGATGAAGCTGCTGCCCTCCATCAAGATGGATTCCACCAAGTGGGATTTAATCACTCTTCCCTGTGGAAACTTCAGCACCTTATCAGGGTTGTCAGGTTAGTTAACCACCACCTGACACTCGGCGTTGAGTCACTAGCAGTATGGTCTACTCTATCACTATAGCAGCACATTGTAATTACAGTTAATAAAAATTATATCTCTTTGGGTAGACACTGTAATGAGCCTGCTAGCCAACTGCAATGTGTTCAAGGGGTTAAAAAAATCAAAGAGTTGAGTTAAAAAAGGCAACAGAAAGTGATCTGGAGGGATTCCTGAAGAATTGGCAAAGCAAGATCTTACACTGCACACTTCCTTATATCACCTAGGAGTGTTGTACAAAAATGTATGTTCTTTCTTTTAAATAAAATATTACTTTTCAAACTGCTGAGTGTATATGATGCGGAAAGCCTGTGTGCACCTCTTTAAGACTGCAAAGTCTGTTACCAAAAGACCCCAAATTCTGCATTTACAGCTCAGTTCAAGAGCAAAAAAAATCCATTTTGCCTCACTTGGGAAGGACAACAAGGTTTGGAATACACTGTACAGAAGGAAGGTCTCTCAGTACTTGTCTCTGAATTGTAGGACTGTAATCGATATTTTGGGGCAGTGATAATGATTAGCCTAAAAGCAACAATTCCCAACAACCAAGGAAGGTTTTGGAGGAGTTTTTTTGTGGGCTTCCATCCTGTGCATTTGTTGTACTAAACTTGTTCCCCCCACAATATTGTTTATTTCTATATAAAACCATATAGGAAAAATGGGTAGTATTTGCAAGCACAAACTAGCCTTCATACATAATATACATATTATGGACTCTTATTGTATAGATATATTTCAGATGGCTGCCTATTTTTGTGTGTCTGAGCACCATGAAAAAAAAGTGGAAAGGAGCCACGATTTATCATAGATCTGAGCGAGAGAGAGAGAGAGAATACCAGAAAGTCAATTCCAACTTATTACAACTCCCCCCCCCCAATATTTTCTATACATACTACAATATTATGTGTGTAGTGGCCTTAAATCCAGGCTAGAATTTTAATGATTTGATCAGGTTTGCCAATCTCTGGCAATTTCCCTCTTAGTAATACTGGTCATATATTCTTATTCCTTATTTCCAAATAAAGTCTATATTAATATATGTATAGATTTAAAATGCACATTTTAAATGAATAGCTTTTAACTCCTACTTAAATGAAAAGCCCATAGGATAGGACACATTTTTACATTTCTATCCTGCCTTATCTGAAGCTTTAAGCTAGTTAGTAGACATGGGGAAAATCAATGCATCAGATCAATAAACACAGTAAAATAACTTACAGTCCTAAAGTAATTAAACTATTTGCAGTGCAAGCTTGTGTGTGTCTATTCAGATGGAAATCCTTTTATTTTAATTGGCATTGACCTGTGTTTTAAACAATTGCAGTGCAAAGGTAACTCAGCTCACTTAAGATGAAGTGCCTTTCGATAAAGGAGTGCCTTAAATTGTTACTTTCTTGTTCCATACAGAAGGAAATAATGATTCAATAACACTTGCTCTTTGGCTGTAAACTGAGATGAGCACTGAACCCTATACAGTGGAACCTTGGTTAACAAATGGCTCAGTTAACATAAAAATCACATAACAAAAGTAAATCCATAGAAAATAGTGGCTCGATTTACAGATTGTTTTCCTGAACTGATTAATTTGTATTCAATGCATTCTTATGGGAAACTGTGTTTCAGTTCATGTATTTTGGTTTTCAGTGCATTCATATGGGAAATTGCATTCAATTCATTCCTATAGGAAATTCAGTTAAAGTAATTTTCGCTCCCGGAGAATGCATTAATTACGTTAACTGAGGTACCACTGTAGTCAGATATGGCTGGCTTTTGCGCAAGAGTGACCTTTAACTCACTGAATATGGATAATATTTTTAATTTATTATTAAGTTTATGTCCAGCAATTCTGTTAAAATGGCATCCAAGACAGCTAATGATAATTATTCATAATTTAAAATAACCATGAAAAATACAATTAGAACATTTTTTTAAAAGGTTAAAATTAAAACAATTGAAATCAACAGTTCCCTTCAATACAATTCAGCTCAGATGTTAAGGACTTAACTGAATAAAAAGACCTTTGCCTACTAGTGAAAAGACAACTAATATATCTATAAAAAGGTTTTCTGGACTCTGGGTTCCCATAGTGACAACACCAAGAGGAAGTCTGACTGCCAATGTCCTTTAAGACCTGGGCAAGTTCAAATGGGAGAATGAAGTCTTTCACATCTCCTGATCTCAATTCTTATGATACTTCATAAGTCATGAGCTGCATTTTGAACAGTGACCAGAAACAAACGGAGCTGTTGAAGTTGTTGTAATTGGAGATGTCGAAGTTGTTGTAATGTTGGACCTGGTGAACAGTCCAGTTGTGATTTTGATGTAAATAGCCAGTGAAGTGTGCTTTGAGCAGGCAATCTATGTATATTTTGTCCTTCAACAGTGTCTCCTGGGATCTTATACTCTGTGCTTCCTAAATCTTTCCCAGGCATATATCATATAATATTGCTTGTATTTCAAGTCAGTCTTGTATAGGGCAACTAGGCAGCCACAAAAGAAGCCTTCATCCTTTCAGTCAGCCCCCTTCAAAGTTTACACAGTATTTTAAAGTCAGTCAGTCAATCAGTCCACCCCACAGCTGTCCAAATCCATAATGAGGGATAAATAGTAATTAATATGGTAATATAGTTTGGCCTTCTGTGTGTTTGTGTGTGTGTGTTCTGGTTTCAGTATCATGATAATTACTGCTGGCTCACTGCCCAACTATACTTGCTGCCTGATTTTGCACTCCCCACAGCCCTGCCAGCCTGATTATTACAGGGCTTATGTGAATTGTCATTTGACTTTCATCTGTCTCTTCTGTTCATTCACCAGGAGGCAGAGCCTTGTGGGTGGGAGGAAGCAAAGTCCAGGTGCATTACATTGTGCTGAACTAAGCACCTTGCCCACTGCCACAGTTGCTGATTTGAGGCCTGTCTAATCCACCCTGGGACTTTATTGCAGACATTTGAAAAATGACACTAGTTCAGAGCTTAGAAAGTTTCCTTGCATGCGGTACAATTCCCAGAATCTTTCTGCCAGCATAACCACGGAAAAGGGAGCTGTCCCCAACTTCAGATGCTGTTGTACTATTTTGCAAAGACGTCCAATAAATTTAGTAGCCAAACATCCCATTTCAGCTGATTTTAGGCCTGGTTAAAGCCTTGGCTGGATGGCCACCAGAGAACTCTAGGTAGAGCTAGGAAATAACTTTTTGGAAAGTTTACAGATTCACTGCCATTTTAGGTTAACTAGTTGTGGGCCAGTTATCAGACACAATATCAGATAATTCTCCTCTTCAACATCAACAAAATGCTTGCTTTAAAACAGTGGTTCCCAATGTAGGGCCCATCCCCCACACGGGACTTCAATTCCCATAAGCCTAAATCAATACATTGGCTAATCAGTGCTTTGGGGAATTGATTTAGGCTTTTGGGAATTGAAGTTCAAAAACCAAAGGTTGGGAAACACTGATCTATGGCTATCAACCCTTCTGTACCTTTATTTAGAAGCTGTATGTTTACCTACTTCTTGTTCAGAATAGCATGATGTTTGAAACACATTTCCTCTTTATCAATCCATTCCTGTTTCCTTCAGGAAGGGAGTTCAGCACTGATTTTCTTTTCCATTGCCAAATCGTATTACTTCACAATTACAGAAGTGGGGAAAAAAGGAAGCACTTACTCAAAGTAACAGCAGAACTTTATTAAATGGGACTAATGTCTGAGTAAATATTGAAGAAGGATCTTGGTACTGCTATAAAATACACAGAACCAGCAGTGTAACTCCATTTCTACCTGATTGTGGAAAAGCAGTGCCTTAGCCATACCTAAGAGTCCTAGAATAGAAGCAGATAATAAGGACATTCAGTTGAACCCAATGCTTCAAATCAATTACTCACTAACAGACTCTTTCCAAATTTTAAACTGTTCCTTCAGAATTTTAGTTTCAGAGAGTAAATAAAATGAAACAAACAAGAAAAAAAGAAAGACAAAAATGTTGTGGCAACTTACAGACTAGCTCCTATATTTTAATGCTAGCTTTCATCAATTCCAGATATTTAAACATAAGAGTGAGACTTCATGGCATTAATTGGTACATGGCTCCATGGTTGGTTTGTAAAGAAGATACAATTGCAAATCAGTATGGATTTTTACACCTGGTTGTCATCATTAGCTGCTATTTGTATCAGAGTATACATTTTTTTCCCCTGGAAATCATTTCCAGGAAAAATGCCACTGGCATGTTCCTTGCCTGGTGAAGATTCTTCATTAATATTCAGATTTATTATTGTGAACTTTGATTCTCTGAAATGGTTAGTAGACAGATGCAAAATAATCATGAACAGTCTGTTGTGTGTCAATAGTTTTTTGAGAGTAGTGTAACAAAGATGGGGACTAAACCCTGATACAAACCCATATTTCAACTATGCCCCCACATTTATTCCAGCAACACAATTACAGGATCTATCAATTCCACACACAACATTAAGGGCAGTTTTGCTTGTTTTTCTGCCAATGTGATTTATGCCATCGCTTGCGAACAATGGCCTTTTGCACTCTACATAGGACAAACAGGACAAACTCTGCACAAAAGAGTTAACAGACATAAATCAGACATCAGGAATGGCAATATACAGAAACCTGTTTCAAATCATTTCAGTCTACCTGGACGCTCTGCATGAGATTTGAAAGTTGCCATTCTGGAACAGAAAAATTACAAGACACAGATCCAGAGACAGACAGCGGAGCTAAAATATATACACATGCTGGATACCCATCTCAATGGTTTGAAATTAATCAAGGATTTTGGGGACATTGCCAAATTTGAAACACTAGGTTGTTATAATTTCCCATATCACCATTCCAGAAAAACCTTCAGAAGCATTGCTAGTGATTTTTGCTCATCAACAAAGGAAAGTAGTAGCTTCAGTCATTTACACCATTGTCAATTTCCACACAATTTAGACTGTAAATTCTAAATGCTAGATCTGAAAGGTAAACTCATTACCAATTGTGCAATGCCACAGTGATAATTTTGCATCTATCTACTAACTATTTACCACTTCTGTTGAGTCCAGAACAAGAAGTACTCTAACAGCAGGATCGGGTTAAACTCAGTGATTCTTTATTCAGCGCATACTTCCGACTGGGGACTATGTTCAGGGGTGGCCTCTATATATACAGTGATTTGACTGCTAGAAAACAAGGTACATTTAGTACACAAAGTTCAACATTTCCCGCTTTGACATGTATTCAAATTTCGCGCCTTTAGAAAGGGTGCGCTTCTTGTCCTTTAGTTTTGACTTGGTTTGACTTTTGAAATAGAATTAGGCTTTGGACACAACAACTTCACAGAACTAAGCTTCAGAAAAATAGATCTGAATATCAATCAGGGTTTTTCAGTCATTATCAGGTCTAAAAAGTCACACTCATTTGCAACTCTATCTGATATACTAATAATAATTTCATGTCCGCTCAGAAAATGCCCAAATGAGGCTCCTTTCATGTCCCCAAGAGCTGGGACAGAGACGGGCACTCAATCCATCATGCAGTACCCAGGTCTTGAACTGTCAACTTGCCAGCCTTCCGGCTAAAAAGGTGAGCTTCTTAACCACTGAGCCACTGCCGTCTCTATCTGATATACTAACCAATCATTATGTACCTCTGTATCCCTACCTGATCATGAAGTCATGTATAAATTAGTACCATGAATTCTCACTCTTATGTCTGAATAAGTGGACTTGTTCCATTAATGCAAACATTAAAATATAGTAGTTAGTCTTTGAGGTGGCACAATGTTTTTGTATCCCCCCCCCCCCGGTTTTGTTTTGTTTACTGTCTGAAATGCTTGCAGAGACTAACATGGTCACCATGTCAAACATCTGAACTTCAGAGGAGAGTGTTTCTTTACCTCTGCCGGTATGTTTAAATGATTAAAAGGTGTCTGGAAAATAAATGTTTTTCAAGACCCTTCGTGTTTAATGTAGGACACATCTCGTAGGTATCCCTGTACAATTGAGGATTTTCCTTTTACTTACAGTGCAGCATCTTCTCTGCTGCCTCTTTGTCCTTTTGTCTTTCAGGAAGCTGGTTGTTTTACTGCAGATAATCCTCTCAGGAGGACAGCGGCGGCTTAGTGGTTAAGATGCTGAACTTGATGACTGGAAGGTTGTCAGGTCAGCAGTTCGAGACCCGAGTGCTGCACGATGGAGTGAGCTCCCATCTCTGTCCCAGCTTCTGCCAACCTAGCAGTTTGAAAGCAAGAAATTGCAAGTAGATATAGATAAATAGGTGGGAAGGTAAACAGCATTTCATGCACTCTGGTGTCTAGTCACGCCTGCCACATGTCCATGGAAACATTTGCAGATGCAGAGCAGTGCTGGCTCTTTGGCTGTAAACGGAGAAGAGCACCAAACCCTATAGTCAGATATGACTGGCTTTCAAGCAAGGGCAATCTTTACTTTTACCTAATCCTCCCAGTCTTTATAATGTGAGCAACTAGAAGTATCTAGTAAGCACTAGGAACTCCCTTCTAATTCAAATAGCAGCAGAGGACCAAGATTCAAAATGACCTTCCTCTGTCCTTTCTATTTGCCCCCCCCCCCCTACCACTGGCTGTTTTGAGGGTGTGGAGTAGCAATCTGGGTCTAATCAAATGTTCTTTGTGATTCCTGTGAATTTCACACTAAAGGGTTAAAACATGCTCATGTGCAGCTTTGTTAGAATCTTCTAGAGTTTTTTTGTGAGACAATGTGCCTTGTGCATGCAGTCTCACCCGAATTCTCTTCAGTTTATGTATTGCCGCCACAAGTAACATTCTGGACAGCTATTAGTAACATTTTGAGAGGAGGTTGGATGGGACATGTCAATTCATAGGTGACCACTTGAAGAACTACAGTTACAGGTAAGCAACCTGTCCTTCTTCTTCAGGTCCTTGTCAATCCATACTAAAGGGTGAGTAGCAAGCTCACTTACTGGATGTGTCCTGATTATGTCTGACATCTAGTCGATAAGGTTAAAGGTAAAGGTTTCCTTTGCTCGAAAGCCAGTTGAATCCGACTCTAGGGTTCAGTGCTCATCTCTGTTTCAAAGCTGAAGAGACAGCGCTGTCTGCTTCTGCAGACATTTCCGTGGTCATGTGGCAGGCATGACTAGACACCAGAGTGCACAGAACGCTGTTTACCTTCCCACCAAAGTGGTTCCTATTTATCTACTTGCAATTTCTTGCTTTCGAACTGCTAGGTTGGCAAGAGCTGGGACAAAGACAGGAGCTCATTCTGTTCTGCAGTACTCAGGAATCGAACTGCTGACCTTCCACCTCCCAGTCAGCATCTTAGCCACTTGAGCCACTGCAGTCAATAGTGTGGTATAAATGTTGTCAGCTGCAACGACGTAGGCTGCCTGAAATATGCGGGAGAGACTTGTCCTGTGAAAGCATTCAGAAAATGTGGATAATACTCTCGTGGAGTGCACCCGTGGATTTAGTGGAAGCTATTTTTGCCAACTAGTAGGTTAAGGTAATGTCAGCAACTATTCACTTTGATATGCACTAAATGGAGACTGGATGTCCCTTCTTGGAACCTGAATGAGAGATGAAAAGTATAGGTGACTTTAAACCGTTAGTGTGAATTCACAAGTAACCACTCGAAGAACTACAGTTACAGGTAAGCAACCTGCCCTTGCTTGTCCCATTTTTCATGGCTAATTCAAAGTGGTACACAAGTAAGCTCAATTAAAAAGATACATAACTAGTAGTACACATTGAATTTCCTATTTTCTACTACCCTATTGCCAGTACATTTTCAGAATTATCAAGTTACCCCACTGAATCAGAACTAGACTCTCTGAGCTCCCTTATGAGTTGCTGGCGTGGCATTTCTTCTGCTTTGTGACAACACAGCCTCTTCTCCTTTCTGGGAACATAGTTTTCCCTATGGTCCTCTTGGCATTTTTGCTGCATCCCTCTCTTCTTTTGCTTCTCAAAGTATAATAGCCAAACTAAGCAGGATAGATATTCTATCATTAAAATGGAGAATGTCTTAAATTCTAAGAACAGCCGATTGCCAGAGCAGATTTAAACGCTCCCATTAGTTTGCAAATTGGCTTTCTTTGTATTGCAATTGGTCAGCGGAAAACTTTGTTGGTTTGCTAATAAAATTGCCCAGTCACGAAGGTCTGCCAGAGACATGTCTGCAACACTTAGCAGATTCTGGCTTCTCATGAGAAGCTGCCTGTAAAGTTTGATCCTGAATCATTTTGGCAGCTTAAGCAAGTGATTCCGTAGTACAGAGAGTACCAGGCGCCCCTTCTTGCTGCTTCAGTGGTTCTTTATTTTAACCTCCTGACAAACATAAAGGACATTCTACATTTCTTTCCCCACCAACACTTCCTTCTCCCTCTCTTTCTGTTCATGCCACTGACTCATACCTGTCAACCATCCCAATTTGCCGGGAAAACCCCGTAATTTGACGTCCATTTACGTCATAACCCGCCCCGCGCTGCCAAAACCCCGTAATTTGGCAGCGGGAGGAAACGCTTTCCGCGCATGCATGGAAGCACTATGCTGCTTGCACAGCTCCTACGCAAGCGGCGTAGCACTTCCACGCATGCGTGGAAGGGTTTTAACCCTTCCATGCATGCACAGAAGCGCTATGCCACTTGCGTAGAGGCTGCGCAAGCGGCGTAGCGCTTCCGCGCATGCGTGAAAAGCAACCTGTGCACAAGCGATGTGCGCAGGTCCCATTTTTTCGGAGCTGCGGGTTGACAGGTATGCACTGACTACAGTGGAACATTACTGATTCTGCCAGAGCACCAGGTGCCAGAGCAGTATCTTCTCTCCCAAAACCACCATTTTCTCGAGAACACTGAACACACTCCTTTGGTCTCTGCAGCACTCCAGGTACTTGTGGCAGCAACGAGGGAGTGATCTTCATTTCCATCTCAGTTTTCATTCATGGATGCAGGGTTTAATCAATGGTGAATAGGTTGCCCTTGCTTGAAAGCCAGTCGTGCCTAGGGTTGCCATATGCCCTGGAAAACCAGGATTGTCCCGGATTCAAGGTTGGAAAAATTGTCCCAGCCAATTCAATAAAAATCATGTTAAAGAACCGGATTTTTAAAACTTACTCATTGTGTATTATAACACACCATTAAAATAAAATTGAATTCCCACCATCAAATGAGCGATTTCCTGCCACATTGGAGTTGGAATATACCTGGAGACAAATCTTAACATCCTCACCTCACGCCACCGCCCAATAAGTGTGAACAGTGTGTTTTAACTGCTGTAAATAAATTCATTTATGTATTGATATATTTAATGTAAAAGTGTTTTATAGCTGTCATTATATTATGTTTGTTTTAAAAAGGCTATTTTGTAGATAACCTGCCCGTTTTTGTCATGTATACACAACTTTTGTCCTAGTTTTGTGGGAGAGAATTATGGCAACTCTAGTTGTGTCTGACTCTAGGGGGTGGTGCTCATCTCTCTTCCCGTCGACATGTGGCGGGCATTATAGACACTGAAGCACCCAGAACACTGTTACCTTCCTGCCACAGTGGTACCTATTTATCTACTTGCAATTTCTTGCTTTCAAACTGCTAGGTTGGCAGGAGCTGGGAGAGAGACCAGAGCTCACTCTGTCATGCAGCACTCAGGTCTTGAACTGCTGGCCTGCCAATCTTCCAATGAAAAGTCCACGTATGGCAAGAGTGGTGTAAACCAAGGGAATAAAGAACAAAAACCACTCAAAAATATCTATATATAATTGTATTCTTCAGAAAGTAAATATGATGCTTCAAAAGTAATGACACAATTTTTCTGTGCAAAAATGTATATAAAGTCAAACTAAATTCATAATAAACCAATTCTTCTGCGCAAAAAGTATAAAGTCAATATCAGTATTGAGGGGGAGCACAACACACACACCCCCAGTGATATTAAAGGGGAAACTCCGATTAGGAACTTCAGGCGCCGTTGGGGAGGGGGGCTTTGGTTCCCGCGGCTTGGCGGACTTGCTCTCCTGGTGTTTTTGTTTTTGTTTGTTTTAATTTTTGCGCGCTGGCTTCCTCAGTGTTCTGCGCGTTCATGGTGCGCAGGACGCTGGGGCTTGTAGTTATGGGTTTGTGCTGCGTTTTTTAAAAACGGTTTTCTTTTGATTGGCTGTGGCGCATTTCCGAACGTTCCTTGTGCCGCGCCATGCGAGAGCCTCTCAGCCTGATTGGCTCTGGCGCGGCACAGCGCAAGGAATGTTGGGAAATGAAGTTGTTTCCCTTTTTTTGCATTTGTGGGGCTGTTGCCCCACTGCCTGTTTTCTCAATCCTTTTTTGACCGTGTGCACGAAGGGTGAGTGCAGGCAAGTAGGGCGAGGCATAGCAACCTATAGCAAGTTCCAATGGTTAACCCTTGGTTTTATAGGTTAAGATATAGAATTGTAGTTCTTGTATTATTACTTATAGTTATGTATGTATTTCTTTAGATTCCTGATGAAAGTAACCTGAAAAGCCGAGACTGTACCGAAAGGGCTTTGAATCTACTTTAATAATCTACTTTAATGAACTTTTGATTAAAATTAAGATTAAGAATTTCACTGACTCTGAGCCTCAAACAGTTTTCTTCCTCTTTACAGAGGCAGTGGGGGGGGGGGGGCACATGAAATAGTGCCATGGGGTACATCCAGCTTGTGGGCCGCAGGTTGAGAATCCCTGGTCTTGACTGTACTATGATATATTGCCCAAAGTGGAGAACTCCAGTTTGCCAATGAGATAGTATTTGTGACAAATAAGATAAGAAAAACTAAAATATTAAAAACATGTAAAAATGGACATGGGATTCTGAAGGCAGACACTTTTATGTGTGCCTTTATGAGTTTCCTGTAGACAGGAAATATCCAGATGATTTCCCTTGCAAAGAACACTGATTGCATTATGCAAAATTAAACTCTTACAAGGTTTAGTCCACTCATCTTTGATTTCCTTTCAGATGGCTTTGGAAGAAAGGATGTATCCCATGGCGCTGAAGTTATCACCACCTACAGTGATGGGATACCTTGCATGTTATTGTCCTTCTGCTGCTTGACTCACTGAAGACTTGTATTACAAGCGTTGAGCAATACTGGAGATGAAGGATGCTGTCGCTTGGCCAAATTGTACTACCTTTGCTAAATAAATAACATGGATACTATGAAGAGAAAATTCATTTGTCCTTTCCTGAGGAAAGGGTTTTGAATGTCAATTCCAGGCCATTCAGGAGCAGGTTGGGAGAGGGGAAGGGTGACACAACAGTGTTTTTTTTTAGTCAAACAGTTCCTCTAGCCCAGCAGCTCTCAAATATCCTCTCCCTCTCAGCTCTTCTGCAGAACACTTTGACTTTTTGATAGGTACAGCATTCAAGCCTTTGTTTTCCTTCTACAGATCAAATTGCATATGTAACTTCTCTTCTAAAGTCCATAGACTGTAGCTCCAGTCCATGGTAGAACATATGATCTGTATGGAGAAGGTGTCTGCTTCTGGCCCCAGAATCTCTAAATGGGACTAGTACATGCTTCTGTCTAAAAACAGGATACCCACTACTGATTAGGGGAACTCATTCAGTCTTAAGAGCCATTTCAGAGCTATTCTCAGGAACTGCGTGCCAGTAGGGAGCGTGGCCAGGAGCAAACGAATGGGCCATACAATACCAGAACATTCTAAGTTAAAGTGCTTATTATCAGTAAACTGGGTAAACTGGGTTTAGAAGAGGAGGGAAACTAGAGACCAAATTGCCAACATTTGTTGGACCATGGAAAAAGCAAAGGCGTATCAGAAAAACATCTACTTTTGTTTCTTTGACTACACTAAAGACTTTGTGTGGATCACAGCAAACTGTGGCAAGTACCAGATCACCTCACCTGTCTTCTTAGAAACTTGTATGTGGGTCAAGAAGCGACAGTTAGGACTGGATATGAAACAACCGATTGGTTTAGAATAGGAAAAGGAGTATGACAAGACAGTATATTGACACCCTGCTTATTGATTTGATTTATTAGATTTGTATGCCGTCCACTCTGCATACGCCGACTCAGGGCAGCTCACAGTAATAATAAATCAACAATATACAGGCAAATATGTTTATGTTTATCTGATTTATACCCCGCCCTACTCAGCTGAGGCTGACTCGGGGCGGCTTACAACATGTCAATATGGTACAAATAGCAATACAGTAGTACAGAAAAAATAATCAATACACTCACTAACACAAAGATGCAATAAATAAATACCACAATAGTACAATATATCAGCAATGTAACAACAAAAATATAATAACAATATATTAGCAAAACAATTTGTCCACAAAACATATCAAAAAACATTTCAGCAAAACAATATATCAGCAAGACAATATGTTCAGCAAACAATATATCAGAAAAACATATCAACAGAAAATACACAGCAATGCAATATAAAATCGATATGACCAATACAAAAACAAAAATACAATACAGCAGGAATATAATACAATAAAATACTGTAGAAATCCGATTCATGTAAACATCTAATCAGCCTCATGAGGAGCAGTTTATAGCCCCAGATAAGCAAAGAAAGAGTTAAGAAGCCTATCGAAGTCCAGCTTCATTAGGCTGTGTAGAGACAGAGATAGAGAGAAAGAATACACACAACTGCAGTTTTGGCTGAACAAAGGAATAATCATGGCGTCTCTTTATTCAAACAGAGTATATCAGAAACAAAACTAAGGCACATCAACCAATCAGAACGTCAGAACCAAATAAGGAGAAATAAGGAGAATTCTTCTCACTGTTCTACGCATGCCCAAAATCCAGCGTTGTCTCTCATGTAAACAAAGAGGCCTTTGTTTACAAAATGTGTAGAAGACAGGCAGACAGAATCCAGATACATTCCTACATGTCCTCCTTTTTCATTTAAATTTGAGAGAGGGACGGCTAATCATACCCCTGCATGTCATCATACTCCATAACTACTCCTCCATATACATCATCACTGTCCTCCTGGACATCGTACCCCTCCTGACTCCTGGTACCTTGTTCCGGAGGATGATACCTCATTGAGTACAATTGCTGTCGTGCAAAACCAGATGTCTCCCTTCTACGCAGTGGACATGTGTTCACATTGAAATAAGATTAAGAATACAATAAATGCAAAAACACAAAGATATAAGGCAAATAATAATAATGAACCCATAAAAGAAAACTTGTCTAAGGACAGACAAATCAGGCAACCAAGAAGTCATCCAATCAAAGAGATTAACATCAGTGTGTACATTGTTAGTAATGCTCTCCTGTAAATTCTGAATTTCTTTCTCAATAGTATTATTCAGATCCTGGAATTTTACCCGACATCCCTGGTTCCCGACCAGTTTACAAAATCCTCCGGATTTTGCTAACAGGTAATCGTGGCAACTCCATCAAAAAAGAACCACATGTTGGGATCCTTAATTTGCCATCCATTGCAAATTGAACCACTATCTATAGCAGAATAATCAGGAGTAAACATAGGAAACACATCATATATATCTTCAATAGTAGTGTTAAACAAGGTAAAATTAAGCTTATAAGAACTGTTATAACTACCCCATAACCAAAAATAATCATCACAACCCGTATAATTGCCTACATTCCGCAAAACCCGTTTTGCTTGAGTCCAGTGCTTCCATTTACTATTCCAGACCCCAGAACTATGACAGTAGAAACAAAGCCCTTTAGTGTATTTCTTGAATGTCATGCTTCGCCAGCGGGTGTTGTTAAATTGTTCTGGGGGATTGGAGAAGAGTGTAGACCTATCAATATGTTGCAAGTGTCCAATAACCAACTCAGGCATGTTGAACAATCCCGGAAGAAAGGCCATTTGAGACACTGCCAGTGGATGCTCATAGTATAATGTTGCATTCTTACCATGAACTCAAACAGATAGTTAGCATGATGAAGCCAAAAGTTGGGGTTGCCCCCATGAGTCATTGTTCTTACAGCTGGAAGTACAGTAAGAAAGAAAAGAACAAATGTCAGCAATTTTAGTCTACTGGTGAACCACCATCCTGGAGCTGAGTAACCTTCTTCTCTCTCCATGGGCGGATCGCTCGGGCAGGAATCCACACAGGTCCTGAGGTCGTAGAAACAGCTGCGTATCCTCGTTCCCAGGTGATTAGAGGCACAGGACCCTTCCACTCAGGATCTGGTTGTTGCCGATAAACGACCAATGGCTTAGGAAGACACTCCTCGGTCCTGAAATGCAATTCGACTGGAGAGTGTGACCTGTTATGGGGAGCAAGAAGAAAATTAAGAGTATACAGTACTTTAGCAACAGCTGTAGGTATTTCAGCCACAGGAACCCCTCTATCTCCCACTTGCTTGTGTAACAAATTTTTGAATGTCAGGTGGGCTCTTTCAACAATCGCCTGTCCAGTCGAGTTATAGGGTATTCCATGGGTTAGCTTAATGTCCCACTGACGACAAAAGTCCTGAAAGGCAGAAGAAACATATGATGGCCCATTGTCTGTCTTAAGGCTTTTACATTTACCCATTACCGCAAACGAACGAATGCAATGTTGTATAACATGTCTGGATGTTTCCCCCCGTAAGGGTGTAGCCCATATAAATCCAGAGAAGGTATCAACAGTCACATGTAACTTAGAAAGCGGAGCCAAAGCAGGTACTTGCGTGACATCCATCTGCCATAGCTGATTGGCTTCTGTTCCTCGAGGATTAACAGCATCAAATGGCAGGAATATAGGAGACTTCGTACAGGAAGCACAGGACGATACAATGTCTCTAGCCTGTGACATAGGAATGGAAAATCGTTTATGCAAAACCTTAGCAGATTGATGAAACATTGCATGACTGTCAATGGGGTTGTCAAAGAGAGAAAAAACCTCAGCAGAGTCCCGGAGAGCAGAATCTGCTCGTGCATTGCCCTCCGTCAAATAACCTGGGATCCTTGTGTGAGAGCATATGTGGGCAATGAAGAATGGGACCATACGGTTGGAAAGAAAACCTTGAAGCTGTTGGAATAAAGCAAAAAGATCCCTATCCATCAATGGAGACAAATAAGCTTGAGCTAAAGTAAAAATAAGGCGGTAAACATATTGAGTATCCACAATTAGGTTAAAAGGCACATCAGAAAACGTAGAGAAAGCAAGTATGACCGCTGCCAGTTCCGACCGCTGGGCTGATGCTTGAGGTCCTGTAAAAACAACCTCCCATTCCCCAGTAGGACCCTGCCTTGTAAGGACTCCACGGGAGGGGGAGCCATCCGAGAAAAGAGTAATGGCATGCAAGATAGGTTGCATGCAAAGCGGGGATGACAGGGAGTAAGAAGTGAGATTCAGCAAGGTAAACCGCTTATCTTTGGGGGGGTTAAATTTAACTTGTCCCACAAAGTCCGCCATGGCCACCTGAAATGCCTCAGAATGCTGTAGCAAGGCGGTTAGCTGATCCTGCGAAAAAGGAAAACAAACAAAGTCAACGTCATAGCCAGTCAAATGCTTTGCCCTAGTACAGCATTTAAGGAAAAGATCAGCAATCGCATCAGGTAGGCGATAACAGTTTTTCGAGGGAGTGTGCGCCAAGTGAAGCCATTCCACGATGGCCACCTTCTGAGCATTGACAGGCGCGAACAAAACAGCAGTGGGCAGCCTCGGTGTGGGAAGAAGAGCGCATGCCAGCGCAATGGTGCCTGAGGGCACCCGATCCACAGCGATGGTATACAGCTTTTCGTTGAGGCGTTGAAGAGCTGTACGCATCTCCGTTGTGCAGGGAATGATGTCCGCTGGAGAAGTGTGTCCAGAAAGAGCAGCAAAGAGTGGTGACAGTTCCTCAGTGCTCAGGGCCAAGAAGGGACGAGCCCAATTTATGTTCCCTAGCAATTGTTGCAATTGTACAAGAGTGAACTGCTTTGGAATAGCTATTGTTGGCAATAGCGGAGTTGAAGCTGTAGCTGAGAGCCTATGTCCCAGATATTGGAATGGATACATCCGCTGCACTTTTTCAGGAGCTATGATCAAGCCCGCTTGTTGCAAAATGTCTGCTAGGTCCTGCAGGTGTTTCTCCGTGACTTGTGGACCATGCAATAAAATGTCATCTGTGTAATGATAGACTTTAACCTCTGGATGACGTTGCCTGAAAGGTTCCAAAGCCATGTTCACAAAATGTTGGCATAGAGTCGGCGAGTTGGCCATACCCATAGGCAAGACACACCATTCAAACCGTTGAGTAGGATGTTCATTATTGTATACTGGCAATGTAAATGCAAATTTTTCTCTGTCTTGTGGCGCTAGCAAGATTGTATAAAAACAGTCCTTCAAATCTATGACCATGAGTTGGTGATCTTCAGGAACCATGTTCGGATTAGGGAGTCCAGATTGTAGAGGTCCCATTGGCAAGATGTGCTCATTAACTTTTCTCAAATCATGCAACAATCTCCATTTTCCAGACTTCTTTTTCACCACAAAAATTGGAGAGTTCCAAGGACTAGTGGTTGTTTGAATATGTCCCAGATTTAATTGCTCCTGTACAAGGGCCTCCGCCGCCTGGAGCTTTTCTCTTGAGAGCGGCCATTGATCCGTCCACACTGGCGGGGTGTTTTTCCATTGTAGTGGAAGTGCATGCAACGGTGCTGCAGGGGAGGCCCGTATCAAAAATTTGTCTGCAAGGTACACCCTGTTTTAGCCATGAGATCCCGGCCCCACAGAGTAATAGGAATATCCATAATCAGGGGGTGAAGAGAAACTTTTGTTCCCCCTGAGGTCTCAAAGACGATTGGATGAACACTCTGCTGTGCTGGCTCGTACCCGCCCACCCCAAAAACTTCCCTACAGGGGCGGACGGCCCATCCAGTTGGCCAATCTTTTTTTGCCACCACTGAAATATCGGCTCCTGTATCGATTAGTCCAGACACTGAACGTCCACCCATAATCAGCGAGCGGGTCGGTCTATCCTCGGTGATTTGTATCACAGCCATAGCTGCTGTTACAGTCCCCTCCTGGGATGCAGTTACAGTGGTCCCTAGTGGGAGCAGATGAAGGCGTCCTACAGGTTGTCCCTTAGGCAGGGTGAGATGTTGCGTGGCTGATGCAGGGATGACAATTTCTTGGTGACCCAATGTAACTGACCCTGCTGCAATGTGTACAGAAGCGGGCAAGGCGTCTGGGCAAGGAAGAACAATGCCCACCATGCCCTGGGGAATAACATCATCAACCAGTGTGGGAAGAGCCTCCACACACCCTGGCACAGTAAAGGTACAGTCCTTGGATAACCTCAATAATAGCCCTTCTTTTAGAGGATGGTTTTTTCTATATCGTGAAAGCATTTCTTGGGCAAGTTCCATATCTTCTTCCATCTCTATTGCTTCCTCACTGACCTCTGGCAGCCCTATTATTTTGCCTGGGCCCGAGCAAGGCCCGCACTCCCATTTCCCTGCTGCTGTGGAGAAGAGTCAGAGTCTTTGTGCTGAGCAGCTGAGGGGTTGGCATTAGGATTTGAGCGGCACTGATTGGCCCAATGGTACCCCTTCTGACAAATGGGACATTTCCTTGAAGGGCGTGCTGCCGGCTTTTGAGAGGAGCGACATTGTGCTTTAAAATGCCCTTCTTTTCCACAACCAAAACAACGTTTGTTTTGAGCCTGAGTTGTGGGCAACTGAACTGCAGCTGCCAGAAGTTGAGCCTTGTAACTGTGAGTCCCCACATTTTGACAAACTTTCATCATGTCTGCTATCGATGTGCCTGGCCGAGCATAAACAGCTGTCAGAGCACCCTTACAATCCTCATTGGCATTTTCAAAAGCCAGTTGTTTCATGAGCATTTCCTGTGCCGGGACATTTTCCACCTGGCGGCTGAGGGCAGTCATGAGTCTGTTAATGAACTCAGTGTAATTCTCTTTAGGGCCCTGCCTAATTGCTGCAAATCCAGCAACTGAGCTATCCCCTTTGGAAGGAATCTTACTCCAGGCACGCATGACTATCTGTGCAATATCTCCCAACTGGGCATCAGTGAGTGCCAACTGCTGTGTGGGGTTGGCAAAATTTCCCTCCCCACATAACATATCCATCGTGAGTGCAGGGCGTGTGTGATGTACCTCCCAAGCCACATCCCTCCACTCCTGCAAGCAGAGCATAGCTTCTGCAGGAGGCAGGAGTGCTTTGATCATCTGTTTCCAATCAGCTGGTATCAATTTTTGAGAAGCAATGGTTTCCAACAGAGCTTTTGTAAAAGGAGCATTAACCCCATAGTCACGTATGCTGACTTTCAGTTCCTTCAGATATTTGTAATGGAGGGTTTCATATCTATCTGGGATTGCCGGTGCATTGCCAACAGCCGGAGCCCCCCTGATCACTGGGTATATCTCAGTAGATTCCACATCCAGCACAGCTGCAGTTAAAGCAGCAGAGAACTGTGTTTTTGTAGGGCTAAAAGTGCTTGATTGCTGCAAGGCAGGATATAATGTCCCATCTCCTTTTCCACCCCCATCCCCATCAGGGGCCTCATGCTGTTGTTTCTCATATGATGGAGGGGCTGTTGCCAGAGTCCTTCCCTTGGCTGGGGGCAAAAGCTGTGGAAGGGGACCAGCAAGCCGCTGGGACAACAAAATATTTCTTGGAGTACGTCTTTGAAGACAGTTTCTGACTTCATTCCAGGTATATTGCACTGACACAGAAACCTCCTCATGCTTCTGCAATTCATTCCCAATCTTTTTCCAATTTTTAAAGTCCAAACAGTCATATTTAAACCAAGGACAGGTTTTTCCTACAGCTTGGACCAGCTGTTGTACTTCCTTCTTATCAGCCCGTTTCCCATTCTTATTCAGAAGATATGAGATATCTTTACAAAGCTCCTGCTCTGGCGAAGCTAGCACGCACCCCATAATAAATTTTTCACTCACCCTGTGGGATCCAAGAGAAAACTTGTATGATTCAAGCGCTTTTCTGACCTTTCCTCTGGTCGTGGGTGAATGACAATAGACCTCCCCGGTCGCCAATTATGAGGTGTTAATTGCTAATTGCTGAAGCAGATATCTTCAAAGCATTCCTTTGAATTTCATTCAAACGCCTCACAACGGGGCTCCACTTGTAGAAATCCGATTCATGTAAACATCTAATCAGCCTCATGAGGAGCAGTTTATAGCCCCAGATAAGCAAAGAAAGAGTTAAGAAGCCTATCGAAGTCCAGCTTCATTAGGCTGTGTAGAGACAGAGATAGAGAGAAAGAATACACACGACTGCAGTTTTGGCTGAACAAAGGAATAATCATGGCGTCTCTTTATTCAAACAGAGTATATCAGAAACAAAACTAAGGCACATCAACCAATCAGAATGTCAGAACCAAATAAGGAGAAATAAGGAGAATTCTTCTCACTGTTCTACGCATGCCCAAAATCCAGCGTTGTCTCTCATGTAAACAAAGAGGCCTTTGTTTACAAAATGTGTAGAAGACAGGCAGACAGAATCCAGATACATTCCTACAAAATACAATACGATTAAGTCTGCGATGTCCTTTTCACACACCCCACACAGCTGTCGCTCCTCTCCTCTCTTTGAGGCCGGGCCGGCCCGGCCGAGGGAGGGATCCAGCGGTGGGCGGCGGGTGGCAGGCGGTGGCAACAGCAGTTCTTATAGCCGCCCAAACGCCCTGCACAGCTGTCACTCCTCTCCTCTTTTCAAGGCTGGGCAGAGCACATTATGTGTAACGCAGGGCTGGAGAATCACAAACCGGAATTAAGATTGCCTGGGAAAATATCAACTACCTCAGTCAGACATGCAGATCACATCACCCTAATGGAAGAAGGTGAAGAAGATCTAAAGAGCCTCTTGATAAAGATGAAAGAGGAAAGTACAAAATTTGGCTTGATACACAACAATAAAAAAACCAAGATCATGGCATCCGGTTCCATCACTCCCTGGCAAATAGAAGGAGAAGAAATTGAAGCAGTGACCTAATTTACCTTTTTGGGATCTAAGATCACTGTAGATGGTGACTGTAGCCTTGAAATTAAAAGGTGCTTACTCCTTGAGAGGAAAGCTATGGCGAATCTAGGCAGCATAATGAAATGTAGAGACATCACCCTCCCAACAAAAGTCTGTATAGTTAAAGCAATGGTCTTCCCATAGTAATATATGGCTGTGAGAGCTGGACCATAAGGAAGGCTGAGCACAGAAGAATAGATACTTTTGAACTGTGGAGCTAGAGAAGACTCTTGAGAGTCACCTGGACTGCAAGGAGATCAAATCAGTCTATTCTAAAGGAAATCAACCCAGATGGTTCCTTGGATGGACAGATACTGAAGCTGAAGCTCAAATACTTTGGCCATCAAATGAAAAGAGAGGGGGGGGGCGTTCCATCATGGCGGGCTGACCAGCTGCGATTCCCATCAGTTCTTAAAGGAGGGCAGTTTAAAGTGGTCAAAAGTGGTTAAATAGTGGCAAAAATTATCTAAAAATATGTCGTACCGTGTCTCCTGTTGAAATCCTTTGATCGGCTACGGCTTGGGCTTAAGAAAAGTGAGTCTCTCAGTTTCTAGTGGTGTGGAGGTTGGAGTGCAGCGCAGTGCAGCCGGGTTTGCCTGTACTCTCTGCTCTATTTGAGGCAAGATCAAGAGAAGAAAGAGGGAACTGGCATTGAGAAGGAGAAAGTGTGGAAGAATGTATGGAATGTGCCTCTGCCGTGGCTTTGAAGTGCAGATATTGGCAGCGGAGGAAATAGAGAACCTTTGTGAAGAAGTGAAGTGAAGGGGAGAGAGAAAACGGGTGGATGAACAGATAAACAGCTATCAAACAAGCGGGCAAGTGGAGTTATTGAGGTAAGTCCGGGGGGGGTTGATGGGGGGGGAGCGGAAGCAATCCTCAGTCGATCCCATCGGTACCTAATTGTCTCTGATCAGTGCTACGTGGTGTTCAATGCAGCTGAAGAGGTCGATGTTGAATATAAAACAACTGGTTTTGAGAACGGGAGTTCATCTAGTTTTCTCTCTCTGTCTAAATGGTGGCAGAATAACATTTATATTTCTCTGCTATAATTTTCCCCCCTCTTTTTCCTCCTTGAAACTTGTTATGGCACTTTTTTGCTGCCTTTTATACACAGGAAAAGTTTTAAAAGGATACCTGGATTAGATGACACAATATTGCAGAAGCTGAAAAACTGTTTCAATTAGAGAAGGAATAAGAGAAGAAGATTCTTTTTGTTTTTCTGCTGGAAATTATAGCATTGACTTTCACTCATTACATGTGGCAAGATGGTGATTTAAGACTCTGGTGTTGTTGTTCTTAAAATTGTTTACCCTTCTTTTCTGGATACTCTTTCACACCTACACCCAACACTCTGCTCTTCCATACCCAATGTATTTTTAAGGTCATACAGATCATACAGTACAGCCAGTAGTAAATCTGAAAGCTCACTTGGAGATTTTTAAAATCATTTTTTCAACCTTTTCTTTTTTTTTTCTTTCCCAAGGAGGGAGTTGAATTTACATATATATAATTAAAATTAACTGATCTGAATTGAAATAGTTAATTCCCTCTTTTCTGGATACTCTTCCACACCCAATGTATTTTTAAGGTTATACTGATCATACAGTACAGTCAGTGGCAAATCTGAAAGTTTATTTGGAGGTTTTTAAAATCACTTCTTTAACTCTCCTTTTTCCCTTCTTTCAAGGAGGGAGTTGAATCTACACATATATAATCAAAATTTGAATTGATTTGAACTGAACTGAACTGATCTGAAATTTTTTAAAGAGCTCATATCCTTATGTGTTATGTACTGTTTATGATTTGTAAGTGCAAGTGGATGAGTCATCAGGAAAGAGGCAAAGAAAAGGAAAAGAAGTTAGGTTGGTTGAGAGATAGGGAGACGTCATCTGACAGGAGCTATCGAAGGCTTGTGCGGTTAGAGGTGGAGAGTGACGTAATGAAGAAAACTTTGAAACAGGAGGTGATTGACACCGAGGAGCAAGAGAGGGTCAGGAAGATTTTACAACAGCAAAAACAACAACAAGGAGCCATTGCTAAAACAACAGTAATAACTCCAACAACAACAGCATTAATGACGACAGCAGTAACAACAACAACCACAACTATTGCTAAATCACCAGCTACGACCCCAATAACAATAGCAACAACAATAATAACAGCAGCGACAACAGTAGTAACAACTACAATTGCAGCATCGCCAATAACAATGATTACAATACCAGCATCAAAAATACCAACCACCCCAACATCAAAAACACCGATAATAATAACTTCACCGAAAACATCAAGCACAGTAATTCTAAAAACATCAACGGTATCAACAGTAGCGCTAACCCCAACATTAGTGACAGATCCAATTGCAACTTTAACTTCGAAGCCCCAAGTGCCGGGTCCTAAGAGTGACTTTGAAAGGATGTTTAAATGTTTTGAAAAGATGGAAGCTAAATTGACTGCAGGTCAAACAATTCTACAGGATAAGATTGGAGATATGTCAAGAGACTCAAATAAAGGATTTGATGAATTAAAGAAAGGGCAAGTTGAATTAAAAAAGAACAGGATGAAATTAAAAAAGAACAGAAAGAACTTAAAGTTGAGGTGAAAAAGATGAAAGAAAAAGAGAAGGAAAGGGATGTTAAGGTGGGTTCATTGGAAAAAAGTGTTGAAATATTGGAAGAACAATTAAGACGCCTGAATATAATAATTCAAAATTTTCCTGAGAATACACCAGATTAATTAAAAGACAGATTTTTTGGGTGGCTTAATTCTCTTGAGATGGAATATAGTTTTGTTCTGGAGGAAATTGCAAGTATATATCATCTTGGACAGAAGAGAGGTAGAACCGGACCACAGAACGTGTTGGTGAAGTTTGCAAATGTGGCTGACAAGACAAGATTAATGGTACATATTAAACAAGCTGGACCAATGGTTTTGAAGATAGAGGGTGCTGACATTGAGATCTATAACAATATTGCAGTGGAGGAGAGAATGTGGTGACAAGAGATAAAACCGGCAACAAAACATTTGATTGGCAAGGGTATTAAGTATAACTGGAAGTTTCCAAGGCAATTACTGTTCTGGAATTTGGGGAGAAGATTTTCAGTGCGAGAAGGTCTTAATGTCTTGGATATTTTGGTGGATGCAAAGCTATTGGAGAATGGTACTAAGGAATGGGAGGCTTTAAAGGAGGGTTTGATAATTTCAGGAGGGTTGTACTTTGGAAGAAATATGGAAGAAGAAGAAGATGATATGCCCAAGGGTGCTGAAGGAGGAATGTAAGCTGGGATCTGTGGGAAGTCCATAGTGGTCACGTCATTTTTAATGTGCTTTCCCCCTCTCCCGCCTTTGATTTTCGGAGGCCACTTTTATAGTAAGTGGGGAGAGTTAAAAAGTTTTTTTAATTTTTGTTGTTGTTTTTTGTTAATTTTGGTTAATTTTTATGTTAATTGTTTTGGGATAAGAGGTAACACGCCCAATGGAGAACTCGGAAGTGGTGGAAGAGGGAGACAAATTAAACTAAATTATGAGAGCGGTTAAAGTATTAACGTGGAATGTAAAAGGTACAGGTTCTCAGATTAAGAGGAGAAGGATAGAATCAGTTCTGAGGAAAGATAGACCGGACATAGTCTTTCTTCAGGAAACTCATAAAAAATCTCAGGATACAAACAAAATTTTTTTAAGTTGGATGCAGCACTATGAAAAATCATATGGTACATCAAAAGCAAGAGGAGTTGCAATATTGATTTCGGCTGGATTGGGGTTTGAGATAATAAATAGTATCTCGGATCCTGAAGGGAGATTTTTGATTGTGAAAGGGAAAATAGACGATGATGAAATAATGCTGGTGAATATATATGCCCCTAATGATTATCAAGTGGAATTTTTAGAAAAAATGCACAAGATTTTGGTAAAAGAAAAAAACAATGAAGATGATAGTGGCTGGGGATTTTAATTTAGTAAAATCAAATTTGGATTGTACAAATATATTAAGATGTGGAAAAGGGATTAAAGGGTGGATGTTAGACAATTGGATGGCTGCCTTAGGTTTGAAAGATTCCTGGAGATAACTTAAGGGTCCAGAAAGGGTATACATGTATTTTTCACAGGTTCATAATTCTTACTCCAGAATAGATTATATATTTGCAACTGAAAATTTGGTTAAAAATATGGAGGAAATGGAAGTTGGAATATTTAAGGAATCGGACCATGCTAAAATGATATTGGAATTTAAATTACAGAATGAAATTAGATCAAGAATGATTTGGAGGCATGATGTTAACCTATTTAGAGATCAAAAGTGTAAAGAACAAATTATGAAGAGTTGGAGGGAAAGTTGGCAATGGAACGATAATGGTGAGGTGGGGTATAACATGGTCTGGGATGCCATGAAGTCGGTCTTTAGAGGGGAGTGTATAAAGTTGGCAAGTAATAGGTACAAAAATTATAAGTTAGCACAGGACAATTTTGAAAATGAGATGAAGCAGCTACAGGAGGAACATTTGAAGACAAAGAATAAAAAGGTTTTTGCCAATTTACAAAGACTAAAGACTGAATTGGTAGGTAAAGATATAGAAAAGGTGAAAAGAGATTTGGTTTATTTAAAAAGAGAATATTTTGAATTTAGTAATAAAAATTCAAAATTATTAGCAAAAGCAGCAAAAGATAAAAGGGAAAAAAGGGAAATTGGTGTTTTGATCAATGAACAAGGGATAAGATGCAATAAGATAAAGGATAAATGTAAAATTGTGAAAGAATGTTATCAAGCCCTTTATGCAAGAAAAGAAATAGATGAGGAGAAAGTTAAGAAGCAACTAGAGAAGCAAATAATTAGTGGAATAAAACAGGAACATATGGGTAGAATGGAAGAATTAATGACTGAGAAAGAAGTGAAAGAGGTAATTGCTGGTCTGAAGTTGGGAAAAGCTCCTGGGGAAGATGGTTTACCTGTTGATTTTTACAAGGAATTTAGAGACATTATGGTACCAAAGTTGGTAAAATTATATAATTACATATTAGATGGAGGGCAAATTCCAATTTCATGGTATAGGACCTCAATTGTACTGTTACCAAAACCTAGAAAGAATTTAGAAAAAGTAGAATCTTATAGACCAATCTCATTGATAAACCAAGATGCCAAGATCTTCACAGCAATATTGGCTAATCGCCTTAATAATTTTATGGGGGAATATATAAGTGTAGATTAAGTGGGCTTTTTAAAAGGGAGACACATGGCAGATTTGACTAGAAGAGTAGTAGACTTAATTGATACTGTGAGTCAAACAAAAGAAAAAGTGGGTTTAATATCTTTGGATATATTTAAGGCTTTTGACTCTCTACAATGGATCCCAATTAAGGAAATAATTAAATGTTATGGATTCAGTGTAAAATTTAGAAGGGTAATAGGTCAATTATATCAGCAAGGAACAGCTACTGTCAGAGTGAATGATGAGATTATGGATGAGGTAAAGTTAGAGGCTGGCACTAGACAGGGCTATCCTTTATCTCCAATATTGTTCATTATGGCAATGGAGTTATTAGCAAAAGCTGTAAGAGATGATGGAAAAATAGTGGGGATTATGGAAAATAAGATAAGTATGTATGCCGATGACACTTTGATAATTGTAAAACAACCTGAGAAAGTAATGGACAGAATTAGAGTACAATTAAAGGACTTTGAAGATATTACTGGGATGAGGATAAATTGGGACAAATCGGAAATGATGCTTTGTAACATGGGTGATGAAGACCAGAAGAAGATAAAGCAAATAGTTAATATTCAGATTAAAATAAGTTGAAATATTTGGGAATAATTATATCAAACAGATTGGAAGATCTTAAAAGACTGAACCATGATAGTTTGAAAATTGAAATTAAAAATAAGATACAAAGTTTTCAAAAGTTGAAACTGTCATGGTTTGGAAGAATTGCACTCACAAAAATGATGTTGTTACCTAGAATAAATTTTTTATTTGAGGCGTTAGCAATTCAATTGAAGGATAAGGAAGTTAAGGAGTTTCAAAACTTGTTTAATAATTTTTGTAATGATGGAAAGAAATCCAGGTTACCAAAAAAGCTATGGTATTTATCACAGAAAGAAGGTGGATTGGGAATGCCAAATTTGATGGCATATTATCGAGCATTTCAAATTAAGAATGTTGTGAAGATCTTGGCAAGGGAAAAGGTAATATGGGAGGAAATTGAGATGAGGGACTCTAGACATATAGGTAAAATGGTTTTTTTAGGAAGTAATTTGGGAAAGACAGTAACTAAAAATACTATGATGAAAGGATTAATGAACGTATGGAAGAGAGTCGAGAAAGATCTGGCCCCGAATGTTTCTCCAATGTTGGAAATTTTGGATATGGCAAGCTTTCCAATTAATATAGATGATGAGGTAAAGGAAGTATTGGACAAGAATGAGGTTTTCCTATTGAAAGACTGGTTACGGATCTGTAGTGATGAGATTAGTAGGATAAATTTGTTTGAGCAATTAAAAATGAATTGGTTTCAGAGACTGAGGATTAATAAATTGAATAGCAAATATTTGAGAGAATATGATTTGGAAAGAGAAAAGACGGAATTTGAAGATCTGATTCTAAAAATTAGAAAGGGAGATAAAAATACTAAGGGATTAGTTAGTAAATTGTACACAATATTAAATAGGGAATGTATCCACAAGAGGATTTGAAATTAAGGTGGGAGCAAGAGTTGAATATAAAGATAGTAAAGGATACATGGAGAAATAAATGGAAAAAGAGGATTATGAGAACTATGTCAGTTAGAATAAAAGAACACAATTATAAAATGTTATGGAGATGGTATCTGACTTCAGTGAGGTTGTACCAAATGGATAATAAAAAAGATAAAATGTGTTGGAGATGCAAGGACACAATTGGAACGTATGAGCACATGTGGTGGGGTTGTAACGTGGTAAAAGATTTTTGGAAAGGAATTGGAAAAGATTGGAGAAATATTGGGTAAGACAATTAAACTGGATTCGGGTACCACTCTGTTAACAAATGTGGATGGTATTAATTTAAATAAGGATGAGAAAGAATTATTAGAAATTATGCTTACAACGGCTAGACAATGTATTGCTAGAAATTGAAAAAATGATGCAACTATACAAACTGAAGAATGGTATAAAGAAATGTAGAATTTAGCATTGAACGATAAATTGACTTAGGAGATTAAGGGAAAAAGGGATAATTTAAAAGTGAATAGATTTTGGAATATTTGGAAACCTTTTGTGGATCACTCCCTTATGGGGGAGGATATAAACAGACCTGTACCTGAACAAAGTGAATTTTGGAAATAAAATAATGAGATATTCTGAGCTCTCCAGGGCAATGTAAATAAACACTGGGTGATGACTATTTATAATTGTATTATTGTATTTTTCCTGTTTTTCTCATCCTATCCATAATTGCATATTATGACTTTTTGGGGAAATGAGTATTGGAACACTGGCTAATGTTAGAGAATAAACATTAAGTCATAATTTAAGAGATTTTTTTTATTTTTTTAGGATGGTGTTAAGATTTTGATTTAAAAAAGATAGGTATAAAAATGTACTAGGATAGGTGTGTATATTTTTTCTTTTTTTCCATTGTTTGTGTATATTGTATTTATTTGTTTCTTTAATATGATGTTGTTTCTTTCTCTTGTATTGTGTTTTGTATTTTATTTGTTAAAAAAATTAATAAAAATTATTATTTAAAAAATGAAAAGAGAGGACTCACTGGAGAAGGCCCTAATGCTAGGAAAAAGTTAAGGCAAAAGAAGGGGTGGTAGAGGACAAGATGGTTAGACAGCATCATTGACACGGTGGGCAAGGACCCAAGGCCATAGCCAGGATTCTAGATGTGGGTGGGCAAATATTTTTCAGGGTGGGCAACAATGTCATATTATATATATATGTCATATGTATAAGCAGCAGGGAATTTGAGGGTGGGCAAACTATTAACTCAGGGAGGGCAACGCCCACCCTTGCCACCCCCTAGCTATGGCCCTGCAAGGACCTGGTCAGAGTCAGGAGGATGGCAATGACAGAGGAGCCGAGCATGTTGTGGTCCATGGGGTTGCAAGGGGTCAGACTCAACTTTATTCTCTGATCAGTTTTGCAAAATTATTTTCAACTGGCACATTTTAAGGGGATATGAGTTCACTTCAAGAGTGCTGTTCACTGCATAGTCCTGGTCTATGGCAGCAAGTATCAGTAAAAAAAAGGAGCTCAATTCCCTTAGGGGAGTCCAAGGCCAATGTGAGTCAAGGCACAAAGAAGGTGTTACCAGAATTCAGGGATGATGCAGAGGATGGTCACAGTCCAGAGCCAGAGTCAGTCCATAAGTCATCTAAGTATCAAAGTAACAGTCCAAATGGATAGAAGCTAGAAGTAAAGCTGCTAAACAGTTTTGGTCAAGTTGGCAAAGCTTAGTCCTTTGCAGGAAAGCAAAGGAAGGTAAAGGGGAGAACAGGAGAAAAGAATAGGAAAGGTAAGAATAGTGGTCTCAACAACTTGATCATGAATTGAACTGCATTTATCCATTCATGTCATGGTTGCCTCTTTTCCCCAGTTGTAAGTATTAATTTATTTGCTATATCTGGACCATTCTTGGCTGTGTTTTATTGTGCTTTCTTGCACAGCAATTTGAGCCAAGAGTATTTCAAGAGTAGAAATAAAATTTGCCTTTGGAACCTCCCAGTTTAACTAGAGAGAATAGGGCTTCCTTTAAATAGGACTTCATCTTCTGCCTTCATTCTGTCTTGAACTTCATCTTCTGAAGAGGACTCTGACAGTTAGGGTTCAACATTAATTTAGGGCCCTTTCTGCTTGTTTAACCATATAGCCTAGTCCAGTAGTGGTGAACCTATGGCACGCATGCCAGAGGTGACACTCGGAGCCCTCTCTGTGGGCACCCATGCGGTTGGCCCAGCATGAAGTTTGCCCTGCCCCTCTGTCCAGCAGCCCAATAAGAGAGTTTCCTCCCTTCCCTTTTGCCGTGTTGGCACTTTGCAATAAATAAGTGGGTTTTGGGTTGCAGTTTGGGTACTCAATTTCTAAAAGGTTTGCCATCATTGGCCTAGTCTATATTACTTAATTGATTTAATCAGAAAAATAAACAAAGTGTAGACTCAAAAATGGGAATCTTTTGGTAACAGAGCGCTGTATGAAGGTTGTGAACCATCAATTGTCCACAAACTCTAGTCTGAGAACTCTTGTTTTAATTTCAGTAGCTTTTACTAAGTAAGCCAAGAATAGCTGAAGTAAATGGAAATATTTCCCTGTCATCCCTTTTCTCAGTTAGGCTAAACAAAAATGGTCTTAGAATTGTCCACCATTTGCTTCTATTGTCATTTCCCTATTTCTTCCTTCACTTTCTGGATATGTTTCCCTACCAGATAGAGGCTTCAACTTATTCTTCCCATGTGTGGACCTATATAGTGTGCTGGGATCCATGCTAGATTGGTCTCATCTGAGAGGAGAACAGACAGTATTTTCTGTCAACATTATTTGGGGCATTGGTGTAAACTGGTGTGACACTTTGTGTCAAATTGGTTGGTAGGCAGAGTGATAGAGCAGGAAGAGTTGAGCAATGGGGAAGGAACGAAGAAGCTAAACTGGTGGACTGTGCGGGGGATGGACAACAGAAATTAGTTTCAAATCTGGGAATATTCTGTAAGGGGTGGGGGATGCAAAATGCTCTTCAATAAAAAAGTCTCCTTTATTTAACCTTGTGTTTCTTTAAACTGTGGCTTTAAAATTCTCCTGCAGGCTGCAGAACTCAAGCATCATCTCAGATATTTATATCTTCCTGTCTCTTTGCCTTTCCCTTCTTATGTGGAAGGCCCACCCAAGGGGATTGTGGGACACAAGAGGATTTAGAAACAAAGGGACTGCCACACTGGATCAGTCAAGCCAGCTCAGAATCTCCTCCACTGGCAAAACAGAAAAATAAAAAAAGCATCTCAACCACCCAGTACTATGTTGCTAGCGATGGCTCACATAGGGATTGTGTTGCACCCAGAAATACAGTATGTTATCAATTTCTACTGTATATAGTTAGTCTGGTTACTATAAGGCAATGAGCAGGATTATGTGAATATTACCATGGGGAAAGGATACCATATTGAGTAACAGAATCAGGAGAACTGTTTTTCCTTGTCACAGGATGTTTTCAAACAACCGCTTTTCTCCACAGTGTCCAGTAGCATTTTCAGTGGTAGGAATGAAACATCTAAAGTTGCTTTAAGACAGCTTTCCCCAGCTTGCTAACCTCTGCGTGTTTTAGACTGGAAAACCTGTCATCCTTCATTGTAGTCCGAGATTGTCCTCAGCTAAGCTGAGAGAGGCTGCTTTAAGAAGGACAACAAATCCTGACATTTAATCACAGTTTATCCAGTGAACAGTTGATGCAAAAATCCACTGCTTGTTGTACCATTTTAAATAAATAAATGAAGACAGGCAGGCAGGAAGGAAATTTTCAAGACTAGTTATTAACTTGGTGGTGCAATGATTAAGCTGCTGTACTGCAACCAAAAGGTTGTGAGTTTGATCCTGACCAGGGTCAAGGTTGACAAAGCCATCCATCCTTTCGAGGTTGGTAAAATGAATACCCAGCATGCTGGAGGCAAAAGGCTAATTAACTTGTGACCTGCCCAGAAAGTACACTAAGTGCTATTGGGCGGTATATAAGTATGATTGCTTTGCTTTGTATAAAACCTATACTGTAGGTCCTTTCTCCTTGTGTCTCACTGTCCCAATCCTGTTCACTTCCCTTCATAGCCGAAAACAACATATTTAATGTGTAATAGATAGTTTATCTATAAGGAGAAGAGTGGCCTGGTTTCTTGAATCTAGAGCAGAGGTAGGCAACCTATGGCCCATGTCCAGATCCGCCCTATGGCACCAAACAATCTGGCCCCCGCCCTTACTCCAGCTGCCGCCAATGTCAGAATCAGACATGGACTTGTTTACGGTTGTAGTAAATGCATTTATGATAGCCGTAAATGAGACCACAGCTGTCGTAAATGTGTTTACGACAGCTGCAGACTCATTTACTGCAGTTGGAAATGGCAGGGGAACCACCAGTCTGGCCCCCTCAACTGTCTGAGGGAGCGTGACCTGGCCCTCAACTGAAAAAGGTTGACAACCCCTGATCTAGATAGTCATGTTGTATGTAGGAAATTTCTGAATTGCCATACAAAAAACTATCATTTCCGCAATTTCTGAGCTAATCCTGTGCTTCCTCCACTCAGTAGCTAGCCTCCGTCCTACAGATTAGATTAGGAGGTTAGGTAATAAAACTGGATTCTCTTGCTAGTACTTCTTCCTCCTTCCTACACCATACCTATGAAATTCTATGGCCATGTAAGTAGCAAATAAGTATCCTTTATATTGGGTCACATATGTATATGAGTTTGAGAGGTGAACAGAGCATCAAACAAATGTACCTAAGAAATGCAAAACTATGACCTTGTTATTCTGAATTCTACCCTTGATAGCATAGATTTGAAAGCAGGATTGGCCCTACCATTAGGCAGAGTGAGGCAGCTACTGAGTTAGAGAAACTAGAGCAGTGTTTCTCAACCTTCGGTTTTTGGACTTCAATTCCCAGGAACCTAAGTCAATTTCCCAAAGCACTGATCACCCGATGGACTGACTTAGGCTTCTGGGAATTGAAGTCCAAAAACCAAAGGTTGAGAAACACTGAACTAGAGGGTGATAGCTTCTCCATCCCATTTCTCCTGAGCCTCCCCACCTGTTCCCTCTTCAAAGAGAGCAAAGCTCTGTGCATCTGTGTGGACTCCTATTTCATAGTCTGGATTTTATCTCCTTACCGTACCTTACTACCCTCAAGTGAAAAAGAGAATGATTTACCTGTCGTGATGAGGAACTAGAGTAGTTACCTGCCTGTCTTGGGCAAAAAACTATCCTGGGCCAACCCTGTTTTTGTGCTATGGCAGTCACTGAGAATGCAGAATTTAATTGCACTTTTGAAGAAACCTACCTATGATTGAAAAATAAAGAAATCCTTCTTGTAAGAGAAGAGTCTTCTGAAACTGAATAAATTAAATGCATTGAAAGGAGATTCTAGTTAGCTGAGAGCAAAGTGTTCTTTGTTCTCCAAAAGCTGCCCTTGAACAGAATCCACATTACTGCAGAGTTTCTGAATGCAACCAAATTTTTTTTAGTGCTAAATTGAATCCAATCCCTAGCATAGCAAGTCTTGCTGCGGTGCTAAGAGGCAGGTACAAATTATACCTTCTGAATACGCTCCCCTCTTCCTCAGCATGTTCTGACAACTTGATGCAGCTTAGGATCATACTTGGAATCTTTCCATATAAGCAAAAACAATTGTTGTTCAGAAGCTACTCAGCTACTGGATTACAGTTGATGCTTGTGTGCATTTATACATGTATGCTGTTTTATCTACTATTTAATTTAAACCCTTCTTGGAGCTGTTTTGAATTTGGAGTTGGGGGACATTTATCTTCTAGCTAATTCTTTCATTTCAGTTTGTCATAATGAGTACCCAGCATGTTGGGGGCAAAAGTGCTAAATACCCCATGAATCGCCCAGAGAGTGTTCTAAGAATTATGGGGTGGTATATTGTTGTTGTTCAGTCGCACAGTCGGTTCCGACCCTTTGCGACCCTATGGACCATTGTTCTCCAGGCGCCTCTGTCCTCCACCATCCCCCTCAGCCCTCCCAGCTCTGTGCCCATTGTGTCTACAATGCCATCTAGCCATCTCATCCTTGGCCTCCCCCTTCTTCTTTTGCCCTCCACCTTTCCCAACATCAATGCCTTCTCAAGTGAATCCTCCCTTCTCATTTGATGTCCAAAGTATTTTAGCTTCATCTTTACTATTTGACCTTCCAATGAGCAGTCAGGGTTAATTTCTTCTAAGATTGACCTATTTGTTCTCCTCGCTGTCCAGGGGACTCTCAAAACCCTCCTCCAACACCACATTTCAAAGGCATCTATTCTTCTGCGTTCAGCCTTCCTAATTGTCCAGCTCTCACATCCGTACATTACTACTGGGAAAACCATTGCTTTGACTATTCTAATTTTTGTTTTCAATGTGATGTCTCTGCTTTTCACTATGTTCCCCATGTTTCTCATTGCTTGTCTCCCAAGAATCAGTCGCCTTTTTATTTCATGGCTACAATCCCCATCTGCAGTGATCTTTGATCCTAAGAAAGTAAAATCTGTCACTGCTTCTACTTCTTCCCCATCTATTTTCCAGGAACTGATAGGGCCTGTTGCCAGCTTTTGCACTCTCCTCCTTCAGTCCAATCAAGAGGTTCTTTAGGTCTTCCTCACTTTCTGCCATTAGGGTGGTATCGTCTGCATATCTCAGATTGTTGATGTTTCTCCTAGCGATTTTAATCCCATATTGTGATTCCTCCATCCCTGCACTGCGCATTATGTGCTCTGTGTATAGGTTGAATAGGCATGGTGACAAAATGCAGCCTTGTCTTACTCCTTTTCCTATTCCAAACCACTCTGTCATTCCCTGTTCTGTCCTAACTGTTGCTTCTTGGTTCATGTACAGATTTCTCAGGAGGCATATGAGGTGTTCTGGTATTCCCATCTCTTTAATTACTTGCCACATCTTGTTGTGGTCCACACAGTCAAACGCCTTAGTGTAGTCAATAAAACAAAAGTAAACTTGTTTCTGGTATTCCTTTGTTTTCTCCATGATCCAGCGTATGTTGGCAATGTGGTCTCTAGTCTAGGTTTATTGTTATTGTAAAACATGCCTCCTCCTCCTCCTCCTCCATATCTAGGCCAGACATGAAACTGCCAAAATGAACACACCTTTTGGTGAGGTTATTCTGCAGTTCCTTTCACCTGACCTAGTATAAGAAAGATTAGCTGGCAACACAAGGTTGCAGTTGCCAGGGTATGCCCAATTGTAGTGCAAAAATACCACATTCTTCGAGGAGGCTCTTGTGTACCTCAAAGCATGCCCTATTCTGGTAATACTTTTTTTAAAAAAATGTTACTGGCTGGCACAGCATTCCAGCAAGAGCTCATGTAGTAGCAGTGACACCAAGTTTGGATATAGACCAGGGCATGTTCTGAGATGTACACACCTTTCCAAAGCCAAGAAGTAGTGGGTCTGGAACACACCCTTGAAAAATTATTTTCTTACAGTGCAATCCAGAGTCAAAGAAGCATTGGTTATACTGGGTTTGGAATGGGCAGAAGTTTCTTTTGTTATAACTACCCTCAGATCTGCTGGGATAACTGCTGGGATGCTTAAGATCAACTGGGGAAAGAGGGGGAAGGAAGGGAGTGAAGAAAATGATGGGTAGGGAAGGAACTGAATTAACACCAGATCTACATCTCTCTCTCAGTCCAAAAAAGAGTTGTAAAGAAAAGGCTTAACGCAACAGCACCGGGGCTGCTGAATTATGGATCAAACCCTATTCCAGCAGGGCAGAAACATTTGGCAGTAATGTTTTCCAGCAACTCTTCTTCATCCCCTTGCTTTTTGAAAAGGCTTTGAAATCTAGGTGCTTTTTCCTCAACAGAGTGAACTAAGAAACTAAATTGAATTCTACTTTTGGGTGACTTCCAGCACTGGAATGCTAACACACTCATTACTCGTACCTTCTCTGCTTCACGCTTTGTTTGCTGCTTCTGTTTTCTCACTTCTTATCTCTTTGAATTAGATCAGTGTAACTCTATCTCTTTTCTCTCCTGTAGAATTGCCAAGTCCTCTGTTTTCTTTTTGGCCAAGTAGATCAATTTACTTCAAGTCTTAATCAATTGATTCTGAGACACACACTACTTACAGAGATTTTCCAAGAGTCCTGCACCATGTCCAGATTGTGTTCTCTTGCAGTTTCCCACTGAATGGTAATGGAGGTGATGAAGCAAAAGAAAGTCCTATGTGTTTACATGATTACATGGTTTACACCAGGAGTGCTCAACCTTTTAAAGCCGAGGGTTGGGTCATGTTCCCTCAGACAGCTTCGGGGTGGCAGATGGCCATTTTGTTCTTTCTTCACCACATGGCCCTTCCAGATGTGGTAGAGGCGGTGGGAGGCTACATGAAATGGCACCGTGGGCTGCATCTGGCCCAAGAGCCCCAAGTTGAGAATCCCTCATTTACACTGTTGCATGGCTCCAAAAAGCTAATAAATACCCAGCATCCTGGGTACAATTTCCATGATCTGAGACAGTACGTCCACAATACCAACCCATTTGATGTTGCCATCTCACTTTGTTCAGCTTCTGTATTCTGTATATACAGGATGTACAGCCATCTTGTATATAATGCAATGGGGACAAACATAGAGCTTCCTACCTCTTATTCTAGAGGTCTTGATCTTCCATTTACTGAGTCTTAAATATCCAAACACATGCTTCAGATATGCACCCTCAGAGATGTATTGCTGTTCAGCTTCATCAGAGCTTGGAAATGTTAGTTTTATGAGCTATAATTTCTTGGAAATATTGCTTGTTAATGCTCCCCCGTCAGCATGACCTATGACTTCTGACTGGTGATTAGGGTACTGTGGTCAATATATATTTTTTCCTGGGACTGGTAGAAGGGTGAAAGGGAAAGTTTAGCAAGGAAACTTAGGAGTGGAACATGAGAGTTGCTTTTTTTAATTTAAAAGTAAGACTGATTGAATAGTCCTAACTCAAAGTGTCTGAGTGAACCTGAGGAGGAAAAGAGCCAAATTTAAACAGACTAATTAGTCACATAGCCAGCCTTTCACAGAAGTTCACAAAATTTACAAGAAGGTGACAAAGTTTCCTAATAAGCCTACCAACACAGAATGTATTAGAGTAATGAAATTTCTTACAGTGAGCAAAACCTTCTTTGTTGGATCTTCTGGAGTGAATGATTATTTGCCACACATGACAAGGCAAGGAGAAATTTGAAAGCCTACCCTTCTATTCTTTAATCACCATGTTGCATTCAAGTTGAACAAAAGAAAGACACAAAATAAAGAGACCAAATATGAGCAAGTTATAGACATCTCAAACTAAGACAACACTTCAGAACAGATCTCACAGTTGAAAGAATTCTCTCCTATTCATTTCCTACTTTAAGATGCTTTAAAATTTATACATTTGTAATTTGTATATTTTGTATCTTATTTTTATGTTACCTTGTTATATTCTGTATTTATTGCTTTACTCCATTGTATTTCTGTATAATTATATTGTATCGTTATTTGAAATGCTGTTAGCCGCCCTGAGTCGGCCTGTGCCGAGTAAGGCGGGATATAAATTACATTTTTTATTATTATTATTATTATTATTATTATTATTATTATTATTATTATTATTATTATTATTAT